>JAWQEG010000133.1:0-670978 GCA_033782935.1 Petrolisthes cinctipes | reverse complement strand
ATAACATAATATGCTGCAGTAGTATAGAACCCACATTACAAGAAACATATCACCAAATTAGAAAAAGTACGAAGAGCAGCAACAAGATGGCTACCAAGTCTAAGAGAACTAAGCTATGAAGAAAGACTAAATAAACTAAAATTACCTAAACTAGAAGAAAGACGAAAGAGAGGAGATATGATTATAATTTACAAATGTGTCACAGAAAAAGAAAAGATAGATATAAAAAAACTTGTATCAACAAGGAATACCTACAATGAGAGGACATAGTATGAAATTAATTAAAAGAAGAGGAGATAAAGATGTACAGAAATATAGTTTCCAAATAGAGTACTAGACGAATGGAACAAATTACCAGAAGAAGTGGTGTGTGCCAAAAACATACATACACACACACACACACAAAACATACATACATACACACACACACACACCAGAAGTAGTGAGTGGTGTGTGTCAAAAACATACACAACTCTAAAGAAAAATATGATAATTGTGTTTTAAAATACGGGACATTACGAGTTTGACTCAATCCTGTAAAGATACAAATAGGTAAGAATAAATAGGTAAGAAAACACACACACATACACACACACGTACACAAACTTGAGAAAGGTGAGATAACAACATACATATACCAGACCTTCATCTCCACACTGAAGGTAGCCTCGGCACGTCGCACACCCTCCCTAACAAAATGCCCAAACATAGAACCCCCCCCTCCCCCCCCCCCCCCCACACACACTCTACATCTCAATCCCCCAATCCCTGTTGGAGGAGGGAGCCCCCCACCGCATCTCCTTGTGTGACTACGAGGAGTACAGCTATGTTTACATCCATAGCAAGGCCCGACAGCAAAAGCTGGTTTACCCCTGCCACTTCACTACCGGGCAAACTCCCCCTCCAGCATTCAGCCAGCCATGGGCCACACTCAATGCAGGCCCCTCCTCCAAGGACTGTGAAACCGTGTCCACTTTTCAAGCATTCACCACACTCCTCCACTCGTTTCTATCACCTTGCACCTAAGATATAACTCTTCTACAGAGCTCCTTTCACAGCGTCCATCCATCTCCTCTGTGGCCTTCCTCTCCTCCTTACACCTCCCACATTAGAGCCACCTATCCTCTTTACCATTATATTCTCCTCCTTCTCTCCACATGTCCAAACCAGCTTAACACATTCTGCTCTGCCCCACCTGTTAGCTCTCTCACTACATCTGTCCTTCTCCCCACTTCCTCATTCCTGACTCTGTCCATTCGAGTCACACCACACATGCTTCTCAGACATCTCATCTCTACTGCATTCAACCTTCTTTTCTCACTTTCTCCCATATTCCATGTTTCCGCTCCATACAGTACAGTAGGCACTGCTATCCCTTCGTACAACTTCCTCTTTACGTCCATTCTAAGTGACTTACAGTCAAACATCCTATTCATTCCTCCTAGCACCTTTCCTACCTCATTTACTTTACATTTTACCTCTGTCTCTATTTTACTACCCACCATCACCTTTGACCCCAAATACTTAAAGCACTCCACCTCCTCCTATATTTCACCATCTAGCATTATATTCATCCTTCTATCCTTTGCTCCACTCCTAGATCTCATTACCTTGCTCTTTGCCTCGTTCACTCTCAGTTTCCTCCTGCACACCCGTCCAAACTCTTGCACTAACATACTCAGTTCCTTTTCTGACTCTGCCACTATCTCAGTCCTCTCTCCATCACCCTAGCATTTAAATACCTCTCTTACCACTCTGTCCATAAAAAATATTAAACAACCATGGTGGCATCACACAGCCTTGACAAAGTCCTACCTTTACTTCCCACTGTAACACATGCTCTACTGTTCACATAGAAACTTTTCACCCCTCTCAATAATCCCTCCCACCTCCAGCCCGTACAACTGCAAAACCTTCCACAATCCATTTCTATCAGTTCTATCATATGCTTTCTCGAGATCCATAAATGCCCATACTACTTCTTTACTTTTCTCTAATTATTTTTCACACACCTGCCTTACTGCAAATATCTGGTCCACACAACCTCTTCCTCTCCTAAAGCCACCTTGCTCTTCACTAATCACAGCCTCCGTACCCTCTCTGACTCTCTTTATCAGCACCTTCCCATACAGCTTTCCTACTACACTTAACAGGCTTAAACCCCTGAAACTTGTACATTGGTATCTATCCCCCTTTCCCTTATATAGAGGTACTACACAAGCACTCACCCATTCTACAACCACTCCATCATACTTGTTCCACCATATTTCAGTCATTCTACAGTGCATCCATCCAAACCTGAAGCTTTCCCTGTTTTCATCTCTCTCATTGCCTCCTCCACCTCCATCTTTCCCTGTTTTCATCTCTCTAATTGCCTCCTCCACCTCCATCTTTCCCTGTTTTCATCTCTCTCATTGCCTCCTCCACCTCCTTCTTTCCCTGTTTTCATCTCTCTCATTGCCTCCTCCACCTCCATCTTTCCCTGTTTTCATCTCTCTAATTGCCTCCTCCACCTCCATCTTTCCCTGTTTTCATCTCTCTCATTGCCTCCTCCACCTCCTTCTTTCCCTGTTTTCATCTCTCTCATTGCCTCCTCCACTTCCTTCTTTCTTATCGGCTCCTCATTTAATCCCTCCAACCTGTTTACTCCATTTCCCCTTCCAAGCACAACAATTAAGTGTTGTGCATATATTACCTCCTAGTGAAGGACTGTTAAGGACTCTGGATTGTACACGTGTACCATTGTGTTGTTGGTGGTCGCACTCAGTGTTTTAGCCCCACCCCTTCCTCTCTCTCATTTACTATGGCCACGTGAGAACAAGGGATACTACTGCTGTGTATTGGGTATATACTGATGTGTTAGTGTTGTGTATATCGTACCCCCTGGTGAAGGACTGGTACACTTTACATTTACTATGGCCACGTGACAACAAGGGATACTACTGCTGTGTATTGTGTATATACTGATGTGTTAGTGTTGTGTATATCGTACCCCCTGGTGAAGGACTGGTACACTTTACACATGTGCCACTGTGTCCTTTGTGCTTGCCACAAAGTTCTAGCACTCTCACTCTCTCATTACATTGGCCACGTGAGAAAAAGGTAGGGGTGAGCAGTGTACCTGTGTTACCGTACTGTCTCGTCTGGCCGCAGCCTTGCACTCCACACACACGTACGACACAATTTATTTTCCTCCACTTGTGCTACACCTCATACTCACCCTCCATCCACGCCAATATTTTCTCCACCAATACGTAATACCATCAATTCAATTCAATTCAATTCGATTCAATTTATTATGTTTTGTTATACCTGAATAATATTACAAGAGAGTTGTTTTGGTGACAAACAGCCCTTTATAAGCATGAGCTTTTGGGGCAATGGTAAAGTGTAAATCCTTGACTAAGATTATTTACATAGAAGTACTAATGAAACAATTTGTAATAATAATAATAATGAAAATAACAATAACAACAATAATGACAATAATGATAATAATATAATAGTAACAATAATAATAATAATATTAATAATAATAATAATATTGATGAAAATGGTAATAATAACAAAGATAATGACGACAACAACAATGATAATGATAATAATAATATAATAGTAACTATAATAATGAAGGTAAAAAAATTGTAATAACAATAATAATAGTGAAAATAATAATAATAATAATAATAATAATAATAATGATGACAACAACAATATTAACAATGATAATAATAACAATAATAATTGTAGTAATAATAATAATAATAATATCCACAATATTATTTATAATACTGCTAAAGATAAACATGACAACATTGTTAATGCAATGAAATAATATAAAGCAATAATATTAGTAATGATAAAAGTAATGATAATGACAATGACAATAATAATACTAATAACAATAGTAATAATAATTATAATAAAATACAATGTAAGTAATCATAATAATAAAAATAAATGCAACAGAATTATATCAAGACGAATAAAGAGAAAGTATTAATTAAGAATACAGGGATAGTAGGAGTTTCTTGTAGCAATTTTGAAAGGATTGTAGATTGAGAGATTGTTTAATATTGCTGGGAATATTATTCCATGTTTTGGGACCAAGGTATAACAGTGAATGTGCGAACAGTGTTAGTTTGTGTCTGGGTATAGGTAGTAAATCTTGGTTACGAGTATGATAAGTGTGAAGGGGTTGTAGATTGTATAGGTTTGATTTTATTTGTTTGTACATATAGGATGCAATGTTCAGTTTAGAGATGTCTGTTAAGTTAAGGATATTTAGTGATTTGAATAATGGTGGTGTGTGTGTACAAAAGTCACTATTAGTCATTATCCTGATAATTTTTTTGTGTAGAATGTTGAGGTTATATAAATGAGTGGAATAAGTATTTGACCAAATTGAATTGCAGTAGTTTAAATGAGGATATATATGAGCATAATAAATACATTTGAGAACTTCTGGTGGGGCGTAATGCTTAACTTTGAGGAGGAGTGGAATAATTCTGGACAGTTTCAAACAAAGATCAGAAATGTGGTGCTTGAATGTCACTTTCTTGTAAAAAACTACGCCAAGAAATTTAGTTTTGTAAACCTGTTGGATATCATCATTTAATATTGTTAGATTTGGCAATGGTTGGTATTTAGAGATAATGTTGCTGAATATCATATAATATGTTTTTGTGGTATTTACTGTGAGTTGGTTAGCCAAGCACCAATTTGAAAATTTTTCAAGCTCTAGATTTGCACTGTTGATTAAATCAGTAGGTTGATCTCCTATCATATAAAGTGTTGAGTCGTTGGCAAATAAAATTGTTTCTAAAGTGTTAGTTATATTACAAATATCATTAATGTATAAGATAAACAAGATCGGTCCAAGGATACTACCTTGTGGAACTCCAAGGTTGGGGAAGAACATTTATTAAGAATTACATATTGACTTCTATTATTTAGGTAGGAACTGAACCAATCATGTATACACCCTCGTATACCGTAGTGATACATTTTGTCAAGAAGAATATTGGGTTGAATGGTGTCAAAAGCTTTACGAAAATCAATGAAAACTGATAAGATAGATTTGTTTTTGTTAAGAGCAGAATAAACATCTGATGTAAATGTGTTGATAGCCTCAAGAGTGCTTCGACCAGACCGAAAGCCAAATTGCTTGTTATTTAAAATGTTATGTTTATCTAGGAATGACATTAAATGCTTTTTCATAAGTGCTTCAAATATTTTGGAAAACATTGGTAGAAGAGAAATTGGTCGGTAATTTGATATATCAGATTTATTGCCTGCCTTGTGGATGGGTATTACTTTTCCGATTTTGAATCTGTCTGGGAAGATGCCTGTATTTATGGATTGATTAAACAATATTGAGAGTGGTATAGAGAGTGTATCTTTGTTTTCTTTGATAATGTTTGGTGGGATCTCATCAAGATGTACTGACTTATCTTTCAAAGTTGATATTATCCTCATGGTATCGTAGTTAGTTATTGGAGGTATTGCCATAGAGTTTGGATAATTACCACGGAGATAAATATTATGGGAGTTTACTTTAGGTGGCAGTTTGCTAGCGAGTTGAGGAGCAATGTTTACAAAATACTCATTGAATGCTTCGAAGATATCGGTAGGAGTGTTTTTAATTATATTATTGTGACTAATAGAGTAAGTGGTATCATGTTTTTTAACAGGATAATTAGATAATTTATTTATAGTTTTCCATAAGTGTTTAGTGTTAATTTTGAAGTTACTGAATTTATTAAGATAATAATTTCTTTTTGTCTGTTTAATGGTAGCATTGAGTTGATTTCTATAAGTTTTGTAAACATCCAAGGTGATTATTGCAAGTTTGAAAGATTTATAGAGAGCAAATTTATGTTTAATTGCTTTAGCAATTTCTTGGTTTAGCCATGGCTTTTGCAGTCTTTTAGAGGATATATGTTTAGTGATGAGCGGAAAGCATGAAAAGTATAAACTATATATCGTATCAAGAAAAAGATTACAATTAGTGTTAGTATCTTGATATTTCAACAAGGACACCCAATTAATTTCCGAAAGTTTGGCTTTTAATTTCTGACGATTTTCGTTTGATTTAATTCTGAATGTAATCTTATGTTTAGTGTTAAGTCTGTCGAAAACTGGAATGTTAAGGAATACAGGAAGATGGTCGGTGATAGGAAAAAGGATGATTCCCGAGGAGGAGGGAATATTATAGTTAGTCCATATATGATCTAATAGGGAAGGAGAAGCATTAGAATTATCATCAGAGAATCTTGTGGGTCATGATATTATATGAGGAAAGAAATTATAGGATTGCATCATTGTCAAGAAATTATTTGTAGGTGGATGAGAATCATGTTCCAATAAATTGATATTGAGGTCACCAGTAATGATAGTATGGTTATTAGTAAAAATGGCTTGAGATAAAAATTCATCCATAAATAAATTAAATTCATTAACTTTATGGTGTTTATCATGGTGACGATAGATGGTACATATAATGAACTTTGCTTGATCAAAATTGATTTGAATAGTACAAATTTCAGCGTTATCATCATGAATACAATAATCATTTAATTGTGTACAAGAGATGTTACTATTCACAAAAATAGCAACACCCCCATAGCCTCCGGATCTATGTGTATGGAAAGAATTGAAGCCAGCAATATCATTATATGGTGCAGTATTTGGGGTGAGCCAGGTTTCACTAATGCATAGTAAGTCAGGAAGTTTGGGAAGGGATTGAATAAGAGTAGTAAGGTGATCATAGTTCTTGTTCAGGGACCGAGCATTGACATGTAGAATGCTTAAATAGTCAATTACATTAGATGGAATACTTAATTTATATGACTGTAAGTCATGATACTTACATATATCATTGATGTTTAAAGTGTTATATATAGAATTAATAATTTCAAGATCAACATTGTTTTCATTTTGGTTATCATCAACATATTTTAGGAGCGTGTCAAATAAATTACTATTTGCTATGTTCATTAATAAAAAGTTATATTAAGTTAAAGGTTTTAGTTTGTCAGAGGTTTAGAGGTAGGGGAGGAAGGGAGAGAGGAGATTCGAGAGAGAGTTGAGAGGGGAGTAAATTTATCAATAACAACAAAAAATTGTAATAATAAAGCAAGAAAAAAAAAACTTATTAATAAATATATATGAGACTGATAAAGGCCAGTCTGTAACGGGTATGCATGTGTTGTACCTAGTTTAGCAGGTAGAATAGTTTATACATGGTTGTGATGACCCTGTCCTCTCCTTAGACCTAGTTCAGTCGTATCCCAAACTACCATCAGGTTCCCCACCAGCACCGCCACTAGTTTTAAGTTTAGTTATTCGAATCTGGAGAAGACTGTCTTTAATTTCTCGTTCGAGATAAACCGGGCTTCACCCAAACTGTATATAAGGCTAGCTGTGCCTGATGCAGGCAGTCTCATCCAGGCATCAGGTGTGGTAACTCTTCCCGAGGTGTGGTGGTGTGGTGAGGGAGTCGACAGTAACGGATAAGTTTCTTTTTATTCCTGTTCATTTATTTTGTACCTTGGGTAGGAGTAACATACTTTATGTTGTTGTGCACTACGAGAATTGGTTCTATGCACCGGGGGATAATATCGCTTGTGATTGTGCTAATTTCCTGTAAATGTCTTGATAAGTATCGCCTCCTTAGATACTTACTGGCTGGATTGACCCATCCATGTTCTTTCTATTGCCTTAATAATTATATTTGCTCTTATTAAAACGTTGTGTTTACGTAACCTCCTTAAACTCTTAATCTTTTATAACGTCCTCCCTGCTATTCACTATCGAGGGACGTTATATGGGGGCCCGTCAGGGATCTTAATTACTCTTCGTGCACACTTCATTACTGTATTGTTCAATCTACCGCGAAAATTGACAACTTCTGTGGGAGAGGAATTCTTAAACGTAGTTGTAATTCTTTATGATTTGCTTCTCGAGTGTGATAACTGATTCTGCAGATGGCCACTGTAGTGTTGGTTAGGTTCTCCCACTTACTCAAAATTTGTCTAGAATAGTCTATCTCCTGTTGCCACTTTTCCATATGTTAACCCTAAGAAAAACTCACCATCTCCCATATTGCCGCATCGAGACTCGTCCCTGAGCCAGTGAAGCTCAATCCTAATACTTGTCCACTCTTTTGTATTCTGACCAGTCTCAAACTTTCTAAAGTACCTCGTTTTGGTCCGTAAGTATGTATGGGACATATGACACTACCTTAACTATTTTATCTGGCTTAGTACAAATTGAAGTGTAAACAATCTATCTGTTGTCTCTGAACAGTTGTTAGCTCGGGAAGCACTTGTGAGGAGACCTACTCAGGTTTTTTTTTTATCAACTGAACAAACCTCTAACTCAGCCATTAATTGAGGCATCCCCATAGCAGATGTGTCTATTTTTGTCACGAATTGGAACTTTCCTTACTAGTACACCATGTCTGAATTTGACGCTGTCGAGTTTGCCGGTAATCCTTCGGTGGAGGAACTGAGGTCCGCAAATGTAACTAAGGATGATCTTAAATATATAGCAACCAGCTTTCGGATTCCTTTCACTCATAACACTACAAAAGATCAGCTGAAAACTCTCCTTCTCGCTTACTTAGGAGATGCAGATATGTCCCATTCACGTACACAGGTTCCTGATCCACAAGTTGCCCTCGAAATTGAGAAGGTTAAACTTCAGGCCATGCAACTAAAGTTGCAGTACGAACTTGCTGAGCGTGAGTCAACTAAACTAAAAATCCAACAGCACGAACAAGACCGAGAAGAGCGGGGGGCAGAACGAGTCAGAGCGGAGAGACTCCAGGAACTACATATTCAAGAAGCTAGAGAGCAACGACAACACGAGCTTCAAGTCCTACAGCTTCAACAAGGCAACCCTACACGTGGAGGTACTGAAAAATTTGATGTGGCTAAAAACATAAAGCTACTCCCTGCCTTCTCTGAGAAGAACCCTGAAGCCTTTTTCAGGGAGTTTGAAACTACTGCCACACATTTTCGATGGCCTGAGGAACACTGGGTCTGGCTCTTGAAGCCTAAACTTGTGGACAGGGCTCTGGAGGTGTGTGATGGGATTCATGATAATACAGACTATGTAGAGGTTAAGAAAGCTATTTTGGATGCTTACTCCATATCCTCCGAAGGTTACCGAAAGACTTTTAGGAATTTAAACAAGCCATACACTCAAACATATACAGAATTTGCAGCTGAGAAACTCAGAGCCTTCAATAGGTGGCTAAATTCAGCTAGTGTGAACACTTTCGATGAGCTCGTAAATTTAATAGTACTTGAAGAATTTAAGAGGAAAGTTCCATATCCAATAATGGTACACATAACTGACAGAGAGGAAACTGATCTAATAAAAGCATCAAAAATTTCTGATGTATATTCTCCCTTATCCATCGTTCACAGCAGGGGGAAAGAAAAACCACCCTAGATAATGTTAGGTCAAGTGCAGGTTCCTCTCAAAAACTCTTGTCCTACTGTACCGGTTCAATCTGGTGCCAAGCCATATCAGATGTACTGTAGGTTTTGTAAAAAGGAGGGTCATTACATAAAAGACTGTCCTGATCCTAGATGTAAGGTATCAAAAATTCATAACCCGAAAACGTTCACTAAACCAGTGGCTACCACTAATCTACTGAACACTTCCCCACAAAACGACCTCTTCCAAGCATTCAGATCTACTGGCCTGGTGTCACTGGGCCCTCACATGGAACAGCACCCCGTGGATATTATCAGGGATACAGCATCTGCACAGTCACTAATACTGAAAACTGCGCTCCCTGACATAGATCGCAACTTGACTGGGGAGAAGGTCTACCTACAAGTTCTTCATGCAAGTACTCCTGTGAAACTTGCCAAGATTCAACTCGACTGTGACGTGATTAAAGGTGACGTTATCGTTGGAGTAGTAGATACTCCCCTACCGATACCCGACGCCACCTTCCTCTTGGGTAACGACTTGGCTGGCAGTTTGGTAGTCCCTACCTTAACAATCCGGGACTCTCCACTACTGTTCAACCCTACTGAGGATATCGAAAAGGAGCAGCCAACACTGTTTCCATTTTGTGCCATCACGCGTGCCCAGGGAAGACGTGCTGCGGATCCAGAGGAACCAACTCCACCACTGTTGCCTACACCCAACATCGGAGATTCAGCTGTCCCTGGCCTCATCTCTGAGCAGAACCTAGAGGAAGCTCAAAAGCAGGACCCAACCTTGAAGAAATTGCACCAGGAGGCCGTTCCAAAGGACTCCATTCTGCACCCACCTGCCTACTACTACCAAGACGACAAGCTCATGAGGTTTTATAGGCCTCCTAAGCTCACTGATGAAGATACTTGGGCTGAGGTGCATCAAGTCGTAGTGCCGGAAAATATAAGGAGATCCTTAATGGAGGTCGCTCATGAAGGTTTTAGTGGCCACCTGGGGATTAAGAAAACCTACCTGAAGCTACTTAATGATTTTTACTGGCCTGGTATGAAGAAGGATGTAGCAAAATTTGTCAATTCTTGTATTACATGTCAATTAGTAGGCAAGCCTAATCAGACTGTTCCTCCTTATCCTCTCCAACCAATTCAAGTTCCTACAGAACCATTTCAAAAGATAATAATAGACATTGTTGGTCCTTTGCCTAAGACTAAGAGAAATCATCAATACCTCCTTACAATTCTTTGCCCTACATCTAGATATCCTGAAGCCTATCCATTGAAAAATATTACAGCCAAGAATGTTGCAAATAAACTAACTCATATGTTTACTACCTTCGGTATTCCCCAGGAGGTGCAAAGCGATCGTGGCACTAACTTCACCAGCGACCTCTTCCAACAGGTACTCCACGAGCTTGGTATCCGACAGACCCTGTCCACTGCGTACCATCCACAGTCACAGGGGGCTCTCGAGAGACACCACCAAACACTTAAGGCCATGATACGTAAGTACTGTCATGAGAATAACCAGGAATGGGATGAATGTTTACCATTTCTATTATTTGCCATTCGAGAGGCCCCACAAGAATCTATTGGTTGTTCACCTTTTGAATTAGTCTTTGGCAGAAAAGTAAGAGGACCACTAAAAGTAATGAAAGATAAATTAATTGGGCCTCCTTCCATTAACCTCACGTCTGTAACTAAGTATATGGAACAACTTAAAGGAACCCTTGAGAAAGTCCGCAAATATGCTAAAGAAAATTTAAAGAATGCACAAACACTCATGAAGTCTGACTATGATATTAAGGCTAAAGCTAGAGAATTTCATGAGGGTGATAAAGTTCTTGCCTATTTTCTTCCAATCCCTGGTTCTTCGCTGTCAGCCAAGTATCATGGCCCTTACACAGTCAAAAGAAAAGTGAATGAATTTAATTACATAATCAATACACCTGATCGTCGTAAGACAACTCAATTGGTTCATATTAACCTGCTGAAAGCTTATCTAACCCAGGAACCTGCACCTGATCAGCTAGGATTAGCTTGTAATGTCATTAACACGTGTAAGGATGAGACTCTGGAGACTTCTGATACGAATATGTGCAGTAAGGATTCAAACTCGTATATATTACAGGATTTGCCTAAAATTCTAGCACACTTAAACCCTGCACAGGTAAAAGAAGTCTCCACTGTATTGTATAACTATTCTGACGTATTGTCAGATATTCCTGGTCATTGTACAATTATGTCTCATGATGTCATATTAATACCAGGAACCAATCCTATACGTCAGCCACCATACAGACTTCCTCATCACAAGAAGGAGCAGATGAAGAGGGAGGTGGACTACCTGTTGGACCACGGCCTAGCTGTGCATAGCTGTTCGCCATGGGCTTCTCCCTGTCTGTTGGTACCTAAGGAGGGTGGACAACTACGCCTTTGCACAGACTACCGACGTGTCAACGCAGTCACCCAACCGGACCCGTATCCACTTCCTCGCATAGACGACCTGATTGACACGGTGGGGCAGTCCAAATTCATTTCAAAAATTGATTTATTAAAAGGCTACCATCAAATTCCATTGACAGAAAACGCCCAACTGATCTCTGCCTTCATAACCCCTTTTGGACTCTACCATTATCGAGTTATGCCATTTGGGATGCGTAATAGTCCTGCTACCTTTCAGCGAACTATGAATTATTTATTCCAAGGCCTTGAGGGAGTTCAAGTATATTTAGACGATATTATTATTTTCTCAGATACATGGTCTCAACACATTGACAGACTCATCAGTGTCCTGAGGAAGCTGCAAAATACCCATCTGACCATCAAGCTGGCCAAGACTTCCTTCTGCAGCGCCATGGTCACCTACCTAGGGCACGAAGTTGGACATGGACGCGTACGACCGAAGTCTGCCAATGTGGAATCCATCCTCTCCTACCCAACACCCCACAACAAGAAATCATTGATGCGCTTCCTTGGTATGGCTGGATTCTACAGGAGATACTGTCCCAACTTCTCCACTGTCGTCGCTCCCCTTACCTGTCTAACGAGTAGATGTGTGGTCTTTGAGTGGTCTGATGTCTGTCAGAACGCCTTTGACCAACTAAAGACCTACCTAGCACGTGATCCTGTTTTGGTAGCACCCGATTTTACACTTCCCTTCACTCTACAAACTGATGCCAGTGACGTCGGTCTGGGAGCTGTCCTACTGCAGAAGACTAGGGGCGTGTTTCATCCCGTGGCCTACCATTCAGCAAAGTTCACCAAGCAACAGATGTCTTACAGTGTCATAGAGAAGGAACTGCTAGCCATCGTTTCTGCCATTAAGAAATTTGAGTGTTACCTGTATGGCAGTCAGAAACTACAGGTATATACAGATCACAACCCCCTGACATTCCTCAACCGCAACAAGTCTTCTAACCAACGCCTGTTACGATGGTCCCTGTTCCTGCAGCCTTATGACCTCCAGGTGACACACATCAAGGGATCGGAAAACACGATTGCTGACGCCCTCTCCAGAGCCTAGGTCTACGTCAGGACAGGGACACCTATCTTCGAGACTCTCCCTTCAAGTCGAGTCTTCTTCGGGCGGAGGTGTGATGACCCTGTCCTCTCCTTAGACCTAGTTCAGTCGTATCCCAAACTACCATCAGGTTCCCCACCAGCACCGCCACTAGTTTTAAGTTTAGTTATTCGAATCTGGAGAAGACTGTCTTTAATTTCTCGTTCGAGATAAACCGGGCTTCACCCAAACTGTATATAAGGCTAGCTGTGCCTGATGCAGGCAGTCTCATCCAGGCATCAGGTGTGGTAACTCTTCCCGAGGTGTGGTGGTGTGGTGAGGGAGTCGACAGTAACGGATAAGTTTCTTTTTATTCCTGTTCATTTATTTTGTACCTTGGGTAGGAGTAACATACTTTATGTTGTTGTGCACTACGAGAATTGGTTCTATGCACCGGGGGATAATATCGCTTGTGATTGTGCTAATTTCCTGTAAATGTCTTGATAAGTATCGCCTCCTTAGATACTTACTGGCTGGATTGACCCATCCATGTTCTTTCTATTGCCTTAATAATTATATTTGCTCTTATTAAAACGTTGTGTTTACGTAACCTCCTTAAACTCTTAATCTTTTATAACGTCCTCCCTGCTATTCACTATCGAGGGACGTTATAATGGTATATAGTAATAGCAGCAAACGGACAAAATTAACCAGGGAAAACAAAATAGGAGTATATATACCATAGATGAAACAATTTGCTTATGAATATACCATTGTACATATTGTAAAGAATAAAAATACTAGTAGTAGTAGTAGTAGTAGTAGTAGTAGTAGTAGTAGTAGTAGTAGTAGTAATATTAGTAGTATTAATAGTAATAGTAGAAGTAGTTGTGGTTGTAGAAGTAAAAGAAATAGTAGTAGTAGTAGTAGTAGTAGTAATAGTAATAGTAATAGTAGAAGTAGTAGTAGTAGTAATAGTAATAGTAGTAGTAGTAGTAGTAGTAGTAGTAGTAGCAATAGTAGTAGCAATAGTAGTAGTAGTAGTAGTAGTAGTAGTAGCAACAATAGTTTTAGTGGTAATAGTATTAGTGGTAGTAGTATTAGTGGTAGTAGTATTAATAGTAGTAGTAGTAGTGGTGGTAGTAGTAGTAGTATTAGTGGTGGTAGTAGTAGTAGTATTAGAGGTGGTAGTAGTAGTAGTAGTAGTAGTAGTAGTAGTAGTAGTAGTAGTAGTAGTAGTAGAAAGTAGTAGTAGTAGAAGAAAGTAGTAGTAGTAGAAGAAAGTAGTAGTAGTAGAAGAAAGTAGTAATATTAGTAGCTCTATTTGAAAGAAAGAAAAATACATATATACGGTATGGTAACATAAATATTAATGGTGTCATTAGAAATATTAACAGTAATAGTAATCACATTGCAAATAGTAGTGTTATTAATATCAACAATCGTATGAATCCAAATAAGCGTTAGTTCATGTTTTCAGCTGTATTTTTGAAGATTGGATGATCATCAAGGAATAGAGCAAGTGACTGGTCATTGGTTATGGTGTGCTTAACTGTGGAGTTTCTAAGTTTCACTATTATCCTACCATCAGAAGCGTGACATTGTTGGAAAAGGTGTTTATGTTGTGTCCTGATTCTACGAATTACAGATATCTCACGGCGTTTAGGGGTCAGTGATTCATTAATATACAGTTGTGGTTTTACGGTTATACATGTGTGTACTAGTTCTGATTTTTTTATGCGGTTTTGTAGTTTCACTATTATTGGTCTTGTTTTCCCTTGAGTTTTACGGCCAATGCGATGTGCAACATTAATATCTGTATGTGTCATGTTAACATGGAGGTGGTGTTTGATGGTGTTCACTATGAGGTCACAGGGGTTTTCATTGGTTAATTCATCAGGTAATGAGAGGCCACTAATTATCACTGTGTCTCTACGTTCGTACTGATCCACGTCCTCTATTGTTGTTTCTAAATTGATTATTTTATTTTCCAGTTCATTAATTTTAGTTTGCATATGGTCAATTTGTCTGTTATTGGTAGTGATTAAGTTGTCGACCTTGGAGAAATATGTGTCAAATTGTGTTTGAATAACTTTGCCTATGATTGTCACAAGTGCCTGCATATCACCTGGTAGATTGGTGTTGGATAATTCCTGGTTGATTATTTCTGTTACGTCAGGCACTGAGGTGGTGGTGGTGGTGGTGGTCGTTAAGGTAGTAGTGTTGTGTTTACCGGTCCCGCCAATGGTTGTTATTACATTTGCGTCTTGTGATAAGGCGCCTTCTTCACTAGTAGAAGCTTCCTCAGGCTTCTTATTCCTCCTCCCGGGAGCCATCACTGCTGTAATAATATTATAGCGCAGAAAATAGGGCACTGGGACAATTGAGGAAATGGTTGTTTGGAGTGTAGAAAATGAAGATGGCGCTGAGGTGGCGGGTGTACGGTGGGTATGTTGTTAGGCCAGAATGTTATCACATTTCAATTAATTTCAACACATTATGGCGCTTATCTGGTTTAGATTAAGGTTGAAACATACCTCTAGCAGCCAGCAAGAATACTGGCTGCTCAAACAAGTGATCGCGGGGACAAATGAAGGAAATGTAGGAGCTCTGTTAAGCACGTCTTCACTCCACCGCTGCCCAAAACACTCTCTCCCCAGATAAGAGCAGAATATTCACCTGCCGCCTTCATCAAGCTCGGCCAGTGTTCACCATTGGAGGGACTGTCATTCCTATGTGTTCCCAGTATCGCTACCTGGGCGCGCCAGTCAATATTTGGCCGATTGTCCCTGTCAGATCTCAAGACCATCCCATTGTCCAGGACTTATTGGGTCGTCTCCAGCGCCGACTTACGCCACTTCAATGGCTCACTAACAACTCCTCGGGCATCTCCATCCCAGTAGCCAGGACTATCTATATTGCTTTTATCCGTTCAGTTGTTGATTACCTCTCCCCTGCTCTGATTCAACTTCCCAGAGCTACTCTTGAAACTTTAGAAAAATTTGAGAATAGAGAAATGAGAATAATTCTCGGTTGTCCAATGTCGACCAGGATAGTGAACATGCAGCGTGAGTTGCGTCTTCCCCCATTGGAGGGCCACTGTTGGCTGGCAAGGCCAACGCAGCGCTCGGTGCTCACCCCCTGAGGGACAAGGGTCATCAACATTGTCAAGCTTTTTTTTTTTAAGTACCTAATAATAATAAAAGACAGAAAAAGGAAAAAAAATTGCACACTATACACTTAAAAAAATAATTATAATTACAATTTAAAAACAATTTCGTCACTAATAATATTAAAAGGGAAATTAAAATCTATATGTGGGGGAACCTATTGTGCCCCCACACCGCCTCCCCCTTCAGCTTCACCTTCAGCTTCTATAAAGTAAAATACTGATAAAAACAGGGAGGTGTCCCCCGAGGTCACCACGTGGAGGCGGGGTGAGACTTACCTACCCCTCCTGTGGAGGGGTAGGTCACCGAGATTCTTTATAAAAGAACTTCCCAATTCTTAATGGTAGCCAGTGTGCAGTGGCTGCACCTTATACCACATTGGTTACGATACTGCCACTGTGTAAAACTAACAATGACTCCACTAAAGGTTCATATAACCTACGAGTTGGACCCCTTGTCTGTCAGAGGTCTTGTACTGGTGCTGGAGCCTCACCACCCATGGAAATAAAGGCAATTGGTGCTGGAGCCTCACCACCCATAGAAATAAAAGTAAATGGTGCTGGAGCCTTACCATCTATAGAAATGAATGTAAATGGTGCTGGAGCCTCACCACCCATAGAAATAAAAGTAAATGGTGCTGGAGCCTTACCATCCATAGTCATGAAACTACTACTGTACCTGGATTATTACTACTATTATTATTCTGTCATTAATTATTATCATCATTATTTGTGTACCACAGCTTGGATGCATGTAGGTTGGAGTATTGAACACATACACACACACACACACACACACACACACACAAAGTAAGTAATAGCTGATTTAAATTAAAGGGGGGAGGGTAAAGTGTTGGTGGTCAACCTGGAGCACACACACACACACACACACACACACACACCTCTAACCAAAGGTACAGGTTACTATTATCATCATCTGGAGCACACACACACACACACATACACACACACACACACATACTACATCTCTAACCAAAGGTACATGCTACTATTAATATCATCTAAATGTACAGTCGGCCTCAGGAATTCGTACACAAAGCATTAGTTAAAAGGAGTTGTTATTCTGCACATACTGTAAGCATTGTTCTGCTGACTGATTCAAGTATTACCTAAATAACATTAATAGAAGAATTTTGTGTTAGAAAATTAATATACTATTTTTTTTAGTTGTTACGAACCCTTGATGTCACAGTGGTGTATACGAATTGCTGATGCCGACTGTACCTCAAATATGTCTAACAGGATATTACACAACACAATAAGATAAGCTGTTTTAATTAAGTGGCGAGTATTGTGCTGGTGGTGGGAAATGTGGAGCAACTGATGCCTCCAACATATTCCAAGTAACAGAACACTAATATTATTGTTATTCTCATCCTGTTGTTTCCTGGTATACTTTGGAGGAATCAAGGCACTCTAATGTACCAAAGTGTGTGTAATACACCCTTAATTTGTTTGTGGCATGTTGGAATGTTACTGATTCACCCAAACTATTCAAAACAACAACAAAACATAAGACACTAGACCTAAGCCATCCCACCCCTATAAAATTCTTACTAGATTCAGGCCACCATTAATTTTGTTCATCTGGTCCTGTTGTTTCCTGGCATACTTTGGAGGAATCAAGTTGCTTTACTGTACATTCATGATACATAGGGCCGTATGCAATTGGTGGTGTTGACGGTAGTGTGTGTGTATGTGTTGTGTGTATGTGTGGTGTGTGTGTATGTGTGTATGTGTGGTGTGTGTGTATGTGTGGTGTGCAGTGACAGAGTGGATAAAAAGACGGACTGCGGATGTCAAGGACCCGGGTTCGAATCCACGAGGAAACGTCTGGGATTTTTCAGAGGTGAACTGGGTCCAGTTGTTCGGCAATTATCCTGGCTTCACCGACACATCAAGAAAATATCCCCTACATCGTCGTCAACTCACCATATTCCAAGATGCTGTGAGTGACGGTGTAGCTGCTCTCCCTTGATAGTGACGTGTATAAATAAGGTGTCGTCATCTAATGGGACAGAAGAGAAGCTATGGTACCAACATCACCACGAAGCTCCACTGTCTCATCTGGTGCGACACCCAGTAATCTCGGGGCCTCGCAAGAGTCACGGGCTATGTGTGGTGTGTGTATGTGTGGTACCGGTACAATGGCTCTGTAGTATATGTGTGTGTGTGTGTGTGTGTATTTGTGGTATGTGTATGTGTAGTATGCATGTGTGCATGTATGGTGTGTGTATGTGTGGTATGTGTATGTGTATGTGTGTATGTGTATATGTGTGGTACTGGTACAATGGCACTGTAGTGTGTGGGTATGTGTGTGTATGTGTTGTGTGTGTGTGTATGTGTGTGTATTTGTGGTATGTGTATGTGTAGTATGCATGTGTGCATGTATGGTGTGTGTATGTGTGGTATGTGTATGTGTATATGTGTGGTACTGGTACAATGGTTTTGTAGTGTGTGTGTATGTGTGGTGTGCGTATGTGTATATGTGTGGTACTGGTACAATGGCACTGTAGTGTGTGTGTATGTGTGTGTATGTGTGGTGTGTGTTAGTGTGGTACCGGTACAATGGCTCTGTAATGTGTGTGTGTGTGTTTATGGAATCATCATACTGGTATCACACCATCGTCAACATCATCAATGGGTGGAAAATCACACTGACGTGATCATGAATGTAAGTAATAAAACCCAAACTGGTAGACGAAATATTTTATTCCAGAAGTTTCGGTGACCTCTGTCGCCCTCTTCAGTAGAAATACAGGTTAAGAGTGGTACTGTACATCCATTACTTTCGAGTGAGTTTATATACACTACGTTGTGACCCGCCAGCAACCTCACTTCACCACCTAATCCGTCGTGCCTGTTGCCCGAGGCGCTTCACTGATGGGTGGTGGGAGTACTTTTGGCGGCAAACACTTACTGACTAACCCTTTCATGACTGGGTCTAACTTAAACATACCCTCTAATAGGTTAAAATTATTGTACTTATTAATACATACTAATTCAACAATCCTACGTTTCTTAGAATTGCTACATTTGTACAACATTTGGCACGCATTCCAATCTATTCTATGGTTCTTTTCATATGAATGAACAAGAATTGCAATGTTGTTGTTTCCTACTTTGCAGGCATATTTATGTTCCTTTATATGGATGTTCAAATCCCTGCCAGTTTCACCCACATAAACTAAATCACAATCTTGGCATGGGATTTTATACACACCGGCAGGGACTTCGCTCTTGGGCTTACTCTTAACTAACAAAGATTTTAGCCTATGGTTGAATTATACCTAAATGCAATGTTTACATCTAAATCCTGACTCACAGCTTTGACAACATCAAGGCTTGACACATAGGGCAATGTTATGTATGGTTTCTGTTTAACAGGGGATTTTGGCACGAAAAATGATTTCCTAGCTTTGAAGTAAGCTTTCCTTATGAACTATTTGGAGTATTTTATGTCCAATAATATTTGCCAGATTTTAGCATTTTCCGGATCTAGGTGCTGGGGACTAGAAATTCACAGTGCTCTGAGAAACATAGAAGAAACCACTGACATTTTGGTTGAAATATGGTGGTATGAGAAAAAATGAATATACAGATTACACTGAATAGGTTTTCTATAGACTGAAAAACTGAGAGAGTTAGCATCTTTTTGTACCAGTACATCTAGAAATGGAAGGGAGTCATTTGTTTTCCACTCTACTTTGAATTTAATGGAGGGAACCAATACATTGAGATTTGAGAAAATATCCTCAGAATTGTTAAGGGTATTAGGCCAAAAGGAAAAAATGTCATCAACGTATCTGAACCAAGTAAGATCTGGGTGAGAAATGGTTGTAAGGATGGGAAGTCTCAAAATATTCCATGTACAGGTTACTCATAATTGGAGATAAAGGAGAGCTCATCCCCATGCCAAACTTTTGCTTATAAAACTGGGTACCAAAGGAGAATGCATTACAATCTACACACAGGCTAATTAATTGGAGAAACATATCTTGTGGCATTCCTAAGTTAATGTTACAGTCAGGCAATTTCTCTGCTAAAAATCTTAACACATCATCAAAGGGAACTTTTGTATATAAGGAATCTACATCAAAACTTACTAACTTTCCATTGGAGAAATTTAGGGAATGAATTATATATATGTGAACTGGAGAAAGTGCCAACCAAAGGTGCTAGTTTACTGGCCAGAAATTTCGATAATATATAGGTAAAAAAACCTGTCTGGGCGATGATTGGTCGTAGAGGAACATGTTGCTTGTGTGTCTTGGGTAATCCATAGATGTAGGGTAGTCCGGGATTGATTTGTATGAAATTGCTGGCATCCACGTCTAGCACATCTTTTAAAAGGTTTCTTACTTTTTTGTTGAAGTCTGAGGATAACCGCTTTAGAGGCGAGGACACAAGTTTCTCAAACGTTGAACGATCACTGTCTTAAAAGGTTATCCATCTTTGTAAAATAATCTGGTTTATCTAAAATCACCACTGAATTACTTGGTTTGATCAGTTGAATTGTGAAGCAACTATGGATATCCATCTAGTATATTTTTAATCATGGAAGGTAAGAGCTATGGTGTAGAAAATTTCCTTGCTAACCCCTCCCCTGACTGAACCACCAGGTTTAGGAGGAACTTCTGGTACTCCACCCTCGTTTTGGTGGATTTACGTAGGTCATAATGTAAATATTTGTCTGTATTCTTGTGCTTCATTCTGTTATGTGTTTGTGTGTGTGTGTGTGTGTGTGTGTGTGTGTGTGTGTGTAGTCATTGGATTTTCATGGGTCCCGCCTATCCTTATGTATTGTTGTCTGCCTATTGATTGATTCCATGGCACAAGGAATTGAAAAAAAAAAAAAACTCCCTGAATACATAAATATCTTTTGGAAGAAAGAGTGGATTAAAATTGTCAGATCCCTTTACCTGATCACCCAAGTAAACTCACTAAGTCGGTAATTAAGGATGTTGTTGTAAAATATTTAGTGAAGCAGGGAATTGTGGACACCCCTGCTCTACCCGACACTGAAGATGAGGAATAAGTCCCTTTTAACCTTGACACTATCCCTCCAACTCAGCCTGCTAAAACACCGGGTGGTAAGAGTAATAACAAACCTGAAGTTTCTCAGGTTGAAAAGCTCCGGGTAGAGATGTAATACCAGCTCGAATGGGAGAATATTTAACTAGAAAGAGAAAAACTAGAACTCGAAAGGGAAAAGTTGGCAGTGGCTAGAGAACAAGGTAGAGAAGGAAGCAGAGTGGAGGAAAAGGAACTATCCTTTAATTAACATGTCTAGTGTAACTACAATGATATCTGCTTTTGATGAAGGTGATATTGAGGGTTCATTCAGCCTTTTCGATTGATTAGCAACTAAAAACGAGTGGCCTAAAGATGTCGCTGATTGCCCCTAAACAAACAGGTAAATCATTTTGTACTTACACTTACCTAGATAGACCCAATGACTATGAGTTTGTCAAGCAACAGATTCTGTATGTCCATGTGGTAACCCCAGAGACGTACAGAGATAAATTCAGGAAACTGGTCAAAAATAAGCATCAAACATATGTGGAATTTGCATGTGATAAGCTTAAATATTTTAAGAAATGGCTAAATGTTCTCTCGGTCACCACCTATTCAGAACTTATTAATCTCATTGTCCTAGAGGAATTTAAAAGAAAAGTGCCCTTACCTATTGTGAAATACATAGAGGAGAGGGGCGAGATGGAACTATTGAGGGTGGCGGAACAAGCAGATGTGCAGGCTTTGAGGCTCCAGATCTAGTCGAGGCGTGAGGGAGACCTCACTCTTTCTGTAAAAAGTTCCTCTGACGATTTCAAGTACAAAGATGCTAAGAATAAGCTGAGGGGTAGCGGGTTCACTACTAGCCAATTAACATGTGTATACTGTAGGAAGCCAGGCAATACTATTGCTTTTTGTAAACACCCCAAATGTACAAGTAGTAGGAAAAGTTTCATCTCTACTGCATCAGGTTCCTCTACCTCATCAAATCCTGTAGCTTCTAATAGTAGTGTTGTCCAGTCAAAACAGTTGTTTGATGACTTTATTTTTGATGGTGACGTGGCTTTGACAAAGGAGGGTCAGACCTATCCTATTAAGGTCTTACGAGACACGGTGGCTTCTCAGTCCATACTGCTAAGTAATGTTCTTCCCCATCTAGAAGATAACTTTACTGGAGATAAGGTATACTGTATACTAATTTCCAGTCTCACCTCTCAGACTCAGTCTCGCTCGTGTCTCTACTATTGCTCCGCCTCCACCACCACCACCACCACCACCACCTCCCCAGTCTGTTCCTCCTATCAACCCTGCCTCACCTCCAGACCTGGCCCTCCGCAAGTCTGTTGCTACCCTCATGGCACGATGTACGGCTCTTGAAAACCGCTTTTCTCCCCTTGAAGCCAGGATTGATGGGCTGGTTGCCGCTCAGGCTGCCAATGACTCCAAACTCTCCACCTTGGTCGAGGCTCAGCAGGCCATCATCTCAACTGTCACTACCCTTACCGAAAAGATGGATACTGTTGCATCTCGCCTTGAAAAGCTTTTCGAGTCAGTCCCTTCTCCTGGTCCATCTTCTTCTCCAGGTCGCTCATCTGCCCCCACTCACCGGACTTCTACCTCCAAATACAGAGTTCGCTAGTGATTGCCGGCTGGATGTCATCTCCTGGAATGTATGTGGTATCACCAGTTATGCTAAGCTCACTCAACTCAAGGCCTATGTATTTCGTCATCATCCCAGTGTTATTTTTCTCCAGGAAGCATTTCCAGGACGGCCGCTGGTTGCTGGGCAAGCTCCTCCCCTCTCAGGTTATGTGCCATATGTTCATCTGGTAAGGAATGGTCTCCTGACTTACATACATAGCTCCTTGCCACATCGCCTTCTCCGTACCTCCACTGATCCTGACATGACCTTTCAGCTATTTGAGGTTCTACCTGGGAATGGAGTACTCCAACTATGTAATGTCTATTCTGCCCCAGCTAGACTCACTCTTGAGGCTCTTCCTTCTCCAACAGTGCGTGGTATGGTGTATATGGGAGATTTTAATGCTCGGCATTCTGATTTGGGTGATGGTACTGGCTCTATTAATCGTAATGGAGTTCGTCTCCTTTCATACATCCGCAAGCATCATCTGACACACTGGGACACTGGCGGTGCCACTCATTGCCGGGGAGGTACTCTGGATTACATCCTCTCGTTTGGCCTGATATCATCTCAGGTCCAGTGCTTCTCCGTGCCAGACTTATTCTCTGATCACATTGCTCTTCGGTTTCATTATTCTCTAACTGCTGGGTCAGGTGCTTCAGCCACTCGTTTGCGTATTGCTGTGCCCCCTAAATATTGCCCGACTTACATCTTATTTATGGCCCATGTATTCCCTACATTTGACATATCATCAGCTGAACAGTTGTACTCTGATCTTGTATCTGCTACTCATGACTTTTATAGGCTATACGTCTCCCAGCCACACCTCCAGCATCGCCATACTGCCCACTCCTGGACGCTGGATGCACGTATACAGGAGGCAAAGGAGGAGGCTCAACGTGATGGCCTATTGTTTCAAGCCAACCCAACCCCTGTACTACTCCATCGTTACCAGATGTCTAGGGACGCTTTAGTTGCCCTGCAGGATTGTGCTCACACTGAGTCTTGGCAGCAGTTCACGGACAGCATCAACCAGCAAACAAGTGTGGCTTCTATGTGGCACCTCATCCGTCGGGTTGTTAAAAAGACGCCGGCCACTGCTCGTCATCACACTCCTGCCGACTATGCCAAACAACTTGTCGATGCCTGGTCAGAACAATCTACCCCAGCCAGTCTACCCATCCACATACAAGATGCACTCGCTTCCCGTGCTGCTGTCCATCGGCTACGTCTAATGTCTGCTCTGTTACAAGATGATGACAATGATGCAGAGGAGATAACTGAGGAGGAGTTGCGCCGTGCTCTCATTCGAGGTAGAGCTTCTTCCCCTGGTGATGATGGTATTACTTATGCTGTGCTGCGCCTACTTCAACAAGTTCTTGGGAACCCTCTACTTCGACTGTACAATCTTTGTCTTCGTGACGGTTGTGTACCACGAGCCTGGACCAGCAGCACAATAATACCCATCCCTAAGCCCGGCACTGCGAAGTTCAGGCCTATTTCCCTTACTTCCTGTTTCTGTAAGGTTATGGAGAGAATCTTACTCAATCGTCTCATGTACAGACTGCAGGATTGCCTTTCTCCATGGCTGTTTGGTTTCCTTCCCCAGAGGAGCACACATCACTGCCTAGTCGACTTGTACTCTCGCCTTTCCAGGGACAGTGTGGTGGCCTTCATTGACCTTCGAAGTGCCTTCGATGTTGCTAATAGAGACGTCATTTTGGATCAACTGGTTGACTTTGGGATAAAGGGTAATCTACTACGGTGGATTCGGGGCTACCTGAGTAACAGGACCTCCCGTGTGTTTTTCAGTGGTGCACTCAGTCCTTTGCACAGTTTTCATCTTGGTACGCCTCAAGGTGGTGTTCTCAGCCCATTGTTATTTAATATTCTGATGCATCGGTTGCTCACTTCTCTCCCTGATATTCCTGGAACTACAATTACGTGCTATGCTGATGACATCTGAGTTCATTCTACCTCACCAAGGGATCTCCAGCGGTTTCTTGACTCCTTCTCTGTGGCCTCCTCTCACTGTGGCATTATTGTCTCCCCAGATAAGAGCAGAATATTCACCTGCCGCCTTCCTCAAGCTCAGCCAGTGTTCACCATTGGAGGGACTGTCATTCCCATGTGTTCCCAGTACTGCTACCTGGGTGCGCCAGTCAATATTTGGCCGATTGTCCCTGCCAGACCTCAAGACCATCCCATTGTCCAGGACTTATTGGGTCGTCTCCAGCGCTGACTTACACCACTTCAATGGCTATCTAACAACTCCTCGGGCATCTCCATCCCAGTAGCCAGGACCATCTATATTGCTTTTATCCGTTCAGTTGTTGATTACCTTTCCCAAGCTTTGATTCAACTTCCTAGGGCTACTCTGGAAACTTTAGAAAAATTTCAAAATAGAGCAATGAGAATTATTCTCGGCTGTCCAATGTCGACCAGGATAGTGAACATGCAGCGTGAGTTGCGTCTTCCCCCATTAGTGGAGAGAATTTATTCTAATGTTACTAGCTTCACTGTCAAGTGCCTCCATTTCCCACATCTTTCACCCCATTACTCTCAGTTAGTCAGGACTTCTCTTAGACCAAACTACCCGGTCCCTCCCATACTGCCTGCTGGACGTACTCTTATAAGGTCTGTTTCCTCTGTGCTCCGTGGTCTTAATATAGATATAATGGTTGCAGACGTCCCCCCAGGGCCCCCTCTATGGATGCTACCAACACCTGATGTGAGCTTTACACCTACTTCCAAGTCGGAGCTGCCTTCTCTACAGCGGCAGTTGGCTCTGGAACACATAGAAACAGTGACTTCCTCCATCACAGATCCATACTGCCTCTACACTGATGGCTCATTGCAGGTGGATGGTGCAGCAGGTTGTGCTGTTTTCTCGCCTGACCTGGAGTCACCTCCAGGGGGCTGGGTTGGCCGTCGTCTCTGTAACCACTCTAGCTCAACATTGTGTGAACTGTATGCCATTCTGGATGCTGTTAGTCTTGTTTGTCAACGTGGAGTGAATGCTGCCATTTTTTGTGACTCCAAACCTGCCCTTCATTCCCTCTTTAGTGTTCAGCCCACACACTCTACTGTTATTCAGCAGATTTTATCGTTTTGGCCTTATTGCATCACCGTAACTTGACTGTCAAATTTTTATGGGTGCCATCCCATGTAGGTTTACTTCACAATGGTACAGATGACAGACTCGCAAAGGAAGCCTGCCATCTGCCTCCTCGTGGTGCTGGACGTCCTCTCTCCCTGACATGTTACCTCTCTAAAGTCTGCTCCGCCGCTCTCCTCCCTGTACGGCGACGCAGGGATGCAGAGAGGCCCTTCAGCATCTCCATCACACATTATGAGTCTGTCTGCCGTCACAAATATTCCTACCGTCATCGAGGCCTCATGGTTTGGAGGCACAATGTGGTCTCTGCTCGTTTGAGGCTTGGCTACCGGCCACCGTGGCAGGTTGCTGGGATGCAGGGTGAGCCTCCCTTCACTGAGTGTCGCTTGTGTCGAGCGCCTCGTGCTAACACTATAGAGCACTATTGCCTAGCCTGCCCCACTGTCCGACACTTGCTGCCCCAGGGCCTGCCACTTGATGTGGTTTGTCGACACCTGCTGAACCATCAGGTTCTGGAGGAACTTCTGATGCGCCACCCTCGTTTTGGTGGATTTAAGTAGGTCATGATGTGAGTGTGTGTGCGCATGTGTGTGTGCTTGTGTGTGTATGTGGTCATTGGGTTCTCGTGAGTCCCGCTTACCCTTGTGTACTGTTGTCTGCCTATTGACTGACGCTACGGCGCAATGAATTAAAAAAAAAAAAAAAAAAAAAAAAACTCTCAGACTTCATACCTTGTGGCCCATATTTATCTTAAGTGTTCCCTTGTCGCCTCGTGTGTCAAAGTGGCAGTACAGGAAGGAAACCTGTCTGTTGAAGGAATTCATTTATTGCTTGGTAATGACATAGCAGGTAAACTTGTGGTACCTAATGTTCTAACTGTAGAAAAGTCTTTACCTGTATTCCCTTCTGAACCTTCTGATGTTTTTCCCTCCTGCGTGTTGACTTGTTCACAGGTCCAACAAGCCTCTCAGAAGCAATGTCAGTCTCCGTCACTTTCCATGCCTCCTTTTGATATTATCTCTAAAGTAGATTTGATACTGGCACAGGAAACTAACCTTTCTTTAGCTGCAGGGCGACATGCTGCTCTAGACAAGAAGGATGTAGACATCCTACCTGCCTTCAATTATGATCAAGGTGTACTCATGAGTGCATACCGGCCTCTAACACTATCAGCCAATTATTATTGGTCAGAAACCCATCAGATTGTGTTACCTAGTTCAGTACACTCAGATGTATTAAAGCTAGCTCATGACGGTTACAGTGGACATCTTGGGTTTCGTAAAACTTACTATAAACTTACTAAAATCGCGCGCCAAATGTACCGCTCGAACAGAAGTTAGAACTGAAATTTTCCGTTACCCAATGCATTAGCCAGGCCCATGACTGATGTCATGGTTGAATAGTCTGGACATGACACCCATATGCATGACACCATTGTATCCGCGGCTGATCACGTTCGCGATACATGATACACCTATGGTGGTGGAACATACCGTTAGGCCTAAGCAGTTCAAGCTAGTTTCATTAGATACAACATCCTTTGAAAAGTGCTGAGTAGCAGCGTGAGGGAATCTTCCATGCTGAGCTACTGATTGCTAGATTCACTCTGTAATTATCTATATGTTAATCTCTCTACTATAATCAACTCCATATTGTCATCTCGTATGTAGAGAAAGGGACAATATATATTTACCCACTTTATTCTTATATAAACTCATATCTAACTTATCCAGATTTCATATGTAAGCTTAGCATTGTAAATAGTATCATCGACAACCTGTCATCTGAGAAAGGGTGTTGCAGTGTATACCACGAGCGGGGACTACCAGAGAGAGAAGGCGCATTACAAGCCCTGCCTTGGCTACAACAGGTTCACCTCCTACCTTATATTAGAGAGACACGAGTTGTCTGTATAACCTGTAACCTATACATAATATATTCAGTAAATAGAGACAAGTCCACGAGTTTACTCTAAACCTTGAGTAACTAACTTAGTTCCCCAGGAAGACTAGAGTGGTAGTTCAGAGCAACGGTAAGTTGGCTGAAACCAGAGGTCTACATCGGCGTAGTAAGTAATACTAGCCCGAGAGAGTAAGTGAGAGTTTCCAGCAGGTGTTTCCGAGAGAAGCTGTTGCTGAGCTTGGACGACTCCACGAGTACATAATGGTGGCAGCGGTAAGGGATACGTAACATTCACAGTGTCCTGTATTAATTCTATATTCCAAACAGAATAATTGTGTATGTGGGTGGCGGCTTGGGCGTTTTTCCTCTTTGGTAACACTGACGGAGCGAGAGCGAGCCTGAGCGATACCAGCTGGGGGTTGCCAGCTAATGGTGGCTGCGTAACCTAACCTACTTTAATCAGGCATTTTTCACTGTGTGCTTTTCCCAGGGAAAAAGAGGATTTGTCTGTTGTGGGTATCTTATCTGGGAAGGAACAAGGACGGACTTAGGAGGGTGAACCAGAAGAGTGAACGGGAGCTGTGAGAGGAACGACTGGCCAGCGTTTACTCTGGGGGTGTGTGGCATCTACACATTCCTTTACTATGTGTGCTGAACATCTCTGTAATCTTCAATTTCTCCATCGGTTAGTTATTTTAATTCTATACACATACACAGTGAACATTAAACACACAATAGTAACATGTTTTTGAGGTATTTTTATATGCCTATGTATTTTTTATAATTTTTATTATATGTTGTGGTGAGTGTATAGGAATTATTTCTACAGGACATGTTTAAGAAATTTAGAACGACAAAGACTATAATCCCAGGGGATTCATCAGAGGATTCAGACAGTAGTAGCAGTTTTGAGGGGAACTAAACTTTCCACCTACTCCCAATACCACTAATATACATGAGCAGTTAAGGGGACTGAATAGTCCAGTGCCAGGGCAGTTAAGAAGTGGATATCAATTTCGTGTAGAGGGAAGTGACGAAATAGAGGAAACACGGGAAAACGTGTTTAAGTTACCGCCAAAAGGGCGAGGAAAGGGTAATAAAAATACTACTGTTGTACAAGCTACAATTCCAATGGCGACTGCAAGCATCAGTGCTGTTGGGGAAGCAGCCCAGGCGACAGGGCAGAATGTCACTAACCCTAGTATACAAGGCAATTTGGTGGGTAGCGCCCACGGAAATCAGCCAACGAATATTATGAGAGTGTTTACAGGTGAGGATTCAGTACCAAAGTTTGATGGGGATCCAAATAAGAATTATACAATAGAGGAATTTATACGGAGACTTGAGCAGTCTTTCGTGGAGTATAATATTACCGGGGATAGAGGTAAAATAGGATATGCAGACTCGAGGATTGAAGGGGAGTTTGCAAGGCAGTTATTAAACTGTAGTTGTCTGTTGGGGAGGTCGTCAAGGGAACAACAGACGTGGTAGGAGTTTAAAAAAAGCATTAATTACAGTGTACCGAAGGTCGGCTCCAGAGGGATGCTCTGCGTGGGCACATAGAACATTCACGGACTTAGGTTTAAAGGCGTGGATTACACCACTAGAAGTAGCAGTATCAAAGGCGGGTGCTATACGTAAGGATATACAAGATTGAATACAGGACAACAATTGGTCTAAGGATGTTAATGGGGAACAATGGATGAAGGTAAACGACGCCTGTGAGATGTTTGAATATCTCTTGATGTATATAGGTCTATCAGAGGAGGACCAGAGGAGAGTCCGGAAAAAAAAGTTGGAGTGAGGTAAGGGAATCTGGCATTTGATTAATGAGTTAAAACAGGAAATCAGAGATCCCTTGGTTGTTAGACCATTTCGCAACCAAAATGTTACGAAGGTACAGACTTCGGTATTGCAAACGGAAGTAACTGACAGGAGGTCAGAGGGCGAGCCGCAGACAGGCGTAAATGCGGTCGCGGGGCAAAGGAATACAAGGGGTGGAAATTCATCTGCGAGGTACCAGGTAGAATGTTTCCATTGTCGTAAGTGGGGCCATGTAAAGGCCGACTGTCCTCAATTACAGAATAGATCTCAGGGGGATCAATATAGAGGTTCAATGAACAGGGGTCAGGCATACCCTAGAGGCGCAGCCAGGCGGGCGCGTGGAGGACAAGCTAGAGGACGTGGTAGAGCGTACTACTATGCACATCAGGATAATTATCAACAAGGAAGAGGTTATGTACCTCCCGGACAGAGTAAGTGGTGTGAAATCCATGAATGGTCGAATCATATAGCGGCAGACTGTGGAGTAATAATACGAGCTATGCATGAGGAAAAATCCCGTATGGAGGTCCGGCGATCAGGGTCGGATGAGGCATTACGACACAAGGACGAGAGGAAGAGAATGTCTAGAGATATAGAATTCTCCATAGTGTCAGCAGTCAGTAGAAGTAATCATTTAGCCGTAGGAAATGTAACAATAGGGGGAATATTAGAAAACATCATTCTGAGAGGAGTTATGCATTGCAAGAGCCACAATACCAACTGAGTGGGGTGTCAGGAACTACAGTGGATGTTCTTGGAGTTGTGAGGTTGCCAGTTCACTTCCGGGGTAGTTCAAGTTTTGCTGCATCATTTTATGTTGTAAGTAAATTTCATCCTATGGCAAGCGGGTTGCTTGGATTGTCAACCATGGATGAAAGGAAGATTGAGGTGTACCCAGGGGAGGGTTTAATTGTTCATGGAAATGTACCTTATATGTGTATGGCAACCCCGCAACCCAAACACTCAGACAAAGAGGTTAAAACGGTGGGTTATGTAAGGGGCTTTGAAGAGAAGTCAACCCAAAGGGTCAAACAAGATAGACTATGCGACACTGCTGGGGAGGAAGTCATGCGTTGGACTGTTGTTACTGCTATTGTACCTGATGCACACAGGCTGCAACCGCAGGAAATGATTCAGTTCAAGGTGTGTTTGAAAGGAGTGAAAGAAGGCGTAGATGTGGTATGCATGTCTGAAACATGTAAGTTGAAAGGGGTGTCGCTAGAGTCTACCTTGACTACAGTAAAGTCAGGGGGCGAGACTGTGGTGCTGGCTGTAAATAATACAGGAGTAGAGATTGAAGTTAAGCCAGGCAGTCAATTGTGTGATTTTCTCGTATACCATGGTATGGTATTAGAGCCAAAGCATAACCTACCAGTTGTGAGTGTTGTTGGTTGTATTGGTGCATCTCCTTCGTCAGAATTGAGAAGTCAAGTTAAAACTGGGGGAAACTCAGAAGGGAAAGAAGAGTTGTTACAGTTACTTCAAGGGTATAGGAAGGCTATAGCTCTTGCAGGGGAACCATTAGGTAGTACAGACCTAACTTCACATGTGATTAAGTTAAAGCGAGAAGCGCAACCCAGTTACATAAAATCATATAGGCTTCCCCATTCACAAAGACAGATAGTGGACGATACGGTGAAGGATATGTTAAAACAGAAGGTTATTGAACCTTCGACCTCTCCTTGGAGTAGTCCCATATTTTTGGTTCCAAAGAAGGATGGAACATATAGACCTGTTATTGACTATAGGAGAGTAAATCAGCAGACCGTCCCTGATAAATACCCAATGCCTCACTTGAATGACCTGTTGCAGGCTATAGGTGAGGGAAATAAGGTGTTTTCTACCTTGGATTTGCTGTCAGGATATTGGCAGGTGCCAGTTCACGAGCAGTCTCGTGACATCACGGCTTTTTCCACTCATCAGGGTCATTATCAGTTTCGCAGGATGCCATTTGGGCTCTGCAATGCCCCTACGACTTTCCAAAGACTAGTGAACAATGTATTGGCGGGGTTAATTGGGAAAGATGCATTAGTATACCTAGATCACATAATTATTTTCTCAAAGGATGTGCCTACGCACTTGGAGAAATTAAGAAAGGTATTGGAACGTTTAGCATCAGCGGGTTTGAAGCTAAAACTTAGTAAGTGTGAATTCTTGAAACAAAAGATTAAGTATTTGGGGCATGAAGTAGACGAGTCAGGTATACATGTGAATCAGGATAAGATAAAGGCTATCTTAAAGTTTCCAACACCGACCAAGGCAGATCATGTACGATCTTTTCTGGGACTAGCGGGTTTCTACAGGAGTTTTGTGTATCAGTTTTCTAGCAAGGCAGCACCTTTGATTAAACTGTTGAAGCAGACAAATAAGTTTGAATGGGGTCAACCACAAGAAGAGGCAGTTAGTATATTAAAGGAGGCTCTGACGCAACCACCTGTTTTGGCTTTCCCAGATTTCAAGAAACCTTTTATTTTACATACAGATGCATCGGGGGTTGGACTTGGGGCAGTATTGGCACAAGAAGATGAGGGGGGAAAGTTAAAACCCATTGGCTACGCAAGTAAGGCGTTAAATGATACAGAGAAAAAATATAGTGTTACACATCAGGAGGCATATGCCATAGTGTGGGCCTTGAAACATTTTCATCCTATTATTTTTGGTTACTCTATTACAGTTTGTACTGATCATCGCCCATGTCTCGAGTTGTTCAAGGGGAAGAATATGACCGGGAAGTTAGCACGATGGCACTTGACTATTCTGGAGTTCAGTCCTACTTTCAATTTTGTACCTGGTAAGATTAATGTAGTTGCAGATGCATTAAGTCGACAGACTGTGAACTCTGTAACCACATTGAGTACAATATCCCCACAGAAGTTAAAGACAAAGCAGAGGGAAGATACTAAGTGGAAGAGGGTAATTTATGGTCTAGAGTCAGGGGAAGAGGTAGAAGTTCCAGGTCTACCGCTAAGAACAACAGAGTTTATCCTGAGGGATAATATTATTCATAAGGTAACTGTAGTTAAAGGGGAAGAAACATACAGAATAGTAGTGCCAGGGTCTCTGATAGAAACAGTATTAAGGCTTCTTCATGATGCACCACAAGCAGGTCATAAAGGGAGGAACGCTTGTCTAGAAGAAGCTAGGTCGAGGTATTTCTGGTTGAAAATGCATAAGGACATAGAAAACCATATAAAGAAATGTGTATCGTGTGCGAGGAACAAAGGAACTACGGGACCACTCGCTCCTCTGCAAACATTTCCAAGTCCTGCTAAACCTTGGGATGTGGTAGCCATAGATGTGTTACAGCTACCTACAAGTTATCAGGGATCAATGTATTTGTTGACTTGTGTGGATCACTTCAGTAGGTTTGTTGTGTTAGCTCCTCTACAAGATAAATCAGCTCAGTCCATTGCACATGCATTAGTAAACTTATTGTTTTGTACATACACTATACCCCGTGTGCTGTTGTCAGACAATGGGACAGAATTTAGAAATAGTGTCCTAGAAGAAATCTGCAAGCTCTACAATATTAAGCAGGTGTTCACGGTTGCATACCATCCTCAAAGTAATGGTATGGAGAAGAGAGTAAATAGGAAGATTTTGGAGGTACTTAGACATCTGGCAGGTTCATTTCAAGCAGGCTGGGAAGATTGGTTATGCCAGGTAACCGTATGTATAAATAGTTCCATACATTCCTCACTGGGAAAGACACCACATTATATTATATATGGTGAGGATAAGGTCCTACTATATGATATATTGGTTGGAAGACCAGGCCCAGTGTATAAGGTAGACGACTATGTGAGTGTCCAGGGACACGCTTTTGCAACTATTCACCATGAAGTAAGAAAGCATATGGAAGCCTCACGGGCAGAACATATTGCAAGGCAACATAAGTTTGCAAAGAAAGTAGAAATTGAGGAAGGAGATGTGGTGATGGTGAAGACTCCAGAGAGACAGAGCAAACTATCTCCGAAATTCAAGGGTCCCTACATTGTAAAAAGGGTATTGGGAAATAAATTAATAGTTCAGGATAATATAACAGACAAGGATCAACAGGTACATGTGGATAGAATAAAGAAGGTTCCAAAGGAAACGATCCAAGTGGGAAAAGAAACAGAGTCTGAACCTGAGCAAAGAATGCAATTGAGATCAGGGAAATATCTGGCAAAATAATCTAATGTTGATTTTGTTCGCAGACAATCATGAGGACATTGGGAGTGTTCTGCGTGATGTTGGTTGTGGCGTTCGTGAGTTCCAAGGGTTCGACTAACCAAATAAAACCGGGTGCCTTAGTGGGTACCGATGGGAGACTTGAGGTGGTCACGGACGTAATAACAGTAAGACTCAATCTTGGATCTCTGTTGGACCTAAAGACAAGGGTTGATGATTTCCAGCTGAAATTTCATAACGCCATAGAAATGTCGTCTGCTAAATTAGTGCATTTGTCGCGGCTTCTAGCCGCTTAAATTGTATTTATTGGTTGTGAAACCAGCACAGCTGGATTGCTATAGAATACGCCCCTTCACAAGCCCAGGCCCCGTATAGTCATAATCTGGGTTGGAAGGGTCAATTCCGTGACGTTCATCAGAAGTAAATAAAATTCAAATCTGGCGCTGTACTGATAGTGGAGCCACCTGGTGGTGGCGCGGTGAGGTATTAAGCTCCTCCTCCGCTGAATACCGCTCGCTCACTCCAATGAGAAAGAAGTGAATGCCTGCCGCATCGGGAGGTGAGTGGGACAGTAAAAGCTGTGCTGGTTTCACAACCAATAAATACAATTTAAGCGGCTAGAAGCTGCGACAAATGCACTATTATTGGTATAGTGAAACCAGCACAGCTGGATTGCTATGCATGCGATGCGGTAGGTGGGAGGTGAGGTGGAGGCAATCACGTGCTAGTTAAGAGTGGTTGAGAGCGGAGGGCAGGAAAGGTAACCGAGCCCGGTGAGGCAGAAGCTAACGCCCCACCCGACACTGGCTAGGTGAGTAGCCGTGGTGGGGCAGTAGTAGCTTATACCATATACCCGTAGACCATTCTGTTATAGACCAGAATTGTTACACATAAAGTCTTTATAGGCAGACTCGAGGGTTCGGGTCTAGGAGAGGAGGGGGGAGGTGACCATGGCAACCCCCCCCCTCCCCCCCCCCCCCTTTATTCAAGTCTTCTGAGTTAGGGCTATGGCCCTCGCTCAGGTAATGTGATCCCGAGGGGATGAAGGAGGACACTAGGATCCAGATATCCTGTGTAATAATATATCCTGTCACTCATCATAGTAAAGTAATTGTTTGGAAAATGAATACACAAGAATTCCGTAACAATGTAATTTATTTTTGTCTTTCCCTCACCATATGTACACGTAAAGAATGGGGATGAGCATGAAGCTGTACAAGATGTGGATGAGGTATGGGATGATAGTGACGGGACTTAAGTCACCCGACCTTTTCTCTTCGGGCGGCCCCTCCCCCCCATGTGTCTCCCGCGGGGACCCTGGGGAATAGAAGGTGGAGTACCCATAGCCACACAGGGGGTAGGGGAGAGCGAGTGGAACAGGTACCTCGTCCTGAAGGAGGAAGTGGAAGCCCAGCCCCCCAAATCCCTGACCCTCTCCACCGAGTGTGTCCTGAGGAAGGCGAGGGAGGCGGCCACGCCCCTAACGCTGTGAGCCCTCGAGGCGTGTCCGGGATCCCCGTTCTCTATCACTCGGCAGAGAAGGCGAGCGATTGACCTAGGGAAGAGAGGGTTACCGGACCTAGAGTTGTAGAAGAGGTGGTCCGGAGAAGCCCCTCTCGTCGCCTCCACGTATGCTACAAAGGCGTGGACTGGGCAGAGGGGGTGGAAATTTCCATCCCTCAGGAACGAGGGTACTGCGAGAGGGCCAATTCTGTCATCAGCCTGCTCGTTCTTAGCTAGAAAAGCAGGAGAGGGGGAGATGGTTAAGGAAGTAAGGTTAGGGGTTACGGAAGAAAAGGCTGTGTGACGGGTCAGGGCTGCCAACTGAGATGCCCTGTAACCTGTAGCTAAGGCGAGCAGGAAGAGAGCTTTCTGGAGGAGGTGACAAACCTCCAGAGGGACCCCCTCGAAGGTCAGGTAGGAAAGGACGCGGTGAAGGGACCAGGAGGGTGTCTGGGCCCGGTGAGGTGCGGTCCCCGCCCGAATCCCCATCCTCAGGAGAGAGAGAGGCCTCTCCGAAACCTTAATGTTAAAACCCAGGAGGAGGGGATCAGACAGGGCTGCTTGATGCGCAAGCACCGTCGCCGGGGCCCTGTTGGTGGAATCGGCGAGCCACGTGAGGAATTCCAGGACTGTGTCCTCTGAGATGACCCTGGAGGGGTGTCTTCGCAAGAAGTCCTGGAATCTTTTCCAGCACGATTCGTATTGTCGCACCGACGACTGACGATGAGCCCTCAACATCTTGTCCACTGTCTCCTTAGTGAACCTTTTGCTGAGGACTCCCCGTAGAAACTCCAAGCGTGTAGTTTCAGTGACGCTTGGAGTGGTGCAGACAGGGTGCTGGAGAGGCACGCCGATCCCAACTGAAGGGGATGAGGGCACCACCGGGACAACTCTCCGAACCACGGCTGTGCTGGCCAGAGGGGGGCTATGAGGAGAACCCTCCCCCTGAACGTGCGCAGCTTGAGGATCGCCTTCAGGAGGACTGAAGTGGCTGGGGGTGGGAAGAGGTAGAGATGCCCCCACCTGTTCCAGTCCTCTGTGAAGGCGTCCCACCTCTGTTCTGGATGAGAATGTCAGGAACAGAGGGAGTAGGGCCGTGGATGGGGAGGCGAATAGGTCCACCTCCGGTGTCCCGTAGCGAAGGCAGAGAGACTCGAACACAAGGGGACGCAGTTGCCACTCGACTGACGTCCCTCTGAACCTGGATAGGGCGTCCGCCCAATCGTTCTCCCGCCCTGGCACGTAGCGGGCCGAGAGGTGAATGTCCCTCTTGGCCGCTATTGCGAAAATCTGTTCTGACAGGGACAGGAGAATTTCCGACCGTGCGGTGCCCTGTTTCTGTAGGCACTGCACGGCCGCAACGTTGTCCATATCGAAGCGGACGCCTATCCTGGCAAACTGAGGGTGTCTGTTGAGCCATTCCTTCGCTACCATCAACTCCCGGGCGTTGATGTGCAGTAGCCTTTCCCCTTCCTTCCATCCCCCGCAACGTTGATGTCCCAGGCAAGACTGGTATCCCCAGCCTACGTCCGATGCGTCTGTCGCCACCGTGATCCCAGGGGGAGGGAACACCCAGGGGACCCGCTGACGCAGGGCACCGGGACGTAGCCAGGGGCGAAGGAGGCGGTGGAGAGAGGGGGACACTTGCCTGGGAAGGTGGAGGTTTACCTCCCGCGTCAGCCTCCTGTGTTTCAATCGTCCCAGGGGCATTGCAGGGGCCGCGAAATTTAGGGACCCGAGCAATGATTCCCACTGGCGGCGAGAGAAAGTACGGGAAAAATGTGCCTGGAGGACGTGGCGGAGGGTCCGGCGGGCGTTGTCTGGAGCGAGAGAGAGGGTGGCCGAAAGAGAGTCCCACTCTATTCCTAGCCAACACAGCTTGCGAGTGGGGGTGAGAGAGGACTTGGGGATGTTCAACAGGAACCCCATTTCCTCTAGCACTCCCCTCGCTACCCGGACGTTGTTTGCTACCTGCTCCTTGGAAGGGGCGTGAAGCAACCAATCGTCCAGGTACATGAGGGTGGGAACACCCGCCTCTGCCAGACGGGATGCCACCACCCTCACGAGCTTTGTGAAGACTCGCGGAGCTAGAGAAAGACCGAAAGGGAGCCTGGTAAGCTGGAACGTCTCGGTCCCCACCTGGAAGGCCAGAAAACGGCGAAACCTGGGGTGGATAGGGACGTGCCAGTACGCATCCTTGAGATCCAGGGATGCTAACCAGTCTCCCTTCCTCAGAACTGTGCGGACCTGAGCAACCGAAACCATCCTGAAATGTAATGTTTTCACGAATTTGTTTAGCTTGCTCAGGTCCATCACCAATCTCGTTTTTCCCTGGTCCTTTTTGGGGACCGTGAATAAACGAGAAAGAAAGACCCTTCCCGTCGCCCGCTCCACTACCCCTTTTTCCCGCATTTCTAACACATGCGGGACGACCGAAAGTGACACTTTGGTTGAGGCAGGAGGTAGACGTAGTGGCTGTAACGGGAAGAGACAGGTGTCAGTGAGAGTACCGTTAATCCTAATCCCCCGGGGCCCGAGGGACCCGGGGTGGTTGGAGGGTAAATGACGGGAGAGGCAGAGATTTTGACCGCAAGGGAAAATCTGATTTTGACCTAACGGTAACCCAAGGACGGGATTAGGCATAATTCATATGTCAGAATAGGAAAGATGACAGTTACTCACCGGAACAGTAATCCAGGGCCATGACAGGCCCTGGCGAATTATCTTTGCTGCCCAGCTGTGGGCGGGCCAGGCTGCTGACCACCCTGTGAGACAGCCCAGAGTGGGACCCTCAAGTGGAGCGGTCCTTCTGGGAGGGGTGGTTGAAGGAGGACTTGGGCTTGGAGTAGGACTTGGAGCCCTGTCCCCTTCCCCGAAACGGCTGCTGGCCCCTCTGGGAGGGCCTGTTGTGTGCTTTCGGGGGAGTGGGATAGGAGGGCCTCGGTAGCCTGGAGGGCTGGGAGGGCCTCCGGGGCTGGTAGGCTGGTCTGGATGGCTGTGGGGCACGTGGCCTACGGACAAACAGAATGATTAGGAACCAAAGTAGACCCGAAAATCCTTCCATTTCACCCCCGTGAAAACTCGGGTAAGACGAACACGAGAGGTACTTACTTGGAGGTGGAGGGTTTTGGTAAATTGATTACCGCTGGGAGGGAGGCGAAGATTGTGTCTGTCGCTGGTTGATCAAAGAGGGCAGGGGACAGGGGGGCAGCTCGCACCACTCCCCTCTGTGCCATCTCCGGCGCAGATTTAGCCGCCGCCTGGCGGGCTGCCAGTCTCGCCTCGGCGAAAGCCTTCGCCTCCTCCCGCATGAAGTGGGTCGCCATCGCCGCCACGCCCTCCATCACGGTGGCCATGGAAGAGAGGGTGTCACTGTAAGGGGTAAACAAGGAAAAAACCGAGCGAACCCGGGGATAAGTACCCGGGAGTAACAGAGAGACCCTCTACCCAGTATCCCTAATAAACATGACACACGAGTAAGGTACTCACGCTAGCTGTACACCCGACATCTCGTGGTAGGAGTTGGTAAGGGCGTTGAGGCAGTCCCTGATCAACGAGGCGGCTGCCCCCGTGGAGATGGTGTGGGCCAACTCTAGACGGGTAGCAGACTCCGCCTGTCGCAACTTGCCATCGGGCTCCTTCAGCTGATAGGGGACCGGGGGCTCCTTCTCCGTCTTCCACAGGCACTCCCTCAAGCCCGGGGGGGCCCGGGAATGAGGGAGGATGACGGGGAAAGACGGAGGAGGGGGCTTCCTGGGCGTGTTGTTTCTCTGGTGGTTCAGGGACTTAAGGAGAAGGGCTGGAATGTCCAGGTCCCCTTCGCCCTTATCTCCCGGGAAGTACGTGTCCGGGGAAAGGAGGAGCGCCGTGTTACCGTGGGAGCGGTCAATCCTCCAAGCCCCAGACAAGTGCAGCTGGCTGTACTCCACCAGAAAACCCATCGCGTCCAGGGTCGCCGCAGAGGACACCCTAGATGAAGTGGGTACGGGCGCTGAGATAGGACGGACCTTGTAGAAGGGAATAGCCTCGCCCTTCTCATCCGCCCCCCACTTCACCAGGACGTCATCCCTCTGGTTCCACACGTCTGGTTGAGCCGTATCCGGAGACCAAGCCACCAGTCTGCCCTCCTCCGAAGAGTGGGTCCAGGTAGGAGGGAGAAGAGACCAAGAGTAGGGAAGGTATCCGTCTCCCGAAGGAGGGGGTGACGGGGACGGAGGTGCGGAGGTAACCAACTCCTCAGCTACGTCCCCTGACGGAGACTCGAGTCCCGGGGAAACGGGAGGCACGAAAAGGACTCCCCCATCCCCGGGAGGACTCGTGCCTTCGACGGGAGCAGCAGCGGGAGGCGGGGGAAAAAGAGCGGGTTCCGTAGCGACAGCCGGAGGCTGCGCGATGGACGCCCCAGGAAAAGCGTGAGGAATAAGGGTGTGGAAGATCTTAACTATCTTCCACGACGAGGGGCTGTCCCCCCCCCGCTTACCCTTGCGGGATTTGCGGGCGGGCGAAGGAGAGCTCCCCGACGACGAAGAAGAGGAAGAGGACGACGAAGAAGAGGAGGAAGGAGAACGGCGACGAGCACGGGACTTCCTGGAGTGGCGGGACCTTTTAGCTGAACGCTTGCGTCCTCTAGAGAGGCCTGAGGAGCCAGCTCTAGCAGGAGGCGAAGCTGGGGGTTCCCTGCTGGGCCCTTGTACCGGTGAGGTAGTCGGGGGAACCAGCGCGACAGACTCGCTCGTTTCCCGGGGGGCTAAGCCCCGAGAAGGAGTCGTAGTACCGTCTAGGGAAGGAGGCTCAATCTCTCGGGCCTCAGGAGGTTCTAGCCCCTGAGACTCCGAGAGACAGGAAGAAGGGTAACGGGTCCTGAATAAACCCAGGTCCGCTCCCAAAATCGGGTCCACCCACGCCAAAGAAGAACCGTCTCGTTTGTGGGCCATTCTCCTAGCCCTTGTCCACGCCATACGAAGAGAAGCAAGGGCGGGGAGCTTGGAGCGGGCAGAAGGGGAAGTAACCCGACACAACTCAGCCCAGGGGCAGCACACACCACACGCCAAAGGGTCATAACCCAAGGGAATGAAGCAGGGTGCGTGAGGCGAACAGTGCAGGTGTCCGTCAGGCGAGACCCGCACGGTACACCCCGAAGCAGCACAAAGGGCACGAGTAGGCTGAGGGAGAAAAGAATACACAAACATGGGTTAACAAGTGCAAACACTGGAACACAGAAGACACGAAACCCATCCTCCCCGAAGGAAAGAAGCGCGGGACACGCCCGCTGTACCCGGGGACCAGGACACGACCCCCCACACTCGCGCACCCGACCAGGGAAAAACCCCGTAAAACCAAAACAGCCCACCACATGGAGCGGGTAAAAGAGGGCCCCCCGGACAGAAGGATCCAGAAGGAGGGGGAGGAGGGGACCCGGTAGCCTGAGAAGAAACACTCCTGGCTAAAAATAATGGAAAAACACCAAAAATCAAATAAAAAACCCCCGCCCGGGAGAGGAAGAGAGAACCAGGGCACAATTCTCACTCCCCTTTACCGAGAGGGGACACATAATAATCGGGGAAGGCAAGAGGAAGGGCTGCAAAGACCCCATGTGCTCACCACGTGGGGAGGTGAAGTCCCACGTGGCGCCCACTAACCTCGCTAAAAACCCCAGAAACCCCGATAAAATACACACAAAGAATGTACTAGTGGCAGGAGGAAAGGTGAAAGGGGGGAAAGACGGAGAAAAACTCCGAACAAAGGGGCTGAAAAGCCCCCCTTCGCTAAGGAAAAGAGAACTCAATCCTAACGAAGAAAAACCCCCCATAAACACCTAAAACCCTCCTAGAATACACACACAATACATCTGCAAAGCAGGCTAGCCACTAGAACACAAAAGAAACAATAGCAGGAACACGTGACACAATACCATAGCGTAGCAGCGAGGAGCGTGGATGTTGACTGACACGTGTTCCGCGACAGAGTGGGCGAGCGGTATTCAGCGGAGGAGGAGCTTAATACCTCACCGCGCCACCACCAGGTGGCTCCACTATCAGTACAGCGCCAGATTTGAATTTTATTTACTTCTGATGAACGTCACGGAATTGACCCTTCCAACCCAGATTATGCCTATACGGGGCCTGGGCTTGTGAAGGGGCGTATTCTATAGCAATCCAGCTGTGCTGGTTTCACTATACCAATAATAGGTAAATTGACGAACTCGAGCTACCCTCTGGAACGGCAAATAAAGGTACAGTTGGAAGACAGATATTTTTAAATAAAGAATATGATGAAGTACTCAGAACAGAATTTACCCAACTTTTCAAGTGAGGTTAGAAAATTAGCTCATAATCAGATTACAAATAGCAGGGCTAAAAGAGGATTATTTGACATTGGAGGGGTAATTGCTAAAATTCTATTTGGAACAGCTACTAGTGACGATGTAGAAGATCTGGGACGCAGACTAGAGATTTTAAACAAGGTGATTGTAGAACAAAATAGGGTAATAGATAGTACGTTTTCCTTGGCAGCTAATGTGGCTGAAGAAGTAAATGGAGTTATTGAAAAGACTAATGAGGTAATTAAGGAATTAGACAGGTTAGCTAAACATTTGGATTTTACAATGTTTGTGTTAAACCTAGATCAATATTTAAATATTGTGGAAAATTACATAAATGGACTGAATGCTCAAACCAGAAAACTACTCCATAACCTAAGGAATGCAGCGCTGGGTAAGGCAGACGCTGACCTTCTGTCAGTAGTTGATCTTCAAAGGGTGGTTGATGTGGCTAGAATTAAGCATGGTTTGAATCCTTTCTTTGAAGGTGAATCTGTATCTTACTACTATCCACTTTTGGAATCATGCTTAACGACTAAAACTATTCTTATTCACATTCCCACAAAACATCAGGTTCATTTTAACATATGGTCAGTGAAGCCATTTCCTATGAGGTTAGGGGCGGAGATCATGATGTTAAATGTGGATTATGATTATATTATTGCATCTCAGGATCGCTCACTGGTGGTTGCAGTTACCAAGGAACAGCTAGAAGATTGTCATACAGCATATTACTATTTGAAGGTGTGCCCAGCTCTAAATTTTATTTTTACAGGACCCGAGGAATCCCAGTGTGAATTGTCATTAATCCAGGCTGATGCTTCAAGCTCCATTAAACATTGTGAGTACCTGAGACCAAAAAGGAAGTCAGATGTTTATGTAACGTATTTTCAGGGCATTGCGTATTATACATTCACTAAGCCCGCAAGAACAACTATTATTTGTGAAGATGGCCCTTCAGGAGCAAAACATGTGTCTGAGGTGGGTACGTTTGTAGTTCCACCTGCGTGTTCATTTTCAAGCAATACTAAAACAGTTCTGGCCACGAAGCATCATCTTGGATTGGCCCTAAATAAATCTGTGGAATTTGTGAAAGTCCATCCTCCTCTCCCAGCAAACTTTTCTACTGTTAATATGGATTCTGAGAAAATAAGATTGATGGAATTGTTAAACATGTCTGATATTCATCCTGTAATTGAGTCTGCTCTACCTTTCCATCTGCAACGGGTAGCTGTGTACCCTTGGTCCGGAGTGACTACTTTATTATTCATATTATATTTCATGTTCTCTTGTTACCTGTTCAGGAGTTTGAGGGTTTTGAATGGTGAGATTAAAAAGAAGAAAAACAGATCAAGAAATATAGAGGTCCACCATACACAACCTAGGGAAGATGAATTGTAAGGATAATTTTAAGGACACCCCAACAACTAGGTAGTACACTACACGGTTAGTTGTAGGGATTTAGAATTAAGGAATTGTATGAATGTGTATTATATTTTATTATCCATGTATAATTACTTAATTTAAGGAAGTATTATTAATTATCCATTGTATCATTCACGAGCTCAACAATTTATTTTTCTTTTATATTAATTCATCCAATGTGTATATATTTCATCTTGTATATATTATATATGTATGTTACCATGTCAAGAGTGAATCTAATAATCAGGAAGGCTAAGCATTGATTAAAGTAAATTTAATGTTATTGTGAACTGCAGGGACGCAGTTGTTTTACCGTGGCCGAGCAATGTATCCGCGATACATGATACACCTATGGTGGTGGAACATACCGTTAGGCCAAAGCAGTTCAAGCTAGTTTCATTAGATACAACATCCTTTGAAAAGTGCTGAGTAGCAGCGTGAGGGAATCTTCCATGCTGAGCTACTGATTGCTAGATTCACTCTGTAATTATCTATATGTTAATCTCTCTACTATAATCAACTCCATATTGTCATCTCGTATGTAGAGAAAGGGACAATATATATTTACTCACTTTATTCTTATATAAACTCATATCTAACTTATCCAGATTTCATATGTAAGCTTAGCATTGTAAATAGCATCATCGACAACCTGTCATCTGAGAAAGGGTGTTGCAGTGTATACCACGAGCGGGGACTACCAGAGAGAGAAGGCGCATTACAAGCCCTGCCTTGGCTACAACAGGTTCACCTCCTACCTTATATTAGAGAGACACGAGTTGTCTGTATAACCTGTAACCTATACATAATATATTCAGTAAATAGAGACAAGTCCACGAGTTTACTCTAAACCTTGAGTAACTAACTTAGTTCCTCAGGAAGACTAGAGTGGTAGTTCAGAGCAACGGTAAGTTGGCTGAAACCAGAGGTCTACATCGGCGTAGTAAGTAATACTAGCCGGAGAGAGTAAGTGAGAGTTTCCAGCAGGTGTTTCCGAGAGAAGCTGTTGCTGAGCTTGGACGACTCCACGAGTACAGGCGTTACCCGTGACAAGCGGGATCAAAGTCACACTAGAAAATAGACAATTATGTCGAGTAAAATAATTGAAAGTACAAAGATAAAACATGATTACCAAAGCATAAATATGGTAGTAATATACGACAAGTACATCAATACATTTTGTCCACAGGCCGTCTCTCACCACACGTCTGTTTGGTGTGTGTGTTGCTACATGCAACTCCTATACTCGTGTGTGTGTGGTCAATATATCACCTGCTTACACTCGTGTGTGTGTATGTGTGTGTGTGTGTGTGTGGTCAATGTATCACCTGCTTACACTCGTGTGTGTGTGTGTGTGTGTGTGTGTAACTCCTATACTCGTGTGTGTGGTCAATGTATCACCTGCTTACACTTGTGTGTGTGTTAGCTTGGTTATTATCTGTGTGTGTGTGTATGTGTTAGCTTGGTCATTATCTGTGTGTGTGTGTGTGTGTGTGTGTGTTAACCGTATGACCACAGCCTCCTCCTTCTCCGCTTCTTCCTCCCTCCTCTACTCAAACATAATTATATCCTATTGACAAAGAAATGTAAATCCACACACAAGTTATATACACATTCACAAAATATATTATAATTATCAAGACTTTGTGTGTAGTGACGATTCTATCATTTGTATTGACTACTGGGTTGGCTTTCCCACTTTTTGTTTACATATCTAATTTTGGAATATGTTAACCCCTAGCGACCGACTTTTTTTTTTATTATTTTCACCCCCAGCCGACTTCTGGGGGTCAATTTTCAACTTTCATGTAGGCAAATTTTGTTCTTACAGAATGAAAGAGCTTGAATTTACGCACCAGGAACTGAAAACGGGAGCCTCCTAGGTGTACGCGTTTGCGTATGACAGAGCATAAAAGTCCGAAAATAAATAAAATGGTATCCCCTGAAACGCATGAAAGGAAACCTCATACGCTCTGCGTACGCTCTAAACATGTAAATAAACACCTAAACAATGCGTCTAAGTGGTTTTCAATGATAATAAACGTATTTCAGTGTAATTTTGTCTGTCTAGACTCTCCTGGAGTATAGTAGACAGCAGCGAGATACGAGAAACATAAGAAAACACCATGTAGTGGTGAGATGGGGTCCTTGTTGGTGGGGGTAGGTCTAGCCTTCACCCACCAGCATACGCAGTTGCCAGACACCACTACCACAGTCAAACCTTTTCTCAAGGACGTTAGCTTTCCATCGTTACCAACGCCAGCTCGCTAGCTACTCGCTACAGTTTTTTATAGGTACGTCGACATATCGGTTATTCAGAGCGAACCATTAATTTTTTTATCACTGACATGTCGGTTGATCGGTCTTAAGGGGTTAAATACAATATAGTTTAGTACCGGTACAGTCAATGAAGTAGTGAACATTATATGGTGGTGCGTTTTGTCATGCCCAGTGTGTCCCTCCTGTTACCTAATTATTATACTATTATCAAACTCGTTTTTCACTCACTCCAAATAATTATCAGAGGCAAACCAAACCTAAATGATAATGTTGTTCAAATTATGCCCTCAAACCTATAGAGTAATGGTGATGTTGCCTTCTTCCATTGGTGTAGTGACAATGTTAGAAGGGGAGAGTATTCTTGTTGTCATGTTAACCCTTAAATGCCTATTGACCAAATATCACGTCACGGCGAATTTAGGCCTTGAAGCCGATTGACGTAATATAAAGCCTGCAGAAAAAAAACTACTTGGGGTACATCTAGCCACTTCATTGGTAACACTGGTTAGGTTGGGCCTTCAGTGAGTGGTGTGAGAGGGGAATGGTTCACTTGTCATATATACGCAATGAAAATACGCTCGCTCACGTTTTCTAATTTTTAGGGTTTTTTTAGGGGTAACTACTTTATTACTCATGGCGCTGCTGTACGCAAACCAGTAGACCTAGGAAACTTTAGTTTACAGATTCTGGTGTGTAAAATCAAGCTCTACAAATTTGTAATAACAAAATTTACCTAAACGAAACTTTAAAAATCACCCTGTTTTTGCAGTTCACGCACCAGTAGCGGTAGGGGGATTGCGGTTCTTAGGGGTTAATAATGGAGAACAAGAGGGAAACCGACTCGTGGCAAGCACTGTCCATTGATGCTTGTCATACCTTCTGCATCCGGCCTCGTCAATTTTCAAAGAGGACATTTTCCCCTACATTAAGGGCATAGTATACTTTGGGTTCATTAGAGCGCCTTGATTCCACCAAAGTATACCAGGAAACAGAACCCGATTAACAAAACTAATGGTGGTCTGTTGCTTGGAATGCTGTAGTTTGGAGGAATCAGTTGCTCCAGATTTACCAACACTGTAACTATCCCCTTAAGAGAGAAAGACCCGCCTCTTATGTTATGAATTTTAGTCTTTTGTGTGTATGAACTTGAATATGATTATTTTATTAAGTCGCCCAAAATGGATATTTAAACCTTAAAGGAACTTCATTAAACGGCAGGGAATTATAGAGGTGCTGGAAATATAATAATAACAATATAAATAATAATAATAAACTATGGAGCAGGATGGGTGTGATGGTTGTGTAAATGATGGACACGGCTCATGATGCCTCGGGAATAAACAAACCATTTCTCAGTATCCATCATCGTCTGAGGTGTTAGAATGTTTCACACCAAAACTGCACCCATAGTTGTTTGATGGTGTGTACAATGGGTCCTAAAAGGTACGAAGGGATGGCAAGCTGCAGTAGTAGTAAGCAAGCAGGACAAATAATGGGGTCAGAAAATATAATGAACTCAATATTAATAAGAATGTAATATCGGCCACAAGAATTCCTACACACGCTGTTGTTTTCAAAAGTTTACAACATATAGGTCATGTACGACTATGTAACTATAATACAACATTATTATTAGGTTTGTTGTTTTGTAATCACCGAGTCACTTTGTAGATGATTCATTACAGTACTTCCACAATAATGACCTCTCTTTCCATATTCCCTGTGTAAGAATTGGTGTGGCCAACTATACAAAGGTATGTTGTGTAGCCAGCAGTACAAGTAATGGTCCAGACAGGTGTGTTGGTGGTGGTGGTGTTTCTGGGGCCACAAGTTTTGAACTAATTATTAAACTGTCTGCTGCACTATTACAGGTTTATGATCACAATAACAATAATATCATCTGGGAGACGTGTAATTACACTCCAAGGCAAAGAGGATTTGTGGTGCTAATGAATGTTGGGTAAGCAGATTATTATTGGGGCTAAGTTAAGTAAGGTATTTCCCACCAAGTGTGGCTTGAGATGACTTTGCTAATGTATATGTACTATACAAAGGAAGATAGAATCAGTATAATAATAATAATAATAAATTAAAATGAACTAATGAAAAGAGTAAGGATGAGGATGTGAGTTTGAAGGAATGAAAATGAAGATGGACAGAAGTCAAGATGAGAGATGAGGATTTAATTAAAGGAGGCAGAGGAAAGGCACATAGATGAGTATGAGAGCTAAAGGAGATGAGAATGAGGAGAGAAAATAATAGAAGTGAGAGTGAGAAAGATGATGGTGACAGAAGGGAAGGGTATGAATGAAAGTTTGAAGTGACGGAGATGAGAATAGCGAGAGTTAAATAATGTAAGATAAATTTCAGTGACAGAGGTGAAGGGTGTGAAGGTAGATATAGATACCGAGGAGAATTAAGGGGATGGTTTAGTCTTTACATTATTGGAGGTAGTGATTCCTCCAAACTATTCCCAGCAACAAACCACCATTATATTTGTTAACTTAGTCCTGTTTTCTGACATACTTTGGAGGAATCAAGGAGCTCCAATGCACCAGATGTATACTATCCCCTTATGGTCGTCATCAGCTGTGGGTAAATTATTGAAAGATTAAAAACTGTCTTGAAGACACTTAATATTTTATGGTGGATTCTTTTGTTGGTAGATTGGTGGGCTACTGATTCCTCCAAGCTATGCCACCAAACAAATCCCCCATGAAAGTAACATTCAGGTCATCTGTTTCCTGGTATAGTTTGGAGGAATCACAGACCTTCCAATTCACCAACAAGAAAATCTCCACTTAAACTGATGACAACAATGAAGTGAAGAGAAGGAGAATGTGAAGGAGGAAGAAGGAGAAGGGAAGTGTCTCGTTGGTGAGATAATAAAACTTCATTATATTCAGGGAAAGTTTCACTCTCAGAATTGGAAAAAACATATTCGCATTTCTTTACCATTAGAGAAATTTAAAGTATAATCGTAAGATTTGCCCCTTTCTAATGCTGAAAACTCAGCTAATCCACACCGTAGTTGCCAAATGGTATATAATGTTTTCTTTCTTTTTATTTATTTTATTGTATTTTTACTTTTTTTATATATACCCCTACCTCGGGACAAGAGGCCATCAGTCGTAGCCTGAGACTGAGGCCCCGAGATTATCGAGTGAAGCTTTGGGGTGTTGGTCAAGGCCAATAAGACTAACAGGTCTTGTCATACAAGGGCAAAAATGAGTCCCGCTCGCGCATGACGTCACGGCGAGTATACACCACAGAACAAGTTGCCAAACAGTGATAAACAGGCTCATTTTCTAGTCAGTTGACAGTAGGTCAAAGGTGAAACAGGTCATCTCTCTATAGTGTCCACCAAGTGCCCAGTGTGAAAATGCCATGCAACTGCATGTGCAGTGTGTGGGTGTGATTCTGTAGGAAGAAAGGGTTGCAACATAAAATTTCATGTCTTCCCCACCGATACAGAATCCTGATCTCTTTCTCTTTGTGAGTGTCTTGTCAAGGTAAAGTAAAATGAAAAGCTTAGCAGTCATCTTAACTGTTCGAATTGATGTGCAATTGTAACAGGTTTTGCATACAATAGGGATGAAATTAGACTTGGTGTCCAGTATTTGGGAAGTTTCTGGCAATCACCTATCCCCAGCTACCCCCACATTTCCTCCATCTATTCCCTAGAGACCACGTTTCCTCCACTCCAGGTGATGGATGTTCATAAGTACCTCCCATTTGTTTTAGACTGCAAAACAAGTGTTCTATAACATCCTGATTTAGCCTATGTGTGCGTATATATGAAATGCCATATTTTTCTTTCAGCATTTCATATAGTTTGGGCAAAGATTTGGAATACACAAGTCCTTTTTGAAACTGGTACATATTTTGTTTCACTCCACAAACTTTCATTGACATGGCTGTATCAAGCATATCATGCAAAACTCATTATAATTTAACGATAAAAGCCGACAGGATATTGAACAGAGAAAGAAGAAAAAACTTTGTCACGGGATCACGGTATGCCCGCCTGTAGGCGACCTCACTCCCATACCTGTCACCATGTGAGGTGATTGGGGGCAGAGGCTGGGGGGGTTGTGGGGGGGAAATGGAGAGAAAATGGGGGATGAAGTCCACCACGCCATGACGTCACTACAGCTGCGCAGTACCACTGGCTGACAAGACCTGTTAGTCTTATTGGCCTTGGTGTTGGTTTCTTCACACATTTGTTTATACACGTCACTTTCTGGAGAGGGTAATGTCTGTTTGTGTTAGTTTACAAAATCTTATTTAGTAGTATGAGAAGAAAAAGCAAAAGCCTACTTAATCATACCCTATGCTATAACTGCATTATATTTAAGACAAAATACTACAGTTACAGCGAATCTATTCAAAGATTTTTTTTTGGTTAAAATCCGATTGGGTAACTTTATTCTCTGGGTCATCATTCTCATTATATTCAATAATTCAGTAAATTCCTCCTCCCCTAAAACCATCAATCATTAAAATCACATAACGTATATCTGTAAAAATGAAGTCACAACTCTTACTCAACAACTTGCCTAATGCATGAATTATGTATGCTAGAGGATTTCACGTTAGTACAGAAATGAGAGTCAACTCACTGCCAGCAAGAATACCAACCCCACAGTACAGTCATACATGTAGCTTCGATCTTTTCTCAGCAGGATCTAGCCAGCAATGCCGGTACTTTTTTGGGAGAGTGTTCCACCCATTTTCTTGATGGTAACTCAATTGTTGGTACTGAGACTGTACTATACCTTCGTAACACACAGGATGTCAAAGGTGGCTCAGAAGGTCAGTGTGTGGGTGACTGGGTGTGTCAGTAGAATTGTATAAGTGTAAACGCGTTTGGGAATGCCATCCATTATTGTGGTGTTCACTAATGGAGTGTTTTCATGGGTTTGCGTGCGTGTATGATTTCATGCAAGTGTTTCATGAATGTGTAAATGCATAGGCGATAGTCTGAACGTGTTATGAAGGAATGTGTGTATAATAATAATAATAAATGTTAAAGGCTGCAAATAAATGGCAGTCAATGGGACAGAGTGAAGCACACACAAGACTGTTTGAAACACAACTATAGCACACATCACAGATGAGGAGTGGCCCAGAGACCTCACCACCCACGTGAGACCCGAGTCAGCTTCGGCTATGGCTCAGTGTTGCCGCGTTTTCTACACAACACTGAGGAATACTGTTGCCAGCAGGGCTTCCATTCTAGGGTAAAATACCCTAAACTAGGGTAATTGGACCCTTCCTAGGGTAGTGTTTAGGGTAATGCATAAACTAGGGTAATTCTAGGGTAATCTGCCGTCAGGCTGGTTTTTATTTAATAGTGTCCGATTAATGTACTGTACATATTATCATCCCCGTGATTTGTATGAGCATGCCCGCCGGGCGCCAGGGATAGGGAGGTAGGGAGGTGGGTACCAACCTACTGGAACTCATGTCACTTTGATCCTTACGTAAATAGTTTGTAAGGATGAATATTGCTTATAATCATGAGGATTTTTCCGCCTTTTCTTTTCCTTCTGAACTGTTCCCGTTCGATATTGTGTGGGTGCAACCAAGAGTCATCCATAAGTAATTATGTCGTACGTACGAATATTCTAAGCATAACCATGAGTGCTTTTACGGCTTTTATATTATCCTATTTCGTCCCGTACGCGTTCTCTTCTGAAATCTGGAGCGTGAAGCTGTTCTCTTGATCTCTTCACAAGTTCACACACACACAGTCAGACACTTGCGAGGACGAGTCCACACAATACAGCAGCTGCAATAGTGCTCCTACCAGCTATATTCTACTTGAAGGTGGCCTCCTCCCATATAAACAGTTAACTTCATATCCATTCTATAAGGTAATTTATTATTGTATATATGCATATTTTTCTTGAACTAAGTTATGTTAACTGCGAATAAGTGAAAGAAAATGAAAATGCTATTAAGGTATATTTAGCCGAAAATAGCCTATGCTATTTAACCCTTACACTGCCGCCGACAGCATATGCTGATCGCTACAGAGCACTCCCCAGTGCCACCGACAGCATATGCTGTTTTCACTTGTAATAATTGTTTAAAAGTGGGAATGGTAGGTTTAGGTACTTGGTAGTTACTGACAACTCACCATGGTTTGGCACCAAACACAGTTGTTGGAGTATAATATGAGACATTAGGTGGTAAACTTATGTTCATTGGAGCCTACTAGCCAGTATTCTGGGAGCTCGTTTTGGTTTATAACCGACCGGCGGCCGTGGTTTTTGTTATTTCGTCGTAATGCATCAATAAATTATATGATTGGAACTTTTTATATTAGTATTTACTATTTATTATTTATATGGTGTACAGTAGGCTATATTTATATGTTTGAAAAATTTGTGTTATTGAAGACAAATTTTCTAGACCTTACTTAGAATTCCTAGACTACAACTTGGGTAAGTTTAATAGTTACAACACACTTTTCCAGTCTGAGGCTCCAAATTTCTTCACATTAAAAACTGAAACGTGTAAACTCATTAGAAGTTTATGTTCAGACTTCATGGATGTAAGTTTTGTTAAGAAAGCAGACATTTCTCTCCTTACTCCTGCTCATCCCATGTTTTCTAGTACTTTCGTCCCAACTGAGAATATTTATCTAGGAGTGAGTGCATCAACATCAGTAAATAATATGAAAATAGCAGGAGCAGGCTACGAAAGAAGAACTTTCTCAGTTTCAAAAGTCATGTCAGTCTTTCCTGATAGAAGCTGTACTCCAAATCCAAAAAAGATATTCCTTGAATGACAAAATTCATGACATAGTAGCCTGCATCAACCCACACTCTGCTTCTACCCTTAACCCTCCCTCCCTAGCATTTTTATTTGATGAACTGCCCCAGTTACAAAAATTTGCTGACAAAAAGCTTGTGGATGAAGAGTGGAGACTACACTACTTGGATGAGGAACTATCTAAACAACTAAATTTCATGCAGTACTGGAAGATAGTATTAAATAGGAAAAATGATGCAGGCCTACAATGTTACCCTAATTTATCAGATGTTATTTCCACTCTCCTTTCACTACCTTTTTCAAATGCTGCTGTGGAACGTTTTTTCAGTCAATTAAACATAACAAAAACCTCATTAAGAAGCTCTCTAAAAAATTAAACAATATGTGGTCTCATGCATGGAATTTATTACATGAAACGCCTTGGTTTTGATGACAATATGCTAAAAGCAATGAATAATGTTTAATAAGAGTGATGCTACATGTTCTGAGGCTGCAAATATGTAAGTCTCCTGGAGGTGTTACAGTGTTAGCAGATAGAGTATACAACTGCATATTTCTAAATAAAATACCCTTTAATTTATGCGGCATTTGTTTTTTTCCTGTGTGTGTGGGGGGAATGTTTGGGGGGGGGGGCAATATATAAACTTATGTATGATAGTACATGAATCAACAATTTTATGAAGAACTTCGACAATCTAGGGTAAAACACTCTAATCTAGGGTAATATCGACAAAAATCTAGGGTAGGATTTCATCAACTCATGGAAGCCCTGGTTGCCAGCTAGTACACGGGCGGCGGCGGGCGGCGGCCCAGCCTTGCCGCCGTGACCACACCGAGTGTGGTTGAACGCTTAGTGAACGAACCATGATGAGTCTTCTTGTTTAATGTTCTTCCTGTTTATAGAGAATGGCATTACAAGAGGTACGACTAATGTACATAAATGGTCGCTTTTTCTCAATTGAATAGCTAATATTTCCGACTCGGAATATAACTGATGTTCCAGTATTTACATTTTATTATGGTTTGGAAAATTTTGTTTTTCCTTCCCTAGTTGTCCCTCATTTTCTCCCGGGAAATACAGTAACGATTGATTTTATCCATACCTTGAATGTGCGTATTTTTTTATGCAAATGCAGTATTTAATTAAAATCACAACGAAAAGATCATGTAAACAAAGAAAAATCTGTAACAACTCGTTAATTACAAATAATATCATAAACCTTGAGTTTCACAAATATACCATTAATATGTATGACAAATGTAAGAAAAATAAAGTACAATTTAAATATGTATTTGAATAATTGCATTTAACAACATTATCAACAGGAGAAGTGAGTAATCAAATATATACTTAAATTATTGAATAAACAAAGAAACGAACATTAATGTAGTGTACATCGACCCAAATACATTGGCAGAGACCCGACGGGTGTTGGGTATGGGTATAGGTCTGGTAACAGTGGAGAAACCTGCCGAATGTTCAATAAACTGTACTTGTTTAATACCTTCTTAGCTGTTTGTCATTATCATTATAATTGATAATGATCAAAATTGTAAGAATAATAATATATAATAAAGGAATCAACAGCTACAGCACTGAAGGCTACGTTTGGCAGAAAGTTTTTCCACTGTTACCAGACCAGCACCCAAAACCAACACCAGTCGGCTCTCAGCAAATTTATGGAAAATAATAACAAAAATAATTATGACTTAAGAATAGCATTTATCATATCATCTGTTGGCTTGAAATTATAGCATGCCCCGTGGACTTTTACTGCCTCAGAAACGAGAGTCAGTGATTGCAGTGCAGGCATTTGGAGACGATTCCGGATATCTGTTTTAATTAAATTCATTTTAGAAAATATTCGTTCTGCAGCAGTATTAGAAGTTGGCAGTGCCAATACTTGCAATGCAAAGAGGGCAAAATTCTTAAACTGCTTTGTACCTTCATTGTCTTCTAACTCTCCCAATTTTATATAGAAATCATGGATATCAGAGGTGTCGTTCTTGAGATAGGCAAAGTTAGGTGTACTGTCCAAATTCCTCCATTCATTATCTGGGTCTTGTAAACTTCCTACGTACAGCCTGGGTACAAGCTTTACAAAATCTGTCAAGGAGGGCATCAACTCCCTACTTTTGCTGTCTAGTACCTTATTTTTACCTAAGAATGATGCCATATACCACAAAGGTGAGTTAAGGTCAAACCTCTTTTGCATTTGTTGGTACATAGTGATCATAAATTCTCGACAGCGGGATCGGACATGGTCAACCATACCTTGATTACGAATGTACACTTCTGTTTGGAGAAGGCCGTGGATAGCTGATCCTAAGTAGATCTGATTTAATGGCAAATGATTAGAACTTAACATTGGATCAAATGTCATCAGATCAGCTTTTTCCACAACATCTCTTCGACAGAAGTATCCTAGGAGGTTTCTAAAGAGCTGAATTATGGGGTCATTTAGTAAATGTACAGTTGGTGTATCTCTCTGAAATAGTAAGTTAATTTTTGAAAATGTTGGCAAAATGAAATTAAGAAAATTGTAGTACAGAAATACTGAAGGATCCTTGAGATCTTTTACAATAAATTCCACAGATCAGAGCCTTTCACTAAGTTCGTTTTCTATAAAAAAACAATTTGAGTGCAGCCCACTGCTCAAGGATTTTCTCTACTGCTTTATGTAAAAGAAAGCCATCTGGTTTGACAAGCATGCAAAATTTTGTGGGGTTTTAATTCTAGGAATAATTGTGCCTGTTTAAACTGGTGTTGTCTTTTTGAGCTATGGGAAAAGTATGAATATATATTCCTGAGAAGATCTTCACAATGTCTAGGTAGAGTTTTTGCAGCTTCAGACGCACATAAATGTATACTATGGCAAATGCACCTGAAGATTGTTATACCTGGCAAGTCTGCTCTCAGTCGGCTGGCTAGAGAATTATTGTCCCCCATTAGGTTGGAAGCACCGTCAGCTGCAAATCCCACAACATTGCTCAGAGGAATGTCATATGCAGATAAAGTTTTCAGCAGTAAAGTATATAAATGTTCCCCAGTTGAGCCCACGCATTCCTTGTTGTCGTCATCATATACATCAATGAGTTCCAAGGTGCCAGTCTTCATCGTTGTCGTATCTGTATCATAATATTTAACAACCAACGTCAAACATTTAGTGGTGCTGACATCCGTGGACTCATCAATGATTACAGAAAACTTATGACCTTTGAGCTTACTTACCATATCCAAAGTTACACATTTACCAATCGCTTTTGCTACCTGAGTGCATTTGGTTTTCTTCATGCACATTCCTTGTGCGATTGGCGAATCTGGAAACATGGTTTTGCATAGTTCTACCAAATGATCTGCAATGGTGAATGGTAAGTTATGCTCAGCTATAAAGCATATTAACAAGATCTTCGCTAATGCTATGGTGTCATTAAGACAACGGCGTCCATCAACTGGCTCAACCTCCTGTACATCCCTCACCCTATCCTCCTGCCTCTGCAGCATGTGTGCCTCATTGGTGATGTGTCTGTAATGAGATACATACTAATAGCCTACGTAAGGCGGTGGGATGGTTGAAATAACTCGATGCTTGTCAAGAGAACAATATTAAAACAACAAAATAAAGGTTTGATAGTGTACTGTATACCTTATGTCTCTTAATAGTGGAAAGTTCGGCATTGAATTCTTTGTTGCATACTGTGCAGTAAGCTCTCTCTGCATTGCCGTCCACCCGTGACAACCAATGCCTGAACTCCTCATTCACCAACCATTCGTCTCTCAGTTTTCGCTTGGGAGGCATGCTAACCTTTAAATTTATATCAATATTAGTTCAAGGGCCTGAGATACGAATATTATGAATGCCGGTATACAAAGGAGGCCTACAGATAAAACACGAATGATAGACATGTTCGTTTTCTTTATAAATTTCTCTGAGAGAAAACTGATTTAATAGCTTTGAGGGGAACACAATATCATTCAGTGCATTGAATAAAGAGGTGATAAATAACAAAACTATATGCCCCTCACACACCCGTGACTTACCTTGATGAAGGCCTTGAAACAACTAACTTCCCTCAAAGTTTATAAGTAAAAAGGAAACTCTCATAATGTTCCGAAGATGGAAATAAATCAATATGATACTCCGGTCGTGAAGGTGTTTGTCATGAGAATATATCATTGACATAAGGAAAGATTGATAATTGCAAGACACATTGAGGCATAAAATGAAAAGATATAAAACAATGTAGAATGATCATTTTAAATACAGCAACTTTCTTGTTTACTATTTAAAAACGTTAAATTAAAGTGTGGTGGTTCCCAATGTAGTCGAATGTGGACGAACTCCAACTTGACCACGGTGGGTTGCCAGACGTCGTCAGAAAACCACGTTTACACAGAAAAAAACACAAAACGGCATCCCTGGACCGTCACCGTCACTACACGCTAGTATATTTCTGTTCTTTACTGGCAACTCTGAACACTGGGTTACCAAAGGTAATTAAATTTGTGTGTATACAAATCTTTTATATTTTAGAATAATTTGAGTGTAAACTCAAATATGTTATTGTAAAAATATTTGTAATTGTTTATTGTTTGATTTCACCTATACATTTCTTAGTTCAAGGTAACAGATTTTCGTTTATAAATGAAGGATATAGAAAGTGAAACTAAACTATAGGATACAACATTATATGTTTTTTTTTTAATTGAAACAAGAAATATAACTGTAAAATATATAATTAATAAACAAGTAAAACATTTAACATTTAACAAACATATACAATATTTTATTTATTGTAGGCTACATGGGCTATTTATAAGGATTCCATCATTGCACCAGATACTTTAAATTTATAACACTCTCCTTGTTCCCTGACTGCTTCAGATACATAACATAGTGATTTAAGAGAATGGATATTTAACTTATTTCTTATATCTGTTTCAATTAAATGTAGTTTAGAAAACAGTCTTTCTGCGTCTGTGTTTGTAACAGGCAGAGCTAAAATGTTTAAAGAAAACGTGGCCAGAGTTTTGAACAGATACTTATTATTTTTGGTCATATTCCCAAGTTTGGTATATAACAAAACAGCATCACATGAATTTGTAGCCAACGTGTTTGACTTGGATGGAGAATTTTGTGTGGTTTTATGTCCAATAAGGTTTGAAATTGTTTAAATTCATATTTGCGTTTGGCACTGTGAGCAAAATGGGTATAAATACTTCTTATCAATCAAATCTTCACAATGTCTGGGAAGAGTCTTAGCTGCTTCGGAAGCACACAAGTGGAGAGAATGACAAATGCATTTTAAAATTGTAATCCCTGGAAAGTTTTCCCTTAACCTACTGCATAAAGAGTTTGATTCTCCCACTAAATTCGATGCTCCGTCTGCAGCAAAACCAACCAAATTATTCAGGGGAATATCATGAAAATTTAAAGTTTCAATAATCATGTTATACAGTGACTGGCCAGAAGATCCAGTCGTTTGCATTTTGTCACCATAAATGTTAATTAAATCTAGCATCTTTGTAACAATTATTCCTTTGGCTGAATTATAAAATTTTGCTATCACCGTAAGACATTTGGTTGCACTGACATCAGTTGACTCGTCAATAATTATGGAAAATTTATGCTGCCTCAAATCTCTCACAAACTCTTCTGAGATAACTAAACCAACTTTCTTTGCAATTTCTGTACACTTTGTTCTTTTCATGTGTAATCCCTGGGCAATGGCAGAGTCGGGAAATATTGTTTTAAAAAGATCTGTCATATGGTCAGCAATGAGGAAAGGTATATTATGTTCGGCCATGAAACATATTAATAATATATATGCAATGTTTATTTTATACCGAATATCTTGACATCCCTGCTGATCTTCTTGACGAGACTTTTGACTAGAGCTGGCTGCATGAATTTGTGTTTTCTGTGGGACAGGAAATGATAATTTTTCTAGGTGTATCTTTAATTTTGCTTAAGGGGAGCCTCCACTGGCCCTCCAGTCAGAACCTTATCTCCAATCATTACCTCCCCAATCCTAATCCTCAATCCAGAGTCCCTGACCCAATCCACCCTCATCCTAACCCCATTCCTAATCCTACCCTGGATCCCTAAATCCTTCACACAACCCCCGCATATTATGCTGCCCATGAGCGGCCCTCTGCGGGACCTTGAACTTGAAGTTGAAATCAGGTCCGTATGTGCGCATTAAAAAAATCGGCAAAATTCAATAGTCTGCCATACACCAGCCACTTCTCCATACTCAGTATAACTTAGGAAAGATAAAGAAAATGGAGGTATTACAAATTTAGAGCACTAACAAAAGAATTTTTAATTTAAATTTTTTTTCAAGTGATATTTTCCAGTATAATAGCTATCAACACGAAGGGTTTTTACATCATGTCAATTAATCTTTTCACACGTGATATACGTATACAGTATATGAGCACATTCCGTTAGAGGGATTTCCATCAAAAATGATTATTTTATTTTTGGTGATTTTTTTTCCCCAAAATTTCAGGTGACAATTTATTTCAACAATTTCAGGCGAGGAATTTTCTCATTTACAGCAGTGACAAAGGACTTTTCGTTCCATAGAAGTGTTGCTATATATCAGAGGATAGTCCACATAAAATCTTATGCTATTCTGAAACATAGATATTTTTTTGTTAATATTTTCCATTTTTTTTTTCAAACGTTTTAAGAAAAATATTATTTGTTGCTCGATTGCAATGAAAATTGGTCAGCATATGTAAAAACCAACGAGGATTTTGCTTCTAAAATTAACAGGAGCGCAAATGGGGGTGAGAGTGGAGGCTCCCCTTAAGGGATAGTATGCATTTTCTATATTAGAGTGCCTTGATTCCTCCAAAGTATGTTGGAAAATGGGGCCAATGAGTAAATATAATGGTGATCTGTTGCTTGCAATAGTTAGGAATAATCAGTTGCCCCAGATGTACCACCAAACACAGTGTACTATGTACCCCCTTAATTCTTTTTCATAATATGCCATGATTGGTTCTTTTAACCTATGATTAAATGAAAAGGTTGCCTTACCTTGTGACGCTTTATTGCTGTAAGATCCCCAGAAAACGTCTTTTGGAATTGGTTACAGTAGGCTTTGGTTGGATCTCCATCTACTTTTTCTAGCCATGGTCTAAAATCGTCCATGTGTAACCATTCATCCCTTAGTTTCCGTTTACCAGCCATTTCAATCTGAAAATATCAAATATCAAATATGTCAATTTACAAAAGTTATAGGAAGGTATCCCATTTTCTGTTAAGTGCCGTATAATCTGTTAAATGTTTGCAATGGATAACTTCTCTATTTTCCTTACACTCGTAAAAAGTTAAAATTTTCAATCCAAAGGTAATGTTTACGTATTAACACTTACCGGAGTTTGAGGGAAAGATGTCGGCGAGATATCTATAGTTCGTATTGTAGCTCTGGAACACCTTGGATGATGTCTTCAATGTGAATGCACCCAGAGAACTGACATCTGCTTCAAATCTGTTTACAGTATCTGTCTTGATTTGACATAAATTGGTTCATAATTAATATGTTATTAAAGAATTTGTAAGTACAATGCAATTCCATACCCTAAAGAATTTGAAAAATAGTTAAACAAATATTTTTATGCTGCTTTGCCATAAAAATGCTTAATTTAATTTTGTAGAAAAAAATTCTACACACAGAAGAACCCGAAAAGTCCATTCTAATTAGTGCTAAATATAATTTTAAGGACTTATTTGACGATAAAAAACATCATCTGTTATCACTATTTATTTCCATTCATGTAAGGTCAGTTTTTACAAATTATATGTTTAGTTTTTAATGTGGTTTCTGTGCCGAGTGTGGATGTGGAAAAAAATTCTACAATCAGTTGCCAGATGTCGCTATTTGTCTACGTTTCTCAGCAAAATTCTACAAAACGGCAACCCTGCAATGATGATGATAGTATGGCTGTGTAAGCAGGAAGACCTCAGACAGCTGACTCAAACCCCCAACCCCCTGCTCACAGGGGTGGTAACCTCTGGCATCAGTGAAAGATTTTTTACAGTGTCCCAAGCAAGGACCGAATGCTGGACCACAGAGACTGCAGCCGTGCACTCTACCACTGTGCTAGCCATAATAATAATAAACGGTTTATTTGATGTATGCAGCCAAATGCTGAAAATATACATGTGTGTGTGTGTGTGTGTGTGTATGCGTGAGGCTACATAGAGAAACATGGTGTGTGTGTGTGTGTTGTACACTCGCGCACCACAGTCTCTAGCCCACCTGAGTTTGGGCCGGAGATATGGCTCAGATCCTTTCTGGACGACAGCCCACTCAAACGATTAAGATGCCACACAAGCACGAACATACGTTTCGAACCGATACAAGCTTGACTCCCTGTTTGACATGTATAATTAATTGTTTTATAAGGCTACGCAATCATATTTTGGCTGTGTGAATGACATTTATGTATATAATTATTGCAATATACTATCCCCATAATTTATAATGAACTAGCACACGAAAGAATATTACCAGAGGATTCATGAAATTACTAACTAAACAACACACTTCAAATCAGCAAGTGAACTCAGAGGTTTATTCGGCGCACACGAGCGTTTGTCTATATTGAGAGAGAGAGAGAGAGAGAGAGAGAGAGAGAGAGAGAATATCATCAGACAATATCTGTTCACCTATGTGGCCGTCTAAGCACAGTGGCTAAAAATAATGATGGTTCCACCGCAACATAGTGACCAATAATGTAAGGATGACCAAACACATTTTAAAACATATACAATATAGAGCTATAACAAACAACAATTTCCTACACATTTATCAATAACATTGTATACGTTTTCAATATTATCTTACAATAATTCCATCTTTTCATAAGGAGAGGAGACACACTGCTGGTGTTTCGGGGTCACACACGCAATATTCTTCATGTTCATTTTCATGTTAATCTCACCTTACTTTTGTTAATGTTAATCAGCCAAATCATGGATACATAGGGGACTCTAATTACTGCATATTGATATAAAAGTTAAATTTCACTGCATGCCATTGTCATACAAATACGGTGTTGTCTCGTTATCAAACGCTCGGCCTATACAACAATGTCGATTGTATTTAATGTGAAGTAATAAATAACATCTGAAAAGCAACGCCATTTTAATCAGATCACACACGGCAGAATGACTGAAAGAATGAACAATGAGTTTGAGGAAAACACTGAGCTTCAGGACGAGTCACTATCATCAAAATGAACTTTCAAAAAAAAAAAAAAAAAATCGTTCTAGATAATTATACAAAATACATAAGATTAATCACGTTAAGGAAACAATTTCTGAGGAAGAATCTTGATGTTACAGTAGGCTACACACACACACACACACACACTGAATACCTGTGTGTTCACTGGGTGGTATGGAAGTGCTTCGTTTTAATTGTAATTCTTGAAAGCTTATTAGTATATTCTTTTGTGTCCCTCTTTCATGCAAATATTTGAGGAATTAAAATGCAGTAAAGAAATATATTGATGTTTGCAGCCAAACTACTATTGTATAGTATAACCACAGAAAGAGTTGTATATAAGGTTAACATGACACAGTGAGTCAGACCCCTTTTCAATTTTTCGAAGCATTTCTGTTGGTGCGGGTCTGACCTTGTGATAGTTTCAGTGGGCTGTCGTCCAGAAAGGATCCGAACCATATCGCTGCCCCAAACTCAGGTGGGCTAGAGATTGTGGTGCGCGAGTGTACCTGTACATCGGTGTTGTAACACAGTCACACGTCTTAGTGAACACCAGGTGAGGTAGAAGCTGTGACAGGAACAATATTGCCTTGACTCACCTATACACACACTCAGTCATCTAGGAATACACATACACACACACACACACACTCAGTCATCTAGGAACACACACACACACTCAGTCATCTAGGAACACATACACGTACACACACACACACTCAGTCATCTAGGAACACACACACACACACTCAGTCATCTAGGAACACACACACTCAGTCATCTAGGAACACACACACACTCAGTCATCTAAGAACACACACACACTCAGTCATCTAAGAACACACACACTCAGTCATCTAGGAACATACACACACACACTCAGTCATCTAGGAACACACACACTCAGTCATCTAGGAACACACACACACTCAGTCATCTAAGAACACACACACTCAGTCATCTAGGAACACACACACACTCAGTCATCTAGGAACACACACACACTCAGTCATCTAGGAACACACACACACTCAGTCATCTAGGAACACACACACACTCAGTCATCTAGGAACACACGCACACTCAGTCATCTAGGAACACACACACATACACTCAGTCATCTAGGAACACACACACATACTGTCATCTAGGAACACACACACACACACTCAGTCATCTAGGAACACACACACACACATACACTCTCATTCATCTAGAAACACACACATACATACAGTCATCTAGGAACACACACATACATACAGTCATCTAGAAACATACACATACATACAGTCATCTAGGAACACACACACACTCAGTCATCTAGGAACACACACACACACACACACACAGTCATCTAGGAACACATACACACACACATTAGTCTGGTGTTTACAGTTGAGTGCCGTGGAAAGCAATACAGGGAAGCCGATTAAACTTGGACCAATTTATCAACTTTTATTATTACCAGCCACTGAATTCCAGAGGTCAACCTTCCAACATGATATTATTATTATTATTATTATTATTAGGGTGAAAATAATCAGTGGCAGCTCATTAAGGGGACAGTACAGTATACAATACTTTGTAACATTGTAGCACCTTGAATTCCTCCGTAGTATGCCAGAAAACAGCAGCACCAAAAATAAACAATAATAATGATGATGGTCTGTTGTTACTTGAAATAGTTTGGAGGAATAATTAGTTGATCCAGAATTACCAATACTTTACTATCACCTTAATTCAACGTTATATAATATTTTGACCCGTTGAAATACTTGATACTAAAAGTAATGTGACAAAATAATATTATTATTATTATTATTGTTGTTGTTGTTGTTGTTGTTGTTGTTGTTGTTGTTGTTGTTGTTGTTGTTGTTGTTGTTGTTGTTGTTGTTGTTGTTGTTGTTGTTGTTGTTGTTGTTGTTGTTGTTGTTGTTGTTGTTGTTGTTGTTGTTGTTGTTGTTGTTGTTGTTGTTGTTGTTGTTGTTGTTGTTGTTGTTGTTGTTGTTGTTGTTGTTGTTGTTGTTGTTGTTGTTGTTGTTGTTGTTGTTGTTATTATTATTATTATTATTATTATTATTATTATTATTATTATTTGGGAAGGAAACCCTCTATAATACAGGTTTTGTTGAAGATAACTGCGAGCTCTGCGCTGTTTGTAGCAAAAAGAAGAAAGATTGTTCTTACATCAATCTGACAGACTATCAACCTACCCCTGAAGAAGATGAGATTCTCCAACTTGGGCTTAATTGCCATGTTGTCGAGAAACCCAAGGAAATGGATAAGAGGATTGAGATCGAATCACTACTTGATTCCATCTTTTTACTTGATAACCAGGGAACTGTCACCACCACGGAGGAACTACAACCCCTTCTGCTCGCTGAGGCCCTGCAGGATCGTGGCAACTACCGTAGCCACATTCTCACCCCAAGACTGAGACGTGCTGCTAGAGAGCTTCGAAAGAGAGAAGGAATAGTCATCCGGAGGGCTGACAAGACTGCTGCCTTTGTCCTCATCAGCCAAGAAGAATACCTCACCAAATTGGACAATATACTCCACGACACCCAGAAATTTCAACGAGTGACTAGAAACCCGATAGAAGACATTAAGAGGGAGGTGAACACCATTATTAGCACTATCAATGCTGTCAGAGGTGCTACTCATCTACCTAAGATTAGTGGTGACTTTGATGCTGGCTATATCTATGGCAATGTCAAAACCCACAAACCTGATAACCCTCTTAGACCCATTATCAGCCAATGCCCAACTCCGACATACAAACTGGCGAAGACCTTAAATCGTATCCTGACCCCTTTTGTCCCAGACCAGTACTGCCTGAAATCATCAACAGACTTTCTACAATCAATCACTACTGCTCCTCCTGCAGGTGTAGTGGCTTCGTTGGATGTGGAGAGTCTCTTCACTAATGTTCCCGTGGATGAGACCATCAACCTACTGCTGGACCACATCTACAGGAGTGAGAACACCCCACAGCTGGATATACCTGAGAACTCACTACGTAGACTTCTCCAGGTGTGTACCAAGGAGGCCCCATTCCGTGACCAGCGAGGCAACCTGTGGAAACAGATTGATGGTGTTGCCATGGGGTCCCCACTCGGGGTCCTCTTTGCCAATACATACATGGGGTTTGTTGAGCAGAGAGTGTTCCAGCGTATTCCACACCCTATAGCCTACCACCGTTATATTGATGACACCTTTGTGGTTGCTGAGACACAAGTCTTACTAGACTCAGTCAGACATACCTTTGAAGAATGTTCAGTTCTCAGGTTTACCTGTGAACTTTCCCGTGAGAACACAATACCTTTTCTTGATGTGAAGGTCACACAGACTCAGGATCGATTTTCTACTACAGTCTACCGTAAACCTACCAACATTGGCCTCTGTCTGAATGGTGATAGTGAATGCCCAACAAGGTTTAAGTCTACAGTGGTGACTGCATACGTCAAACGGGCCCTTACGCACTGTTCAACGTGGAATACTGTTCACCAAGAACTCGATTTCGTGGCCCAACAGCTGGTGGATAATGGCTACTCTAATAAAGATATCCAACGTTTGACCAGACGCACCATGGACCAGTGGTACACCCAGGAGGACAGACCTGATGATGGTAGAAAGAAAATAAAGTTATTTTACAGAAATTTTATGCATAAGAATTATCAACAAGATGAAGCTGCTCTTCGGAACATAATTAATAACCATGTTGCAGTAACGAACCCTGAGTCTGTGATTGATCTAATCATCTATTACAAGAACAAGAAGACGTCCCAGTTGCTGATGAAAAACTCTCCTCGGACTGACGGTGACCCTTTGAAGAGGCATGGGGTGGTCTACCAAATTATATGCCCAGCGAATGGATGCAGCCATTCTTACGTTGGTATGACCACTACTCGTCTTTCGAAGAGGTTATCTGTTCACCTGAAGGAGGGTAACTTCTACCAGCACTATGTGAGCGCCCATGGTAACCTACTGAGACCGCAACTACTACAATGCATTCAATTATTGATACTGACGATGACAGTCGTCGACTAAGGTTGAGAGAAGCTCTACATATTTTGAAATTAAAACCTTCTCTCAACGTTACTCAAGAGACTCTTTTACTACCTACTAACATCAGGCGAAACCGACCCACACACACTCAAGACCCGGTAGCTGTAGGTATCCCTGTAAGACCACCAGAAAACCCAGCTAACCCAGACCCAGATCTCCCAATCAGGCGCTCCGCCAGGCTACAACAACGTGGGTCAAGCCAGAGGTGACACGGGATCAAGCGGGACTGCTAACAGCCAATCAGGGCGCAGTATTATTATTGTTGTTATTATTATTATTGTCATCATTATTATTGTTATTATTATTATTATTATTGCTGTTGTTGTAACTATTATTATTATTATTATTATTATTATTATCAGGGCGCAGTACGCACATAATCCAGCGGGACTGCTAACAGCCAATCAGGGCGCAGTATGCACAGCAGTACATTTACTCAGGGACTATAAATATATCTGTTACCTGTAAGACACTCATTCCTTTGAGAATGGCTTTTAGAGAAAGCCGAAACGTCAGGCCAATAAACTCTCTTGGTAATTTGCTTTTCCATCTCCCCAGCAATATTAAGAAAATTATTCGTAAATTAGAAAAGATTTGCTACAAAATAAACAGCGCAGAGCTCGCAGTTATCTTCAACAAAACCTGTATTATTATTATTATTATTATTATTATTATTATTATGAGATAAATGGGTAGAGTCAGAATTGTATTGACTGACTGAATATAAAAGAGTGTTATATTATATTAAAAAAGGCTGCTTCAGATGTTCATGATTGTTTCGGTGTCAACCAGAAAAAGACGATACAAATTAATCTAAAAGTTGGAAACTGGTTGGCCGAGGTAAGGAACTTTTGGGCGGTAGTGTATATACATAAATGGTAGGCATGGATATTTAACAATATATTAGGGCTTTGTCGTAGATATTATCGTAATTTATTATGTAATTTGTATTTTTTGGAGGGGGTGGCAGAGTGGATACGGCGACGGACTGCCAATGTTATGGACCCAGGCTGGAGTCCACGAGAAGCGGTTTGTTTGTTTTGTTTTTTTTCCGAGGTGATCTGATGGTTGTTGCTGTCCGTCAAGTATCCTGGCTACGCCGACACGTCAACAAAATATCCCTTACATCGTCGTCAACTCATAACATAGAACCATATTTCTAGATGCTGTGAGTGACGATGTGAGTGACCTGATAGTGACGTGTATAAATAAGGTGTGGTCATCTAGTGGGACACAAGAGAAGCTACCAACACCATGAAGCTCCACTGTCTCATCTAGTGTAACACTCGATAATCTCGGGGCCTCACAAGAGTCACGGGCTACTGACACCATACAGTGCCGAGGTTCACGTATTAAAAAAAAAAAAAAATCAATAGAATTATTCATTTTATTGTCAAATAATTAGTATCAAAGGTCCTGTGTGTTGCTAGTAAAGAAAATCTGACTTAATAATAATCAGGATTAAGGGAAGCAGACAGCAGCTGTAGTGTTGATTCCTACCGGCCGTTAGAGGCGCCACCGTCCCAGCCAGCCAGATTGGCAACAGGAAAATAACATTGAGTGGTGTGTCGTTCTCCAGTACTAGAATCCTTGGTCATGTTGGTCTTACCTCACACATTGAAGCTCCACACTTGGCAGTGTCAAGGTGTGGTTACTCACATTCTCCTTATATTCTTCTACGTATAATGTAGTTTGAGTTTTAATTAGAGATTGCTGCTCCGGTGTACTTGTAGATTATTTAACTTGTGTTTTATACTTTGGGGTCCTTATGGTTTTGGGTATAATGTTATTGGAACAGAAACTCATTTAGGCTACATGTATTACACAGTGACCAATTCCGGTGATGGTATACAGGCCTGGTTGGTACTTTAGTTACAAGTAGAGATGAAGATTGTTTTAGGTTTGGTGTTTACATTGTGTTGAGAGGTTGATTAATGTTATCGATATTATGGAACACATTGATTGATTGATATTAGGCCCAGCATCAGCGAGGTTATATAGCGCCAGGAGAAGGTGATAGAGAGGTGAGACAGCAAGCAAGAAGGAAATAGAAAGATAAGATGGACCGTTGAAGAACTGAAAGTAAGTGGCTGGAGCCGAAGGGGCGCCAAAACCCTTAAAGTATTGTCCACATCACTACGGCATTATGGAAGAGGTGACTGCTTATGACCTTCCATATTTAAAAAAACACATCTGATTAATGTTTTATACTCTATATATATAATAGTAATGCAATTGTTATTCTCACTATTTCTACTAAAGTGCAGCTGACGAGTTTCATAGAAAGAATTTGGCGAGTTATTTTTATTTAACTTTACAGTTTTATTTTTTCCTGAGTGTAAGAATCTCATTGAAATATTATAAACTTAAATCACTAAAATACATTACGGTCATTATATATTTTATTAATATATCAATCTAGGATCATGTAGATATTGTAATGTTTGTCATCCATTCAGAAGGGTTTAATATTTATCTTTTTGTTACAGACGTGTACAATGGATGGCGCTGTGTGTTACAATACCAGAGACAATACAGCAGTACAGCATTGTCTATCAAGTAGCCTAGTGCAGCCTCAAGATGAGTGTTGGTGGTTGTGGTGGTGTTGTGTCCGTGAACGACAAACCAGTGTTAATGTCACCAAGGGAGTGTTGATGGTTGTGGTGGTGTTGTGTCCGTGAACGACAAACCAGTGTTAATGTCACCAAGATGAGTGTTGGTGGTTGTGGTGGTGTTGTGTCCGTGAACGACAAACCAGTGTTAATGTCACCAAGGGATTGTTGGTGGTTGTGGTGGTATTGTGTCTGTGAACGACAAACCAGTGTTAATGTCACCAAGGAAGTGTTGGTGGTTGTGGTGGTGTTGTGTCCGTGAACGACAAACCAGTGTTAATGTCACCAAGGGATTGTTGGTGGTTGTGGTGGTATTGTGTCCGTGAACGACAAACCAGTGTTAATGTCACCAAGGGAGTGTTGGTGTTGTGTCCGTGAACGACAAACCAGTGTTAATGTCACCAAGGGAGTGTTGGTGGTTGCGGTGGTGTTGTGTCCGTGAACCACAAACCAGTGTTAATGTCACCAAGGGAGTGTTGGTGGTTGTGGTGGTGTTGTGTCCGTGAACGACAAACCAGTGTTAATGTCACCAAGGGAGTGTTGGTGGTTGTGGTGGTGTTGTGTCCGTGAACGACAAACCAGTGTTAATGTCACCATGGGATTGTTGGTGGTTGTGGTGGTGTTGTGTCCGTGAACGACAAACCAGTGTTAATGTCACCAAGAGAACATAAGGTTACAGTGGCTTGTCCAGCAAAACTCTTCTTGTCGTTAAGGTAAGGATTCATACCATGTTGTGTATATTATATTAAGGGATTAGCATTTTATGGGATAGTATATATAGGACACTTGTGGTTCATTGGAGCACTTTGATTCCTCCGAAGTATGCCAGGAATCAGATTCATGCTAACGAAAGTAATGGTGGTTTGTTTTTGCTTGGAATAGTTTGAGGGAATAATTTGCTCCATATTTACCAACACTGTAATACTCCCTCATTAACCTTTTCACTATCTTCCATCAGAGGAGTTGCCCTGCGTGTTGAACATAAGTATAGATATTATACATCTTGTTATTATTATTATATCATTGTAACACAGGGCCGTAACATAAGTATAGATATTATGGATCTTGTTATTATTATATCATTTTAACACAGGGCCGTAACATAAGTATAGATATTATGCATCTTGTTATTATTATATCATTGTAACACAGGGCCGTAACATAAGCATAGATATTATGCATCTTGTTATTATTATATCATTGTAACACAGGGCCGTAACTCTAATAGAATCACAATTGTTACGCTCTATGAAGAAAATAATGGATATTAATAAATAGTCTCATCATTTGAAAGTAGATTTACAGAAAACTCTGTCTGTATTTTGCTTATGACATTATACGAATACTTATTATCTTAGGAATGTGTTGACAAGTACGACAAATGTTCGTTGCTCTTACTCCCATTTAGTTTATTGATATGTAGCTTAAGGGAGTAGTATACTTTTGGTTCATTAAAGTGTATTGATTCCTTAAAAGTATGTCAGGAAACACGACCAGATTGACAAAAATAATGGTGACCTGTTGCTTGAAATAGTTTGGAGGAATAATTTGCTCCATAATTACCAACACTGTACTACCTCCTTAATGTTGAAATATAAATGGTGCTGCCTAGTTATTACTTATAAAGTGTTTACTCCTTCTTTCTATTTTGAAGTACCAACGTAATATTAAAGTTTTAACTTTGAAGTCTACTCCCATTTTATACAGCTTACTGTAGGACAGCACCACATATGTTAAAGGAACACTACACAACTGCGTTGACATAATTTGTCCGAAAACCGTCGTATGAAAGTAATTACTGTACATATTTCACAATATCATTTGCATAATTTAATTTGTTTTTACATATGTAAAATATTTTCGTTACATCAGTTTTTCTATAGTAACAACTGATATAATATTTTACATATGGTAACTTACAAACCTTCACACGAGAACAAATGAGGTCGTTGTATAAGTATATGCAACTTACACCTTTGGTACGTAACTGAAGATAAAGTAAGAGGAGACAGAGAAGGCATTGATGTCAGTTGTTGTCATAATAAATATGACAGTTTCTTTGTAGTCAAAATTTCCGTTTTGTATACGAGCTCGTCTCAGCCTGAGTCAAAAGGCAAAAACTAAATGTTTCACCGGGAAATGCAGGATACTTTTGTCAGCTACTGAACATATTATTATTATTGTTGTTATTATTATTATTCATATTATTATTATTATTATTATTATTATTATTAATATTATTATTCATATTATTATTATCATTATTATTATTATTATTATTATTATACTGTAATGCCTTACATTAATTTAGCAGGAATAACAGATTTACCGTATGTATGAACAGAGTTGTACAGTATACTAAATAATTTTCTTATCAGGTATATCAGACTTTCCGTATATGTATGACCATATAGTGAGGAGGGAGGTAAGGAACGGGGGGATTGAGGGACAGAATTGGCCAGAGGGATTGAGGAAAGAGGTGGTGAGTGGTATATGCATGACAGTAGAAGCTATAAACGTTGGTGGTGGATGAGGTGAAGAGAATTTGTCGAATGTTTTAGATGTTGTGTGAATGTGTGTGTTGTAGCAGAAAGCCATTTTAAGAGGTGGGGTGGAGTAGTGTGGGTCTGGATGGGATAGTATGATGTGGGAAGGGATGGAGGAGTGATAATTATGGGCTGGTACGGATGATAAGTGCTGGTGTCCAGAAGGGAGTGGACGGGCATGGATGGAATGGTACAAGGGTGCAAACCAAAATGGGAAGAATGGAAATGAGAAAGTTTTGGGAATAGCTGAACGACAGTTTGGGAAGACTTGAAAGGAGATATATATAATAGTGTTGGGGGATATGAATGAAAAGGTTGGAAGTGAGAACGATGAATTTCTGGAATTCATATCAAATACTTTCTTTGAGCACAAGGTGATCCACAGAAGGAAGAGAGAGAGAGAGAGAGAGAGAGAGAGAGAGAGAGAGAGAGAGAGAGAGAGAGAGAGAGAGAGAGAGAGAGAGATGGTGGAGAGAGAAAGAAGGAAGAGATATACTTTATTATGTCAATGTTGCCAACTTTTTTTTTTTTTTTTATTTCTGTCATTTTTAATGTTTTCGTTAATGGTTACACAATAGTTGCTCATCAAGTCATTTGATGAGTCAAATATCAAAAATTTCTGTATTTTTTCCACATCATGTCCCACATCAAAGTTGTTCTGTGGCAAGAAGGCATAATTATCAGCCAGGGTATTCAGCGAAATTTCCGTTGCCAAATTCGTTTGATTCATGGATCTGATAAATGCAGGACACTGTGTGAGTTTGTTAATGGTTATGTAGGAGAACATTACTACATTAACAGATTCACTTGGTTGGATCAGTCCTCCTCTACTGATACCCTGTACAGTCGGCGGCAGATGTCCTGTTGCCTCACCTGCTTCACCGAGACAAGCAGTGTTCATGGACTAGAGAAATACACACGTTTACTACACTTAATAATTTCGAGTGTATGAATATCGCGTGCCTCGGTGAAGCAAGTGAGGCGACAGGACTTTTGCCGCCGACTGTACATATGTATTGATATCAGGTAGATTTTCCTAGGCTTCATGACAACTAAGTAGGTCTTTACATTCATTACACTTCAGCTTATCACCATCCCATACACACAGTAACCAGCCAGCAGGAATGTCATAACCGGAAGGAGATTCATGCAGTTGTCTATATCATCTTCGTCTATATCAATAGCAAAAGAATCTAAATTTGCCTAGTCCTGGCCTTGTACAAACTGCCAGATTATTTCCTCTTAAGTTTTTTAGTTTTATATCATTATAGAAAGACAGTCTAAGAACATATATGAACCGCAGTTTTATTTCACACTCATAAACCTGCCTTAAAGAAATATTTTAAATGCACCCGGCAAGTCGACGGTATTTACCAAATCTACTTTTCAGTTGATCGGTCTGAAATTTTCCAGGCAGAACTACTTCATGCTTAGTTTTTCTAATAAGTATTTTGTTACCTCGATCATTGCACTGGTATTGTTTTTCAATGCAGTGAATGTTTCTCTGATCAGTTTTCCTCCTTTTTTCAGGAATACTGTCTCAGAGATTTAGCCATACAAGAAAATTATGTAAAGAAAATGTATTTGTCATAATTTATTGTTAGTGAAGTGGCATATGTGTTTCTATGACGAATACCTTTCTCTGGATGATTAACATTCATTACAGTCCAACAGTGCAATATTACTTTAATATAGTTCGAAACCTTTTCAATATATATATGGCAAACTTTCCAATGGTCATTAGAGATTCTATAACAAATTCATTGAAAATTTATAGGATAAGACTGACGTTTGTCTTTCAACCCTTTTCAATTCTTTATTAATGTGTAAATGCCGTATATATTGACATCCAACCTGGGATGATGACTCCTACCCAAACCAGCCAACCAGCGCTCAGTCAGGCCTTGTAAAACAGAGGGCAGTGGTGTAGGGCTGTATTTCCGATGGGTCCCACCTCAAGGCGTGGTACCGACCACAGTGTATATACAGGGCCGTGACACCTCCCCCCCAAAAGAATAAGGCTTCTGGGTAGAAGACTTATGGAGAGGTTGTAGATGGGCGAACTCGAGACAAGGTGTCAGCCAGGATGTTGTCGGTACCCTTGATGTGCCGGATTTCGATTGGATATTGTTGAAGGAAGAGGGACCATCGTAGAATGCGTTGGTTGGTGTGTCGTACCCTATGGAGGAATATTAAGGGGTTGTGGTCAGTGTAGACGAGCAAGGGTTCCACTCCATACAGGTAACACTGAAACTTCTGGAGTGCATTGATGATCCCCAACAATTCCTTCTCGACAGTACTATAGGAGCATTGATGTGGCTTCAGTTGAGACGAGTGGTAGCAGACAGGGTGAAGAATTCCATCGGGTTGAGGTTGCAGCAGTACTGCTCCGGTTCCAGTCACACATGCATCCACATGCAATATGAAGGGCAAGGAGAAATTAGGAGATTTCAATACAGATTCATGGGTTAAAAAGTCTCTAAGGGAATTAAAGGCTCTCAGACAGTTACCAGGAAGTAGAAATGGAAGCAAAGTTGGGACAAAACCTGCTGTAGAAACCAACCATACCTAAGAATCTTTGAACTTCTTTCCTAGTAGCTGGGATGGGAAAGGATAGGATAGCTTTTACATTAGCTGCCTTAGGTTTAACTTCTCCATTACCCACATTGTGTCCTAAATAGGTCACAGAGGCTGAATAAAAGGTTGATTTGATCAAGTTAACTGTTAAGTCCCAGTCAGTTAAAGACTTTAAAACACTATATAATCTATCATGATGTTGGTCTAGGTAGGTACTAACTCCAGGGAGGTTTCCGATGATCCCGTTCACCATTCGTTGGAAGATACTAGGTGCATTACGCAAACCAAACGGCATTACTGTATATTCGAATAACCCAAAAGGAGTAACGAAAGCAGAAATCTGTTGGGCATTCGGAGTGAGAGGCACTTGATAATAGCCTTATAGCAAGTTTAATTTTGATACATATTTCGCTTGTCCCACGTTGTCAGTCAGATCATCTACGTGGGGTAGATGAGGATAAGCATCAGGTACAGTAAGAAGATTAACTTGCCTATAGTCCGTACAAAATCTTACACGTCCTCCTTTCATTGGTACCAGGATTGAAGGTGATGCCCATGGGGAACAGCTGGGGATGGCCAGGTGGTTTTGAAGGAGGCAGTCCACTTCCTGGCGCATCAGCTCCATTTGCTTGGGACCAATCCGTTAGGCAGGCTTTCTGATGGGATGAGCACCAGGGATGAGCTTAATATCGTGGTCGATGTAGGGACACCACTTGGGGAAGTCTTTGAAAAGTTTGGAATATTCCGTGAAGAAAAACTTTAGTTCTTGTTGTTGTTCTAGGTTGAGTGAGACGAAATGAGTAGGAATGTTAGAGATTATCTCCAAATTTTTGAGGGATGACCAACTTGTTATGAGATCTTCATTACCATCATGACGAGTATTACTATTGATGCATAATATGACATTAGAATTTTGCTCCTCATCAGATCGTACGTTATATTTCTTTAGGCGATTTACATGAATTAATTGTTGGGATTTTCTTCCATCAGGAGTGTTGATTACATAGTTGTTATGTTGGAGAACTCGTTCAACCTTGTATGGGCCAGAAAATTTAGCTAACAAAGGGTAGGAATGAAAGCTAGAACCTTGTCACCTACTTTAAAAGTTCGTTCTTTGGATTTTTTATCAAAGTTTCTTTTCATCTTTACCTGAGCTGTCTCCAAGTTTTATTATGCATAAGTACAGTCGGCAAAAAAGTTTCGTTACCACCCCTACGTTAATTTTAACATCGATAAGCGCGTCAGGGTTGGTACTCCGCCGTCTGAGCAGCTGTGCCTCGCGGGCCGTGGCAATGACAACTTAGCACAAGGCATTCCCTTTCTTTTTATATCAAAAGTTTAACTGATATTAAATTAAATTTTGAGTGTTCAAGAACTATTACTATTTAACTATTCATCATTAAACATAAAGAAATACGTTTGAGTATTTTAGAACAAGAATAACCTTGAAATACCCAGAAAAAGTAGCACTGGGTAAAAGTACGTCATTCCTACTTGCCTGACCATTAGACACTGAGGGGTCCGGGAGGGTGACAGAGGTATATATGACACTCGCACCCATGGAGGTAGTATAGGTGGAGGCGCCAGTAGGACCTGATTTGTGAAGCCACCAATCTGTCATTTCTAGCGCCTTCAAGATGGCGCATACCTTTGTATGTCAGGTCAGAAGTCCACTTTAACTGAAACATATCTTGGTGTCCGCCATATTAAAGGCGCCGAAAATGACAGTTCGGCGGCTTCAATTTACTCCTCTGGATTAGTGAGCCATGGCGACTCCACCTATACTACCTCCATGCTCGCGCCACATCTGACTCACCAGTCAGGCCTACCAACATTACATCACACTGTTAAAAGGATGGTAACGAAACTTTTTTTGCCGACTGTACATATTTCAGAGAGTACAGCTCGTAAGTTAGCTAGGTAGTTTGAGACAGTTTCCCTCGTGGTGGAATTTTTGTTTAATCATTTGTCCTTCACAACTCTTAAGGGACCTCGTACTTGTCGACCATACAATAGTTGAAAGGGAGAAAAACCAAAACTTTCCTGTTTAGCTTCTCGAAGAGCAAACAACAAGTACTGCAGAGAATCATCCCAATCTCGTTCATGTTCGAGACAACATTTTATTATCATGGTCTTTATTGTTTGATGCCAACGCTCTAATACACCTTGGGATTCTGGATGATATGCACTGGACAACTGTTGCTGGATACCAAGTTCGTCAAGTACCCTCGTGAATAATATACTAGTAAAATTGGAACCTCTGTCCGATTGAATAACTTTAGGGATGCCAACCCGAGTGAACATATGATTAAGATGGGTGACTATGGTCATTGCACAGATGTTCTTCAAAGGGAAAGCCTTAGGGTAACGAGTGGTGGGACACATAAGGGTTAGAATATACTGATTTCCATTCTTGGTGCGTGGTAAGGGTCCCACACAATATATGATGATACGTTCGATTGGTTCAGATGTTTCAGGTATAGGCTGGAGAGGGACTGGTGGGATGGGATGGTTTGCCTTTCCTACCATTTGACATATATGACAAGACTGTACAAACATTTTTATATAATTTTTCATGTTGGGCCAGTAGAAATTACCTAAAAGCTTATGATAGGTTTTATACACACCAAAGTGGCCGTTTATACCATCATGACTTAATTCTAACAAAGATTGCCTTAAGGTGCAAGGAACAACTACCAGTGTGATATTTGCCCAGACATCAGCTGAAGACAAGCGAGGTGATCTATAAAGGCACATAAATACGCTGTCCTCATAATAAAATCCAGGAGTTTTCACAACGTCCTTCAATGTATTCACAGCTTGACTACGACAAGAGAATTATTACTTGCCTCATCACAGTAGTCTTCAGCTCGTGCCTGAGAACGAGTTACCACACATACTGGAAATAAATCAGGTTGTTCCTTGTCGAGGGCAGTAGTCGGAGAGATGTTCATTGGAGTGCTTCGGACCAAGACATTGGGTACCACTAATCCACCTGCTAAGTCATTACCTAGAATAAAGTTTACATCACTTAATGGTAAGGTATCAACCAATCCCACCTTCACATCTCCCACTACCAAGTCACTCTCAAGATGTACCTTAGCCAGTTCAACTGTATATAGGACAGAGGAGAGTGGCCGTAGTAAAACCTTATCACCAGTGACATTCCCTTTTACATCTGGCAAGCATTTTCGGACCATCAAACTTTGAGAAGCACTTGTATCTCTGAGGATCTTAATTGGTACTTTAGGGGAGTCACTAGTTAGAGCAATGGTACCACATGTTTTAAATGCTGCAAAGGGGTCATCTCCAGAATTTACGTTGACTATAGGAGCAACAGGTTTCTTTGGGGGTTCGAAAGTTAATTTAGAGTTGGTGAATTGGTGAAAGGTACGTAAAACTTGGATTGACGACACTTGGGATCCTTACAAAATTTTACTGTGTCCTTCCTTCTTACAATAATAGCAATACAAGGGAGTGGGTGTATTTACCGTAGATCCTACGGGGCGAAACGTAGAAGAGGTCACTGTGGTGTCTGAAGAGGGGTTTAACACTTTTCGCTGTCCACGGGGATTCTCTACAGCTTTGTTCAGGAGGGATTATTTATCTACCAATTTGGCGGCCTTTATAGGATTAGTTTCCTCCTTGTCTGCAATGTACACCATGACGTGATGAGGCACACGCCTATTGAATTCCTCCAAAACAACAAGATTTCTGAGTTCCTCGAAGGTGGCTGTCTCAGCCTTTTTCAACCACTGATCGAACCGTTTGAATTTTTCTGTAATTAATTCAAAATAGGTAGTCACTGAAGTTTTGACATAATCACGGAATGCTTGCCTATATCCTTCCACCGTGATAGAATATGCATCAAGAATGCCTTGCTTTATGGACTCGTAGTCTGTGTCTTTTGGGAGTGCCAGATAAGTCTGTACAGCCTTTCCAGTCAACTTAGGTTGCAGTAGCCACTTCTGGCCAGTTTAAATGTACAGCTGTATTTTCAAACAATTCAAAATATCCATCTGGATCAGACTCTAAAAGCAGGAACGAGTTTAAGGTTTCTGGCGAGATCAAACTCATGAAGAGTCCTATCTCCAGCTGTAACATTTTGAAGCTGAGGATGAGCTAGTTGGAGTTAATGTTGTCAGTCTTTTTCTCTCTCTTCTCGTTCTTTTTTCTTTTCCTTCTCGTTCTTTTTCTTTTTCTGCATTTCTCTTATCTTCCAGTTCAAGCTGAAGTTGTAGTATCTCGGAAATAACCATATGGTCTGTCTCTGTTTGTCGAGCACTAGCTCCTTCCTCGGTTGAATCTTCCCAGTCCAGATCAGTTTCTTGTAATATGCCAGAGTTAAACAAATGATTTAGGACGAGTTTTGCACGTTGATCATGGGTAGAGGAACTCTTATATGGTAGTCGTGACGTGTGTGTGTGAGAGTAGCAGTTGACCTGGGCCACTGTAATGGGCTTGATGAAGCCTATGTCCAGTGTCGGAACATTAAAAAAAAAAAAAAAAAAGCACACACACACAGAAGATAAGTAATTTCGTCCTTATTTGCATATTTAAATTGGTCAAGTCCACTGACAGGGTCATGTTCAAATCTCTTAACATTAAATGACATGTTGAAGTTTGCAACAATAAAATATCACGTAGACAAGGTGAATGAATCACGATAATGAAATGTTTTGAGTAAAATGTGATCACATGTGATAAAAGATGATTAGTTCAAAACAGAGTAGGGTAAGTAGGTAGGCCTACGGTCACAGATATGACAGAGAGGACTTATTGATATGACAACTAAGCGGATCTCTCCATAAGCGCCCCACGTTTTGCTTATGGTAACCAGGACAACGATTAAAAGAGATCGAGCCCTTATGTCTCCCGGTGCAATGAATGAAAAGATGTAAAATACTACGGTCTTAGACACTGCACAGCAATGATGGGTAAGATTAAGGTGTGAGCTCTAGGAGTCTGACAATAAGGCACGGTTCATTTGAACAAAACAGGAATATTATCGCCAAGTGCGAGTGAAGCTTTATAGCTGATGTGGGAAAGATTGCTACAATACCATCTCTGCTCAAACTATTGAATGTTTCATCCACTGAGGGGAATTGGATGACTATAATTAATTTTAAACATGAATACTGCACAAATAAACCAAATTAAGCCAAGAATAAAGTGAATACTTAAGCAATAAACAACTTAAGTTACAGATCAAAATAGAAATGCAATTATTAGAGTGAAACCTCCCGGACAGGCCCCCACATCTTGTTACAACCCCAGGTATGGCTTGTTTATGTTTAAGGGAAGATCCGAGGTTGTGAACAAGCTTGAGTTATAACTCTGGTAGGTATGTTACTGTAGTCAATGGAATTACAACTAATGAAATGAAGAAAGGGAACCTCACTCCAATCCCTCAATGGATGTTTGCCCAGAAAAGAATAATGAAAACAAATGACGAATTAATTTACTATGTATATTATTACGATCACCAAATTAAAAATTAATTAGCCATTTAACAAAAGTTAACCCATTATTCCATTTATAATTACAATATTTTACAATTGCGCAGTCGCAGTATCGTAACCAATGAGGTTGTGATATGTGCTGCTGCACAGAGCAACATCTGTCGGTATTGGGAAGAGCAACAATCTCGGTGACCTATCCCTCCCTAGGAAGGGTAGGTAAGTCTTACCCCGCCTCCAAGCGGTCACCTCGGGGGTACACCTCCTTATTTTATCTTCATTTTATCCATTCAGGAGGTGGTGCCAAAGGGGAAGGCGGTGTGAGGGTGAGTCCTAGCTGACCCCACATATAGGTTTTAAGGTTTTTATTGTATTTTAGTGTTTTAAGATTTTAATTTCTTTTATTGCGTGTTTCTATATTTTGTAATAATTTTTTCAATTTGTGACCGTGTTTTTAGCTTTTGACAATGCCGACGGCCCGTGTCCCTCCGGGAATGAGCACTGCATTGGCCTTGCCAGCCATCAGTGGCCCCCCAATGGGGGAGTGGACAGCTATGGCTACTGGCAGGGGGGGAGTCTCCGCGTTGCCCTGTAGAGGGAGGGGGGAAGAGAGATAGTATGAGAGTGGTAACTGAATGGAATGACAGATGGGACTAAGAGGCGAGAGATTGTAAAATGTTTCAAGAAAGGAAGAGTGGATGTGATGGGAGTGACGGAGACGCATGTGAAAGGATGTGGAGTGGTTGAGTGTAAGGAGGGAAGGGAGAGTGGACTGTGGGAGGGAATGGAGAGAGGAGTAGTATGGACGGGTATGAATGAAAAGAGTAAAGGAAGAGGGAAGGAAGGGTGTGCGCTGTTGGTGTCTCCGTGGGTGTGGAAGGGAGTGGATGGACATGGGTGGAATGGGTCAAGGATAGTATGGATGACTGAAAAGATTGGCATGGTGAAGTATGCGTGTGTGTTTGCATATGTACCAGTGGAAGAAAAGAGTAAGATGGGGAGAGAGAAGATGAGTGTTTTGGGAGGAGTTGAATGCATGTCTGAAAGGGATTGATAATGGAAGGAGAGTGGTGATGATGGGAGACATGAATGGAAAGATGGGAGGTGAGGAAGTGGGGAATATTGTGAGTAAGGAACAAATGAGAATGGTGAGTATCTGGTGGATGTCTGTGCTGAGAGGGAGTTGTTCTTGGCAAACACCTTCTTTCAGCACAAGGTGATCCACAGGTATACATGGAGGAGAAGGGATGAGAGAGGAGAGCTAAAGAGTTTGATTGATTATGTGGCAGTGGATGAAAGGTTGAGGAAGGATGTGTACGATGCAAAAGTGGTGGGAGGAATGATCCAATGCTCCGACCATTTTGCGGTGTTGGTAAGGATGAAGGTTAGGGTTAAGTGGGAATATAGTAGGAGGGATGAAGGGGTGAGAAACAAGATGGGAGATGGGAGGTGGCTAGTGGGAAATTAGATGTAGCAGAGTATAGGGAGGAATATAAGAGGAGGGTGGGTGAGGTGCTGGGGGATGGAAGGATGGGGATAGGGGAGGGAGTGGGAGTAAATGCTGTGTATGAAATTTGTAAGAAAATAGTATTGAGGACAGCAGCAGAGGTAGTGGGATATAAGACAGAGAAGAGGGGCAAGAAAGGGAGTGCTTGCTGGTCAGAAGAAGTGAAAGATGCCGTAGAGAAGAAAAGGAACGCATATAGGAAAACATTATAGAGGAATGTGTCACAGAAAGTGAAAGAGAGATGGAAGAGAGACTATAATGTATGTAAGAGACACGTGAAAAGGATGGTGAGTGAGAGTAAGAGGAGAGTGGGTGAGGAGTTTGGTATGAAACTGAGTGAAAAGTTTAAAGGGAACAAGAAATTATTCTGGAAGGAAGTGAAAAGAGATAGAGGAGAAGGAAAGTTTGGAAGCGTGAGAATGAAGAGAGAGGATGTAGTTACTGTAAGTAGAAGTGAGGAAGTGAAAGAAGTGTGGAAGAGGCATTTTGATCGGTTGATGAATGGAGGGACGGGAGGGGAGGCGGTGGTGACATGCATGGGGATGGAGGCAGGTGGTAGACGACAGGATGTACAGGGAGAATTAGGATGGGAAGAGGTTAGGAAAGCAATAGGAAAGTTGAAGATGAGAAAGGCACCCGGGGGTGGATGGGATAACTGCTGAAATGTTAAAGTGTGGGGGGGAGGTAGTGGTGGAATGGATGTTGCTTATATGCACATTGGCTTGGAGGTAGGAAAAGGTGCCAGAGGATTGGAGGAGAGCCATGATTGTACCTTTGTATAAGGGGAAGGGGAGTAAGGATGAGTGTGGTAGCTATAGGGGAATAAGCCTTCTTAGTGTACCGGGGAAGGTGTATGGGAAGGTTCTTACTGAAAGACTGGTTGAAGTAACAGGGAATAAAGTTAGTGAGGAGCAGGGAGGGTTCAGAAAGGGTAGAGGATGTGTGGACCAAATATTTGCATTAAAATCAATAGTGGAGAAATATATTGGGAAGGGTAGAAAGTTGTATGCTGCCTTCATGGACTTGGAGAAGGCATACGATAGAGTTGATAGGAAAGCTATGTCAGAGGTGTTGAGAATTTATGGTGTTGGGGGGTCTTTGCTGAAAGGCACTGAGGCCTTTTATGCAGAGGCAACAGCATGTGTGCGGGTAGAGGGTGATCTAAGTGAGAGTTTTAATATTAACGTAGGGCTGAGACAGGGATGTGTTATGTCACCATGGCTGTTCAATATATATATGGATGGTTGTATGAGAGAGATGAAAGCCATAGGGAAAGGCCTATTGGTGAAATTGAGGCTGAATGAAGCAAATTGGTCCTTGGTGGCAAGTTTATTTGCGGATGTCAATGTGTTGATGGCTAAGAGTGAAAGGGAGTTACAAAGGGTGGTGGATGAGTTTCAGTCCGTGTATAAACGAAGAAAACTGAAGGTAAATGTTGGTAAGAGTAAGGTGAAGGTATTTGAGAGGACCAAAACAGAAGTAATTGACTTTGCTACACCCTATAGAGTGGCTGTACCAACTGGGACGAAATGTGAGATAACCTTAGGGGGTGAGAGGATAGAGGAGGTGAGGGAATTCAAGTACCTGGGAACAGTTCTGTGTAAACATGGAAGTATGGAAGGAGAAATCAGGGAGAGAGCAATGAGGGGCAGACAGGTCATAGGATCACTGGGGAGGATTATGAAGGGTAGGAGTGTGAGTATGGAAGTGAAAAAGGGACTGAAAAATAATATTTTCCTGCCAACACTGACATATGCGTCGGAGACATGGACATGGAGTAGGGCTCATCATTCGAGAATAGGTGCTGTGGAAATGGGTTACTTGAGAGGAGTATGTGGACTTACTAGATGGGATAGAGAAAATAATGAGTGTGTATGAGAGATGTGGTATGAGTGAGAAGGCAATTGGTATTGAGTGTGGAGTGGTAGAGAGAGTGAAGCGTAATACACTGAGATGGTTTGGACATGTAGAGAGAATGCAAGGTGTGGAGTTTGTAAAGGTGGTGTACGATAGTGAAGTTGTGGCACCTGGTGTGAGAGGTAGACCACCGGTTAGATGGCAGAACAGAGTGGAAGAGTATGTGAGAGCGAGAAGTGTGAGGGAGGAAGGGGGGATGGAGCAAGTGAGGAGGGAGTGTTGGAACAGGGAAAACTGGAGACTCTTCTGCCATGGCCACCCCCTTGGTGGGAGTTCCCGGAGGGGGCGAGGCGTCGGAGCTATAGATGGATAGAAGAAAAATATATTATGACGTTAAGAGACACAGAATTACACCAGTTATAACACCAAATAAGAGAACACAATCAGAGTAGAGTAGAGCAGATCTGGTATGTAGTAGCGGAGTGAAGTCTGAGTCTTCACTGAGTTGAAGCGTTGTTGCAGGAACCACACTGTGTGTGGACAAGCGGTTGCCAGTCCAGCTTTTTTGTGTAGCCTTTAGATCGGCGTTCTCTATGAAGGGTGGGAGGGGGACTGAGCTATTCCACTACATACAAACAACTAGTTTAGTATATAAAACAACCCGCTCTTCCCCATCTCACCCACAGTACTCTCTCTCTCTCCCCCATCACACCCACAGTACTCTCTCTCTCCCCCATCAAACCCACAGTACTCTCTCTCTCCCCCATCCCACCCACAGTACTCTCTCTCTCCCTCATCCCACCCTCAGTACTCTCTCTCTCTCTCCCATCCCACCCACAGTACTCTCTCTCTCCCCATCACACCCACAGTACTCTCTCTCTCTCTCTCTCCCCATCCCACCCACAGTACTCTCTCTCTCTCTCTCCCCATCCCACCCACAGTACTCTCTCTCTCTCTCCCCATCCCACCCACAGTACTCTCTCTCTCCCCATCCCACCCACAGTACTCTCTCTCTCTCCCCATCCCACCCACAGTACACTCTCTCTCTCCCCATCCCACCCACAGTACTCTCTCTCTCCCCCCATCCCACCCACAGTACTCTCTCTCCCATCACACCCACAGTACTCTCTCTCTCTCCCCATCCCACCCACAGTACTCTCTCTCTCTCCCCATCCCACCCACAGTACTCTCTCTCTCTCCCCATCCCACCCACAGTACTCTCTCTCTCCCCCCATCCCACCCACAGTACTCTCTCTCTCTCCCCATCCCACCCACAGTACTCTCTTTCTCCCCCCATCCCACTCACAATACTCTCTCTCTCTCCCAATCCCACCCACAGTACTCTCTCTCTCCCCCCATCTCACCCACAGTACTCTCTCTCTCTCCCCATCCCACCCACAGTACTCTCTCTCTCTCCCCCATCCGACCCACAGTACTCTCTTCTACACACACTGTGGGCCGAGTGTTGCCAAAGTAGTGTCTGTTTTCGTCATCGTGAAGTTGCCTCCATTTTCTTATGTTAGTCGTTGTAAAAGAAAACGGCACAAGGTCTACAGATTAGGTGATAATCTACGCTATATTCAAGTTTAGGGTCCCGCAGAGGGCAGCTCATTGGCGGCATAATATGCGGGGGTTGTGCGGGGGATTTAGGGATCCAGGGTAGGATTAGGAAGAGGGTTAGGATAAGGCTGGATTGGGTCAGGGACTGTGGGTTGGGGATTAGGATTGGGGAGGTAATGATTGGTGATCCTATTTCTAAACGTGTCAAAAGTGGGGCTATTAACTACGTGAGATGGGAGATGATTCCACTCTTGGATGCTGCGGGGAAAGAATGAGTGCCTAAATATATCAGTGCTTGTCTGATATGTATGGTATTTTAAGTTGTGGCTGCCTCTAGTGGATCGTATACTTGTAGGGTGTAGATATGTGTCTTTGTCTATGTCAACTAACTTGTTTGTGATTTTGTATATCATCTGTTGTCTGTGTATCTGTCTTCGTGTTACTAATGGGTCTAGTTTTGTGTCTTGTTTAAGCAAAGTGACTGATGTAGTGTGTCTGTAATCACGTCTGGCCCATCTTGCAGTCTTGTTTTGTGTGGACTCTAATTTATTGATATTATTGTAAGTGTGTGGGTCCCAGACGGTGTCGCAATAATCTAAATGTGGCCGAACGAAAGTGTTATATGCAATAATTTTGGTGTCTGTGTTACACCTGCTGAGGTTCCTGCGCAAGAACCCCAGGACCCTACTAGCTTTGGCCCTGATGTTACCTATGTGTGTGTTCCACCTCATGTCCGCTGAGATGTGGACGCCCAAGTATTTGTGGGAAGTGACTGTGTTGAGGTTGGTGTTGTGTAGTTGGTATGTATATGGAATGACATTATGGGCACGGGTAAAACGGATGTGATGGCATTTGTCTGGTCTAAATGTCATCTGCCACTTGACTTCCCAGTCTTCAAGTGCAGTTAGGTCGTCCTGTAGTCGAAGGCAGTCATTCCTATCATTAATCAGTCTGTAAACTAAGCTATCGTCTGCAAAGAGTCTAGTGGTAGAGGAAAGTGAGAGTGGGAGGTCATTAATGTATGAAAGGAAGAGAAGGGGACCCAGGACAGTTCCCTGGGGTACCCTAGAGGTCACAGGAACAGATGGAGACTGACTATCGTCAAGAACTACACGTTGCTTTCTGGTATTCAAGAACGTTCTAATCCAGTGAAGAAGTTGTCCCTGTATGCCATATAATTCTAATTTGTGTAGTAGTCTTTGGTGAGGGATTTTGTCGAAGGCATTGGCAAAGTCTAATACTATGGTGTCAACCTGTCTAATTTTTGTGTCATTGAGGGACTGCAAGATGTCATGAGTAGTTACCAGTAACTGCGTCTCACACGAACGTTTAGGCCGAAAACCGTGTTGATTGTCAGTCAGTATATATTGTCTATCAAAGTGGTCCATTATGTGTCTATGAATAATGTGTCCTAAATTTTGCAGGGGACTGAGGTAAGTAAAATAGGTCTATAATTAATGGGAAAGGTTCTGTCTCCGGATTTAAAAATTGGGGTCACATTTGCCAAAAGCCAGTCTTGGGGGAGTTCACCGGTCTGTAAAGTCTGTGAGAATATAACCTGCAGGACAGGGGCAAGAACGCTAGCATTAGTCCTCAATATCCTTCAGGGTATATTGTCTGGTCCAGTCACTTTGTGTATGTCTACCTCAGATAAGAGTTTCTCAATTCCTTGGGTGTTTATATGAATGGGAGGGATAGGTGGGTGTGATGGTGTTGACATGTCTGGTAAGTGTTCATGTTCATGGGTAAAAACGGACTGGAATTGTGTGTTAAGGGCGTTGGCTTTGTCTTGTGGGTGTGTAACCAAGGAATTGTTGTGTAGTAATGTTGTAATACCGTTCGAGTCTTGTTTGCGTGCTTTAAAAAAGCTGAAGAATTTTTTGTGGTTTTGTGTGTTGTCTGCGAGGAAAGTGGATGTGTATTTAGTTTCTTTCTGTAGTGTTTTCTGTATATTTTTGTATTCTAACCAGTGTTCTGTATCGTTGTATCGTTTTGCTCTGTTGTATGCTTTTACCTTGTTTCTGTGTAGTCTTTTTAATTGTCTATTGTACCATGGTAGTGACCGGTTATGTGTAATGGTTTTCGTAGGTATGTGTTTGTCCATTGTGTCGCGTATAAAGTCACGAAGTCTGGTCCAGTTTGTTTCCACAGAGCTGGCCATTGGGTCTGAGTCAAGGAACGAGTCACGAAATTCAACTAAGTCTTAGGTAATGCCACCCATGTCAGCTCTATTGTACATGTAAATTGTCCTGGGTAATTGTTTTTGTGTTGTTGGCTTGATGTTTGCGTCAATGAGTACCATCTCATGGTCACTAAGACCAGGTAGTACTCGTGTCCGTGTAATTAAGGAAATGTTGTTTGTGAGAAATAAGTCTAATATGTTGGATGTGACCCCGTGTCTTATGTTAGGATTATGTCTTTCTACACTGACTTGTGTGCGTGTTGGTTCGAGTACTGTTTGAGTAAGTGAGTGTGTGTTAATGATGTCAATTAAATTTTCATGTAAGAGTTTCATATCATTCTGTAATAGTAAGTCGCCTTATATGGGTGGAATTGTCCAGTGTCGCCTGTGCTGTCCAGTTTATGTCGGGAAGGTTAAAGTCACCAGCCAACCATATATTTTTGGAGGGGTCAATTTTAGATAAACAATCGTCAAGGGTCTGCAGGTATTCTAAGTTTGAATTTGGGGGATGATAAAATGATCCTATAATGAGTGTCCTGCAGCCCTGTATCTGTATTTTAGTCCATATAATTTCAGAGTCCGTGTTCAGTTCGGTGGCTGGGGTCGCAACTAGTCCTGGCTTTGTCGCAATTAGGACTCCGCCATGTTTATCATCTATTCTGTCCTTCCTGTGTAGGGTCATATTATAGGGACTGTCCGTCGGGAAGATTTCACTGTCCTGGATGTCAGGTGTGAGCCAGGTCTCTGTCCCTATAATAATGTCGGGGTCATAGGTCTGGAGGGTTTGGTGAAAGGCGGCTCTTTTGTTTATGATGCTGCGGAAGTTAATGATTAGGGTACGAAGGGAAGACAGTTTTTTATGGGTGATGGAGTCGAGTGTGGTGTTAGTGGTAGAATGGGGTGTGAGGGTGGATGATCTATTGGGGATGGTGATTGGTGTTATGGAGAATGAGTGTGCACTATGGAGAGTCTGGTTGGGTGTAGAATGGTTTGGGAGTGGAGGAGTGGATGATGCGGAGTTAAGGGAAGTCATGTCTTGCTGTCGGTTTTGTTTAGGGGAGGAATTGTCTCTCTTGCGTCTACCTAAACGTCGGGTGATCCTATCTAATGGTGGAGGTGTGTTGTGAGTTGTGGGTGGTGGTGAAGATGAAGTGGTGGTGTCTAATAAACTGAATCTATTGGTGTAGTGTATTGGGGAGTGAAAAAGGGAGGAGATAAAATTAGGCGCACCACAGTCCCAGCAGATCCACGAAAGGCTCCGACCCTCCAATCCGTCGAACGCAGCCGTGAAGCCCCCAACACAGCTGACATGATACCAGCCTGCATGCTGGGAAACCTCACAGCAGCGATCGCACTGGATGGCCCGCTGGCCCCATTTCACCGCCCGTCGGCATAATTGACAGGGGTACTTTGGGGAGCGGGGGCCAGGGTTGATCAGAGCCCCTGTGTCACCACACAACATAAGGAGTGACAGGGCACCCCGGAGATTGCCGAGGCAAGCCACCTTTAACCCTTGAGGGCCCTTAGGGGTGCCCAGGTTCCCAAACAGGTGTGTGTATATGGAGGTGTGGGTGTAGATGTCTGGTGTTAGTGAGTCTGGTGTGTTGGTATGTGTGCAGCCAGTGTTTTTATTGTCAGTGTTGTAGAGTATTAAAACTAGTGAGCAGTATGTGTAGAATATTGTTAGTGTACATGTGTATGTTGTTTTGTGTGGGGTGTGTCTGTACATGTTTATAAAGCACCAATATAAATATACAACACAAACTTACCCCTGTACCGAGACAGTCTGCACGGCTGCAGGAAGGAATAAAACATAAAAAAAACCCTAACTTGTGTCAGGGGTCAGTTATATAAAACAAAGAGAATTGATAATAAAACCTATGAATTTAACTAAAAAGGATATACAAATGTTAAAAAGATGATAAAATACACTAAAAAAAGAACTGTATTATTAAAAATAGTGGAAATTGAGGGGTGGGGGACGGTGTTATGTTGAGGGAGGGTCTGTGTAAATTTAAAAGACATTAAAAACGGTAATAAAAAGAAGGAAAAGATGACGTGAAATGACAGCTAGAACAAACAATCTCGATACTTATCTTGATGAAATGTGATGATATGAAGGGTTCGTTAATTTAAAAAAAAAGAGGAAAGGACAAATGAGAAGGAAGACGGAGCTCGGGGAGGACACGTCCGAGTCCAGGGACTCTACGAAGATCATTATAACAACAGGTTTATCCGTATATTTCCCACGTTGTAATTTCACACACTACCTCATACATATCACTACATATAACATAACTATAAATAAGGGAAATGCTTTCTTGTATAACGAAAATTTTAATTTTGTTCATTATTGTAATACAAATAATATAATTATTTGCAAACATTACAAGGATTATTAAAATCAATGTAAATTAATAATGTTAATATAAATGGTCAGTTTATATACCACAGAAATTAATACAGTACTTTAATTAATAGACTTCATAAATACAGACCATGAAAACATAAGCCAGCATTACATACCTACAGTATTAATATAAATGAAACGGCACAACTATTACGTGAGAAGAGAATGTAGCTTAGCTTCTGAAGGAAGGAATTTATTACAGCACTCTTGTGACTTAACTGACTCAGACAGAACAGTCAGTGCTTGGAGTGCTGGCATCTGGAGCCTGTTCCTGGTGTCTATTTTAATTAAATTTAATTTAGAAAACAGTCTTTCTGCAGCATTGTTGCATGTAGGTAGTGCCAACACCTGCAATGCGAAAGTAGCAAAGTTATTAAATTGATGTACTCCCTCATTGTCCTTCATTTCCTGTAATTTATTATAAAAGTCAGTGATATTACAATCCTGTATATGTACCGCATGTCTGTCAGGACATTGAGGTAGGTTCACGTTCTATAAAATTTAATGTTTAACATCAATAGAAATTTTCACCTCGCATTTCTCTTTGACAGAAAATGGAAGAAAATGGAATGTTGTGTATGGTATACGATCATAATATGCAGGAGAGGTTGGTATTCAGTAAACATTTAGCTAATATACGATTACAGTACAACGCACACAGTGCATAATACAAATATGAATAACACTTACAGCAGCTAAGATGATGATTCAATGGGTTTCTTCAAGAACTGACGGGACAAGGAGGAAAAATTCACCAGAGTGCATTGGTTTGTTGTCACGGCGATGTGGACGTGGACGAGTTTGTCCACAGAGGGTTGCCAGACTTCACCATATAACCACGCTGGCATACAAATATCCACAAAACGGCAACACTGCCAGTGCGTTGGTGAGCCAAATGTAGGAGCTTTGTACCCCGTACTGACAGCGGATTGGTCAGTCTAGAGATACCAGCAGGTCAATGATTGGTTGGTATGCGCAACTGCTGCTCAAACTGGGTAGTTAAGGGCAGCAGCTGGTGCCTAGTTGTCGGGCTGGTTCTGGTTGTCGGTTACAGGGCCGTGACAGCGGGCTCACACGTTCTGTTCCCGTCCGTCCATCCCCTGGACGCCGCAGTTCTGCACGCGGCACCGAGTTATTTGCCACTTGCCAATTTTGGTATTCCATTTCCGAAATTATTCAACATATTTAGAAATATTCCAAAAGTTTCGCCAATTGAATCTCTTTTTCTTGTGATGAAAACTGAAAATGATAAAAAGTAAAGTTTTCGAAAATTATACGCGTGCACCTGGCATGCTGGCAACCCTCGTTAGTCTGTTACAGTGTTACTACTCGCCATTCCGTTCTGGACCTGTCCACTGTCCGTTCATAAGGTTCATTCAATCATTCATCCTGGCCAGTTTACAGACCGCTGTCCATAAAGGTGGACGTCTGCAGTGCTTGCAGTACCGTGCACGCTGACCAAATTAACCCCTTGGGACCGATTGACTGACATATCGGTGATAAAAAATTAATGGTTCGCTCCGAATCACCGACATGTCGACGTACCTATAAAAAACTGTAGCGAGTAGCTAGCGAGCTGGCGTTGGTAACGATGGAAAGCTAACGTCCTTGAGAAAAGGATTGACTGTGGTAGTGGTGTTTGGCAGCTGCGTATGCCAACAAGGAAATATCTCACCACTACATGGTGTTTTCTTATGTTTCTCGTATCTCTCTACTGTCTACTATACTCCAGGAGAGTCTAGACAGACAAAATTACACTGAAATACGTTTATTATCATTGAAAACCACTTAAACGCATTATTTAGGTGTTTATATACATGTTTAGAGGTACGCAGAGCGTATGAGGTTTTCTTTCATGCGTTTCAGGGGATACTATTTATTTATTTTCGGACTTTGACGCTCTGTCATACGCAAACGCGTACACCTAGGAGGGTCCCGTTTTCAGTTCCTGGTGTGTAAATTCAAGCTCTTTCATTCTGTAAGAACAAAAAATGCCTACATGAAAGTTGAAAATTGACCCCCAGAAGTCGGCTGGGGATGAAAAAAAAAAAAAAGAAGTCAGTCCTAAGGGGTTAAGGAACGTGATAAATAACTCATCATTAGTCATAGTTAACCATGCCAAAGCGGTCTTGATATACGCAGAAGTTCCGAGGGAAATGGTTACAGGACCCGGCGTTACGGGACTGGTGTGTGGAGAAAAAGAAAGTACCGGAACCAGTGTGCCTCAGTGCAGGTATTGTCAGTCTGTACTGATTCCAAAGTTAAGTGACTTGAAAGATCTTGGCAAAAGTAAGAAATGCATAAAAAATGCAGAAGCTATGTCAGCTGCTAGGCAACCAACATTAAAGTGTCAGTCTGTAACAAAATCTTGTCAGGAACAGATTGCAGAGGGTCAGATTGTATTATTTGTTGCTAAGCATACATCTATGGCAACTACACCTTTTCACCCTCAAATTAAAATAACTGAAGTTCAAATTAAAACATCTGAAGTTTAATTTAAACTACCTGATGTTTAATTTACAACAACTGAAGTTTAATTTAAGACATTTGAAGTTTAATTTAAAAGAACAGAAGTTTTATTAAAAGTAAGTGAATTGTAATTCAAAATAAAACTCATTTGTTCATGAATTCATTGTACAGTAGATAAAAATAAATGAGCAGCGTATCATAGGCTCTGTACCAAGGAAATTACTTGCAAATTAATTCTACTTCTATGATGAACACTTCCCCAGAGAGTATGACACACACAGAATACAGATTGCAATATCTTGAATGCTGCATTGATAATGCCATATCGGCTATCACGCCAATGCTGTGTTTGAAAACCTCCAACCGTGTACAAAAACATTTTCCGAGTGCAATGCAGATCCAAGATCTTAGGTATGATGACAATTAAATATTTCAGTTTAATACTGCAAACAAAGGCAATGTAATGTTGTATACTATTTATTTTATTTATTTATTTTATTGTAAATCACACGTGATTGTTTTTATTTTTCTGATGAACAGTAAAGAAATCCCAGTTATTATCATGTTTAATTATCGGTGAATGTTTATTTAATTGTTTATGTAATCGTACACAGGAAATCTCCTTTACATTACAAATCACACATACAGATATTAGTCTACGATCAATTAATTGAATTATTTGTTTTATTTTAATTTAGAGTTTACTTATTATTAATAAAACTTCAGATGTTTTAAATTAAACTTCAGATGTTTTAAATTAAACTTCAGGTAGTTTAAATTAAACTTCAGGTAGTTTAAATTAAACTTCAGGTAGTTTAAATTAAACTTCAGGTAGTTTAAATTAAACTTCAGGCAGTTTAAATTAAACTTCAGGCAGTTTAAATTAAACTTCAGGTAGTTTAAATTAAACTTCAAATGTTTTAATTTGAACTTCAGTTATTTTAATTTGAGGGTGAAAAGGTGTAGTGATCATTTAAGTGAATGATGCAAACGATGTTTGCCAGAAAGCAGTGTTGCAGCTCGCATTCAAGTACGGAGATCGAAGTGTAGTGGTATTATAAAAAATGTCTTGTATCCTCACTTCATGTCAGAATTAAGAAAAGGCATTGGAAATAATGAGTATAGTCTATTGTTGGATGAATCAACTGATGTTAGTGATATTAAGCATTTGGGTATTGCCATAATATACAATGATGAAGAAAAGGAGAGGATTATTTCTTCACATCTAAACCTTTTTGAATTAGAATAATCGAATGCAGTGGGCATTGTCACTGCACTGAAAAGAACTGAATGAATTTGCATTGGACCTAAAAAAGTTGAGAGGAATTGGTACAGATAATGCGAGTGTCATGGTTGGAGTGAACAATGGTGTAAATGAGAAGCTGAAAAAAGAGGTTCTGAATCTAATTTTAATCCGTTGCGTGTGTCACTTGCTGCAGCTGTCTGTATCTGCTGCAACAGCAGAGACCTTGCCAAGGAACTTGGATTTCGTAATAACTGAAACCTACAATTGGTTTTCGAGATCTTCGTCTAGGCACTCAACATACAAGATTATATACAACCTTCCAAATGATAACCATGATCCTTTAAAAATTATCAAAGCATGTCAAACTCGATGGCTCTCCATAAGTACAGCCGTCGAGAGGATTTGTGATCAGTGATTGGAACTGAAAACACACTTTGATGTTGCACGACACAGTGAAAAGTGCTACACAGCTGAAATGCTTTACATAATGTATAATGATCCACAAAACCTTGCTTATATAAAGTTTTGGGTCCCAGTATTAAAAGATATCAGACGAGTGAACAAGTCTTTTGAGGGAAATGATGTAGATCCTACCAAATTACTTGATGACTTAGTGATTTTTATGAAGTCTGTAGTGAAAAAATAACCTTGCCAACATTCAAGTTTTACCTTTTGGAGAGCGTTATTGAAAATTATATGGACCCCAAACCTTACCTAGGTTATGAATTCGAGAGAGAAGTGGAAAATATGCGAAAGAAAGGTTTTCCTACTGATCAAGAACACACAGTGAGAGACAGATGTATAAAGTTTATCGTTCATGTAGTGAAGGAGTTACGGCAGAAACTACCTAACAATGTTGAAGTTTTCCAGAAAATGGCGTTACTTTCAGTAGACAATGCACTCCGTGTTGTCAAGGAGTCATTAATACCATTAATGGAACTACTGTAACTATCGCCGGCGGAGATTACTACAATAAAATGTCAGTAGAATGATCTAACTCTCGTCAGGTGGACTCAAGTAAAGGACACAGTACTATTCTGGAATAAGGTAAATAATTACAGAGATGATTAGCATACTAATCCTTTTAATGAACTGGCTAAGTTTGCTTTATCAGTGATTATTATTCCCCATTCTAATGCTAAAGTTGAAAGAATCTTTAGCCAGTTAAACATAGTGAAGTGACAACTGCGTATCCGTATGGGTACAAAAATAACCAATGCTCTCCTCGGAATCAAAGCAAGACTGAAAATATCCGGAAATCTTAGTCCAGTGATTGAAATTAAATAACTGAAAAATATTGTGTGTTCACGTAAGGACATAGTAACTAATGTATGTTTTTTTGTGTCATTCTGCTTCTGGCTTTGGTGATAACAGCTGGGAGAAGCCGCCATTTAGTAACAAACCCTTGAGCAACTTGACACACATGTGGTGAATAATACTAAATAATTGCTGGCAATTCACAATTCGAATAATAGTATTAGGATATTGATGTTAGGATGTATTAGGATATTGATGTTTAGAATGTGAGTTTTTTTTAAATATTGTTGTTATTGTTTTTGGTATATGGATTTAAGAGTGTTCAGATCTCTGTCAACTAGCGAGACACGGAATTCTTCCTGTCCTCGTTGACAGAACGGGTAGTAGGAAATATTGACAAGGGAGGGGGAAAATATTATTGTATTATTATATAAATATCAATGTACTGGTGTGATAATATTTAAATAAACGGGTTTATAATTAGTTGAGTATTTCCGTCACCGATATTAGCAAATAGACTGTGTTCCTATATAGATATTAATTCTCAATTCACAACACTGATCGTACCCCCATTAAAATTGTAGTCTGGGTTGCTTACTCACGCGCCTAAATAAGCTAACGATATGCTACCCCTCCAGTGTGTGTTCACTTGGTTCCTCGGATCGACTTTGGTCTGGTGGTGGCAGCGTTTACCCAGTACTGGAGAGGAGCTGGACTTATCCTTTGTATGATTTATTTTTGGTATTCGCAAGGCAAGTCCTGTTCCTCATCGGTCTCTTGTTTTTTTTCCAGACCAGGTTGATACAGCTATAGGATAGAGTAGTAGCATACACTGGTGGCTTTTTGTTTTATTAATGGCAGTGGGTTTCTGTTTTCCTCCCAGAGTAAAGTAAAATAGTAATATTAAATTAAGGGCACAAAAATCGCGCTTTACACATATTCGAGCAATGTCGCCGAGGTCGTGCTATGTTATCGAGCAATGTTTTCCATTGCAGCAGCATGTTCCCACCATTCGTGGGAACGACATTCGTGACATTCGATAGACGTTCGCTAGCTGGCAGAGCGATGGAGCTCGAACCATCCTCTCAGGCGATCGACGGCTGCCATACTGGCGTTCGAAAGGTCGTTCGAACCCCAATTTCGCCCATTGTCGCTCGCACCATCGGCCGATGGTCGGATTTTCTGAAACTATTTGGTAACATTCAGCGTCGAGGGACCAACTCCCACATGCGGTTTTCCGTCCCTCGACGCTGATTGTCGCCAATTGTCGATGCTGAGAATTCCACGCTGTGTGGATGCCTCGTGCTCACTGACCTCAGGTCCCACGCTGCCGTCTTATATAACGCTCGAACCTAGCAGCTGGCTCACACACACTGTGCTGGGTGACACGCGAAGATTCTTGTACTACGAAAAGGCGCTCCAAAAGTCGCTCCAACGAATTTGGGCGAACAAAAGGGAGCCTTAGAGCGATGTCGCTCTTCAAAAATCCAACGTCGATCAAAGCGTCTAGCAAATGCTTTGATTTCAGAGTCGTTCCGCGAACATTTAGAACATTCCAAAATGTTCGTGGAACCTCTTTCGTCCCGCGACGCCCTATATAATGCTGGAGCTGACGGAAATTTAAATTACATCTTGAATACAAAAGGTTTGAGTGTTGGAATATATTTAAGAATGGCCTAAAGTTGGCGCTACTACCGGTGTATTATGCAAACCGCAGGACCATGCAGATTCCAGGACGAGAGAGAAAAAGCGACTATAGCGACACCTGTCGGTGTGCAAGTAAAACAGGAGTGTTCAATATTATTAAATATGCATTTTTAATACATTTCAGCTAATTAATTTAATTATTTAATTAATTTAATTATTATTGATTTTCAGGAAAAAAACGGCTCTTTTATCAAATTAATTACTATAAATTACTAATATAAATAAAAAATAAACATTTTAAAGTTAAATAGCATTATGTTTTGTAATTAAAAATAAATTTTAATTAATTAATTTAATTGTTTTTAATATTTTATTCTTTAAAAACGGCTTTTCTTACCAAATTAATTTATGTTTATTTTTTATTTATATTAGTCATTTATAGTAATTGATTTGATAAAAGAGCCGTTTTTTTCCTGAAAATCAATAATAATTAAATTAATTAAATAATTAAATTAATTAGCTGAAATGTATTAAAAATGCATATTTAATAATATTGAACACTCCTGTTTTACTTGTGCACCGACAGGTGTCGCTATAATCGCTTTTTCTCTCTCGTCCTGGAATCTGCATGGTCCTGCGGTTTGCATAATACACCGGCACATTTAAAACACCTAGTGGAATTGTGTTTTTCACATCCCTCTATTTCATTAGGATATTTTTGGATCAAATGTCCCTTAAGGTGAATATTTGCTTATAAAACCCCTTTTTTTTTCAGGCAGCCACTATCAGAAACACTTAAATGGAGCCAACTGGAAGCAGTGATGTCCCCGGAGTCAGAAGATGTATTCTTCACGTTTCTGGGAAAAGGACAGTGAAGAAAGATTGTTGTGACATTTTGCCCATTGATAAAAAAAACTGGTGTGTTGTGCAGGCTGCAGCCCAAAACAGGCGTGAAAAACCTCAAGTTTGCAAAGTCAGTGTATTATGATGTAGTTGTCAGTTTGCCACAACGTCCTACTGAGACAGATGGCTATCACATGGCCTGCTATCAGAAATTCACAGCTGTGAGTTCCACAACTATTTTTTCTGAGGATAGGAAATCTGACACTAGCGATAGGAGTGTGCCGCATCTCCGCTCTTCTACAAGAGCAGATGACAATGCCAAATCTACTTCATCTGCAATAATTCCCGCTACTTGCTTATTCTGTAATTTGCACAGGAAAAACTGGATTTGCTGAACATGGATGCACTCATTCTGGGCTCAGAGAGATCCTCAACAATGGTTGCTTCACTGTGAGGAGAACAGAACATGACTTCAGCAGAATTCCTATTGAATTGGCATTAGAGCAGACAATCAATGCTGATGCTGCATCTCGCCTGAGAGGAATCACCTCATTCACCAATGATTACTCTGCAAGACTGCGATGAATTATCACAAAAGCTACAAGAGCATCCTTTATCACTCAACTTCAAGAAATGACCGGGCTTATCACAAAATATGTCACACTAGAACTGCGTCCAAGACGAATTCAACAAGACAATTAAGACCTACAGAAGATCATCAACCACATTTGCAACACAAACGATCCATTTGATAAAAACCATGCTCCAGAGACACTATCCAACATCACCACTGGAAAGGGTGCCAGTGAAGAAATTCAACAAAGTCTCCTTGGAGTACCAACAAAAGGGAAAGCCAGGCACAAAGAATTCATAGAATCGTGTGAAAAAGACTCCCTGAACTTCGAAAGACCTATCAAGAAGGAAAAGCTGAAAACATTTGATGAATCTGCAACCAATCGTCGAGCCAGGAACAATGTAGTTGCAGTCTCAAAGGGGCACGTGATCTGATGGGTCGTCTCCTTGTTCTTGCTACCAATAGGAAACTTGACATGGACATGCGGCATGTCCTCCGTTACCCACTAACCCCAGTACCTCTGACCATGGCTAGCCCAGATGAAGTGATGGCAAAGACTAACAAGAGTGCTTTGTTTGAAATTTTGGAAAACAGTGTGAAAGACCATGACAGGCCAGTGGAAGTAAGTGCTCATATCATAGATGGGCAGTTTCTACTTCACAGCTTGCCAACAAGTTTGCCCCCAACTTACGGAAGACTAGCCAGGAGTATTCTTATCCAGATTCTTAGAAGTTCAGCCAAATCCATTCACATTGTCTTTGATGACTATCCACAACCATCAATAAAGGACACTGAACGGGACAGAAGGGGAGCTGACAACAGAACATTTGTCATCACTGGGTCAGAGCAGCGACGAGTGCCATGAGATATGAATGATGCCCTAAACTCCAGGTCATTCAAAAAACAACTTCCTCAGTTTCTTGCCAGTGAATGGCAGGACCTCTCCTATGCAGAAATTATAAAGCACAAGGAAGTCATCCTAGATGTTCCAGGGTATTGCTACCGATTCAAGGTAGAAGAGGGTGTGATCCAACGCAGCACAGTAGAAAGCTTAAGCAATGACCACGAAGAGGCTGACACAAAGATCTGCCTTCATGCAATATTTAAAGACTGTTCCAATAGCGACATTGTGGTCAGGGCATCCGATACAGATGTTGCAGTGATATTATTGTACCATTGCAATATGTTTCAGTCACGACTCTGGATGGATATTGGAACTGCTGCAAAGAACAACCAGCTGTTTGACTGCAATTGTTCAGGAGCTTGGACCAGATCTTTGTGAAGCATTACCAGCCTCTCATTCCTTCACTGGATCGGGCTACACCTTGTCTTTCATATGAAAGGGTAAAGTTAGGCCATTCAAAATACTTGAAAAACGACCAGACTACCAGAATGCTTTCACAGTTATGGCACGAGATACACAAGTTTCTGATACCACGAAAACAACCCTCTTGAACTTTACAGCCAATGTTTATGGAACTAAGCTAAACGCCAGCCTTAACAACTGTAGATATCAGAAGTTCATGCAGGCTTATGGACCTAAGAGATATGGAAAAAATCTGTTTTCCAGTTTGAGGGGTATTGATGCTAGTGGACTCCCACCATGTGAAGATGAGGTCAGTACCCACATAAAGCGAGCAGCATTTGTTGCCAACTTGTGGGCCAGTGCAGATCAGAGTCACATAGAGCAGCATCCGACAGAAGAAAATGGCTGGCAGTTAGTTGATGGCCAGTACAAACCTGTATGGGTTGATGGAGAGCAACTCCCAGAAACTCTCATCCCAGAGGAATAGGAACTACATGAAATAGAGAAAGAGGCAGAATATAACATGGAGATTGCATCATCTGATGAAGAGGACAGTTCGGGCGATGATGATGAAGAGGACAGATCAGGTGATTATGAATAAAACCAGAGTTATCAAACAAACAAGAAGCACACAACGATAGAAATTTTTTCTCTGATTCACTCATAAGCAAATGAATGTAATTTAGGATTTTTTACATATCCAGTATACAGTGACTTCATATTTTCATAAATACTTTTTTAAGCAATCAGAAAGTTGATGGTTATTAAACTGACGGAAACAAAGTTGTTTATGTGGCCCTTTATCCCATTCTTAAAATAGTTTTGCACCAAATTTGTCTTTTAGGAATTAACCATTCTTGATCAGTGAGTTGTAAAGCACAATTCCACTAGGTTTCATTCATGTACTTGAAATGTGCTGGTAGTAGCACCAACTTTAGGCCATTCTTTAATGGGTTTTGCACCAAATTTGTCGCTTAAGAACTACGAATTCTCAATCAGTGAGGTGTGAAGAACGTTATCATTAAGTTTGATTGATGTACTCAACATGTGATTTAAATTGCACAATAGCGCCATCTTTAGGTCGTTCTTAAGTGGACTTAGCACCAAATTCACAACTTAAGAACGCCATATCCCTAATCAGACTGTAAAACCAAAACTTTTGGCACCAGTCTGGTTGATGTACTCCAAAATGTAATTTAAACTGATTTTGGGGGGCAGTTCAAGGAGCTCCCCCTACCAAACTCACCAACTGGACAACTTAAAAATCACCGATGAGTGGTCTGTAATGGACTCTGAATGGATTCCAACACTCAAACCTTTTGTACTCAAGATGTAATTTAAATTTCCGTCAGCTCCAGGTCTAATACCGTTGCGTGCATGCTGGCGCGCGATGTAGTGAATTTTTCGCGAGCAAAGCGATTGAATTAGATTCCGTCGTGGTGTATTATTTTTCTGGAAGTATCTGGCAACATTCAGCGTCGCGGGACGGATAATATATATGGCATTTTAACATAACATGAGACGTGATCTTCAAAATACATAAAGGAAATATGATTTTGAAGTGGCATGAGTACCCTAATCAGTAGCATTTGAGGAAAATGTCTATTATTTTGCACAGCCAGTCACAGCCAACTCAACAGGGTGGTGCTGGACTGAAGAAGAGATGTTCCTCTTCCTGTGACTACAGTTATTCCATGCTAATATCAGCCTGACATGTTATGAAAATTGTTGATTGAAATATTGGACACCAAATTGTGGGTAGAGTAACCTGGAAATATTATTGAAGAATGTGCCGCATTTTTATACCTCTTGATTTGAATTCCATTATTCCCTTTATTTATGATGAAATGAAAGGGCACCAATGCATTTTGACCATGCTTGACCCTCTAATAACTTAATTTAAAAGGCTCCACACACTGTTGTCTGTCAAAGTTAAGTCCCAGTAGTCTGCCTTGGTTAGAATTTAGTAATTTGCCCAGGTTAGGTCCCAGTAGTTTGGTCAAGTCCAGTTCAGCTAGCTTGGGTCAGCTCTGGCTGATTCTAGAACAGAAAAGTATTAAATGATTTATGGATTATTTACCAATATTAAATATTTTATGGATTGTTTACCAATATGAAATATTTTATGGATTGTTTACTAATATTACCCATCAAACTTCAAACTTCAAGTAGAACATGGAATTATTTGATGTGTACATTTTACTTTGGTCATCTTTTTCTATTTCCTTTAAGCCACAGTATTTTAATACAGTAGTGTTTCTATTGCCTCTATTATATATTGTTGAATGACCTTACGAATATATTCTGTCTACAGTTGTTACTTTCAATTACAGGTTTAAGTGTCCTTTCTGCCCTTTGCAGTCCAATAAAAGGGCATTTGTTATTGCTTATCAGCATTTTAGACACCCTGGTTTAGTACAACGGCATGAAGGTATAAATAGTGTCTAGTAGTTTTGTGTATATAGTACTGGTATTATATAACTCTATATTGCAATCTGTTCAATGAAATGGTTGTGCATAATCATTTTTTACATCATTTACAGCTGTAGAAGTACTGTGCCGTAGCTGTAAAGCATTATGTAATGAGACTACAAAAGTTTGAAGTAACTGAGCTTCCTTCTCTCATGTCTAAAGTAATAGTGCAATTTTCTAATTACTTTAATGCCAGTATAACTCTAACATGGTGCTGATGATGGACCACTTGGAACTGGCACATCATTGTTGACCATCATTTTAAGAATAGATAGGTATTTACAGCATTATACAAGTAATTCTCAGCAATTAACATGTACTTTTTCTGTCCATTATAATAAGAAATTGCTTGTGCATTCATTTGGATGATATATTATCATGGACAAAAATGGTTATCCAATTACATATTTAAAGAGTGAGTGGTAGTGCGTGTACCTCCTCCAGACACAACTGATGATAACCCTGTCGATGACCCAGTCACTATCGAGGTGGAATATGCTATACCGGTACTAGAAGTCAGTAAAGATGATGTCCGAAGCTTGCAATGTATGTACCGGTATGGTGTTACTTTCCTTTAAAACGTTCTACTTAATTAAAATATGACTTTGGTGTATGGGCTTGTGTTTCTGAAGAGGAACTAAAAATTTTGTTTTGGTTTATAATGCATGTTCTTCTCCATTTTTGTGTGGACATAATACAGTGCACATAAATAATTTGGCTTGTTGTCATTTCTTTGTTTCACCATTATTAGAGAGCACACTTCTTCAGACCTACCTATACTTACAAATTGACAATTGAAGCCCCTCACCTCCACTACCAGCTGATATATATCCATAGTTGCCTTTTCCAATTATACAACAGTATCATCCATGGCCCATATAATCCCACTGATGGGTGTAATGGCATGAGCCTGGGTTACAGTAGCATGATCGTTGTAACAGACTCGTAAAATTTACTCCTGCTTAATTAACCTCAAACTTGTACCTATTCTACAAGGCTAAATCCTGGTTTAACTACAAATATATACAGGTAATCTTTTCCTTATATCACCATCCAGAGTATTATTGCTATAAAAAAACAACAAAGAAATTTAAACACTAATATCTTTTTACAATGTCTTCTGCAGCTTCACAGCACCAACAGAGTGAAACTACTTTTAGTTTTTCAACTACCACTCTTTTCTTTCTACTTCCTTCCTTCTTGCTGTCTCGCCTCTCTATCACCGTTTTCTGGCGCTATATGACCTCGCTGTTGCGGCGCCTAATATCAATCAATCAATTAACCTCTACATATTGAGAACTAAAATGTGATCAACAACATAATCTCAGCCGCAGTTTTTCGAATCATATAATTGGACTATAAGTGATAAGGGAGAAAGGCCTATGTCATTAAAACTTTTTAAGAACGAATGAGAAGGTTAAAAATATGAGAAAGAAAAGATAAACGGTAAGAAAGAAGGGCAGGGCAAGCGAGAGAGGGATAAGACAGTAGGGATGATGTGTAAGGTTGCCAGTTACTTGAGAGATACTGTAACATAATAGCCTATGCATAAAATTAGACCAAGTTTATTGAAAACGCCATATAGCGGCGCCTATTTAAGTTTAACATCGATTATTTTTAAGGAAATGCATATTTAGAAGAAAAAAATCCTGGTAAATAGCTTAATGAATTTGTTGACAAATATGATTGTTAAAAAAGTTAGAAAATTAAACCGTCTTCTGCCGAAAAAGAAAAAAAAAACAGCTGGGCTTGGGAGAAGGTGATAAATAGGGTGGACTACAAGCACGAGGAATTGGATTGATATTAGGTGGCGCAACAGCGAGGTCATTTAGCACCAGGAAAAGGTGATAGAGAGGTGTGACAGCAAGCAAGAATGAAATAGGAAGAAAGGAGGGACAGTTGAAGAAATATAAGCTAGTGGCGGGGGCTGAAGGGGCGCCCAAACCCTTAAAGTATTGCCCACATCATTACAGGCAATACTCCCCTACGGGGCAAGCACGAGGGATAAAAGGAATACAGGGATAGCTGTCTAATATCCAAAGGATAATATATATTCAGTAGTCTATCCCACTACGATGGTGAACAAAAGACAGTGCCTTTATTTAAAGGACATAATGTAACAGATATTCTAATTATATTTGTTTGTTATTACTTTTCAACTAATCACCTTCATTTGTCTTACCCTCTTCCCCCTCACCCTCGCCTCAAATCATCACATTTCTTCTCTCCTATATCCACCTACGTTAATGCAGTATGCACTTCTTTAAACGAGGATTCTTCAAACTACGGGTCCCGAATTCCTCCAAACTGAGTCGCAGGCTCACAAAAATAAATATATGAATAAAATAGAATAATAATGTTCGTGAAAATAAAATAAATATGAAGTTCATACATGAATCCACCTAACGTATTTTTATAATCGAATATTCATATATTTAATTATCAATAAAACAAAATCATTACACAAATATTAGCCTTCTTGAGAGAGAATGAGAGAGAGAGAGAGAGAGGGAGGGGTAGCTGAGGCAGTGTTTATAATTCTGGTTAGAATTCCTTTTAATCATAAATATTACGTTTCAGTTTCTGGCCTTGTATTTTCTTTGGTTGATAATTCTGATCATTTGTAAAAGATCTTTCTGTATGGGTGGCGAGAATGATGTCATAGTAAAAACTGAGTCACGACTAAAAAAAGTTTAAAGAACCCTGCTTTATACTATTGGTGATTCGATACCGTTCACAGTGTATGCTTCATTCATTCCTCCTGACACACGTCTCTCTACCTGATCATTCGTTACCCTCCTATATAGCTCCGCCCACATTTCTCTCCTCCTCTCCCACTAACATCCCCCCTCCCTCCACCTGCAACTGTTACCAGATCCGACGAGGCCCAAACCAAGTCGCTGATGGATGGGGTGTGGACCATTGATCTGTCCGGAGCTGTACATTAGAATGACGACTCTTAATGCAAATTATTACAATTGTGATTTCTTTTTTCTGCTGCCCTCTGGTGAGGATTTTCATGGGACACTCTACACCAGGTGGTTCACCAGAAGCCTCAGACACTTCAGGCAAGGGGAGTCGATCAGGGAACATACTAGCTATGTTGTGAATTACGCAACATGCAACGATAATTGATGTCACATTGTTTATGTCAACCTCCAGATGTTTCAGGCATCGAAACCTACCCTTCAATAGACCAAAAGCATTTTCTATTACGACTCTAGACTTTGATAATTTGTTATTGGATATGGACTGTTTATTTGTTAGGTGCCCAAGATCTTTGAATGGAATCATTAAACTTGTTTCTAATTTAAATCCTGAGTCACCAGCTAAATGCAACTCATGCCTGGGAAAAGAATCATTAGGTGGATTTCTAAAAGCAGAACTTAACTTGTGGGAGAGGTCTAAACATCGCTGATCATGAATACTTCCAGGACATCCTGTTGATATATGAGTAAATTTCTTGTTTGCATCACACACTGCGAGCAACACGACACTGTGGGTCATTGTACGATCTAAGTAATCTTTCTGCTGCTTTTCTGGGGCCTGAAGTTTTTTATGAGTTGCATCTATAGCTCCAACAATAATAGGAAATCTTGCAATTTCATAAAATTCTGTTTCAGTTTCATCAACATATGATGGCCATCTAATTATCTGATCTGTTAATTGGCATATTAAAAGAATAGTTGCATAGAACACACGATGCACAGCACTGATTGTCCTTTGAACATGAACTGCAGTTTCCCGAAATATTGTCTTGTTTCCTAAAAACCATAATGTTAACGATAATCTTTTGATGGCAGGAATCTCTTCTTTGCCATGGACTCTGGATGGAGCATCATATTTCGTTATCTTCTCCAGCAAATAGTGAAATGCATACTTTGTAACACGAAGATCCTGGAAGAATATTCTTTCATCCATAGCCAATAAGTCTCCAGGAAATGAACGATCACTTTCTTCATGTGTTCTGCAACACAGGAGCAAAACACTATTAGCACAGTAGTCTATACATCACTCCGGTGGTACTGTAGTGCAAACAACTGTAAAAGCGGATGTTCTGGCCAACCCAAGATCTGATTTATTACAGGTATAATTACAGAAGTACTGCGTTCTTGGCTAGGGCCGCGCCAGGCCCGGCTAGGTCCCGGGAATTTTCCCTGGTCACTTCATGATAGTTTACATCGGTTATATCCCGGTAGTTTGCCCAGGTTAGGTCCCGGTAGTTTGCCCAGGTAAGATCCCGGTAGTCTTCTGTGGTCTAGGTTAGGTTAGGTCAGACTAATTTCCAAATTATGTTTGTAAAACGGGGCATCTCCGAGAGAAACATCATAGATGAAAAGTGTCTTAGAATGGTCCAAAATAGTAGGTAATGATACTAAAATATACAATATATTGAACTCAGTACTTCTGTAAATTTACCTTATTACATGGTATGTGAAACATCATGGTACAAATGATCTTGGAAGTTGATTCTGGTGCAAAAACCTGTCACCTAAAAAGATGGTTACGTTTGTGACTGAAAGTGCATTGAATGAAAGTTATGCAGAGTAGAGATATATCTATTGCATTACTGTATGTTAAAAATATTCTTATTCACACTTGTTTTGTAATTTAAGGTGAAAAATTTATCCACAATGCAACTTCTATTCTAATTAATTTCATGTGAAACACCCCGATTTCCATCATTCAATTTATGCAGAGGGAAATCATTTCTCTCGATGCAGTCCATCATTCAGAAAAAAAAACTAATAAAATAGCTGGATGCCCTGAGGTTGAAGCTGGATTACAGATGACAGTGGAAAAATGTTATGGTCCAGCGTGAAGGCCTTTTCTAGTATCAAACAACTTTTCCTTACCGTGACATATCTGCGAAGCCCATAACTACACTACCAACATGTGCAGGTAGGGAATCACTAGATTCATCATCGAATTCTGCGAGTGCCGCGCACAATACTGGGAAAAACTGCTCTGCTGGGTCTTGTGATGTCATCTTCAATGTTTACAAACAAAGGAACATCAACCCGGGTTGGTGGTCGGCGTGTTCTATTTATACCATACAACCCGGGTTTTTCGGAGCAACACAGGTTGCCAACCCGGGTTGATCGAGTGGCTTAAATAGAAGACGCATATTAATATGGCCGACAGATAGTTAGAATTGGCTTAATTAGTGCATGCAACTTGCAATCAGTGCCAAATAAACAAAAATTATGATGTAATAAGATGTTGTAGTATTATTTAAGGAGGTATAGGCTGCTTGGATAATTTTTGTACATATTATTATGGAAGACAAAATTTAAAGGATTATTTATATGTAATCAAACTTGCAATTTTTTACCAGTAGCCTACTTACAATTTTCTACCAGTGTTTACACTGCTGCAGAGGTCATAATTATTAAATGTAAATAATATTTATTATTAAAGAAAAATGTGGTTACTCAGTTAATTGATTCTTTACCTAACATATACCTAACCATGCAATTTCCGTGAAATTTCAACATGTGAGGGTTGGTATAATATCCATCAAGTTTTCAGTAATAATAAAGAGTGTCCAATTTGTGTTGTTGTTTTTCCCTCCACCTAAACTCGAGATATGAGGTTGGGTACCTATATAATAATTGTAATGATTTTATTTGGAGATCAGTTGGCCTTCTCTGTGGTTATTTTAAATCTTGCCAAAGTGTATTCCTAATACTAACCCTTTTATTGCTTTCCTATGATATGACGATTCCGTCATATGATAATTTTTCGGCTATTATTTTGGTTCAGCACCTTCGGCAAGCCAGTTCTTCGGCTCCACGTATCTGGTCTGTTTTTGTCGTCAGATAGTGCTTGCTCCAAGCCCGCTTGGCACCCCATGCTGACGCTTGGACAACAAAAACACCACATATATGCACCATTCCCAGAACTCTCAAAGGTTGTCCAGTGATTCCTGCTAGTTGTATTAAACATTTAGACTTATCCATAGTGAGACCCAATCTACTCGTAGTGCTTTTCCTTATTAACGTTACGTTACTTCCGGTGTCTAGCATTGCAGTACAAATTTCTTTCTTTTACAATTATATGTATGACTGGAGTGAGGCTCGTCGGGTCTAGTCATTGAGGAGGATTGGTGACAACTCCTTCGATCATCCCAACTGGTGAATTTGATTGTCTAGTATTACTCGGGCTTTTAAGGTTTTGATTTGATTGATGAGCAGGAGGACAGATGGGCTTTGATTTGATTGATGAGCAGGAGGACAGATGGGCTTTGATTTGATTGATGAGCAGGAGGACAAATGGGCTTTCCCGGACAAGTGGTATTACCTCGACGACAACCACAACGCAAGCAATCAAAGCAATGTTCCCTCGGTGGTTTTCTCCAACAATCTCTTAGACTCTTAGAGTATGGGTTCTGCATTGATAAAATGCACAGAACGTCCTAGACCATGGCATTGTTGATGTCGGTGTAGAGGATTGATTGATTGATTGATTGATTGATTGATTTATTGATGCCATTAGGCATCTGGCAGCGCAACAACAATGGTCATATACCGCCCAACATATAAAGGTCATCTACATCATTAATAAAATATGTACAAAAATTAAATAATTTTCACTACCTCAAAAGGGAGAAGCAGCATGAATAAAACCCACGTCTTCCAAAAGATCATATATTAATGAAATAACCTATTTAAGTTAGATATATACAAGAATTGAAATATTAACGAAAGAAACATTAAACTTTAACTACCTAAAAATTAATAGCCATAAATACAATAAAATTCACAATTTGTGGAGAAGGCCAGCCTCCTCCACATAGGAGAGGGTGTTCCCTGCCACACAACAAGCCTCCTCCCCGAGCACCTGGAAGAGACTGTAAGAACCGTCACCCTTCCGGTACTCGGAGAGGTACCTACGACGAAGGTCCCCAAGGCTGGGACACTCGACAATAAGATGCCGTACTGTCAAAGGGACCAGACAATCATCACAGTAGGGAGGGTGAGCCCTCTCCATTAAAAAGCCATGAGTCAATAATGTGTGGCCAATGCGGAGACGGACAAGAGCCGTCTCCCACCGGCGGGACAGGCCACTGTAGCTCCACAATCCAAGGCGCTGGCGGATGTCACGGAGCTTGTTAGCCCCGATGGCATCCCATCTGTCCTGCCAGCAGGAACGAACGGTAGCATCTATGTAGGGTCGAAGGTCCACTGCAGGAACAGGATGACACCTGGCAGGAGGCCGGGAATTGGAGACCACAGCCTTAGCCAGGGCGTTAGCCCGCTCATTCCCATCAACACCCACATGGGCCGGGACCCAACAAAAAGTGACTTTGCGGCCACGACGACCCAGGAGGACAAGCCACTCAAGAATGGCCAACACCAGGGGATGGGTAGAGTTAAAATTGCACAAGGCCTGCAAGGCACTACAGGAATCGCTAAAAATAGTAAACGAAGGCTGAGGGAGAGTAAAAATCACTTGGAGGGCATATAAAATGGCCGAGAGCTCCGCAGTAAAAATGGACATGACAGAAAGGAGCCTGCCTCCACGGCAAAAGTCAGGAAAGACAACTCCAAAGCCAACTCCAGCATCAGACTTTGACCCATCAGTGTACACAGGGAGGGATTCCCTGTGAGTGAAGGCATGTTCTAAAAAGAGGGAACGAGCCACTGGAGGAGGAAGAAATTCCTTCTTGTCTGTAAAGCAGGTGCAGGGGAAAACTTCTGGAAGAAGCCATGGAGCCACCCTGGGGACCCTCACAGGACAAATCTGAAAGTCATCTATGCCCATCTCCTCCATAGCCTTTCTGACCCGGAAGCCAAAGGGCCATGGTGCACGAGAATGTAAAAGGTAGTACTGAGACATGATATCAGATGACACCGCCAAGCAAGGTAGGGTGTCAGGAAGTCGATGTAATCGATGCCAACAACGAACCATCAAGGACTGGCGACGGAGATCAAGAGGTGGCTCATTAGCGTCCACCAGGAGACTGGGGATTTGGGACGACCTGAAGGCTCCGGTCGCCAGACGTACTCCAGCATGATGAACAGGGTCTAAAACTCTGAGACGGGCATCGGTGGCAGAAGAGTACACCTCACACCCATAGTCGAGTTTTGACCTAATAACAACATGGTATAGGCAGAGGAGGGTGGCCCGATCAGCCCCCCAGGATGTATGGCTCAGGACCCTCAACAGGTTAAGAGCCTTGAGGCAAGAGACCTTAAGTGGGGAACCCAAGTCAAACGTTTGTCTAAAAGGAGACCCAAAAAGCGAGTCTCCTCGACGCATCGTATCCGATGACCATACATGAATAAGTCCGGATCCGGGTGGATGCCTCGGATGCGGCAGAAGTGCATAGCAACTGTCTTGGAAGGAGAAAATCGAAACCCATGAGAATCAGTCCAACGTGACACCCTGTCAAGGTCAAGCTGCATGCGCCGCTCCGCCACTGACATACGGGAAGCAGCAAACCAGACTGCTAGGTCGTCAACGTACATCGAGTTAGCTATACCGTCTGGAAGGGATGAGGCAATGGCATTAATTGCTACTGCAAACAATGTGACACTGAGGACGCTTCCCTGGGGGACGCCCTCCTCCTGTGCAACAGATGCTGAGTGGGTTGTACCAACCCTCACAGAAAAACTGCGACCACTGAGAAACTCCTTAAGAAAGCGTGGAAGGCGACCCCGCAGGCCATATAAATGGAGTTGCTGCAGGATGCCTTATTGCCATGTAATGTCATAGGCTTTCTCTAAATCAAAGAATACACAGACAAGGTGTTGATGTCGTGCAGAAGCCTCACATGCAGCAGCTTCCAACCTGACCAGAGCATCTGTAGTGGAACGGTATTTACGAAAGCCAGACTGGGACGGAGACAGAAAATCACCCCGTTCCAAGAAGTATACCAGTCTGACATTCACCATCTTTTCAAATAGTTTACAGAGACAGGAGGTCAAGGCAATTGGTCGATAATTGAGGGCAACACCAGAGTCCTTGCCCGGCTTGAGAAAAGGAAGGATGGTAGCAACCCTGCACCCAGAAGGAAGACACCCTCCAGCCAGATTCTGTTATATACAGCTAAAAGAAATGAGATCGCTTCCTCACCCAAGTGTCGTAACATTGCATATGGGATGTTGTCTGGCCCAGGAGAAGTGTCGCCGCAGAGAGAGAGAGAGCAGAATGCAGGTCTCTCAGGGTGAATATATGGTTATAACTTTCATTCTCGTTCCCTGAGAAATCCAGGACAGTACGCTCCTTGACTCTTAACTCATGCCTGACAGCCAGAGGTCGAGAGTCACGGCTGGAGACTTTTGCAAAAGCCTCCGCCATGGTATTGGCCACTGTCAAACCATCCATGATCTTAATTCCATTGACCTTAAGTACAGGTGGAGAACTAGGAGAAAACTTCCCCGCCATCTTACAGACTCTTCTGAACACTTGGGTGAGTGGAGTTTTAGTATTAATTGAAGACACATAGGCCTTCCAAGATGCACGTCGGGCCTCTTTTAAAACTCGTCTAGCCCGAGCCCTTGCCCGTCGGAAGTCCTCTAAAAGAGTTGGGTCCCCACGATTGCGACGAAGGCGAGAGAAAGCAGCGCGCTTCTCCCGCACAGCAGTGGTGCAGACTGGTGACCACCAAGGGACAGGACGTTTGGGAAAGTAGCCAGAAGTTCTAGGGATAGAGTTGAGAGCAGCAGAGTGGAGCATATCAGTGAAATATGTTACAGCCTCGTCAGAGCTACCGAAATCGGCTACAAAAGAGACCGAAGAAGTTAGCTCTCTAAAAAACTGCCAGTCAGCCTTCTCTAATTTCCACCTAGGAAGACGAGACTGTGGTTCGTACCTGTTACCTTCTAAAAGTATAGGGAAATGGTCACTGCCATATAAGTCAGGCAACACTCTCCAAGTAAAATCCAACAGAGCACTGGGTGAGCAAAGGGAAATGTCAATGGCGGTAAAAGTCCCAGTAGGGCTATTATAATGTGTCACATCTCCCGTATTTAAAACCCCTAATCCCTCATCCTCAATAAAAGAAGCCAATAAAACACCCCTGGGGTTGACCGAACTGTCACCCCACAGAGGATGACGACCATTAAAATCACCCAATAAAATAAAGGGAGATGGAAGGTCCCGTACAAGATGGTTGAGATCACCCCTCTCAACTGTAACACTGGGAGGAAGGTATAGACTGCATACAGTGTCCATAAAAACCTTAACTGCAACAGCCTGGAGCGGAGTGTCAAGCTCCAGGCTCGTGCATGGAATATCTCGGCGAACTAGGATGGCAGAGCCACCATGATGACCCTGCCCTTCAAATGAATTGGAATAAAATGCAGAGTATGCTGGAGGACTGGCAGGAATGTAGTCCCCAAGCATTGTCTCTTGGAGAGAAACACATGCAGGAGAGAAGCTAGAGAGAAGAACGCGCAGTTCCTCCCAAGAAGCACGCAAGCCACGGCAATTCCACTGAAGGACCTTGAACGGTGTTACTTTAGTACTGATTTTTGGGAAGCCTCACGGAGGTACTTCCCACTACCACCTCGACCTGAGAGTTTATTCAAACAATAAGATTTGTCTAATCCTGGGCCACTAGAAGAAGAGCGAACCCGAGGAGTAGTACTTGGGGCAGTAATTGGGACCCGTAGACGAGTCCCTGAAGCATCTGATATGTTAGAAGAAGATGAAGGTATATGAGATGGGATATTCTTTGAAACAATTACATTGGTTCTGTCCTGTACAGCAGTGGTATCACTGACACAGGCAGATACATCAACATCCATAATACAGGTGGTAGAATCACTCCGCTGCTCAAGCGGAAGAGAAAGTGAATCTTTTGAAGTCACAACATCCGTGGCATCCACATTAACTTCACGCCCCTCTGATGATCCCGAAGGAAGCTTGCGAGGAGGAACTTCTGTTGAATCAAGAGATTCATCAAAGCCACGAGAACGCTTCTGGTGAAATTGAGAGGAAACTATGGATGAGTCCACAGTGATGGTTGCCTCACAAGGTGGAACATCTATAGAGTCAAGTGCCTCAGAGGAACCACGAAGGCGTCTCTGTGGCAGTTTAGGTGACTTAAGTTTCCTTTTGGGAGAGCGTGTGGCAGCGTGAACCTCTACCACATGGACACCTTTAGCTAAAGTCTAAGAATTGTCATCAGTTGAAGGGTCACCAAAATGAGTGTCTGATAAAGTTTCCAAGACAGAGAAACTATTATGTAGAGTAACCTTAGAAACGTTCTCACTAGAGCAAGAAGCAGCTGCCTCTTGAGAGGGTTGAGAGGGTGCTGCAACCAATTTAGGGCGAAGGGAGGAGGCGTATGTCTTCACACCACCATCCTTCTGTCGCCTGAATAGGTTCTCGTGGTCTTTGCCAAACCAGCAGGGAAGTCGAATAGTATACAGAGTGGAGGTGGAACAAAGAAAGTCTCTATTATTTTTACAATCTTTATTTACTTACAATTGACCCAATAACTATTAATTTACCATGACTGATATAAAAATATTCCTCCCCTTGAATTTAATCCCTTAACTCATTAATTATCAAAACAGAGCAAAAAAACATTAATTGATTACAATAACTTAATCAATGGATGTTTAAAGTCAAAAGTCCTGTCACCTCGCTTGCTTCACTGAGGCACGCGATGCTCATAGACTCGAGTTTATTAGGTGTAGAAAACGTGCGTATTTCTCGAGTCCATGAACACTGCTTGTCTCGGTGAAGCAAGTGTGGCGACAGGACTTATGTCGCCGACTGTACAGAGCCAGTTCTCGAACGGCTCACGGATGTAGGCATGCACATATCGACTTTGGACACTTAAAATATCGATTTTTAGCATGTTTTGAGCCTATATTTTGAAAACATTCTAGCACTGAGTAGGCATGTACAGATCGCTTCTGGGACCCAAAAATATCGAATTTTCGGGTGTTTTGAGGTTGAATTTGGGATATAAACGGGTGCAGAAGATGCATACACATATTGACTTGGGGCACCTAAAATATCGATTTTCAGCATGTTTTGGGCCTGTATCTGAGTAGGCATGTACAGATCGCTTCTGGGACCCCAAAATATCGAATTTTCGGGTGTTTGGAGAATGAATTTGAGATATAAACGGGTACAGAAGATGCATGCACATATCGACTTTTGGGCACCTAAAATATCGATTTTGAGCATGTTTTGGGTCTGTATTTTGAAAACATTCTAACTAGGAGTACAGATCGCTTCTAGGACCCAAAAATACCGAATTTTCGGGTGTTTTGAGCCTGAATTTGAGATATAAATGGGTACAGAGATGCATGCACATATCGACTTTGGACACTTAAAATATCGATTTTTAGCATGTTTTGGGCCTGTATTTTGAAAATACTCTAACACGGAGTAGGCAAGTACAGATCGCTTCTGGGACCCCAAAATATCGAATTTTCGGGTGTTTGGAGCCTGAATTTGAGATATAAACGGGTACAGAAGATGCATCCACATATCGACTTTTGGGCACCTAAAAGATCGATTTTCAGTATGTTTTGGGCCTGTATATTGAAAATACTCTAATACGGAGTAGGCATGTACAGATCGCTTCTGGGACCCCAAAATATCGGGTTTTCGGGTGTTTTGGGCCTGAATTTGAGATATCGACTTTGGGCACCTAAAATGTCGATTTTTAGCATGTTTTGGGCCTATATTTTTAAAAACACTCTAGCACTGAGTAGGCATGTACAGATCGCTTATGGGACCCCATAATACCGAATTTTCGGGTGTTTTAAGCCTGAATTTGAGATATAAATGGGTACAGAAGATGCATGCACATAACGACTTTTGGGCACCTAACAGATCGATTTTCAGTATGTTTTAGGCCTGTATTTTGAAAATACTCTAACACGGAGTAGGTATGTACAGATCGCTTCTTGGACCCCAAAATATCGAATTTTCGGGCGTTTGGAGCCTGAATTTGAGATATAAACGGGTACAGAAAATGCATGCACATATTGACTTTGTGCACCTAAAATATCGATTTTCAGTATGTTTTGGGCCTGTATTTTGAAAATACTCTAACACGGAGTAAGTATGTACAGATCGCTTCTGAGACCCCAAAATACCGAATTTTCGGGTGTTTTGAGCCTGAATTTGAGATATCAACGGGTACAGAAGATGCATGCACATATCGACTTTTGGGCACCTAAAAGATCGATTTTCGGTATGTTTTGGGCCTGTAATTTGAAAATACTCTAACACGGAGTAGGCATGTACAGATCGCTTCTGGGACCCCAAAATATCGAATTTTCGGTTTTTTTGGGCCTGAATTTGAGATATCGACTTTGGGCACCTAAAATATCGATTTTTAGCATGTTTTGGGCCTATATTTTGAAAATATTCTAGCACTGAGTAGGCATGTACGGATCGCTTCTGGGACCCAAAAATACCGAATTTTCGGGTGTTTTGACCTGAATTTAAGATATAAACGGGTACAGAAGATGCATGCACATATCGACTTTGGACACTTAAAATATCGATTTTTAGCATGTTTTGAGCCTATATTTTGAAAACATTCAAGCACTGAGTAGGCATGTACAGTTCGCTTCTGAGACCCAAAAAATATCGAATTTTCGGGTGTTTTGAGGTTGAATTTGGGATATAAACGGGTGCAGAAGATGCATACACATATTGACTTTGGTCACCTAAAATATCGATTTTCAGCATGTTTTGGGCCTGTATTTTGAAAATACTCTAACACGGAGTAGGCAACTACAATTCGCTTCTGGGACCCCAAAATATCGAATGTTCGGGTGTTTGGAACCTGAATTTGAGATATAAACGGGTACAAAAGATACATCCTCATTTCGACTTTTGGGCACTTAAAAGATCTATTTTCAGTATGTTTTGGGCCTGTATATTGAAAATACTCTAACACGGAGTAGGCATGAACAGATCGCTACTGGGACCCCAAAATATCGAAATTTCGGGTGTTTTGGGCCTGAATTTGAGATATCGACTTTGGGCACCTAAAATATCGATTTTTAGCATTTTTTGGGCCTATATTTTGAAAATATTCTAGCACTGAGTAGGCATGTACAGATTGCTTCTGGGACCCCAAAATATCAAATTTTCGGGTGTTTTGATCCTGAATTTGAGATATAAACGGGTACAGAAGATGCATGCACATATCGACTTTTGGGCACCTAAAAGATAGATTTTCAGTATGTTTTGGGCCTGTATCTTGAAAACATTCTAACTAGGAGTAGGCATGTACAGATCGCTTCTGGGACCCCAAAATATCGAATTTTCGGGTGTTTTGGGCCTGAATTTGAGATATCGACTTTGGGCACCTAAAATATCGATTTTTAGCATGTTTTGGGTCTATATTTCGAAAATATTCTAGCCCTAAGTAGGCATGTACAGATTACTTCTGGGACCCCAAAATATCAAGTTTTCGGGTGTTTTGATCCTGAATTTGAGATATAAACGAGTACAGAAGATGCATGCACATATCGACTTTGGAAACTTAAAATATCGATTTTTTGCATGTTTTGAGCCTATATTTTGAAAACATTCTAGCACTGAGTAGGCATGTACAGATCGCTTCTGGGACCAAAAAATATCGAATTTTCGGGTGTTTTGAGGTTGAATTTGGGATATAAACGGGTGCAGAAGATGCATACACATATTGACTTTGGGCACCTAAAATATCGATTTTCAGAATGTTTTGGGCCTGTATTTTGAAAATACTCTAACACGGAGTAGGTATGTACAGATCGCTTCTGGGACCCTAAAATACCGAATTTTCTTGTGTTTTGAGCTTGAATTTGAGATATAAACTGGTACAGAAGATGCATGCACATATCGACTTTTGGGCACCTAAAAGATCGATTTTCAGTATGTTTTGGGCCTGTAATTTGAAAATACTCTAACACGGAGTAGGCATGTACAGTTCGCTTCTGGGACCCCAAAAAATCGAATTTTCGGGTGTTTTGGGCCTGAATTTGAGATATCGACTTTGGGCACCTAAAATATCGATTTTTAGCATGTTTTGGGGCTATATTTTAAAAACAATCTAGCACTGAGTAGGCATGTACAGATCGCTTCTGGGACCCCAAAATACCGAATTTTCTGGTGTTTTGAGCCTGAATTTCAGATATAAACGGGTACAGAAAATGCATGCACATATCGACTTTTGGGCACCTAAAAGATCGATTTTCAGTATGTTTTGGGCCTGTATTTTAAAAATACTATAACACTGAGTAGGCATGTACAATTCGCTTCTGGGACCCCAAAATATCGAATTTTCTGGTGTTTGGAGCCTGAATTTGAGATATAAACGGGTACAGAAGATGCATGCACATATCGACTTTTAAGCACCTAAAATATCGAGTATTTGTATGTTTTGGGCCTGTAGGTATGTACAGATCGCTTCTAGGACCCCAAAATATCGAATTTTCGGGTGTTTAAGGACTGAATTTGAGATATCGACTTTGGGCACCTAAAATATCGATTTTTAGCATGTTTTGAACCTATATTTTGAAAACATTCTAGCACTGAGTAGGCATGTACAGATCGCTTCTGGGACCCCGAAATATCGAATTTTCGGGTGTTTTAAGCCTGAATTTGAGATATAAACGGGTACAAAAAATGCATGCACATATTGACTTTGGGCACCTAAAATATCGATTTTCTGCATGTTTTGGGCCTGTATTTTGAAAATACTCTAACACGGAGTAGGCATGTACAGATCGCTTCTGGGACCCCGAAATATCGAATTTTCGGGTGTTTTAAGCCTGAATTTGAGATATAAACGGGTACAAAAAATGCATGCACATATTGACTTTGGGCACCTAAAATATCGATTTTCAGCATGTTTTGGGCCTGTATTTTGAAAATACTCTAACACGGAGTAGGCAAGTACAGATCGCTTCTGGGACCCCAAAATATCGAATGTTCGGGTGTTTGGAGCCTGAATTTGAGATTTAAACGGGTACAGAAGATATTATCCACATTTCGACTTTTGGGCACCTAAAAGATCGATTTTCAGTATGTTTTGGGCCTGTATATTGAAAATACTCTAATACGGAGTAGGCATGTACAGATCGCTTCTGGGACCCCAAAATACCGAATTTTAGGGTGTTTTGGGCCTGAATTTGATATATCGACTTTGGGCAAATAAAATATCGATTTTTAGCATTTTTTGGGCCTATATTTTGAAAATATTCTAGCACTGAGTAGGCATGTACAGATTGCTTCTGGGACCCCAAAATATCAAATTTTCGGGTGTTTTGATCCTGAATTTGAGATATAAACGGGTACTGAAAATGCATAAACATATCGACTTTTGAGCACCTAAAATATCGATTTTGAGCATGTTTTGGGTCTGTATCTTGAAAACATTCTAACTAGGAGTAGGCATGTACAGATCGCTTCTAGGACCCAAAAATACCGAATTTTCGGGTGTTTTGAGCATTAATTTGAGATATAAACGGGTACAGAAGATGCATGCACATATCGACTTTGGACACTTAAAATATCGATTTTTAGCATGTTTTGAGCCTATATTATGAAAACATTCTAGCACTGAGTATTCATGTACAGCTCGCTTCTGGGACCCAAAAATATCGAATTTTCGGGTGTTTTGAGCCTGAATTTGAGATATAAACGAGTGCAGAAGATGCATACACATATTAACTTTGGGCACCAAAAATATCGATTTTCAGCATGTTTTGGGCCTGTATCTGAGTACGAATGTACAGATCGCTTCTGGGACCCCAAAATATCGAATTTTCGGGTGTTTTGAGCCTGAATTTGAGATATAAACGGGTACAGAAGATGCATGCACATATCGACTTTTGGGCACCTAAAAGATCGATTTTCAGTATGTTTTTGGCTTGTATTTTGAAAATACTCTAACACGGAGTGGGCATGTACAGTCCGCTTCTGGGACCCCAAAATATCGAATTTTCGGGTGTTTTGGGCCTGAATTTAATATATCAACTTTGGGCACCTAAAATATCGATTTTCAGAATGTTTTGGGCCTGTATTTTGAAAATACTCTAACACGGAGTATGCAGGTACAGATCGCTTCTGGGACCCCAAAATATCGAATTTTCGGGTGTTTGGAGCCTGAATTTGAGATATAAAAGGGTACAGAAGATGCATCCACATATCGACTTTTGGGCACCAAAAAGATCGATTTTCAGTATGTTTTGGGCCTGTATATTGAAAATACTCTAACACGGAGTAGGCATGTACAGATCGATTCTGGGACCCCAAAATATCTAATTTTCGTGTGTTTTGGGCCTCAATTTTAATATCGACTTTGGGCACCTAAAGTATCAATTTTTAGCATGTTTTGGGCCTATATTTTAAAAATATTCTAGCACTAAGTAGGCATGTACAGATCACTTCTTGGACCCCAAAATATCGAATTTTCGGGTGTTTTGGGCCTGAATTTGAGATATCGACTTTGGGCACCTAAAATATCGATTTTTCGCATGTTTTGGGCCTATATTTTAAAAACAATCTAGCACTGAGTAGGCATGTACAGATCGCTTCTGGGACCCCAAAATACCGAATTTTCGGGTGTCTTGAGCCTGAATTTGAGATATAAACGGGTACAGAAGATGCATGCACATATCGACTTTGGACACTTAAAATATCGATTTTTAGCATGTTTTAAACCTATATTTTGAATAAATTCTAGCACTGAGTAGGCAAGTACAAATCACTTCTGAAACCAAAATTTTTTCGAATTTTCGGGTGTTTTGAGGTTGAATTTGGGATATAAACGGGTGCAGAAGATGCATACACATATTGACTTTGGTCACCTAAAATATCGATTTTCAGCATGTTTTGGGCCTGTATTTTGAAAATACTCTAACACGGAGTAGGCAAGTACAGATCACTTCTGGGACCCCAAAATATCGAATTTTCGGGTGTTTGGAGCCTGATTTTGAGATATAAACGGGTACAGAAGATGCATGCACATATCGACTTTTGGGCACCTAAAATATCGATTATCTGTATGTTTTGGGCCTGTATTTTATAAATACTCTAACACGGAGTAGGTATGTACAGATCGCTTCTAGGACCCCAAAATATCGAATTTTCGGGTGTTTAAGGACTGAATTTGAGATATCGATTTTGGGCACCTAAAATATTGATTTTTAGCATATATGGGCCTATATTTTGAAAATATTCTACCACTAAGTAGGCATGTACAGCTCACTTCTGGGACCCCAAAATATCGAATTTTCGGGTGTTTTGAGCCTGAATTTGAGATATAAATGGGTACAGAAGATGCATGCACATCTCTACTTTGGTCACCTAAAATATCGATTTTCAGCATGTTTTGGGCCTGTATTTTGAAAATACTCTAACACGGAGTAGGCAAGTACAGATCGCTTCTGGGACCCCAAATTATCGAATTTTTGGGTGTTTGGAGCCTGAATTTGAAATATAAACGGGTACAGAAGATGCATGCACATATCGACTTTGGACACTTAAAATATCGATTTTTAGCATGTTTTGTGCCTATATTTTGAAAACATTCTAGCACTGAGCAGGCATGTACAGATCGCTTCTGGGACCAAAAAATATCGAATTTTCGGGTGTTTTGAGGTTGAATTTGGGATATAAACGGGTGCAGAAGATGCATACACATATTGACTTTGGTCACCTAAAATATCGATTTACAGCCTGTTTTGGGCCTGTATTTTGAAAATACTCAAACACGGAGTGGGTATGTACAGATCGCTTCTAGGACCCCAAAATATCGAATTTTCGGGTGTTTAAGGACTGAATTTGAGATATCGACTTTGGGCACCTAAAATATCGATTTTTAGCATGTTTTGGGCCTATATTTTGAAAACATTCTAGCACTGAGGAGGCATGTACAGATCGCTTCTGGGACCCCGAAATATCGAATTTTCGGGTGTTTTGAGCCTGAATTTGAGATATAAACGGGTACAGAAAATGCATGCACATATCGACTTTTAGGCACTTAAAATATCGATTTTGAGCATGTTTTGGGTCTGTATCTTGAAAACATTCTGACAAGGAGTAGGAATGTACAGATCGCTTCTAAGACCCGAAAATACCGAATTTTCGGGTGTTTCGGGCCTGAATTTGATATATCGACTTTGGGCACCTAAAATATCGATTTTCAGAATGTTCTGGGCCTGTATTTTGAAAATACTATAACACGGAGTATGCAAGTACAGATTGCTTCTGGGACCCCAAAATATCGAATTTTCGGGTGTTTGGAGCCTGAATTTGAGATATAAACGGGTACAGAAGATGCATCCACATATCGACTTTTGGGCACCAAAAAGATCGATTTTCAGTATGTTTTGGGCCTGTATACTGAAAATACTCTAACACGGAGTAGGCATGTACAGTTTGCTTCTGGGACCCCAAAATTTCGAATTTTCGGGTGTTTTGGGCCTGTATTTGAGATATCGACTTTGGGCACCTAAAATATCGATTTTTATCATGTTTTGTGCCTATATTTTAAAAACATTCTAGCACTGAGTAGGCATGTACAGATCGCTTCTGGGACCCCAAAATACCGAATTTTCGGGTGTTTTGAGCCTGAATTTGAGATATAAACGGGTAAAGAAGATGCATGCACATATCGACTTTTGGGCACCTAAAAGATCGATTTTCAGTATGTTTTGGGTCTGTATTTTGAAAATACTCTAACACGGAGTAGGCATGTACAGTTCGTTCCTGGGACCCCAAAATATCGAATTTTCGGGTGTTTTGATGTTGAATTTGGGATATAAACGGGTGCATAAGATGCATACACATATTGACTTTGGTCACCTAAAATATCGATTTTCAGCATGTTTTGGGCCTGTATTTTGAAAATACTCAAACACGGAGTGGGTATGTACAGATCGCTTCTAGGACCCCAAAATATCGAATTTTCGGGTGTTTAAGGACTGAATTTGAGATATCGACTTTGGGCACCTAAAATATCGATTTTCAGCATGTTTTGGGCCTGTATTTTGAAAATACTCTAACACGGAGTAGTTATGTACAGATCGCTTCTGGGACCCCAAAATACCGAGTTTTCGGGTGTTTTGTGCCTGAATTTGAGATATAAACGGGTACAGAAGATTCATGTACATATCGACTTTTGGGCACCTAAAATATCGATTTTCAGTAAGTTTTGGGCCTGTAATTTGAAAATATTCTAGCACTAAGTAGGCATGTACAGATCACTTCTTGGACCCCAAAATATCGAATTTTTGGGTGTTTTGAGCCTGAATTTGAGATATAAACGGGTACAGAAGATGCATGCACATATCGACTTTGGAAACTTAAAATATCGATTTTTTGCATGTTTTGAGCCTATATTTTGAAAACATTCTAGCACTGAGTAGGCATGTACAGATCGCTTTTGGGACCAAAAAATATCGAATTTTCGGGTGTTTTGAGGTTGAATTTGGGATATAGACGGGTGCAGAAGATGCATACACATATTGACTTTGGGCACCTAAAATATCGATTTTCAGCATGTTTTGGGCCTGTATTTTGAAAATACTCTAACACGGAGTAGTTATGTTCAGATCGCTTCTGGGACCCCAAAATACCGAGTTTTCGGGTGTTTTGTGCCTGAATTTGAGATATAAACGGGTACAGAAGATTCATGTACATATCGACTTTTGGGCACCTAAAATATCGATTTTCAGTAAGTTTTGGGCCTGTAATTTGAAAATACTCTAACACGAAGTAGGCATGTACAGTTCGCTTCTGGGACCCCAAAATATCGAATTTTCGGGTGTTTTGGGCCTGAATTTGAGATATCGACTTTGGGCACCTAAAATATCGATTTTTATCATGTTTTGTGCTTTTATTTTAAAAACATTCTAGCGCTGAGTAGGCATGTACAGATCGCTTCTGGGATCCCAAAATACCGAATTTTCGGGTGTTCTGAGCCTGAATTTGAGATATAAACGGGTACAGAAGATGCATGCACATATCGACTTTTGGGCACCTAAAAGATCGATTTTCAGTATGCTTTGGGCCTGTATTTTGAAAATACTCTAACACGGAGTAGGCATGTACAGTTCGTTCCTGGGACCCCAAAATATCGAATTTTCGGGTGTTTTGGGCCTGAATTTGAGATATCGACTTTGGGAACCTAAAATATCGATTTTTAGCATGTTTTGGGCCTATATTTTAAAAATATTCTAGCACAAAGTAGGCATGTACAGCTCACTTCTGGGACCCCAAAATATCGAATTTTGGGTGTTTTGAGCCTGAATTTGAGATATAAACGGGTACAGAAGATGCATGCACATATCGACTTTGGAAACTTAAAATATCGATTTTTTGCATATTTTGAGCCTATATTTTGAAAACATTCTAGCACTGAGTAGGCATGTACAGATCGCTTCTGGGACCAAAAAATATCGAATTTTCAGGTGTTTTGAGGTTGAATTTGGGATATAAACGGGTGCAGAAGATACATACACATATTGACTTTGGGCACCTAAAATATCGATTTTCAGCATGTTTTGGGCCTGTATTTTGAAAATACTCAAACACGGAGTAGGTATGTACAGATCGCTTCTTGGACCGCAAAATACCGAATTTTCGGGTGTTTTGAGCCTGAATTTGAGATATAAACGGGTACAGAAGATGCATGTACATATCGACTTTTGGGCACCTAAAATATCGATTATCTGTATGTTTTGGGCCTGTATTTTATAAAAACTCTAACACGGAGTAGGTATGTACAGATCGCTTCTAAGACCCCAAAATATCGAATTTTCGGGTGTTTAAGGACTGAATTTGAGATATCGACTTTGGGCACCTAAAATATCGATTTTTAGCATGTTTTGGGCCTATATTTTAAAAACATTCTAGCACTGAGTAGGCATGTACAGATCGCTTCTGGGACCCCGAAATATCGAATTTTCGGGGGTTTTGAGCCTGAATTTGAGATATAAACGGGTACAGAAGATGCATGCACATATCGACTTTGGAAACTTAAAATATCGATTTTTTGCATGTTTTGAGCCTATATTTTGAAAACATTCTAGCACTGAGTAGGCATGTACAGATCGCTTCTGGGACCAAAAAATATCAAATTTTCAGGTGTTTTGAGGTTGAATTTGGGATATAAACGGGTGCAGAAGATGCATACACATATTGACTTTGGGCACCTAAAATATCGATTTTCAGCATGTTTTGAGCCTGTATTTTGAAAATACTCTAACACGGAGTAGGTATGTACAGATCGCTTTTGGGACCGCAAAATACCGAATTTTCGGGTGTTTTGAGCCTGAATTTGAGATATCGACTTTGGGAACCTAAAATATCGATTTTTAGCATGTTTTGGGCCTATATTTTAAAAATATTCTAGCACTAAGTAGGCATGTACAGCTCACTTCTGGGACCCCAAAATCTCGAATTTTGGGTGTTTTTAACCTGAATTTGAGATATAAACGGGTACAGAAGATGCATGCACATCTCTACTTTGGTCACCTAAAATATCGATTTTCAGCATGTTTTGGGCCTGTATTTTGAAAATACTCTAACACGGAGTAGGTATGTACAGATCGCTTCTGGGACCCCAAAATACCGAATTTTCGGGTGTTTTGAGCCTCAATTTGAGATATAAACGGGTACAGAAGATGCATGTACATATCGACTTTTGGGCACTTAAAATATCGATTTTGAGCATGTTTTGGGTCTGTATCTTGAAAACATTCTGACAAGGAGTAGGAATGTACAGATCGCTTTTAAGACCCGAAAATACCGAATTTTCGGGTGTTTCGGGCCTGAATTTGATATATCGACTTTGGGCACCTAAAATATCGATTTTCAGAATGTTCTGGGCCTGTATTTTGAAAATACTATAACACGGAGTATGCAAGTACAGATTGCTTCTGGGACCCCAAAATATCGAATTTTCGGGTGTTTGGAGCCTGAATTTGAGATATAAACGGGTACAGAAGATGCATCCACATATCGACTTTTGGGCACCAAAAAGATCGATTTTCAGTTTGTTTTGGGCCTGTATACTGAAAATACTCTAACACGGAGTAGGCATGTACAGATCGATTCTGGGACCCATAAATATCGAATTTTCGTGTGTTTTGGGCCTCAATTTGAGATATCGACTTTGGGCATCTAAAATATCGATTTTTAGCATGTTTTGGGCCTATATTTTGAAAATATTCTAGCACTAAGTAGGCATGTACAGATCACTTCTTGGACCCCAAAATATCTAATTTTTGGGTGTTTTGAGCCTGAATTTGAGATATAAACGGGTACAGAAGATGCATGCACATATCGACTTTGGAAACTTAAAATATCGATTTTTTGCATGTTTTGAGCCTATATTTTGAAAACATTCTAGCACTGAGTAGGCATGTACAGATCGCTTCTGGGACCAAAAAATATCGAATTTTCGGGTGTTTTGAGGTTGAATTTGGGATATAAACGTGTGCAGAAGATGCATACACATATTGACTTTGGGCACCTAAAATATCGATTTTCAGCATGTTTTGAACCTGTATTTTGAAAATACTCTAACAGGGAGTAGGTATGTACAGATCGCTTTTGGGACCCCAAAATACCGAGTTTTCGGGTGTTTTGTGCCTGAATTTGAGATATAAACGGGTACAGAAGATGCATGTACATATCGATTTTTGCGCACCTAAAATATCGATTTTCAGTAAGTTTTGGGCCTGTAATATAAAAATACTCTAACACGAAGTAGGCATGTACAGTTTGCTTCTGGGACCCCAAAATTTCGAATTTTCGGGTGTTTTGGGCCTGTATTTGAGATATCGACTTTGGGCACCTAAAATATCGATTTTTATCATGTTTTGTGCCTATATTTTAAAAACATTCTAGCACTGAGTAGGCATGTACAGATCGCTTCTGGGACCCCAAAATACCGAATTTTCGGGTGTTTTGAGCCTGAATTTGAGATATAAACGGGTACAGAAGATGCATGCACATATCGACTTTTGGGCACCTAAAAGATCGATTTTCAGTATGTTTTGGGTCTGTATTTTGAAAATACTCTAACACGGAGTAGGCATGTACAGTTCGTTCCTGGGACCCCAAAATATCGAATTTTCGGGTGTTTTGATGTTGAATTTGGGATATAAACGGGTGCATAAGATGCATACACATATTGACTTTGGTCACCTAAAATATCGATTTTCAGCATGTTTTGGGCCTGTATTTTGAAAATACTCAAACACGGAGTGGGTATGTACAGATCGCTTCTAGGACCCCAAAATATCGAATTTTCGGGTTTTTAAGGACTGAATTTGAGATATCGACTTTGGGCACCTAAAATATCGATTTTCAGCATGTTTTGGGCCTGTATTTTGAAAATACTCTAACACGGAGTAGTTATGTACAGATCGCTTCTGGGACCCCAAAATACCGAGTTTTCGGGTGTTTTGTGCCTGAATTTGAGATATAAACGGGTACAGAAGATTCATGTACATATCGACTTTTGGGCACCTAAAATATCGATTTTCAGTAAGTTTTGGGCCTGTAATTTGAAAATATTCTAGCACTAAGTAGGCATGTACAGATCACTTCTTGGACCCCAAAATATCGAATTTTTGGGTGTTTTGAGCCTGAATTTGAGATATAAACGGGTACAGAAGATGCATGCACATATCGACTTTGGAAACTTAAAATATCGATTTTTTTCATGTTTTGAGCCTATATTTTGAAAACATTCTAGCACTGAGTAGGCATGTACAGATCGCTTTTGGGACCAAAAAATATCGAATTTTCGGGTGTTTTGAGGTTGAATTTGGGATATAAACGGGTGCAGAAGATGCATACACATATTGACTTTGGGCACCTAAAATATCGATTTTCAGCATGTTTTGGGCCTGTATTTTGAAAATACTCTAACACGGAGTAGTTATGTACAGATCGCTTCTGGGACCCCAAAATACCGAGTTTTCGGGTGTTTTGTGCCTGAATTTGAGATATAAACGGGTACAGAAGATTCATGTACATATCGACTTTTGGGCACCTAAAATATCGATTTTCAGTAAGTTTTGGGCCTGTAATTTGAAAATACTCTAACACGAAGTAGGCATGTACAGTTCGCTTCTGGGACCCCAAAATATCGAATTTTCGGGTGTTTTGGGCCTGAATTTGAGATATCGACTTTGGGCACCTAAAATATCGATTTTTATCATGTTTTGTGCTTATATTTTAAAAACATTCTAGCGCTGAGTAGGCATGTACAGATCGCTTCTGGGATCCCAAAATACCGAATTTTCGGGTGTTCTGAGCCTGAATTTGAGATATAAACGGGTACAGAAGATGCATGCACATATCGACTTTTGGGCACCTAAAAGATCGATTTTCAGTATGCTTTGGGCCTGTATTTTGAAAATACTCTAACACGGAGTAGGCATGTACAGTTCGTTCCTGGGACCCCAAAATATCGAATTTTCGGGTGTTTTGGGCCTGAATTTGAGATATCGACTTTGGGAACCTAAAATATCGATTTTTAGCATGTTTTGGGCCTATATTTTAAAAATATTCTAGCACAAAGTAGGCATGTACAGCTCACTTCTTTGACCCCAAAATATCGAATTTTGGGTGTTTTGAGCCTGAATTTGAGATATAAACGGGTACAGAAGATGCATGCACATATCGACTTTGGAAACTTAAAATATCGATTTTTTGCATATTTTGAGCCTATATTTTGAAAACATTCTAGCACTGAGTAGGCATGTACAGATCGCTTCTGGGACCAAAAAATATCGAATTTTCAGGTGTTTTGAGGTTGAATTTGGGATATAAACGGGTGCAGAAGATACATACACATATTGACTTTGGGCACCTAAAATATCGATTTTCAGCATGTTTTGGGCCTGTATTTTGAAAATACTCAAACACGGAGTAGGTATGTACAGATCGCTTCTGGGACCGCAAAATACCGAATTTTCGGGTGTTTTGAGCCTGAATTTGAGATATAAACGGGTACAGAAGATGCATGTACATATCGACTTTTGGGCACCTAAAATATCGATTATCTGTATGTTTTGGGCCTGTATTTTATAAAAACTCTAACACGGAGTAGGTATGTACAGATCGCTTCTAAGACCCCAAAATATCGAATTTTCGGGTGTTTAAGGACTGAATTTGAGATATCGACTTTGGGCACCTAAAATAACGATTTTTAGCATGTTTTGGGCCTATATTTTAAAAACATTCTAGAACTGAGTAGGCATGTACAGATCGCTTCTGGGACCCCGAAATATCGAATTTTGGGGTGTTTTGAGCCTGAATTTGAGATATAAACGGGTACAGAAGATGCATGCACATATCGACTTTCGAAACTTAAAATATCGATTTTTTGCATGTTTTGAGCCTATATTTTGAAAACATTCTAGCACTGAGTAGGCATGTACAGATCGCTTCTGGGACCAAAAAATATCGAATTTTCAGGTGTTTTGAGGTTGAATTTGGGATATAAACGGGTGCAGAAGATGCATACACATATTGACTTTGGGCACCTAAAATATCGATTTTCAGCATGTTTTGAGCCTGTATTTTGAAAATACTCTAACACGGAGTAGGTATGTACAGATCGCTTCTGGGACCGCAAAATACCGAATTTTCGGGTGTTTTGAGCCTGAATTTGAGATATCGACTTTGGGAACCTAAAATATCGATTTTTAGCATGTTTTGGGCCTATATTTTAAAAATATTCTAGCACTAAGTAGGCATGTACAGCTCACTTCTGGGACCCCAAAATATCGAATTTTGGGTGTTTTTAACCTGAATTTGAGATATAAACGGGTACAGAAGATGCATGCACATCTCTACTTTGGTCACCTAAAATATCGATTTTCAGCATGTTTTGGGCCTGTATTTTGAAAATACTCTAACACGGAGTAGGTATGTACAGATCGCTTCTGGGACCCCAAAATACCGAATTTTCGGGTGTTTTGAGCCTTAATTTGAGATATAAACGGGTACAGAAGATGCATGTACATATCGACTTTTGGGCACCTAAAAGATCGATTTTCAGTAAGTTTTGGGCCTGTAATTTGAAAACACTCTAACACGAAGTAGGCATGTACAGTTCGCTTCTGGGACCCCAAAATATCGAATTTTCGGGTGTTTTGGGACTGAATTTGAGATATCGACTTTGGGCACCTGAAATATCGTTTTTTAGCATGTTTTGGGCCTATATTTTAAAAACATTCTAGCACTGAGTAGGCATGTACAGATCGCTTCTGGGACCCCAAAATACCGAATTTTCGGGTGTTTTGAGCCTGAATTTGATATATAAACGGGTACAGAAGATGCATGCACATATCGACTTTTGGGCACCTAAAAGATCGATTTTCAGTATGTTTTGGGCCTGTATTTTGAAAATACTCTAACACGGAGTAGGCAAGTACAGATCGCTTCTGGGACCCCAAAATATCGAATTTTCGGGTGTTTGGAGCCTGAATTTGAGATATAAACGGGTACAGAAGATGCATCCACATATCGACTTTTGGGCACCTTAAAGATCGATTTTCAGTATGTTTTGGGCCTGTAAATTGAGAAAAACTCTAATACGGAGTAGGCATGTACAGATCGCTTCTGGGACCCCAAAATATCGGGTTTTCGTGCGTTTTGGGCCTGAATTTGAGATATCGAATTTGGGCACCTAAATTATCGATTTTTAGCATGTTTTGGGCCTATATTTTGAAAATATTCTAGAACTAAGTAGGCATGTACAGATCACTTCTGGGACCAAAAAATATCGAATTTTCGGGTGTTTTGAGGTTGAATTTGGGATATAAACGGGTGCAGAAGATGCATACACATATTGACTTTGGTCACCTAAAATATCGATTTTAAGCATGTTTTGGGCCTGTATTTTGATAATACTCAAACACGGAGTAGGCAAGTACAGATCACTTCTGGGACCTTAAAATATCGAATTTTCGGGTGTTTGGAGCCTGAATTTGAGATATAAACGGGTACAGAAGATGCATTCACATATCGACTTTTGGGCACCTAAAATATCGATTATCTGTATGTTTTGGGCCTGTATTTTATAAAAACTCTAACACGGAGTAGGTATGTACAGATCGCTTCTAAGACCCCAAAATATCGAATTTTCGGGTGTTTAAGGACTGAATTTGAGATATCGACTTTGGGCACCTAAAATTTGATTTTTAGCATGTTTTGGGCCTATATTTTAAAAACATTCTAGACCTGAATAGGCATGTACAGATCGCTTCTGGGACCCCGAAATATCGAATTTTCGGGTGTTTTGAGCCTGAATTTGAGATATAAACGGGTACAGAAGATGCATGCACATATCGACTTTGGAAACTTAAAATATCGATTTTTTGCATGTTTTGAGCCTATATTTTGAAAACATTCTAGCACTGAGTAGGCATGTACAGATCGCTTCTGGGACCAAAAAATATCAAATTTTCAGGTGTTTTGAGGTTGAATTTGGGATATAAACGGGTGCAGAAGATGCATACACATATTGACTTTGGGCACCTAAAATATCGATTTTCAGCATGTTTTGAGCCTGTATTTTGAAAATACTCTAACACGGAGTAGGTGTGTACAGATCGCTTCTGGGACCGCAAAATACCGAATTTTCGTGTGTTTTCAGCCTGAATTTGAGATATCGACTTTGGGAACCTAAAATATCGATTTTTAGCATGTTTTGGGCCTATATTTTAAAAATATTCTAGCACTAAGTAGGCATGTACAGCTCACTTCTGGAACCCCAAAATATCGAATTTTGGGTGTTTTTAACCTGAATTTGAGATATAAACGGGTACAGAAGATGCATGCACTTCTCTTCTTTGGTCACCTAAAATATCGATTTTCAGCATGTTTTGGGCCTGTATTTTGAAAATACTCTAACACGGAGTAGGTATGTACAGATCGCTTCTGGGACCCCAAAATACCGAATTTTCGGGTGTTTTGAGCCTTAATTTGAGATATAAACGGGTACAGAAGATGCATGTACATATCGACTTTTGGGCACCTAAAAGATCGATTTTCAGTAAGTTTTAGGCCTGTAATTTGAAAACACTCTAACACGAAGTAGGCATGTACAGTTCGCTTCTGGGACCCCAAAATATCGAATTTTCGGGTGTTTTGGGCCTGAATTTGAGATATCGACTTTAAGCACCTAAAATATCGTTTTTTAGCATGTTTTGGGCCTATATTTTAAAAACATTCTAGCACTGAGTAGGCATGTACAGATCGCTTCTGGGACCCCAAAATACCGAATTTTCGGGTGTTTTGAGCCTGAATTTGATATATAAACGGGTACAGAAGATGCATGCGCATATCGACTTTTGGGCACCTTAAAGATCGATTTTCAGTATGTTTTGGGCCTGTAAATTGAAAAAAACTCTAATACGGAGTAGGCATGTACAGATCGCTTCTGGGACCCCAAAATATCGGGTTTTCGTGCGTTTTGGGCCTGAATTTGAGATATCGAATTTGGGCACCTAAATTATCGATTTTTAGCATGTTTTGGTCCTATATTTTGAAAATATTCTAGAACTAAGTAGGCATGTACAGATCACTTCTGGGACCAAAAAATATCGAATTTTCGGGTGTTTTGAGGTTGAATTTGGGATAAAAACGGGTGCAGAAGATGCATACACATATTGACTTTGGTCACCTAAAATATCGATTTTTAGCATGTTTTGGGCCTGTATTTTGATAATACTCAAACACGGAGTAGGCAAGTACAGATCACTTCTGGGACCTTAAAATATCGAATTTTCGGGTGTTTGGAGCCTGAATTTGAGATATAAACGGGTACAGAAGATGCATTCACATATCGACTTTTGGGCACCTAAAATATCGATTATCTGTATGTTTTGGGCCTGTATTTTATAAAAACTCTAACACGGAGTAGGTATGTACAGATCGCTTCTAAGACCCCAAAATATCGAATTTTCGGGTGTTTAAGGACTGAATTTGAGATATCGACTTTGGGCACCTAAAATATCGATTTTTAGCATGTTTTGGGCCTATATTTTAAAAATATTCTAGCACTAAGTAGGCATGTACAGCTCACTTCTGGGACCCCAAAATCTCGAATTTTGGGTGTTTTTAACCTGAATTTGAGATATAAACGGGTACAGAAGATGCATGCACATCTCTACTTTGGTCACCTAAAATATCGATTTTCAGCATGTTTTGGGCCTGTATTTTGAAAATACTCTAACACGGAGTAGGTATGTACAGATCGCTTCTGGGACCCCAAAATACCGAATTTTCGGGTGTTTTGAGCCTCAATTTGAGATATAAACGGGTACAGAAGATGCATGTACATATCGACTTTTGGGCACTTAAAATATCGATTTTGAGCATGTTTTGGGTCTGTATCTTGAAAACATTCTGACAAGGAGTAGGAATGTACAGATCGCTTTTAAGACCCGAAAATACCGAATTTTCGGGTGTTTCGGGCCTGAATTTGATATATCGACTTTGGGCACCTAAAATATCGATTTTCAGAATGTTCTGGGCCTGTATTTTGAAAATACTATAACACGGAGTATGCAAGTACAGATTGCTTCTGGGACCCCAAAATAACGAATTTTCGGCTGTTTGGAGCCTGAATTTGAGATATAAACGGGTACAGAAGATGCATCCACATATCGACTTTTGGGCACCAAAAAGATCGATTTTCAGTTTGTTTTGGGCCTGTATACTGAAAATACTCTAACACGGAGTAGGCATGTACAGATCGATTCTGGGACCCATAAATATCGAATTTTCGTGTGTTTTGGGCCTCAATTTGAGATATCGACTTTGGGCATCTAAAATATCGATTTTTAGCATGTTTTGGGCCTATATTTTGAAAATATTCTAGCACTAAGTAGGCATGTACAGATCACTTCTTGGACCCCAAAATATCTAATTTTTGGGTGTTTTGAGCCTGAATTTGAGATATAAACGGGTACAGAAGATGCATGCACATATCGACTTTGGAAACTTAAAATATCGATTTTTTGCATGTTTTGAGCCTATATTTTGAAAACATTCTAGCACTGAGTAGGCATGTACAGATCGCTTCTGGGACCAAAAAATATCGAATTTTCGGGTGTTTTGAGGTTGAATTTGGGATATAAACGTGTGCAGAAGATGCATACACATATTGACTTTGGGCACCTAAAATATCGATTTTCAGCATGTTTTGAACCTGTATTTTGAAAATACTCTAACAGGGAGTAGGTATGTACAGATCGCTTTTGGGACCCCAAAATACCGAGTTTTCGGGTGTTTTGTGCCTGAATTTGAGATATAAACGGGTACAGAAGATGCATGTACATATCGATTTTTGCGCACCTAAAATATCGATTTTCAGTAAGTTTTGGGCCTGTAATATAAAAATACTCTAACACGAAGTAGGCATGTACAGTTTGCTTCTGGGACCCCAAAATTTCGAATTTTCGGGTGTTTTGGGCCTGTATTTGAGATATCGACTTTGGGCACCTAAAATATCGATTTTTATCATGTTTTGTGCCTATATTTTAAAAACATTCTAGCACTGAGTAGGCATGTACAGATCGCTTCTGGGACCCCAAAATACCGAATTTTCGGGTGTTTTGAGCCTGAATTTGAGATATAAACGGGTACAGAAGATGCATGCACATATCGACTTTTGGGCACCTAAAAGATCGATTTTCAGTATGTTTTGGGTCTGTATTTTGAAAATACTCTAACACGGAGTAGGCATGTACAGTTCGTTCCTGGGACCCCAAAATATCGAATTTTCGGGTGTTTTGATGTTGAATTTGGGATATAAACGGGTGCATAAGATGCATACACATATTGACTTTGGTCACCTAAAATATCGATTTTCAGCATGTTTTGGGCCTGTATTTTGAAAATACTCAAACACGGAGTGGGTATGTACAGATCGCTTCTAGGACCCCAAAATATCGAATTTTCGGGTTTTTAAGGACTGAATTTGAGATATCGACTTTGGGCACCTAAAATATCGATTTTCAGCATGTTTTGGGCCTGTATTTTGAAAATACTCTAACACGGAGTAGTTATGTACAGATCGCTTCTGGGACCCCAAAATACCGAGTTTTCGGGTGTTTTGTGCCTGAATTTGAGATATAAACGGGTACAGAAGATTCATGTACATATCGACTTTTGGGCACCTAAAATATCGATTTTCAGTAAGTTTTGGGCCTGTAATTTGAAAATATTCTAGCACTAAGTAGGCATGTACAGATCACTTCTTGGACCCCAAAATATCGAATTTTTGGGTGTTTTGAGCCTGAATTTGAGATATAAACGGGTACAGAAGATGCATGCACATATCGACTTTGGAAACTTAAAATATCGATTTTTTTCATGTTTTGAGCCTATATTTTGAAAACATTCTAGCACTGAGTAGGCATGTACAGATCGCTTTTGGGACCAAAAAATATCGAATTTTCGGGTGTTTTGAGGTTGAATTTGGGATATAAACGGGTGCAGAAGATGCATACACATATTGACTTTGGGCACCTAAAATATCGATTTTCAGCATGTTTTGGGCCTGTATTTTGAAAATACTCTAACACGGAGTAGTTATGTACAGATCGCTTCTGGGACCCCAAAATACCGAGTTTTCGGGTGTTTTGTGCCTGAATTTGAGATATAAACGGGTACAGAAGATTCATGTACATATCGACTTTTGGGCACCTAAAATATCGATTTTCAGTAAGTTTTGGGCCTGTAATTTGAAAATACTCTAACACGAAGTAGGCATGTACAGTTCGCTTCTGGGACCCCAAAATATCGAATTTTCGGGTGTTTTGGGCCTGAATTTGAGATATCGACTTTGGGCACCTAAAATATCGATTTTTATCATGTTTTGTGCTTATATTTTAAAAACATTCTAGCGCTGAGTAGGCATGTACAGATCGCTTCTGGGATCCCAAAATACCGAATTTTCGGGTGTTCTGAGCCTGAATTTGAGATATAAACGGGTACAGAAGATGCATGCACATATCGACTTTTGGGCACCTAAAAGATCGATTTTCAGTATGCTTTGGGCCTGTATTTTGAAAATACTCTAACACGGAGTAGGCATGTACAGTTCGTTCCTGGGACCCCAAAATATCGAATTTTCGGGTGTTTTGGGCCTGAATTTGAGATATCGACTTTGGGAACCTAAAATATCGATTTTTAGCATGTTTTGGGCCTATATTTTAAAAATATTCTAGCACAAAGTAGGCATGTACAGCTCACTTCTTTGACCTCAAAATATCGAATTTTGGGTGTTTTGAGCCTGAATTTGAGATATAAACGGGTACAGAAGATGCATGCACATATCGACTTTGGAAACTTAAAATATCGATTTTTTGCATATTTTGAGCCTATATTTTGAAAACATTCTAGCACTGAGTAGGCATGTACAGATCGCTTCTGGGACCAAAAAATATCGAATTTTCAGGTGTTTTGAGGTTGAATTTGGGATATAAACGGGTGCAGAAGATACATACACATATTGACTTTGGGCACCTAAAATATCGATTTTCAGCATGTTTTGGGCCTGTATTTTGAAAATACTCAAACACGGAGTAGGTATGTACAGATCGCTTCTGGGACCGCAAAATACCGAATTTTCGGGTGTTTTGAGCCTGAATTTGAGATATAAACGGGTACAGAAGATGCATGTACATATCGACTTTTGGGCACCTAAAATATCGATTATCTGTATGTTTTGGGCCTGTATTTTATAAAAACTCTAACACGGAGTAGGTATGTACAGATCGCTTCTAAGACCCCAAAATATCGAATTTTCGGGTGTTTAAGGACTGAATTTGAGATATCGACTTTGGGCACCTAAAATATCGATTTTTAGCATGTTTTGGGCCTATATTTTAAAAACATTCTAGAACTGAGTAGGCATGTACAGATCGCTTCTGGGACCCCGAAATATCGAATTTTGGGGTGTTTTGAGCCTGAATTTGAGATATAAACGGGTACAGAAGATGCATGCACATATCGACTTTCGAAACTTAAAATATCGATTTTTTGCATGTTTTGAGCCTATATTTTGAAAACATTCTAGCACTGAGTAGGCATGTACAGATCGCTTCTGGGACCAAAAAATATCGAATTTTCAGGTGTTTTGAGGTTGAATTTGGGATATAAACGGGTGCAGAAGATGCATACACATATTGACTTTGGGCACCTAAAATATCGATTTTCAGCATGTTTTGAGCCTGTATTTTGAAAATACTCTAACACGGAGTAGGTATGTACAGATCGCTTCTGGGACCGCAAAATACCGAATTTTCGGGTGTTTTGAGCCTGAATTTGAGATATCGACTTTGGGAACCTAAAATATCGATTTTTAGCATGTTTTGGGCCTATATTTTAAAAATATTCTAGCACTAAGTAGGCATGTACAGCTCACTTCTGGGACCCCAAAATATCGAATTTTGGGTGTTTTTAACCTGAATTTGAGATATAAACGGGTACAGAAGATGCATGCACATCTCTACTTTGGTCACCTAAAATATCGATTTTCAGCATGTTTTGGGCCTGTATTTTGAAAATACTCTAACACGGAGTAGGTATGTACAGATCGCTTCTGGGACCCCAAAATACCGAATTTTCGGGTGTTTTGAGCCTTAATTTGAGATATAAACGGGTACAGAAGATGCATGTACATATCGACTTTTGGGCACCTAAAAGATCGATTTTCAGTAAGTTTTGGGCCTGTAATTTGAAAACACTCTAACACGAAGTAGGCATGTACAGTTCGCTTCTGGGACCCCAAAATATCGAATTTTCGGGTGTTTTGGGACTGAATTTGAGATATCGACTTTGGGCACCTGAAATATCGTTTTTTAGCATGTTTTGGGCCTATATTTTAAAAACATTCTAGCACTGAGTAGGCATGTACAGATCGCTTCTGGGACCCCAAAATACCGAATTTTCGGGTGTTTTGAGCCTGAATTTGATATATAAACGGGTACAGAAGATGCATGCACATATCGACTTTTGGGCACCTAAAAGATCGATTTTCAGTATGTTTTGGGCCTGTATTTTGAAAATACTCTAACACGGAGTAGGCAAGTACAGATCGCTTCTGGGACCCCAAAATATCGAATTTTCGGGTGTTTGGAGCCTGAATTTGAGATATAAACGGGTACAGAAGATGCATCCACATATCGACTTTTGGGCACCTTAAAGATCGATTTTCAGTATGTTTTGGGCCTGTAAATTGAGAAAAACTCTAATACGGAGTAGGCATGTACAGATCGCTTCTGGGACCCCAAAATATCGGGTTTTCGTGCGTTTTGGGCCTGAATTTGAGATATCGAATTTGGGCACCTAAATTATCGATTTTTAGCATGTTTTGGGCCTATATTTTGAAAATATTCTAGAACTAAGTAGGCATGTACAGATCACTTCTGGGACCAAAAAATATCGAATTTTCGGGTGTTTTGAGGTTGAATTTGGGATATAAACGGGTGCAGAAGATGCATACACATATTGACTTTGGTCACCTAAAATATCGATTTTAAGCATGTTTTGGGCCTGTATTTTGATAATACTCAAACACGGAGTAGGCAAGTACAGATCACTTCTGGGACCTTAAAATATCGAATTTTCGGGTGTTTGGAGCCTGAATTTGAGATATAAACGGGTACAGAAGATGCATTCACATATCGACTTTTGGGCACCTAAAATATCGATTATCTGTATGTTTTGGGCCTGTATTTTATAAAAACTCTAACACGGAGTAGGTATGTACAGATCGCTTCTAAGACCCCAAAATATCGAATTTTCGGGTGTTTAAGGACTGAATTTGAGATATCGACTTTGGGCACCTAAAATTTGATTTTTAGCATGTTTTGGGCCTATATTTTAAAAACATTCTAGACCTGAATAGGCATGTACAGATCGCTTCTGGGACCCCGAAATATCGAATTTTCGGGTGTTTTGAGCCTGAATTTGAGATATAAACGGGTACAGAAGATGCATGCACATATCGACTTTGGAAACTTAAAATATCGATTTTTTGCATGTTTTGAGCCTATATTTGAAAACATTCTAGCACTGAGTAGGCATGTACAGATCGCTTCTGGGACCAAAAAATATCAAATTTTCAGGTGTTTTGAGGTTGAATTTGGGATATAAACGGGTGCAGAAGATGCATACACATATTGACTTTGGGCACCTAAAATATCGATTTTCAGCATGTTTTGAGCCTGTATTTTGAAAATACTCTAACACGGAGTAGGTATGTACAGATCGCTTCTGGGACCGCAAAATACCGAATTTTCGTGTGTTTTCAGCCTGAATTTGAGATATCGACTTTGGGAACCTAAAATATCGATTTTTAGCATGTTTTGGGCCTATATTTTAAAAATATTCTAGCACTAAGTAGGCATGTACAGCTCACTTCTGGAACCCCAAAATATCGAATTTTGGGTGTTTTTAACCTGAATTTGAGATATAAACGGGTACAGAAGATGCATGCACTTCTCTTCTTTGGTCACCTAAAATATCGATTTTCAGCATGTTTTGGGCCTGTATTTTGAAAATACTCTAACACGGAGTAGGTATGTACAGATCGCTTCTGGGACCCCAAAATACCGAATTTTCGGGTGTTTTGAGCCTTAATTTGAGATATAAACGGGTACAGAAGATGCATGTACATATCGACTTTTGGGCACCTAAAAGATCGATTTTCAGTAAGTTTTAGGCCTGTAATTTGAAAACACTCTAACACGAAGTAGGCATGTACAGTTCGCTTCTGGGACCCCAAAATATCGAATTTTCGGGTGTTTTGGGCCTGAATTTGAGATATCGACTTTAAGCACCTAAAATATCGTTTTTTAGCATGTTTTGGGCCTATATTTTAAAAACATTCTAGCACTGAGTAGGCATGTACAGATCGCTTCTGGGACCCCAAAATACCGAATTTTCGGGTGTTTTGAGCCTGAATTTGATATATAAACGGGTACAGAAGATGCATGCACATATCGACTTTTGGGCACCTTAAAGATCGATTTTCAGTATGTTTTGGGCCTGTAAATTGAAAAAAACTCTAATACGGAGTAGGCATGTACAGATCGCTTCTGGGACCCCAAAATATCGGGTTTTCGTGCGTTTTGGGCCTGAATTTGAGATATCGAATTTGGGCACCTAAATTATCGATTTTTAGCATGTTTTGGTCCTATATTTTGAAAATATTCTAGAACTAAGTAGGCATGTACAGATCACTTCTGGGACCAAAAAATATCGAATTTTCGGGTGTTTTGAGGTTGAATTTGGGATAAAAACGGGTGCAGAAGATGCATACACATATTGACTTTGGTCACCTAAAATATCGATTTTTAGCATGTTTTGGGCCTGTATTTTGATAATACTCAAACACGGAGTAGGCAAGTACAGATCACTTCTGGGACCTTAAAAAATCGAATTTTCGGGTGTTTGGAGCCTGAATTTGAGATATAAACGGGTACAGAAGATGCATTCACATATCGACTTTTGGGCACCTAAAATATCGATTATCTGTATGTTTTGGGCCTGTATTTTATAAAAACTCTAACACGGAGTAGGTATGTACAGATCGCTTCTAAGACCCCAAAATATCGAATTTTCGGGTGTTTAAGGACTGAATTTGAGATATCGACTTTGGGCACCTAAAATATCGATTTTTAGCATGTTTTGGGCCTATATTTTAAAAACATTCTAGCACTGAGTAGGCATGTACAGATCGCTTCTGGGACCCCGAAATATCGAATTTTCGGGTGTTTTGAGCCTGAATTTGAGATATAAACGGGTACAGAAGATGCATGCACATATCGACTTTGGAAACTTAAAATATCGATTATTTGCATGTTTTGAGCCTATATTTTGAAAACATTCTAGCACTGAGTAGGCATGTACAGATCGCTTCTGGGACCAAAAAATATCGAATTTTCAGGTGTTTTGAGGTTGAATATGGGATATAAACGGGTGCAGAAGATGCATACACATATTGACTTTGGGCACCTAAAATATCGATTTTCAGCATGTTTTGAGCCTTTTTTTTGAAAATACTCTAACAAGGAGTAGGTATGTACAGATCGCTTCTGGGACCGCAAAATACCGAATTTTCGGGTGTTTTGAGCCTGAATTTGAGATATCGACTTTGGGAACCTAAAATATCGATTTTTAGCATGTTTTGGGCCTATATTTTAAAAATATTCTAGCACTAAGTAGGCATGTACAGCTCACTTCTGGGACCCCAAAATATCGAATTTTGGGTGTTTTTAACCTGAATTTGAGATATAAACGGGTACAGAAGATGCATGCACTTCTCTACTTTGGTCACCTAAAATATCGATTTTCAGCATGTTTTGGGCCTGTATTTTGAAAATACTCAAACACGGAGTAGGCAAGTACAGATCACTTCTGGGACCTTAAAATATCGAATTTTCGGGTGTTTGGAGCCTCAATTTGAGATATAAACGGGTACAGAAGATGCATGTACATATCGACTTTTGGGCACCTAAAAGATCGATTTTCAGTAAGTTTTGGGCCTGTAATTTGAAAATACTCTAACACGAAGTAGGCATGTACAGTTCGCTTCTGGGACCCCAAAATATCGAATTTTCGGGTGTTTTGGGCCTGAATTTGAGATATCGACTTTGGGCACCTAAAATATCGATTTTTAGCATGTTTTGTGCCTATATTTTAAAAATATTCTAGCACTGAGTAGGCATGTACAGATCGCTTCTGGGACCCCAAAATACCGAATTTTCGGGTGTTTTTAACCTGAATTTGATATATAAACGGGTACAGAAGATGCATGCACATATCGACTTTTGGGCACCTAAAATATCGATTATCCGTATGTTTTGGGCCTGTATTTTGATAATACTCAAACACGGAGTAGGCAAGTACAGATCACTTCTGGGACATTAAAATATCGAATTTTCGGGTGTTTGGAGCCTGAATTTGAGATATAAACGGGTACAGAAGATGCATTCACATATCGACTTTTGGGCACCTAAAATATCGATTATCTGTATGTTTTGGGCCTGTATTTTATAAAAACTCTAACACGGAGTAGGTATGTACAGATCGCTTCTAAGACCCCAAAATATCGAATTTTCGGGTGTTTAAGGACTGAATTTGAGATATCGACTTTGGGCACCTAAAATATCGATTTTTAGCATGTTTTGGGCCTATATTTTAAAAACATTCTAGCACTGAGTAGGCATGTACAGATCGCTTCTGGGACCCCGAAATATCGAATTTTTGGGTGTTTTGAGCCTGAATTTGAGATATAAACGGGTACAGAAGATGCATGCACATATCGACTTTGGAAACTTAAAATATCGATTTTCAGCATGTTTTGGGCCTGTATTTTGAAAATACTCTAACACGGAGTAGGTATGTACAGATCGCTTCAGGGACCCCAAAATACCGAATTTTCGGGTGTTTTGAGCCTCAATTTGAGATATAAACGGGTACAGAAGATACATGTACATATCGACTTTTGGGCACCTAAAAGATCGATTTTCAGTAAGTTTTGGGCCTGTAATTTGAAAATACTCTAACACGAAGTAGGCATGTACAGTTCGCTTCTGGGACCCCAAAATATCGAATTTTCGGGTGTTTTGGGCCTGAATTTGAGATATCGACTTTGGGAACCTAAAATATCGATTTTTAGCATGTTTTGGGCCTATATTTTAAAAACATTCTAGCACTGAGTAGGCATGTACAGATCGCTTCTGGGACCCCAAAATACCGAATTTTCGGGTGTTTTGAGCCTGAATTTGATATATAAACGGGTACAGAAGATGCATGCACATATCGACTTTTGGGCACCTAAAAGATCGATTTTCAGTATGTTTTGGGCCTGTATTTTGAAATTACTCTAACAAGGAGTAGGCAAGTACAGATCGCTTCTGGGACCCCAAAATATCGAATTTTCGGGTGTTTGGAGCCTGAATTTGGGATATAAACGGGTACAGAAGATGCATCCACATATCGACTTTTGGGCACCTTAAAGATCGATTTTCAGTATGTTTTGGGCCTGTATATTGAAGAAACTCTAATACGGAGTGGGCATGTACAGATCGCTTCTGGGACCCCAAAATATCGGGTTTTCGTGCGTTTTGGGCCTGAATTTGAGATATCGAATTTGGGCACCTAAATTATCGATTTTTAGCATGTTTTGGGCCTATATTTTAAAAATATTCTAGAACTAAGTAGGCATGTACAGATCACTTCTGGGACCCAAAAATATCGAATTTTCGGGTGTTTTGAGGTTGAATTTGGGATATAAACGGGTGCAGAAGATGCATACAAATATCGACTTTTGGGCACCTAAAATATCGATTTTCAGCATGTTTTGGGCCTGTATTTCGATAATACTCAAACACGGAGTAGGCAAGTACAGATCACTTCTGGGACCTTAAAATATCGAATTTTCGGGTGTTTGGAGCCTGAATTTGAGATATAAACGGGTACAGAAGATGCATTCACATATCGACTTTTGGGCACCTAAAATATCGATTATCTGTATGTTTTGGGCCTGTATTTTATAAAAACTCTAACACGGATTAGGTATGTACAGATCGCTTCTATGACCCCAAAATATCGAATTTTCGGGTGTTTAAGGACTGAATTTGAGATATCGACTTTGGGCACCTAAATTATCGATTTTTAGCATGTTTTGGGCCTATATTTTAAAAACATTCTAGCACTGAGTAGGCATGTACAGATCGCTTCTGGGACCCCGAAATATCGAATTTTCGGGTGTTTTGAGGTTGAATTTGAGATATAAACGGGTACAGAAGATGCATGCACATATCGACTTTTGGGCACCTAAAAGATCGATTTTCAGTATGTTTTGGGCCTGTATTTTGAAATTACTCTAACAAGGAGTAGGCAAGTACAGATCGCTTCTGGGACCCCAAAATATCGAATTTTCGGGTGTTTGGAGCCTGAATTTGAGATCTAAACGGGTACAGAAGATGCATCCACATATCGACTTTTGGGCACCTTAAAGATCGATTTTCAGTATGTTTTGGGCCTGTATATTGAAGAAACTCTAATACGGAGTGGGCATGTACAGATCGCTTCTGGGACCCCAAAATATCGGGTTTTCGTGCGTTTTGGGCCTGAATTTGAGATATCGAATTTGGGCACCTAAATTATCGATTTTTAGCATGTTTTGGGCCTATATTTTAAAAATATTCTAGAACTAAGTAGGCATGTACAGATCACTTCTGGGACCCAAAAATATCGAATTTTCGGGTGTTTTGAGGTTGAATTTGGGATATAAACGGGTGCAGAAGATGCATACAAATATCGACTTTTGGGCACCTAAAATATCGATTTTCAGCATGTTTTGGGCCTGTATTTCGATAATACTCAAACACGGAGTAGGCAAGTACAGATCACTTCTGGGACCTTAAAATATCGAATTTTCGGGTGTTTGGAGCCTGAATTTGAGATATAAACGGGTACAGAAGATGCATTCACATATCGACTTTTGGGCACCTAAAATATCGATTATCTGTATGTTTTGGGTCTGTATTTTATAAAAACTCTAACACGGATTAGGTATGTACAGATCGCTTCTAAGACCCCAAAATATCGAATTTTCGGGTGTTTAAGGACTGAATTTGAGATATCGACTTTGGGCACCTAAAATATCGATTTTTAGCATGTTTTGGGCCTATATTTTAAAAACATTCTAGCACTGAGTAGGCATGTACAGATCGCTTCTGGGACCCCGAAATATCGCATTTTCGGGTGTTTTGAGCCTGAATTTGAGATATAAACGGGTACAGAAGATGCATGCACATATCGACTTTGGAAACTTAAAATATCGATTTTTTGCATGTTTTGAGCCTATATTTTGAAAACATTCTAGCACTGAGTAGGCATGTACAGATCGCTTCTGGGACCAAAAAATATCGAATTTTCAGGTGTTTTGAGGTTGAATTTGGGATATAAACGGGTGCAGAAGATGCATACACATATTGACTTTGGGCACCTAAAATATCGATTTTCAGCATGTTTTGAGCCTGTATTTTGAAAATACTCTAACACGGAGTAGGTATGTACAGATCGCTTCTGGGACCGCAAAATACCGAATTTTCGGGTGTTTTGAGCCTGAATTTGAGATATCGACTTTGGGAACCTAAAATATCGATTTTTAGCATGTTTTGGGCCTATATTTTAAAAATATTCTAGCACTAAGTAGGCATGTACAGCTCACTTCTGGGACCCCAAAATATCGAATTTTGGGTGTTTTTAACCTGAATTTGAGATATAAACGGGTACAGAAGATGCATGCACATCTCTACTTTGGTCACCTAAAATATCGATTTTCAGCATGTTTTGGGCCTGTATTTTGAAAATATTCTAACACGGAGTAGGTATGTACAGATCGCTTCTGGGACCCCAAAATACCGAATTTTCGGGTGTTTTGAGCCTCAATTTGAGATATAAACGGGTACAGAAGATGCATGTAAATATCGACTTTTGGGCACCTAAAAGATCGATTTTCAGTAAGTTTTGGGCCTGTAATTTGAAAATACTCTAACACGAAGTAGGCATGTACAGTTCGCTTCTGGGACCCCAAAATATCGAATTTTCGGGTGTTTTGGGCCTGAATTTGAGATATCGACTTTGGGCACCTAAAATATCGATTTTTAGCATGTTTTGGGCCTATATTTTAAAAACATTCTAGCACTGAGTAGGCATGTACAGATCGCTTCTGGGACCCCAAAATACCGAATTTTCGGGTGTTTTGAGCCTGAATTTGATATATAAACGGGTACAGAAGATGCATGCACATATCGACTTTTGGGCACCTAAAAGATCGATTTTCAGTATGTTTTGGGCCTGTATTTTGAAAATACTCTAACACGGAGAAGGCAAGTACAGATCGCTTCTGGGACCCCAAAATATCGAATTTTCGGGTGTTTGGAGCCTGAATTTGAGATATAAACGGGTACTGAAGATGCATCCACATATCGACTTTTGGGCACCTTAAAGATCGATTTTCAGTATGTTTTGGGCCTGTATATTGAAAAAAACTCTAATACGGAGTAGGCATGTACAGATCGCTTCTGGGACCCCAAAATATCGGGTTTTCGTGCGTTTTGGGCCTGAATTTGAGATATCGAATTTGGGCACCTAAATTATCGATTTTTAGCATGTTTTGGGCCTATATTTTGAAAATATTCTAGAACTAAGTAGGCATGTACAGATCACTTGTGGGACCAAAAAATATCGAATTTTCGGGTATTTTGAGGTTGAATTTGGGATATAAACGGGTGCAGAAGATGCATACACATATTGACTTTGGTCACCTAAAATATCGATTTTCAGCATGTTTTGGGCCTGTATTTTGATAATACTCACACACGGAGTAGGCAAGTACAGATCACTTCTGGGACCTTAAAATATCGAATTTTCGGGTGTTTGGAGCCTGAATTTGAGATATAAACGGGTACAGAAGATGCATTCACATATCGACTTTTGGGCACCTAAAATATCGATTATCTGTATGTTTTGGGCCTGTATTTTATAAAAACTCTAACACGGAGTAGGTATGTACAGATCGCTTCTAAGACCCAAAAATATCGAATTTTCGGGTGTTTAAGGACTGAATTTGAGATATCGACTTTGGGCACCTAAAATATCGATTTTTAGCTTGTTTTGGGCCTATATTTTAAAAACATTCTAGCACTGGTTAGGCATGTACAGATCGCTTCTGGGACCCCGAAATATCGAATTTTCGGGTGTTTTGAGCCTGAATTTGAGATATAAACGGGTACAGAAAATGCATGCACATATTGACTTTGGGAACCTAAAATATCGATTTTCAGCATGTTTTGGGCCTGTATTTTGAAAATACTCTAACACGGAGTAGGCATGTACAGATCGCTTCTGGGACCCAAAAATATAGAATTTTCGGGTGTTTTGAGCCTGAATTTGAGATATAAACAAGTACTGAAGATGCATGCACATATCGACTTTTGGGCACTTAAAATATCGATTTTGAGCATGTTTTGGGTCTGTATCTTGCAAACATTCTAACAAGGTGTAGGAATGTACAGATCGCTTCTAAGACCCAAAAATACCGAATTTTCGGTTGTTTTGAGCATGAATTTGAGCTATAAACAGGTACAGAAGATGCATGCACATATCGACTTTGGACACTTAAAATATCGATTTTTAGCATGTTTTGAGCCTATATTTTGAAAACATTCTAGCACTGAGTAGGCATGTGCAGATCGCTTCTGGACCCAAAAATATCGAATTTTCGGGTGTTTTGAGGTTGAATTTGAGATATAAACGAGTGCAGAAGATGCATACACATATTAACTTTGGGCACCTAAAATATCGATTTTCAGCATGTTTTGGGCCTGTATCTGGGTAGGCATGTACAGATCACTTCTGGGACCCCAAAATATCGAATTTTCGGGTGTTTTGATCCTGAATTTGAGATATCGACTTTGGGCACCTAAAATATCGATTTTTAGCATGTTTTGGGCCTATATTTTAAAAACATTCTAGCACTGAGTAGGCATGTACAGATCGCTTCTGGGACCCCGAAATATCGAATTTTCGGGTGTTTTGAGCCTGAATTTGAGATATAAACGGGTACAGAAAATGCATGCACATATTGACTTTGGGCACCTAAAATATCGATTTTCAGCATGTTTTGGGCCTGTATTCTGAAAATACTCTAACACGGAGTAGGCATGTACAGATCGCTTCTGGGACCCCAAAATATAGAATTTTCGGGTGTTTTGAGCCTGAATTTGAGATATAAACAGGTACTGAAGATGCATGCACATATCGACTTTTGGGCACCTAAAATATCGATTTTGAGCATGTTTTGGGTCTGAATCTTAAAAACATTCTAACTAGAAGTAGGCATGTACAGATCGCTTCTAGGACCCAAAATTACCGAATTTTCGGGTGTTTTGAGCCTGAATTTGAGATATAAACGGGTACAGAAGATGCATGCACATATCGACTTTGGACACTTAAAATAACGATTTTTAGCATGTTTTGAGCCTATATTTTGAAAACATTCTAACTAAGAGTAGGCATGTACAGATCGCTTCTAGGACCCAAAAATACCGAATGTTCGGGTTTTTTGAGGTTGAATTTGGGATATAAACGGGTGCAGAAGATGCATACACATATTAACTTTGGGCACCTAAAATATCGATTTTCAGCATGTTTTGCGCCTGTATCTGAGTAGGCATGTACAGATCGTTTCTGGGACCCCAAAATATCGAATTCTCGGGTATTTGGAACCTGAATTTGAGATATAAACGGGTACAGAAGATGCATGCACATATCGACTTTTGGGCACCTAAAAGATCGATTTTCAGTATGATATGGGCCTTTATTTTGAAAATACTCTAACACGGAGTAGGCATGTACAGTTCGCTTCTGGGACCCCAAAATATCGAATTTTCGGGTGTTTTGGGCCTGAATTCGAGATATCGACTTTGGGCACATAAAATATCGATTTTTAGCATGTTTTGGGCCTGTATTTTGAAAATATTTTAGCACTAAGTAGGCATGTACAGATCACTTCTGGGACCCCAAAATATCGAATTTTCGGGTGTTTTGATCCTGAATTTGAGATATAAACGGGTACAGAAGATGCATGCACATATCGACTTTGGACTCTTAAAATATCGATTTTTAGCATGTTTTGAGCCTATATTTTGAAAACATTCTAGCACTGAGTAGGCATGTACAGTTCGCTTCTGGGACCCAAAAAATATCGAATTTTCGGGTGTTTTGAGGTTGAATTTGGGATATAAACGGGTACGGAAGATGCATACACATATTGACTTTGGTCACCTAAAATATCGATTTTCAGCATGTTTTGGGCCTGTATTTTGAAAATACTCTAACATGGAGTAGGCAAGTACAGATCGCTTCTGGGACCCCAAAATATCGAATGTTCGGGTGTTAGGAGCCTGAATTTGAGATATAAACGGGTACAGAAGATACATCCACATATCGACTTTTGGGCACCTAAAAGATCGATTTTCAGTATGTTTTGGGCCTGTATATTGAAAATACTCTAACACGGAGTAGGCATGTACAGATCGCTTCTGGGACCCTAAAATATCGAATTTTCGGGTGTTTTGGGACTGAATTTGAGATATCGACTTTGGGCACCTAAAATATCGATTTTTAGCATGTTTTGGGCCTATATTTTAAAAATATTCTAGCACTAAGTAGGCATGTACATCTTACTTCTGGGACCCCAAAATATCGAAATTTTATGTGTTTTGAGCCTGAATTTGAGATATAAACGGGTACAGAAGATGCATGCACATCTCTACTTTGGTCACCTAAAATATCGATTTTCAGCATGTTTTGGGCCTGTATTTTGAAATTACTCTAACACGGAGTAGGCAAGTACAGATCGCTTCTGGGACCCCAAAATATCGAATTTTCGATTGTTTGGAGCCTGAATTTGAGATATAAACGGGTACAGAAGATGCATCCACACATCGACTTTTGGGCACCTTAAAGATCGATTTTCAGTATGTTTTGGGCCTGTATATTGAAAAAACTCTAATACGGAGTAGGCATGTACAGATCGCTTCTGGGACCCCAAAATATCGGGTTTTCGTGCGTTTTGGGCCTGAATTTGAGATATCGACTTTGGGCACCTAAATTATCGATTTTTAGCATGTTTTGGGCCTATATTTTGAAAATATTCTAGAACTAAGTAGGCATGTACAGATCACTTCTGGGACCCAAAAATATCGAATTTTCGGGTGTTTTGAGGTTGAATTTGGGATATAAACGGGTGCAGAAGATGCATACACAAATTGACTTTGGTCACCAAAAATATCGATTTTCAGCATGTTTTGGGCCTGTATTTTGATAATACTCAAACACGGAGTAGGCAAGTACAGATCACTTCTGGGACCCCAAAATATCGAATTTTCGGGTGTTTGGAGCCTGAATTTGAGATATAAACGGGTACAGAAGATGCATGCACATATCGACTTTGGACTCTTAAAATATCGATTTTTAGCATGTTTTGAGCCTATATTTTGAAAACATTCTAGCACTGAGTAGGCATGTACAGTTCGCTTCTGGGACCCAAAAAATATCGAATTTTCGGGTGTTTTGAGGTTGAATTTGGGATATAAACGGGTACGGAAGATGCATACACATATTGACTTTGGTCACCTAAAATATCGATTTTCAGCATGTTTTGGGCCTGTATTTTGAAAATACTCTAACATGGAGTAGGCAAGTACAGATCGCTTCTGGGACCCCAAAATATCGAATGTTCGGGTGTTAGGAGCCTGAATTTGAGATATAAACGGGTACAGAAGATACATCCACATATCGACTTTTGGGCACCTAAAAGATCGATTTTCAGTATGTTTTGGGCCTGTATATTGAAAATACTCTAACACGGAGTAGGCATGTACAGATCGCTTCTGGGACCCTAAAATATCGAATTTTCGGGTGTTTTGGGACTGAATTTGAGATATCGACTTTGGGCACCTAAAATATCGATTTTTAGCATGTTTTGGGCCAATATTTTAAAAATATTCTAGCACTAAGTAGGCATGTACAGCTCACTTCTGGGACCCCAAAATATCGAAATTTTATGTGTTTTGATCCTGAATTTGAGATATAAACGGGTACAGAAGATGCATGCACATCTCTACTTTGGTCACCTAAAATATCGATTTTCAGCATGTTTTGGGCCTGTATTTTGAAATTACTCTAACACGGAGTAGGCAAGTACAGATCGCTTCTGGGACCCCAAAATATCGAATTTTCGGGTGTTTGGAGCCTGAATTTGAGATATAAACGGGTACAGAAGATGCATCCACACATCGACTTTTGGGCACCTTAAAGATCGATTTTCAGTATGTTTTGGGCCTGTATATTGAAAAAACTCTAATACGGAGTAGGCATGTACAGATCGCTTCTGGGACCCCAAAATATCGGGTTTTCGTGCGTTTTGGGCCTGAATTTGAGATATCGACTTTGGGCACCTAAATTATCGATTTTTAGCATGTTTTGGGCCTGTATCTTGAAAACATTCTAACTAGGAGTAGGAATGTACAGATCGCTTCTAAGACCCAAAAGTACCGAATTTTCGGGTGTTTTGAGCATGAATTTGAGCTATAAACAGGTACAGAAGATGCATGCACATATCGACTTTGGACACTTAAAATATCGATTTTTAGCATGTTTTGAGCCTATATTTTGAAAACATTCTAGCACTGAGTAGGCATGTGCAGATCGCTTCTGGACCCAAAAATATCGAATTTTCGGGTGTTTTGAGGTTGAATTTGAGATATAAACGAGTGCAGAAGATGCATACACATATTAACTTTGGGCACCTAAAATATCGATTTTCAGCATGTTTTGGGCCTGTATCTGGGTAGGCATGTACAGATCGCTTCTAGGACCCAAAAATACCGAATTTTCGGGTGTTTTGAGCCTGAATTTGAGATATAAACGGGTACAGAAGATGCATGCACATATCGACTTTGGACACTTAAAATAACGATTTTTAGCATGTTTTGAGCCTATATTTTGAAAACATTCTAACTAAGAGTAGGCATGTACAGATCGCTTCTAGGACCCAAAAATACCGAATGTTCGGGTTTTTTGAGGATGAATTTGGGATATAAACGGGTGCAGAAGATGCATACACATATTAACTTTGGGCACCTAAAATATAGATTTTCAGCATGTTTTGCGCCTGTATCTGAGTAGGCATGTACAGATCGTTTCTGGGACCCCAAAATATCAAATTCTCGGGTATTTGGAGCCTGAATTTGAGATATAAACGGGTACAGAAGATGCATGCACATATCGACTTTTGGGCACCTAAAAGATCGATTTTCAGTATTATATGGGCCTGTATTTTGAAAATACTCTAACACGGAGTAGGCATGTACAGTTCGCTTCTGGGACCCCAAAATATCGAATTTTCGGGTGTTTTGGGCCTGAATTCGAGATATCGACTTTGGGCACATAAAATATCGATTTTTAGCATGTTTTGGGCCTATATTTTGAAAATATTCTAGCACTAAGTAGGCATGTACAGATCACTTCTGGGACCCCAAAATATCGAATTTTCGGGTGTTTTGATCCTGAATTTGAGATATAAACGGGTACAGAAGATGCATGCACATATCGACTTTGGACTCTTAAAATATCGATTTTTAGCATGTTTTGAGCCTATATTTTGAAAACATTCTAGCACTGAGTAGGCATGTACAGTTCGCTTCTGGGACCCAAAAAATATCGAATTTTCGGGTGTTTTGAGGTTGAATTTGGGATATAAACGGGTACGGAAGATGCATACACATATTGACTTTGGTCACCTAAAATATCGATTTTCAGCATGTTTTGGGCCTGTATTTTGAAAATACTCTAACATGGAGTAGGCAAGTACAGATCGCTTCTCGGACCCCAAAATACCAAATGTTCGGGTGTTAGGAGCCTGAATTTGAGATATAAACGGGTACAGAAGATACATCCACATATCGACTTTTGGGCACCTAAAAGATCGATTTTCAGTATGTTTTGGGCCTGTATATTGAAGATACTCTAACACGGAGTAGGCATGTACAAATCGCTTCTGGGACCCTAAAATATCGAATTTTCGGGTGTTTTGGGACTGAATTTGAGATATCGACTTTAGGCACCTAAAATATCGATTTTTAGCATGTTTTGGGCCTATATTTTAAAAATATTCTAGCACTAAGTAGGCATGTACAGCTCACTTATGGGACCCCAAAATATCGAATTTTGGGTGTTTTGAGCCTGAATTTGAGATATAAACGGGTACAGAAGATGCATGCACATCTCTACTTTGGTCACCTAAAATATCGATTTTTAGCATGTTTTAGGCCTTTATTTTGAAAATACTCTAACACGGAGTAGGCAAGTACAGATCGCTTCTGGGACCCCAAAATATCGAATTTTCGGGTGTTTGAAGCCTGAATTTGAGATATAAACGGGTATAGAAGATGCATCCACATATCGACTTTTGGGCACCTTAAAGATTGATTTTCAGTATGTTTTGGGCCTGTATATTGAAAAAAACTCTAATACGGAGTAGGCATGTACAGATCGCTTCTGGGACCCCAAAATATCGGGTTTTCGTGCGTTTTGGGCCTGAATTTGAGATATCGACTTTGGGCACCTAAATTATCGATTTTTAGCATGTTTTGGGCCTATATTTTGAAAATATTCTAGAACTAAGTAGGCATGTACAGATCACTTCTGGGACCAAAAAATATCGAATTTTCGGGTGTTTTGAGGTTGAATTTGGGATATAAACGGGTACAGAAGATGCATTCACATATCGACTTTTGGGCACCTAATATATCGATTATCTGTATGTTTTGGGCCTGTAATTTATAAAAACTCTAACACGGAGTAGGTATGTACAGATCGCTTCTAAAACCCCAAAATATCGAATTTTCGGGTGTTTAGGGACTGAATTTGAGATATCGACTTTGGGCACCTAAAATATCGATTTTTAGCATGTTTTGGGCCTATATTTTGAAAACATTCTAGCACTGAGTAGGCATGTACAGATCGCTTCTGGGACCCCAAAATACCGAATTTTCGGGTGTTTTGAGCCTGAATTTGAGATATAAACGGGTACAGAAAATGCATGCACATATTGACTTTGGGCACCTAAAATATCGATTTTCAGCATGTTTTGGGCCTGTATTTTGAAAATACTCTAACACGGGTTAGGCATGTACAGATCGCTTCTGGGACCCCAAAATACCGAATTTTCGGGTGTTTTGAGCCTGAATTTGATATATAAACGGGTACAGAAAATGCATGCACATATTGACTTTGGGCACCTAAAATATCGATTTTCAGCATGTTTTGGGCCTGTATCTTGAAAACATTCTAATAAGGAGTAGGAATGTACAGATCGCTTCTAAGACCCAAAAGTACCGAATTTTCGGGTGTTTTGAGCATGAATTTGAGCCATAAACAGGTACAGAAGATGCATGCACATATCGACTTTGGACACTTAAAATATCGATTTTTAGCATGTTTTGAGCCTATATTTTGAAAACATTCTAGCACTGAGTAGGCATGTGCAGATCGCTTCTGGACCCAAAAATATCGAATTTTCGGGTGTTTTGAGGTTGAATTTGATATATAAACGAGTGCAGAAGATGCATACACATATTAACTTTGGGCACCTAAAATATCGTTTTTCAGCATGTTTTGGGCCTGTATCTGGGTAGGCATGTACAGATCACTTCTGGTACCCCAAAATATCGAATATTCGGGTGTTTTGATCCTGAATTTGAGATATCGACTTTGGGCACCTAAAATATCGATTTTTAGCATGTTTTGGGCCTATATATTGAAAATATTCTAGCACTGAGTAGGCATGTACAGATTGCTTCTGGGACCCCAAAATATCAAATTTTCGGGTGTTTTGATCCTGAATTTGAGATATAAACTTGTACAGAAGATGCATGCACATATCGACTTTTGGGCACCTAAAATATCGATTTTGAGCATGTTTTGGGTCTGAATCTTGAAAACATTGTAACTAGGAGTAGGCATGTACAGATCGCTTCTAGGACCCAAAAATACCGAATTTTCGGGTGTTTTGAGCCTGAATTTGAGATATAAACGGGTACAGAAGATGCATGCACATATCGACTTTGGACACTTAAAATAAAGATTTTTAGCATGTTTTGAGCCTATATTTTGAAAACATTCTAACTAAGAGTAGGCATGTACAGATCGCTTCTAGGACCCAAAAATACCGAATGTTCGGGTTTTTTGAGGTTGAATTTGGGATATAAACGGGTGCAGAAGATGCATACACATATTAACTTTGGGCACCTAAAATATAGATTTTCAGCATGTTTTGCGCCTGTATCTGAGTAGGCATGTACAGATCGTTTCTGGGACCCCAAAATATCAAATTCTCGGGTATTTGGAGCCTGAATTTGAGATATAAACGGGTACAGAATATGCATGCACATATCGACTTTTGGGCACCTAAAAGATCGATTTTCAGTATTATATGGGCCTGTATTTTGAAAATACTCTAACACGGAGTAGGCATGTACAGTTCGCTTCTGGGACCCCAAAATATCGAATTTTCGGGTGTTTTGGGCCTGAATTCGAGATATCGACTTTGGGCACATAAAATATCGATTTTTAGCATGTTTTGGGCCTATATTTTGAAAATATTCTAGCACTAAGTAGGCATGTACAGATCACTTCTGGGACCCCAAAATATCGAATTTTCGGGTGTTTTGATCCTGAATTTGAGATATAAACGGGTACAGAAGATGCATGCACATATCGACTTTGGACTCTTAAAATATCGATTTTTAGCATGTTTTGAGCCTATATTTTGAAAACATTCTAGCACTGAGTAGGCATGTACAGTTCGCTTCTGGGACCCAAAAAATATCGAATTTTCGGGTGTTCTGAGGTTGAATTTGGGATATAAACGGGTACGGAAGATGCATACACATATTGACTTTGGTCACCTAAAATATCGATTTTCAGCATGTTTTGGGCCTGTATTTTGAAAATACTCTAACATGGAGTAGGCAAGTACAGATCGCTTCTCGGACCCCAAAATACCAAATGTTCGGGTGTTAGGAGCCTGAATTTGAGATATAAACGGGTACAGAAGATACATCCACATATCGACTTTTGGGCACCTAAAAGATCTATTTTCAGTATGTTTTGGGCCTGTATATTGAAAATACTCTAACACGGAGTAGGCATGTACAGATCGCTTCTGGGACCCTAAAATATCGAATTTTCGGGTGTTTTGGGACTGAATTTGAGATATCGACTTTAGGCACCTAAAATATCGATTTTTAGCATGTTTTGGGCCTATATTTTAAAAATATTCTAGCACTAAGTAGGCATGTACAGCTCACTTATGGGACCCCAAAATATCGAATTTTGGGTGTTTTGAGCCTGAATTTCAGATATAAACGGGTACAGAAGATGCATGCACATCTCTACTTTGGTCACCTAAAATATCGATTTTTAGCATGTTTTAGGCCTTTATTTTGAAAATACTCTAACACGGAGTAGGCAAGTACAGATCGCTTCTGGGACCCCAAAATATCGAATTTTCGGGTGTTTGAAGCCTGAATTTGAGATATAAACGGGTATAGAAGATGCATCCACATATCGACTTTTGGGCACCTTAAAGATTGATTTTCAGTATGTTTTGGGCCTGTATATTGAAAAAAACTCTAATACGGAGTAGGCATGTACAGATCGCTTCTGGGACCCCAAAATATCGGGTTTTCGTGCGTTTTGGGCCTGAATTTGAGATATCGACTTTGGGCACCTAAATTATCGATTTTTAGCATGTTTTGGGCCTATATTTTGAAAATATTCTAGAACTAAGTAGGCATGTACAGATCACTTCTGGGACCAAAAAATATCGAATTTTCGGGTGTTTTGAGGTTGAATTTGGGATATAAACGGGTACAGAAGATGCATTCACATATCGACTTTTGGGCACCTAATATATCGATTATCTGTATGTTTTGGGCCTGTAATTTATAAAAACTCTAACACGGAGTAGGTATGTACAGATCGCTTCTAAAACCCCAAAATATCGAATTTTCGGGTGTTTAGGGACTGAATTTGAGATATCGACTTTGGGCACCTAAAATATCGATTTTTAGCATGTTTTGGGCCTATATTTTGAAAACAATCTAGCACTGAGTAGGCATGTACAGATCGCTTCTGGGACCCCAAAATACCGAATTTTCGGGTGTTTTGAGCCTGAATTTGAGATATAAACGGGTACAGAAAATGCATGCACATATTGACTTTGGGCACCTAAAATATCGATTTTCAGCATGTTTTGGGCCTGTATTTTGAAAATACTCTAACACGGATTAGGCATGTACAGATCGCTTCTGGGACCCCAAAATACCGAATTTTCGGGTGTTTTGAGCCTGAATTTGAGATATAAACGGGTACAGAAAATGCATGCACATATTGACTTTGGGCACCTAAAATATCGATTTTCAGCATGTTTTGGGCCTGTATCTTGAAAACATTCTAACTAGGAGTAGGAATGTACAGATCGCTTCTAAGACCCAAAAGTACCGAATTTTCGGGTGTTTTGAGCATGAATTTGAGCCAGAAACAGGTACAGAAGATGCATGCACATATCGACTTTGGACACTTAAAATATCGATTTTTAGCATGTTTTGAGCCTATATTTTGAAAACATTCTAGCACTGAGTAGGCATGTGCAGATCGCTTCTGGACCCTAAAATATCGAATTTTCGGGTGTTTTGAGGTTGAATTTGAGATATAAACGAGTGCAGAAGATGCATACACATATTAACTTTGGGCACCTAAAATATCGTTTTTCAGCATGTTTTGGGCCTGTATCTGGGTAGGCATGTACAGATCACTTCTGGGACCCCAAAATATCGAATTTTCGGGTGTTTTGATCCTGAATTTGAGATATCGACTTTGGGCACCTAAAATATCGATTTTTAGCATGTTTTGGGCCTATATTTTGAAAATATTCTAGCACTGAGTAGGCATGTACAGATTGCTTCTGGGACCCCAAAATATCAAATTTTCGGGTGTTTTGATCCTGAATTTGAGATATAAACTTGTACAGAAGATGCATGCACATATCGACTTTTGGGCACCTAAAATATCGATTTTGAGCATGTTTTGGGTCTGAATCTTGAAAACATTGTAACTAGGAGTAGGCATGTACAGATCGCTTCTAGGACCCAAAAATACCGAATTTTCGGGTGTTTTGAGCCTGAATTTGAGATATAAACGGGTACAGAAGATGCATGCACATATCGACTTTGGACACTTAAAATAACGATTTTTAGCATGTTTTGAGCCTATATTTTGAAAACATTCTAACTAAGAGTAGGCATGTACAGATCGCTTCTAGGACCCAAAAATACCGAATGTTCGGGTTTTTTGAGGTTGAATTTGGGATATAAACGTGTGCAGAAGATACATACACATATTAACTTTGGGCACCTAAAATATAGATTTTCAGCATGTTTTGCGCCTGTATCTGAGTAGGCATGTACAGATCGTTTCTGGGACCCCAAAATATCAAATTCTCGGGTATTTGGAACCTGAATTTGAGATATAAACGGGTACAGAAGATGCATGCACATATCGACTTTTGGGCACCTAAAAGATCGATTTTCAGTATTATATGGGCCTGTATTTTGAAAATACTCTAACACGGAGTAGGCATGTACAGTTCGCTTCTGGGACCCCAAAATATCGAATTTTCGGGTGTTTTGGGCATGAATTCGAGATATCGACTTTGGGCACATAAAATATCGATTTTCAGCATGTTTTGGGCCTATATTTTGAAAATATTCTAGCACTAAGTAGGCATGTACAGATCACTTCTGGGACCCCAAAATATCGAATTTTCGGGTGTTTTGATCCTGAATTTGAGATATAAACGGGTACAGAAGATGCATGCACATATCGACTTTGGACTCTTAAAATATCGATTTTTAGCATGTTTTGAGCCTATATTTTGAAACATTCTAGCATTGAGTAGGCATGTACAGTTCGCTTCTGGGACTCAAAAAATATCGAATTTTCGGGTGTTTTGAGGTTGAATTTGGGATATAAACGGGTACGGAAGATGCATACACATATTGACTTTGGTCACCTAAAATATCGATTTTCAGCATGTTTTGGGCCTGTATTTTGAAAATACTCTAACATGGAGTAGGCAAGTACAGATCGCTTCTCGGACCCCAAAATACCGAATGTTCGGGTGTTAGGAGCCTGAATTTGAGATATAAACGGGTACAGAAGATACATCCACATATCGACTTTTGGGCACCTAAAAGATCGATTTTCAGTATGTTTTGGGCCTGTATATTGAAAATACTCTAACACGGAGTAGGCATGTACAGATAGCTTCTGGGACCCTAAAATTTCGAATTTTCGGGTGTTTTGGGACTGAATTTGAGATATCGACTTTAGGCACCTAAAATATCGATTTTTAGCATGTTTTGGGCCTATATTTTAAAAATATTCTAGCACTAAGTAGGCATGTACAGCTCACTTATGGGACCCCAAAATATCGAATTTTGGGTGTTTTGAGCTTGAATTTGAGATATAAACGGGTACAGAAGATGCATGCACATCTCTACTTTGGTCACCTAAAATATCGATTTTTAGCATGTTTTAGGCCTTTATTTTGAAAATACTCTAACACGGAGTAGGCAAGTACAGATCGCTTCAGGGACCACAAAATATCGAATTTTCGGGTGTTTGAAGCCTGAATTTGAGATATCGACTTTGGGCACCTAAATTATCGATTTTTAGCATGTTTTGGGCCTATATTTTAAAAATATTCTAGCACTAAGTAGGCATGTACAGCTCACTTCTGGGACCCCAAAATATCGAAATTTTATGTGTTTTGAGCCTGAATTTGAGATATAAACGGGTACAGAAAATGCATGCACATATTGACTTTGGGCACCTAAAATATCGATTTTCAGCATGTTTTGGGCCTGTATTTTGAAAATACTCTAACACGGAGTAGGCATGTACAGATCGCTTCTGGGACCCCAAAATACCGAATTTTCGGGTGTTTTGAGCCTGAATTTGAGATATAAACGGGTACAGAAAATGCATGCACATATTGACTTTGGGCACCTAAAATATCGATTTTCAGCATGTTTTGGGCCTGTATTTTGAAAATACTCTAACACGGAGTAGGCATGTACAGATCGCTTCTGGGATCCAAAAATATAGAATTTTTGGGTGTTTTGAGCCTGAATTTGAGATATAAACAGGTACTGAAGATGCATGCACATATCGACTTTTGGGCACTTAAAAAATCGATTTTGAGAATGTTTTGGGTCTGTATCTTGAAAACACTCTAACAAGGTGTAGGAATGTACAGATCGCTTCTAAGACCTAAAAATACCGAATTTTCGGGTGTTTCGGGCCTGAATTTGATATATCGACTTTGGGCACCTAAAATATCGATTTTCAGAATGTTTTGGGCCTGTATTTTGAAAATACTCTAACACAGAGTATGCAAGTACAGATCGCTTCTGGGACCCCAAAATATCGAATTTTCGGGTGTTTGGAGCCTGAATTTGAGATATAAACGGGTACAGAAGATGCATCCACATATCGACTTATGGGCACCAAAAATATCGATTTTCAGTATGTTTTGGGCCTGTATATTGAAAATACTAAAACACGGAGTAGTCATGTACAGATCGATTCTGGGACCCCTAAATATCGAATTTTCGTGTGTTTTAGGCCTCAATTTGAGATATCGACTTTGTGCACCTAAAATATCGATTTTTAGCATGTTTTGGGCCTATATTTTGAAAATATTCTAGCACTAAGTAGGCATGTACAGATCACTTCTTGGACCCCAAAATATCAAATTTTTGGGTGTTTTGAGCCTGAATTTGAGATATAAACGGGTACAGAAGATGCATGCACATATCGACTTTGGAAACTTAAAATATCGATTTTTTGCATGTTGTGAGCCTATATTTTGAAAACATTCTAGCACTGAGTAGGCATGTACAGATCGCTTCTGGGACCCCAAAATATCGAATGTTCGGGTGTTAGGAGCCTGAATTTGAGATATAAACGGGTACAGAAGATACATCCACATATCGACTTTTGGGCACCTAAAAGATCGATTTTCAGTATGTTTTGGGCCTGTATATTGAAAATACTCTAACACGGAGTAGGCATGTACAGATCGCTTCTGGGACCCTAAAATATCGAATTTTCGGGTGTTTTGGGACTGAATTTGAGATATCGACTTTGGGCACCTAAAATATCGATTTTTAGCATGTTTTGGGCCTATATTTTAAAAATATTCTAGCACTAAGTAGGCATGTACAGCTCACTTCTGGGACCCCAAAATATCGAAATTTTATGTGTTTTGAGCCTGAATTTGAGATATAAACGGGTACAGAAGATGCATGCAAATCTCTACTTTGGTCACCTAAAATATCGATTTTCAGCATGTTTTGGGCCTGTATTTTGAAATTACTCTAACACGGAGTAGGCAAGTACAGATCGCTTCTGGGACCCCAAAATATCGAATTTTCGGGTGTTTGGAGCCTCAATTTGAGATATAAACGGGTACAGAAGATGCATCCACACATATTGACTTTGGTCACCTAAAATATCGATTTTCAGCATGTTTTGGGCCTGTATTTTGAAAATACTCTAACACGGAGTAGGCAAGTACAGATCGCTTCTGGGACCCCAAAATATCGAATTTTCGGGTGTTTGGAGCCTGAATTTGAGATATAAACGGGTACAAAAGATACATCAACATATCGACTTTTGGGCACCTAAAAGATCGATTTTCAGTATGTTTTTGGCCTGTATATTGAAAATACTCTTACACGGAGTAGGCATGTACAGATCGCTTCTGGTACCCCAAAATATCGAATTTTTGGGTGTTTCGGGCCTGAATTTGAGATATCGACTTTGGGCACCTAAAATATCGATTTTTAGCATGTTTTGGGAATATATTTTGAAAATATTCTAGCACTGAGTAGGCATGTACAGATCGCTTCAGGGACCCCAAAATATCAAATTATCGGGTGTTTTGATCCTGAATTTGAGATATAAACGGGTACAGAAGATGCATGCACATATCGTCTTTTGGGCACCTAAAATATCGATTTTGAGCATGTTTTGGGTCTGTATCTTGAAAACATTCTAACTAAGAGTAGGCATGTACAGATCGCTTCTAGGACCCAAAAATACCGAATGTTCGGGTTTTTTGAGGTTGAATTTGGGATATAAACGGGTGCAAAAGATACATCAACATATCGACTTTTGGGCACCTAAAAGATCGATTTTCAGTATGTTTTTGGCCTGTATATTGAAAATACTCTTACACGGAGTAGGCATGTACAGATCGCTTCTGGTACCCCAAAATATCGAATTTTTGGGTGTTTCGGGCCTGAATTTGAGATATCGACTTTGGGCACCTAAAATATCGATTTTTAGCATGTTTTGGGAATATATTTTGAAAATATTCTAGCACTGAGTAGGCATGTACAGATCGCTTCAGGGACCCCAAAATATCAAATTATCGGGTGTTTTGATCCTGAATTTGAGATATAAACGGGTACAGAAGATGCATGCACATATCGTCTTTTGGGCACTTAAAATATCGATTTTGAGCATGTTTTGGATCTGTATCTTGAAAACATTCTAACAAGAAGTAGGAATGTACAGATCGCTTCTAAGACCCAAAAATACCGAATTTTCGGGTGTTTCGGGCCTGAATTTGATATATCGACTTTGGGCACCTAAAATATCGATTTTCGGAATGTTTTGGGCCTGTATTTTGAAAATACTCTAACACGGAGTATGCAAGTACAGATCGCTTCTGGGACCCCAAAATATCGAATTTTCGGGTGTTTGAAGCCTGGATTTTAGATATAAACGGGTACAGAAGATGCATGCACATATCGACTTTTGGGCACCAAAAAGATCGATTTTCAGTATGTTTTGGGACTGTATATTGAAAATACTCTAATACGGAGTAGGCATGTACAGATCGATTCTGGGACCCCTAAATATCGAATTTTCGTGTGTTTTGGGCCTCAATTTGAGATATCGACTTTGGGCACCTAAAATACCGATTTTCAGCATGTTTTGGGCCTGTATTTTGAAAATACTCTAACATGGAGTAGGCAAGTACAGATCGCTTCTGGGACCCCAAAATATCGAATGTTCGGGTGTTAGGAGCCTGAATTTGAGATATAAACGGGTACAGAAGATAAATCCACATATCGACTTTTGGGCACCTAAAAGATCGATTTTCAGTATGTTTTGGGCCTGTATATTGAAAATACTCTAACACGGAGTAGGCATGTACAGATCGCTTCTGGGACCCTAAAATATCGAATTTTCGGGTGTTTTGGGCCTGAATTTGAGATATCGACTTTGGGCACCTAAAATATCGATTTTTAGCATGTTTTGGGCCTATATTTTAAAAATATTCTAGCACTAAGTAGGCATGTACAGCTCACTTCTGGGAGCCCAAAATATCGAAATTTTATGTGTTTTGATCCTGAATTTGAGATATAAACTTGTACAGAAGATGCATGCATATCTCTACTTTAGTCACCTAAAATATCGATTTTCAGCATGTTTTGGGCCTGTATTTTGAAATTACTCTAACACGGAGTAGGCAAGTACAGATCGCTTCTGGTACCCCAAAATATCGAATTTTCGGGTGTTTGGAGCCTGAATTTGAGATATAAACGGGTACAGAAGATGCATCCACACATCGACTTTTGGGCACCTTAAAGATCGATTTTCAGTATGTTTTGGGCCTGTATATTGAAAAAACTCTAATACGGAGTAGGCATGTACAGATCGCTTCTGGGACCCCAAAATATCGGGTTTTCGTGCGTTTTGGGCCTGAATTTGAGATATCGACTTTAGGCACCTAAATTATCGATTTTTAGCATGTTTTGGGCATATATTTTTAAAATATTCTAGAACTAAGTAGGCATGTACAGATCACTTCTGGGACCCAAAAATATCGAATTTTCGGGTGTTTTGAGGTTGAATTTGGGATATAAACGGGTGCAGAAGATGCATACACAAATTGACTTTGGTCACCTAAAATATCGATTTTCAGCATGTTTTGGGCCTGTATTTTGAAAATTCTCTAACACGGAGTAGGCATGTACAGATCGCTTCTGGGACCCAAAAATATAGAATTTTCGGGTGTTTTAAGCCTGAATTTGAGATATAAACAGGTACTGAAGATGCATGCACATATCGACTTTTGGGCACTTAAAATATCGATTTTGAGCATGTTTTGGATCTGTATCTTGAAAACATTCTAACAAGGAGTAGGAATGTACAGATCGCTTCTAAGACCCAAAAATACCGAATTTTCGGGTGTTTCGGGCCTGAATTTGATATATCGACTTTGGGCACCTAAAATATCGATTTTCGGAATGTTTTGGGCCTGTATTTTGAAAATACTCTAACACGGAGTATGCAAGTACAGATCGCTTCTGGGACCTCAAAATATCAAATTTTCGGGTGTTTGAAGCCTGAATTTTAGATATAAACGGGTACAGAAGATGCAAGCACATATCGACTTTTGGGCACCAAAAAGATCGATTTTCAGTATGTTTTGGTACTGTATATTGAAAATACTCTAATACGGAGTAGGCATGTACAGATCGATTCTCGGACCCCTAAATATCGAATTTTCGTGTGTTTTGGGCCTCAATTTGGGATATCGACTTTGGGCACCTAAAAATATCGATTTTGAGCATGTTTAGGGCCTATATTTTGAAAATATTCCAGCACTAAGTAGGCATGTACAGATCACTTCTGGGACCCCATAATATCGAATTTTCGGGTGTTTTGATCCTGAATTTGAGATATAAAGGGGTACAGAAGATGCATGCACATATCGACTTTGGACACTTAAAATATCGATTTTTAGCATGTTTTGAGCCTATATTTTGAAAACATTCTAGCACTGAGTAGGCATGTACAGTTCGCTTCTGGGACCCAAAAAATATCGAATTTTCGGGTGTTTTGAGGTTGAATTTGGGATATAAACGGGTACGGAAGATGCATACACATATTGACTTTGGTCACCTAAAATATCGATTTTCAGCATGTTTTGGGCCTGTATTTTGAAAATACTCTAACACGGAGTAGGCAAGTACAGATCGCTTCTGGGACCCCAAAATATCGAATTTTCGGGTGTTTGGAGCATGAATTTGAGATATAAACGGGTACAAAAGATACATCAACATATCGACTTTTGGGCACCTAAAAGATCGATTTTCAGTATGTTTTAGGCCTGTATATTGAAAATACTCTTACACGGAGTAGGCATGTACAGATCGCTTCTGGTACCCCAAAATATCGAATTTTTGGGTGTTTCGGGCCTGAATTTGAGATATCGACTTTGGGCACCTAAAATATCGATTTTTAGCATGTTTTGGGAATATATTTTGAAAATATTCTAGCACTGAGTAGGCATGTACAGATCGCTTCAGGGACCCCAAAATATCAAATTATCGGGTGTTTTGATCCTGAATTTGAGATATAAACGGGTACAAAAGATGCATGCACATATCGTCTTTTGGGCACCTAAAATATCGATTTTGAGCATGTTTTGGGTCTGTATCTTGAAAACATTCTAACTAAGAGTAGGCATGTACAGATCGCTTCTAGGACCCAAAAATACCGAATGTTCGGGTTTTTTGAGGTTGAATTTGGGATATAAACGGGTGCAAAAGATGCATACACATATTAACTTTGGGCACCTAAAATATCGATTTTCAGCATGTTTTGGGCCTGTATCTGAGTAGGCATGTACAGATCGTTTCTGGGACCCCAAAATATCAAATTTTCGGGTGTTTGGAGCCTGAATTTGAGATATAAACGGGTACAGAAGATGCATGCACATATCGACTTTTGGGCACCTAAAAGATCGATTTTCAGTATGATATGGGCCTGTATTTTGAAAATACTCTAACACGGAGTAGGCATGTACAGATCGCTTCAGGGACCCCAAAATATCGAATTTTCGAGTGTTTTGGGCCTGAATTTGAGATATCGACTTTGGGCACATAAAATATCGATTTTTAGCATGTTTTGGGCCTATAGTTTGAAAATATTCTAGCACTAAGTAGGCATGTACAGATCACTTCTGGGACCCCAAAATATCGAATTTTCGGGTGTTTTGATCCTGAATTTGAGATATAAACGGGTACAGAAGATGCATGCACATATCGACTTTGGACACTTAAAATATCGATTTTTAGCATGTTTTGAGCCTATATTTTGAAAACATTCTAGCACTGAGTAGGCATGTACAGTTCGCTTTTGGGACCCAAAAAATATCGAATTTTAGGGTGTTTTGAGGTTGAATTTGGGATATAAACGGGTACGGAAGATGCATACACATATTGACTTTGGTCACCTAAAATATCAATTTTTAGCATGTTTTGGGCCTGTATTTTGAAAATACTCTAACATGGAGTAGGCAAGTACAGATCGCTTCTGGGACCCCAAAATATCGAATGTTCGGGTGTTAAGAGCCTGAATTTGAGATATAAACGGGTACAGAAGATACATCCACATATCGACTTTTGGGCACCTAAAAGATCGATTTTCAGTATGTTTTGGGCCTGTATATTGAAAATACTCTAACACGGAGTAGGCATGTACAGATCGCTTCTGGGACCCTAAAATATCGAATTTTCGGGTGTTTTGGGCCTGAATTTGAGATATCGACTTTGGGCACCTAAAATATCGATTTTTAGCATGTTTTGGGCCTATATTTTAAAAATATTCTAGCACTAAGTAGGCATGTACAGCTCACTTCTGGGACCCCAAAATATCGAAATTTTATGTGTTTTGAGCCTGAATTTGAGATATAAACTTGTACAGAAGATGCATGCACATCTCTACTTTAGTCACCTAAAATATCGATTTTCAGCATGTTTTGGGCCTGTATTTTGAAAATACTCTAACACGGAGTATGCAAGTACAGATCGCTTCTGGGACCCAAAAATATCGAATTTTCGGGTGTTTGAAGCCTGAATTTTAGATATAAACGGGTACAGAAGATGCATGCACATATCGACTTTTGGGCACCAAAAAGATCGATTTTCAGTATGTTTTGGGACTGTATATTGAAAATACTCTAATACGGAGTAGGCATGTACAGATCGATTCTCGGACCCCTAAATATCGAATTTTCATGTGTTTTGGGCCTGAATTTGAGATATCGACTTTGGGCACCTAAAATATCGATTTTTAGCATGTTTTGGGCCTATATTTTAAAAATATTCTAGCACTAAGTAGGCATGTACAGCTCACTTCTGGGACCCCAAAATATCGAAATTTTATGTGTTTTGAGCCTGAATTTGAGATATAAACTTGTACAGAAGATGCATGCACATCTCTACTTTAGTCACCTAAAATATCGATTTTCAGCATGTTTTGGGCCTGTATTTTGAAAATACTCTAACACGGAGTATGCAAGCACAGATCGCTTCTGGGACCCCAAAATATCGAATTTTCGGGTGTTTGAAGCCTGAATTTTAGATATAAACGGGTACAGAAGATGCATGCACATATCGACTTTTGGGCACCAAAAAGATCGACTTTTGGGCACCAAAAAGATCGATTTTCAGTATGTTTTGGGACTGTATATTGAAAATACTCTAATACGGAGTAGGAATGTACAGATCGATTCTCGGACCCCTAAATATCGAATTTTCGTGTGTTTTGGGCCTCAATTTGAGATATCGACTTTGGGCACCTAAAATATCGATTTTGAGCATGTTTTGGGCCTATATTTTGAAAATATTCTAGCACTAAGTAGGCATGTACAGATCACTTCTTGGACCCCAAAATATCGAATTTTCGGGTGTTTTGATCCTGAATTTGAGATATAGGGGTACAGAAGATGCATGCACATATCGACTTTGGACACTTAAAATATCGATTTTTAGCATGTTTTGAGCCTATATTTTGAAAACATTCTAGCACTGAGTAGGCATGTACAGTTCGCTTCTGGGACCCAAAAAATATCGAATTTTCGGGTGTTTTGAGGTTGAATTTGGGATATAAACGGGTACGGAAGATGCATACACATATTGACTTTGGTCACCTAAAATATCGATTTTCAGCATGTTTTGGGCCTGTATTTTGAAAATACTCTAACATGGAGTAGGCAAGTACAGATCGCTTCTGGGAACCAAAAATAGCGAATTTTCGGGTGTTTGGAGCCTGAATTTGAGATATAAACGGGTACAGAAGATGCATTCACATATCGACTTTTGGGCACCAAAAAGATCGATTTTCAGTATGTTTTGGGCCTGTATATTGAAAATACTCTAACACGGAGTAGGCATGTACAGATCGATTCTGGGACCCATAAATATCGAATTTTCGTGTGTTTTGGGCCTCAATTTGAGATATCGACTTTGGGCACCTAAAATATCGATTTTTTGCATGTTTTGGGCCTATATTTTAAAAATATTCTAGCACTAAGTAGGCATGTACAGCTCACTTCTGGGACCCCAAAATATCGAATTTTGGATGTTTTCAGCCTGAATTTGAGATATAAACGGGTACAGAAGATGCATGCACATATCTACTTTGGTCACCTAAAATATCGATTTTCAGCATGTTTTGGGCCTGTATTTTGAAAATACTCTAACACGGAGTAGGCAAGTACAGATCGCTTATGGGACCCCAAAATATCGAATTTTCGGGTGTTTGGAGCCTGAATTTGAGATATAAACGGGTACAGAATATGCATCCACATATCGACTTTTGGGCACCATAAAGATCGATTTTCAGTATGTTTTGGGCCTGTATATTTAAAATCTCTAATACGGAGTAGGCATGTACAGATCGCTTCTGGGACCCCAAAATATCGGGTTTTCGTGCGTTTTGGGCCTGAATTTGAGATATCGACTTTGGGCACCTAAATTACCGATTTTTAGCATGATTTGGGTCTATATTTTGAAAATATTCTAGAACTAAATAGGCATGTACAGATCACATCTGGGACCAAAAAATATCGAATTTTCGGGTGTTTTGAGGTTGAATTTGGGATATAAACGGGTGCAGAAGATGCATTCACATATCGACTTTTGGGCACCTAAAATATCGATTATCTGTATGTTTTGGGCCTGTATTTTATAAAAACTCTAACACAGAGTAGGTATGTACAGATCGCTTCTAAAACCCCAAAATATCGAATTTCCGGTTATTTAAGGACTGAATTTGAGATATCGACTTTGGGCACCTAAAATATCGATTTTCAGCATGTTTTGGGCCTATATTTTGAAAATATTCTAGCACTAAGTAGGCATGTACAGATCACTTCTTGGAAACCAATATATCGAATTTTTGGGTGTTTTGAGCCTGAATTTGATATATAAACGGGTACAGAAGATACATGCACATGTCGACTTTGGAAACTTAAAATATCGATTTTTTGCATGTTTTGAGCCTATATTTTGAAAAAATTCTAGCACTGAGTAGGCATGTACAGATCGCTTCTGGGACCAAAAAATATCGAATTTTCGGGTGTTTTGAGGATGAATTTGGGATATAAACGGGTGCAGAAGATGCATACACATATTGACTTTGGGCACATAAAATATCGATTTTCAGTAAGTTTTGGGCCTGTAATTTGAAAATACTCTAACACGAAGTAGGCATGTACAGTTCGCTTCTGGGACCCCAAAATATCGAATTTTCGGGTGTTTTGGGCCTGAATTTACGATATCGACTTTGGGCACCTAAAATATCGATTTTTAGCATGTTTTGGGCCTATATTTTAAAAACATTCTAGCACTGAGTAGGCATGTACAGATCGCTTCTTGGACCCAAAAATACCGAATTTTCGGGTGTTTTGAGCTTGAATTTGATATATAAACGGGTACAGAAGATGCATTCACATATCGACTTTGGGCACCTAAAATATCGATTTTCAGCATGTTTTGGGCCTGTATCTGAGTAGGCATGTACAGATCGCTTCTGGGACCCCAAAATATCGAATTTTCGGGTGTTTGGAGCCTGAATTTGAGATATAAACGGGTACAGAAGATTCATGCACATATCGACTTTTGGGCACCTAAAAGATCGATTTTCAGTATGTTTTGGGCCTGTATATTGAAAATACTCTAACACGGAGTAGGCATGTACAGATCTCTTCTGGGACCCTAAAATATCGAATTTTCGGGTGTTTTGGGCGTGAATTTGAGATATCGACTTGGGCACCTAAAATATCGATTTTTAGCATGTTTTGGGCGTATATTTTGAAAATATTCTAGCACTGAGTAGGCATGTACAGATTGCTTCTGGGACCCCAAAATATCAAATTTTCGGGTGTTTTGATCCTGAATTTGAGATATAAACTTGTACAGAAGATGCATGCACATATCGACTTTTGGGCACCTAAAATATCGTTTTTGAGCATGTTTTGGGTCTGTATCTAGAAAACATTCTAACTAGGAGTAGGCATGGACAGATCGCTTCTAGGACCCAAAAATACCGAATTTTCGGGTGTTTTGAGCCTGAATTTGAGATATAAACGGGTACAGAAGATGCATGCACATATCGACTTTGGACACTTAAAATATCGATTTTTAGCATGTTTTGAGACTATATTTTGAAAACCTTCTAGCACTGAGTAGGCATGTACAGTTCGCTTCTGGGGCCCAAAAAATATCGAATTTTCGGGTGTTTTGAGGTTGAATTTGGGATATAAAAATATTCTAGCACTAAGTAGGCATGTACAGATCACTTCTGGGACCCCAAAATATCGAATTTTCGGGTGTTTTGATCCTGAATTTGAGATATAAACGGGTACAGAAGATGCATGCACATATCGACTTTGGACACTTAAAATATCGATTTTTAGCATGTTTTGAGCCTATATTTTGAAAACATTCTAGCACTGAGTAGGCATGTACAGTTCGCTTCTGGGACCAAAAAAATATCGAATTTTCGGGTGTTTTGAGGTTGAATTTGGGATATAAACGGGTACGGAAGATGCATACACATATTGACTTTGGTCACTTAAAATATCGATTTTCAGCATGTTTTGTGCCTGTATTTTGAAAATACTCTAACATGGAGTAGGCAAGTACAGATCGCTTCTGGGACCCCAAAATATCGAATGTTCGGGTGTTAGGAGCCTGAATTTGAGATATAAACGGGTACAAAAGATACATCCACATATCGACTTTTGGGCACCTAAAATATCGATTTTCAGCATGTTTTGGGCCAGTATCTGAGTAGGCATGTACAGACCGCTTCTGGGACCCCAAAACATCGAATTTTCGGGTGTTTGGAGCCTGAATTTGAGATATAAACAGGTACAGAAGATGCATGCACATATCGACTTTTACGCACCTAAAAGATCGATTTTCAGTATGTTATGGGCCTGTATTTTGAAAATACTCTAACACGGAGTAGGCATGTACAGTTCGCTTGTGAGACCCCAAAATATTGTATTTTCAGTTGTTTTTGGCCTGAATTTGAGATATCGACTTTAGGCACCTAAAATATCGATTTTTAGCATGTTTTGAGCCTATATTTTGAAAACATTCTAGCACTGAGTAGGCATGTACAGATCACTTCTGGGACCCCAAAATATCGAATTTTCGGGTGTTTTGATCCTGCATTTGAGATATAAACGGGTACAGAAGATGCATGCACATATCGACTTTGGACACTTAAAATATCGATTTTTAGCATGTTTTGAGCCTATATTTTGAAAACCTTCTAGCACTGAGTAGGCATGTACAGTTCGCTTCTGGGACCCAAAAAATATCGAATTTTCGGGTGTTTTGAGGTTGAATTTGGGATATAAACGGTTACAGAAGATGCATACACATATTGACTTTGGTCACCTAAAATATCGATTTTCAACGTGTTTTGGGCCTGTATTTTGAAAATACTTTAACATGGAGTAGGCAAGTACAGATCGCTTCTGGGACCCCAAAATATCGAATGTTCCGGTGTTAGGAGCCTGAATTTGAGATATAAACGGGTACAGAAGATACATCCACATATCGACTTTTGGGAACCTAAAAGATCGATTTTCAGTATGTTTTGGGCCTGTATATTGAAAATACTCTAACATGGAGTAGGCATGTACAGATCTCTTCTGGGACCCTAAAATATCGAATTTTCGGGTGTTTTGGGTCTGAATTTGAGATATCGTCTTTGGGCACCTAAAATATCGATTTTTAGCATGTTTTGGGCCTATATTTTGAAAATATTCTAGCACTGAGTAGGCATGTACAGATTGCTTCTGGGACCCCAAAATATCAAATTTTCGGGTGTTTTGATCCTGAATTAGAGATATAAACTTGTACAGAAGATACATGCACATATTGACTTTTGGGCACCTAAAATATCGATTTTGAGCATGTTTTGGGTCTGAATCTTGAAAACATTCTAACTAGGAGTAGGCATGTACTGATCGCTTCTAGGACCCAAAAATACCGAATTTTCGGGTGTTTTGAGCCTGAATTTGAGATATAAACGGGTACAGAAGATGCATGCACATATCGACTTTGGACACTTAAAATAACGATTTTTAGCATGTTTTGAGCCTATATTTTGAAAACATTCTAGCACTGAGTATTCATGTACAGATCGCTTCTGGAACCCAAAAATATCGAATTTTCGGGTGTTTTGAGGTTGAATTTGGGATATAAACGGGTGCAGAAGATGCATACACATATTGACTTTGTGCACTTAAAATATCGATTTTCAGTATGTTTTGGGCCTGTATCTGAGCAGGCATGTACAGATCGCTTCTGGGACCCCAAAATATCGAATTTTCGGGTGTTTGGAGCCTGAATTTGAGATATCGACTTTGGGCACCCAAAATATCGATTTTTAGCATGTTTTGAGCCTATATTTTGAAAACATTCTAGCACTGAGAAGGCATGTACAGATTATTTCTGGGACCCCAAAATATCGAATTTTCGGGTGTTTTGATCCTGAATTTGAGATATAAACGGGTACAGAAGATGCATGCACATATCGACTTTGGACACTTAAAATATCGATTTTTAGCATGTTTTGAGCCTATATTTTGAAAACATTCTAGCACTGAGTAGGCATGTACAGTTCGCTTCTGGGACCCCAAAATATCGAATTGTCGGGTGTTTGGAGCCTGAATTTGAGATATAAACGGGTGCAGAAGATGCATACACATATTGACTTTGGTCACCTAAAATATCGATTTTCAGCTTGTTTTGGGCCTGTATTTTGAAAATACTCTTACACGGAGAAGGCATGTACAGATCGCTTCTGGTACCCCAAAATATCGAATTTTTGGGTGTTTTGGGCCTGAATTTGAGATATCGACTTTGGGCACCTAAAATATCGATTTTTAGCATGTTTTGGGAATATATTTTGAAAATATTCTAGCACTGAGTAGGCATGTACAGATCGCTTCAGGGACCACAACATATCAAATTTTCGGGTGTTTTGATCCTGAATTTGAGATATAAACGGGTACAGAAGATGCATGCACATATCGTCTTTTGGGCACCTAAAATATCGATTTTGAGCATGTTTTGGGTCTGTATCTTGAAAACATTCTAACTAAGAGTAGGCATGTACAGATCGCTTCTAGGACCCAAAAATACCGAATGTTCGGGTTTTTTGAGGTTGAATTTGGGATATAAACGGGTGCAGAAGATGCATACACATATTAACTTTGGGCACCTAAAATATCGATTTTCAGCATGTTTTGGGCCTGTATCTGAGTAGGCATGTACAGATCGTTTCTGGGACCCCAAAATATCAAATTTTCGGATGTTTGGAGCCTGAATTTGAGATATAAACGGGTACAGAAGATGCATGCACATATCGACTTTTGGGCACCTAAAAGATCGATTTTCAGTATGATATGGGCCTGTATTTTGAAAATACTCTAACACGGATTAGGCATGTACAGTTCGCTTCTGGGACCCCAAAATATCGAATTTTCGGGTGTTTTGGGCATGAATTTGAGATATCGACTTTGGGCACATAAAATATCGATTTTTAGCATGTTTTGGGCCTATATTTTGAAAATATTCTAGCACTAAGTAGGCATGTACAGATCACTTCTGGGACCCCAAAATATCGAATTTTCGGGTGTTTTGATCCTGAATTTGAGATATAAACGGGTACAGAAGATGCATGCACATATCGACTTTGGACACTTAAAATATCGATTTTTAGCATGTTTTGAGCCTATATTTTGAAAACATTCTAGCACTGAGTAGGCATGTACAGTTCGCTTCTGGGACCAAAAAAATATCGAATTTTCGGGTGTTTTGAGGTTGAATTTGGGATATAAACGGGTACGGAAGATGCATACACATATTGACTTTGGTCACTTAAAATATCGATTTTCAGCATGTTTTGTGCCTGTATTTTGAAAATACTCTAACATGGAGTAGGCAAGTACAGATCGCTTCTGGGACCCCAAAATATCGAATGTTCGGGTGTTAGGAGCCTGAATTTGAGATATAAACGGGTACAAAAGATACATCCACATATCGACTTTTGGGCACCTAAAATATCGATTTTCAGCATGTTTTGGGCCAGTATCTGAGTAGGCATGTACAGACCGCTTCTGGGACCCCAAAACATCAAATTTTCGGGTGTTTGGAGCCTGAATTTGAGATATAAACAGGTACAGAAGATGCATGCACATATCGACTTTTACGCACCTAAAAGATCGATTTTCAGTATGTTATGGGCCTGTATTTTGAAAATACTCTAACACGGAGTAGGCATGTACAGTTCGCTTGTGAGACCCCAAAATATTGTATTTTCAGTTGTTTTTGGCCTGAATTTGAGATATCGACTTTAGGCACCTAAAATATCGATTTTTAGCATGTTTTGAGCCTATATTTTGAAAACATTCTAGCACTGAGTAGGCATGTACAGATCACTTCTGGGACCCCAAAATATCGAATTTTCGGGTGTTTTGATCCTGCATTTGAGATATAAACGGGTACAGAAGATGCATGCACATATCGACTTTGGACACTTAAAATATCGATTTTTAGCATGTTTTGAGCCTATATTTTGAAAACCTTCTAGCACTGAGTAGGCATGTACAGTTCGCTTCTGGGACCCAAAAAATATCGAATTTTCGGGTGTTTTGAGGTTGAATTTGGGATATAAACGGTTACAGAAGATGCATACACATATTGACTTTGGTCACCTAAAATATCGATTTTCAACGTGTTTTGGGCCTGTATTTTGAAAATACTTTAACATGGAGTAGGCAAGTACAGATCGCTTCTGGGACCCCAAAATATCGAATGTTCCGGTGTTAGGAGCCTGAATTTGAGATATAAACGGGTACAGAAGATACATCCACATATCGACTTTTGGGAACCTAAAAGATCGATTTCCAGTATGTTTTGGGCCTGTATATTGAAAATACTCTAACACGGAGTAGGCATGTACAGATCTCTTCTGGGACCCTAAAATATCGAATTTTCGGGTGTTTTGGGTCTGAATTTGAGATATCGACTTTGGGCACCTAAAATATCGATTTTTAGCATGTTTTGGGCCTATATTTTGAAAATATTCTAGCACTGAGTAGGCATGTACAGATTGCTTCTGGGACCCCAAAATATCAAATTTTCGGGTGTTTTGATCCTGAATTAGAGATATAAACTTGTACATACATGCACATATCGACTTTTGGGCACCTAAAATATCGATTTTGAGCATGTTTTGGGTCTGAATCTTGAAAACATTCTAACTAGGAGTAGGCATGTACTGATCGCTTCTAGGACCCAAAAATACCGAATTTTCGGGTGTTTTGAGCCTGAATTTGAGATATAAACGGGTACAGAAGATGCATGCACATATCGACTTTGGACACTTAAAATAACGATTTTTTGCATGTTTTGAGCCTATATTTTGAAAACATTCTAGCACTGAGTATTCATGTACAGATCGCTTCTGGAACCCAAAAATATCGAATTTTCGGGTGTTTTGAGGTTGAATTTGGGATATAAACGGGTGCAGAAGATGCATACACATATTGACTTTGTGCACTTAAAATATCGATTTTCAGTATGTTTTGGGCCTGTATCTGAGCAGGCATGTACAGATCGCTTCTGGGACCCCAAAATATCGAATTTTCGGGTGTTTGGAGCCTGAATTTGAGATATCGACTTTGGGCACCCAAAATATCGATTTTTAGCATGTTTTGAGCCTATATTTTGAAAACATTCTAGCACTGAGAAGGCATGTACAGATTATTTCTGGGACCCCAAAATATCGAATTTTCGGGTGTTTTGATCCTGAATTTGAGATATAAACGGGTACAGAAGATGCATGCACATATCGACTTTGGACACTTAAAATATCGATTTTTAGCATGTTTTGAGCCTATATTTTGAAAACATTCTAGCACTGAGTAGGCATGTACAGTTCGCTTCTGGGACCCCAAAATATCGAATTGTCGGGTGTTTGGAGCCTGAATTTGAGATATAAACGGGTGCAGAAGATGCATACACATATTGACTTTGGTCACCTAAAATATCGATTTTCAGCTTGTTTTGGGCCTGTATTTTGAAAATACTCTTACACGGAGAAGGCATGTACAGATCGCTTCTGGTACCCCAAAATATCGAATTTTTGGGTGTTTTGGGCCTGAATTTGAGATATCGACTTTGGGCACCTAAAATATCGATTTTTAGCATGTTTTGGGAATATATTTTGAAAATATTCTAGCACTGAGTAGGCATGGACAGATCGCTTCAGGGACCACAACATATCAAATTTTCGGGTGTTTTGATCCTGAATTTGAGATATAAACGGGTACAGAAGATGCATGCACATATCGTCTTTTGGGCACCTAAAATATCGATTTTGAGCATGTTTTGGGTCTGTATCTTGAAAACATTCTAACTAAGAGTAGGCATGTACAGATCGCTTCTAGGACCCAAAAATACCGAATGTTCGGGTTTTTTGAGGTTGAATTTGGGATATAAACGGGTGCAGAAGATGCATACACATATTAACTTTGGGCACCTAAAATATCGATTTTCAGCATGTTTTGGGCCTGTATCTGAGTAGGCATGTACAGATCGTTTCTGGGACCCCAAAATATCAAATTTTCGGGTGTTTGGAGCCTGAATTTGAGATATAAACGGGTACAGAAGATGCATGCACATATCGACTTTTGGGCACCTAAAAGATCGATTTTCAGTATGATATGGGCCTGTATTTTGAAAATACTCTAACACGGATTAGGCATGTACAGTTCGCTTCTGGGACCCCAAAATATCGAATTTTCGAGTGTTTTGGGCCTGAATTTGAGATATCGACTTTGGGCACATAAAATATCGATTTTTAGCATGTTTTGGGCATATATTTTGAAAATATTCTAGCACTAAGTAGGCATGTACAGATCACTTCTGGGACCCCAAAATATCGAATTTTCGGGTGTTTTGATCCTGAATTTGAGATATAAACGGGTACAGAAGATGCATGCACATATCGACTTTGGACACTTAAAATATCGATTTTTAGCATGTTATGAGCCTATATTTTGAAAACATTCTAGCACTGAGTAGGCATGTACAGTTCGCTTCTGGGACCCAAAAAATATCGAATTTTCGGGTGTTTTGAGGTTGAATTTGGGATATAAACGGGTACGGAAGATGCATACACATATTGACTTTGGTCAACTAAAATATCGATTTTCAGCATGTTTTAGGCCTGTATTTTGAAAATACTCTAACATGGAGTAGGCAAGTACAGATCGCTTCTGGGACCCCAAAATATCGAATGTTCGGGTGTTAGGAGCCTGAATTTGAGATATAAACGGGTACAAAAGATACATCCACATATCGACTTTTGGGCACCTAAAATATCGATTTTCAGCATGTTTTGGGCCAGTATCTGAGTAGGCATGTACAGACCGCTTCTGGGACCCCAAAACATCGAATTTTCGGGTGTTTGGAGCCTGAATTTGAGATATAAACAGGTACAGAAGATGCATGCACATATCGACTTTTACGCACCTAAAAGATCGATTTTCAGTATGTTATGGGCCTGTATTTTGAAAATACTCTAACACGGAGTAGGCATGTACAGTTCGCTTGTGAGACCCCAAAATATTGTATTTTCAGTTGTTTTTGGCCTGAATTTGAGATATCGACTTTAGGCACCTAAAATATCGATTTTTAGCATGTTTTGAGCCTATATTTTGAAAACATTCTAGCACTGAGTAGGCATGTACAGATCACTTCTGGGACCCCAAAATATCGAATTTTCGGGTGTTTTGATCCTGCATTTGAGATATAAACGGGTACAGAAGATGCATGCACATATCGACTTTGGACACTTAAAATATCGATTTTTAGCATGTTTTGAGCCTATATTTTGAAAACCTTCTAGCACTGAGTAGGCATGTACAGTTCGCTTCTGGGACCCAAAAAATATCGAATTTTCGGGTGTTTTGAGGTTGAATTTGGGATATAAACGGTTACAGAAGATGCATACACATATTGACTTTGGTCACCTAAAATATCGATTTTCAACATGTTTTGGGCCTGTATTTTGAAAATACTTTAACATGGAGTAGGCAAGTACAGATCGCTTCTGGGACCCCAAAATATCGAATGTTCCGGTGTTAGGAGCCTGAATTTGAGATATAAACGGGTACAGAAGATACATCCACATATCGACTTTTGGGAACCTAAAAGATCGATTTTCAGTATGTTTTGGGCCTGTATATTGAAAATACTCTAACACGGAGTAGGCATGTACAGATCTCTTCTGGGACCCTAAAATATCGAATTTTCGGGTGTTTTGGGTCTGAATTTGAGATATCGACTTTGGGCACCTAAAATATCGATTTTTAGCATGTTTTGGGCCTATATTTTGAAAATATTCTAGCACTGAGTAGGCATGTACAGATTGCTTCTGGGACCCCAAAATATCAAATTTTCGGGTGTTTTGATCCTGAATTAGAGATATAAACTTGTACAGAAGATACATGCACATATCGACTTTTGGGCACCTAAAATATCGATTTTGAGCATGTTTTGGGTCTGAATCTTGAAAACATTCTAACTAGGAGTAGGCATGTACTGATCGCTTCTAGGACCCAAAAATACCGAATTTTCGGGTGTTTTGAGCCTGAATTTGAGATATAAACGGGTACAGAAGATGCATGCACATATCGACTTTGGACACTTAAAATAACGATTTTTAGCATGTTTTGAGCCTATATTTTGAAAACATTCTAGCACTGAGTATTCATGTACAGATCGCTTCTGGAACCCAAAAATATCGAATTTTCGGGTGTTTTGAGGTTGAATTTGGGATATAAACGGGTGCAGAAGATGCATACACATATTGACTTTGTGCACTTAAAATATCGATTTTCAGTATGTTTTGGGCCTGTATCTGAGCAGGCATGTACAGATCGCTTCTGGGACCCCAAAATATCGAATTTTCGGGTGTTTGGAGCCTGAATTTGAGATATCGACTTTGGGCACCCAAAATATCGATTTTTAGCATGTTTTGAGCCTATATTTTGAAAACATTCTAGCACTGAGAAGGCATGTACAGATTATTTCTGGGACCCCAAAATATCGAATTTTCGGGTGTTTTTATCCTGAATTTGAGATATAAACGGGTACAGAAGATGCATGCACATATCGACTTTGGACACTTAAAATATCGATTTTTAGCATGTTTTGAGCCTATATTTTGAAAACATTCTAGCACTGAGTAGGCATGTACAGTTCGCTTCTGGGACCCCAAAATATCGAATTGTCGGGTGTTTGGAGCCTGAATTTGAGATATAAACGGGTGCAGAAGATGCATACACATATTGACTTTGGTCACCTAAAATATCGATTTTCAGCTTGTTTTGGGCCTGTATTTTGAAAATACTCTTACACGGAGAAGGCATGTACAGATCGCTTCTGGTACCCCAAAATATCGAATTTTTGGGTGTTTTGGGCCTGAATTTGAGATATCGACTTTGGGCACCTAAAATATCGATTTTTAGCATGTTTTGGGCATATATTTTGAAAACATTCTAGCACTGAGTAGGCATGTACAGTTCGCTTCTGGGACCCAAAAAATATCGAATTTTCGGGTGTTTTGAGGTTGAATTTGGGATATAAACGGGTACGGAAGATGCATACAAATATTGACTTTGGTCAACTAAAATATCGATTTTCAGCATGTTTTGGGCCTGTATTTTGAAAATACTCTAACATGGAGTAGGCAAGTACAGATCGCTTCTGGGACCCCAAAATATCGAATGTTCGGGTGTTAGGAGCCTGAATTTGAGATATAAACGGGTACAGAAGATACATCCACATATCGACTTTTGGGCACCTAAAAGATCGATTTTCAGTATGTTTTGGGCCTGTATATTGAAAATACTCTAACACGGAGTAGGCATGTACAGATCGCTTCTGGGACCCTAAAATATCGAATTTTCGGGTGTTTTGGGCCTGAATTTGAGATATCGACTTTGGGCACCTAAAATATCGATTTTTAGCATGTTTTGGGCCTATATTTTTAAAAATATTCTAGCACTAAGTAGGCATGTACAGCTCACTTCTGGGACCCCAAAATATCGAAATTTTATGTGTTTTGAGCCTGAATTTGAGATATAAACTTGTACAGAAGATGCATGCACATCTCTACTTTGGTCACCTTAAAGATCGATTTTCAGTATGTTTTGGGCCTGTATATTTAAAATCTCTAATACGGAGTAGGCATGTACAGATCGCTTCTGGGACCCCAAAATATCGGGTTTTCGTGCGTTTTGGGCCTGAATTTGAGATATCGACTTTGGGCACCTAAATTATCGATTTTTAGCATGATTTGGGTCTATATTTTGAAAATATTCTAGAACTAAATAGGCATGTACAGATCACTTCTGGGACCAAAAAATATCGAATTTTCGGGTGTTTTGAGGTTGAATTTGGGATACAAACGGGTGCAGAAGATGCATACACAAATTGACTTTGGTCACATAAAATATCGATTTTCAGCATGTTTTGGGCCTGTATTTTGATAATACTCAAACACGGAGTAGGCAAGTCCAGATCACTTATGGGACCTCAAAATATCGAATTTTTGGGTGTTTGGAGCCTGAATTTGAGATATAAACGGGTACAGAAGATGCATTCACATATCGACTTTTGGGCACCTAAAATATCGATTATCTGTATGTTTTGGGCCTGTATTTTATAAAAACTCTAACACGGAGTAGGTATGTACAGATCGCTTCTAAAACCCCAAAATATCGAATTTCCGGTTGTTTAAGGACTGAATTTGAGATATCGACTTTGGGCACATAAAATATCGATTTTTAGCATGTTTTGGGCCTGTATTTTGAAAACATTCTAGCACTGAGTAGGCATGTACAGATCGCTTCTGGGACCCCGAAATATCGAATTTTCGGGTGTTTTGAGCCTGAATTTGAGATATTAACGGGTACAGAAAATGCATGCACATATTGACTTTGGGCACCTAAAATATCGATTTTCAGCATGTTTTGGGCCTGTATTTTGAAAATCCTCTAACACAGAGTAGGCATGTACAGGTCGCTTCTGGGACCCAAAAATATAGAATTTTCGGGTGTTTTGAGCCTGAATTTGAGATATAAACAGGTACTGAAGATGCATGCACATATCGACTTTTGGGCACTTAAAATATCGATTTTGAGCATGTTTTGGATCTGTATCTTGAAAACATTCTAACAAGGAGTAGGAATGTACAGATCGCTTTTAAGACCCAAAAATACCGAATTTTCGGGTGTTTCGGGCCTGAATTTGATATATCGACTTCGGGCACCTAAAATATCGATTTTCGTAATGTTTTGGGCGTGTATTTTGAAAATACTCTAACACGGAGTATGCAAGTACAGATCGCTTCTGGGACCCCAAAATATCGAATTTTCGGGTGTTTTGATCCTGAATTTGAGATATAAACGGGAACATAAGATGCATGCACATATCGACTTTTGGGCACCTAAAATATCGATTTTGAGCATGTTTTGGGTCTGTATCTTGAAAACATTCTAACTAAGAGTAGGCATGTACAGATCGCTTCTAGGACCCAAAAATACCGAATGTTCGAGTTTTTTGAGGTTGAATTTGGGATATAAACGGGTGCAGAAGATGCATACATATATTAACTTTGGGCACCTAAAATATCGATTTTCAGCATGTTTTGGGCCTGTATCTGAGTAGGCATGTACAGATCGTTTCTGAAACCCCAAAATATCAAATTTTCGGGTGTTTGGAGCCTGAATTTGAGATATAAACGGGTACAGAAGATGCATGCACATATCGACTTTTGGGCACCTAAAAGATCGATTTTCAGTATGATATGGGCCTGTATTTTGAAAATACTCTAATACGGAGTAGGCATGTACAGTTCGCTTCTGGGACCCCAAAATATCGAATTTTCGAGTGTTTTGGGCCTGAATTTGAGATATCGACTTTGGGCACATAAAATATCGATTTTTAGCATGTTTTGGGTCTATATTTTGAAAATATTCTAGCACTAAGTAGGCATGTACAGATCACTTCTGGGACCCCAAAATATCGAATTTTCGGGTGTTTTGATCCTGAATTTGAGATATAAACGGGTACAGAAGATGCATGCACATATCGACTTTGGACACTTAAAATATCTATTTTTAACATGTTTTGAGCCTATATTTTGAAAACATTCTAGCACTGAGTAGGCATGTACAGATCGCTTCTGGTACCCCAAAATATCGAATTTTTGGGTGTTTTGGGCCTGAATTTGAGATATAAACGGGTACAGAAGATGCATGCACATATCGTCTATTGGGCACCTAAAATATCGATTTTGAGCATGTTTTGGGTCTGTATCTTGAAAACATTCTAACTAAGAGTAGGCATGTACAGATCGCTTCTAGGACCCAAAAATACCGAATGTTCGGGTTTTTTGAGGTTGAATTTGGGATATAAACGGGTGCAGAAGATGCATACACATATTAACTTTGGGCACCTAAAATATCGATTTTCAGCATGTTTTGGGCCTGTATCTGAGTAGGCATGTACAGATCGTTTCTGGGACCCCAAAATATCGAATTTTCGGGTGTTTGGAGCCTGAATTTGAGATATAAACGGGTACAGAAGATGCATGCACATATCGACTTTTGGGCACCTAAAAGATCGATTTTCAGTATGATATGGGCCTGTATTTTGAAAATACTCTAACACGGATTAGGCATGTACAGTTCGCTTCTGGGACCCCAAAATATCGAATTTTCGAGTGTTTTGGGCCTGAATTTGAGATATCGACTTTGGGCACATAAAATATCGATTTTTAGTATGTTTTGGGCATATATTTTGAAAATATTCTAGCACAAAGTAGGCATGTACAGATCACTTCTGGGACCCCAAAATATCGAATTTTCGGGTGTTTTGATCCTGAATTTGAGATATAAACGGGTACAGAAGATGCATGCACATATCGACTTTGGACACTTAAAATATCGATTTTTAGCATGTTATGAGCCTATATTTTGAAAACATTCTAGCACTGAGTAGGCATGTACAGATCGCTTCTGGGACCCCAAAATATCGAATGTTCGGGTGTTAGGAGCCTGACGTTGAGATATAAACGGGTACAGAAGATACATCCACATATCGACTTTTGGGCACCTAAAAGATCGATTTTCACTATGTTTTGGGCCTGTATATTGAAAATACTCTAACACGGAGTAGGCATGTACAGATCGCTTCTGGGACCCTAAAATATCGAATTTTCGGGTGTTTTGGGCCTGAATTTGAGATATCGACTTTGAGCACCTAAAATATCGATTTTTAGCATGTTTTGGGCCTATATTTTTAAAAATATTCTAGCACTAAGTAGGCATGTACAGCTCACTTCTGGGACCCCAAAATATCGAAATTTTATGTGTTTTGAGCCTGAATTTGAGATATAAACTTGTACAGAAGATGCATGCACATCTCTACTTTGGTCACCTAAAATATCGATTTTCAGCATGTTTTGGGCCTGTATTTTGAAATTACTCTAACACGGAGTAGGCAAGTACAGATCGCTTCTGGTACCCCAAAAAATCGAATTTTCGGGTGTTTGGAGCCTGAATTTGAGATATAAACGGGTACAGAAGATGCATCCACACATCGACTTTTGGGCACCTTAAAGATCGATTTTCAGTATGTTTTGGGCCTGTATATTGAAAAAACTCTAATACGGAGTAGGCATGTACAGATCGCTTCTGGGACCCCAAAATATCGGGTTTTCGTGCGTTTTGGGCCTGAATTTGAGATATCGACTTTAGGCACCTAAATTATCGATTTTTAGCATGTTTTGGGCCTATATTTTGAAAATATTCTAGAACTAAGTAAGCATGTACAGATCACTTCTGGGACCCAAAAATATCGAATTTTCGGGTGTTTTGAGGTTGAATTTGGGATACAAACGGGTGCAGAAGATGCATACACAAATTGACTTTGGTCACCTAAAATATCGATTTTCAGCATGTTTTGGGCCTGTATTTTGATAATACTCAAACACGGAGTAGGCAAGTCCAGATCACTTATGGGACCCCAAAATATCGAATTTTTGGGTGTTTGGAGCCTGAATTTGAGATATAAACGGGTACAGAAGATGCATTCACATATCGACTTTTGGGCACCTAAAATATCGATTATCTGTATGTTTTGGGCCTGTATTTTATAAAAACTCTAACACGGAGTAGGTATGTACAGATCGCTTCTAAAACCCCAAAATATCGAATTTCCGGTTGTTTAAGGACTGAATTTGAGATATCGACTTTGGGCACCTAAAATATCGATTTTTAGCATGTTTTGGGCCTATATTTTGAAAACATTCTAGCACTGAGTAGGCATGTACAGATCGCTTCTGGGACCCCGAAATATCGAATTTTCGGGTGTTTTGAGCCTGAATTTGAGATATTAACGGGTACAGAAAATGCATGCACATATTGACTTTGGGCACCTAAAATATCGATTTTCAGCATGTTTTGGGCCTGTATTTTGAAAATACTCTAACACGGAGTAGGCATGTACAGATCGCTTCTGGGACCCCAAAATATCGAATTTTTGGGTGTTTGGAGCCTGAATTTGAGATATAAACGGGTACAGAAGATGCATTCACATATCGACTTTTGGGCACCTAAAATATCGATTATCTGTATGTTTTGGGTCTGTATTTTATAAAAACTCTAACACGGAGTAGGTATGTACAGATCGCTTCTAAAACCCCAAAATATCGAATTTCCGGTTGTTTAAGGACTGAATTTGAGATATCGACTTTGGGCACCTAAAATATCGATTTTTAGCATGTTTTGGGCCTGTATTTTGAAAACATTCTAGCACTGAGTAGGCATGTACAGATCGCTTCTGGGACCCCGAAATATCGAATTTTCGGGTGTTTTGAGCCTGAATTTGAGATATTAACGGGTACAGAAAATGCATGCACATATTGACTTTGGGCACCTAAAATATCGATTTTCAGCATGTTTTGGGCCTGTATTTTGAAAATACTCTAACACGGAGTAGGCATGTACAGATCGCTTCTGGGACCCAAAAATATAGAATTTTCGGGTGTTTTGAGCCTGAATTTGAGATATAAACAGGTACTGAAGATGCATGCACATATCGACTTTTGGGCACTTAAAATATCGATTTTGAGCATGTTTTGGATCTGTATCTTGAAAACATTCTAACAAGGAGTAGGAATGTACAGATCGCTTCTAAGACCCAAAAATACCGAATTTTCGGGTGTTTCGGGCCTGAATTTGATATATCGACTTTGGGCACCTAAAATATCGATTTTCGTAATGTTTTGGGCGTGTATTTTGAAAATACTCTAACACGGAGTATGCAAGTACAGATCGCTTCTGGGACCCCAAAATATCGAATTTTCGGGTGTTTTGATCTTGAATTTGAGATATAAACGGGAACATAAGATGCATGCACATATCGACTTTTGGGCACCTAAAATATCGATTTTCAGCATGTTTTGGGCCTGTATCTGAGTAGGCATGTACAGATCGTTTCTGAAACCCCAAAATATCAAATTTTCGGGTGTTTGGAGCCTGAATTTGAGATATAAACGGGTACAGAAGATGCATGCACATATCGACTTTTGGGCACCTAAAAGATCGATTTTCAGTATGATATGGGCCTGTATTTTGAAAATACTCTAATACGGAGTAGGCATGTACAGTTCGCTTCTGGGACCCCAAAATATCGAATTTTCGAGTGTTTTGGGCCTGAATTTGAGATATCGACTTTGGGCACATAAAATATCGATTTTTAGCATGTTTTGGGTCTATATTTTGAAAATATTCTAGCACTAAGTAGGCATGTACAGATCACTTCTGGGACCCCAAAATATCGAATTTTCGGGTGTTTTGATCCTGAATTTGAGATATAAACGGATACAGAAGATGCATGCACATATCGACTTTGGACACTTAAAATATCGATTTTTAGCATGTTTTGAGCCTATATTTTGAAAACATTCTAGCACTGAGTAGGCATGTACAGTTCGCTTCTGGGACCCAAAAAATATCGAATTTTCGGGTGTTTTGAGGTTGAATTTGGGATATAAACGGGTACGGAAGATGCATACACATATTGACTTTGGTCACCTAAAATATCGATTTTCAGCATGTTTTGGGCCTGTATTTTGAAAATACTCTAACATGGAGTAGGCAAGTACAGATCGCTTCTGGGACCCCAAAATATCGAATGTTCGGGTGTTAGGAGCCTGAATTTGAGATATAAACGGGTACAGAAGATACATCCACATATCGACTTTTGGGCACCTAAAAGATCGATTTTCAGTATGTTTTGGGCCTGTATATTGAAAACATTCTAGCACTGAGTATTCATGTACAGATTGCTTCTGGAACCCAAAAATATCGAATTTTCGGGTGTTTTGAGGTTGAATTTGGGATATAAACGGGTGCAGAAGATGCATACACATATTGACTTTGTGCACCTAAAATATCGATTTTCAGTATGTTTTGGGCCTGTATCTGAGTAGGCATGTACAGATCGCTTCTGGGACCCCAAAATATCGAATTGTCGGGTGTTTGGAGCCTGAATTTGAGATATCGACTTTGGGCACCTAAAATATCGATTTTTAGCATGTTTTGGGAATATATTTTGAAAATATTCTAGCACTGAGTAGGCATGTACAGATCGTTTCTGGGACCCCAAAATATCAAATTTTCGGGTGTTTGGAGCCTGAATTTGAGATATAAACGGGTACAGAAGATGCATGCACATATCGACTTTTGGGCACCTAAAAGATCGATTTTCAGTATGATATGGGCCTGTATTTTGAAAATACTCTAACACGGATTAGGCATGTACAGTTCGTTTCTGGGACCCCAAAATATCGAATTTTCGAGTGTTTTGGGCCTGAATTTGAGATATCGACTTTGGGCACATAAAATATCGATTTTTAGCATGTTTTGGGCATATATTTTGAAAATATTCTAGCACAAAGTAGGCATGTACAGATCACTTCTGGGACCCCAAAATATCGAATTTTCGGGTGTTTTGATCCTGAATTTGAGATATAAACGGGTACAGAAGATGCATGCACATATCGACTTTGGACACTTAAAATATCGATTTTTAGCATGTTATGAGCCTATATTTTGAAAACATTCTAGCACTGAGTAGGCATGTACAGTTCGCTTCTGGGACCCAAAAAATATCGAATTTTCGGGTGTTTTGAGGTTGAATTTGGGATATAAACGGGTACGGAAGATGCATACACATATTGACTTTGGTCAACTAAAATATCGATTTTCAGCATGTTTTGGGCCTGTATTTTGAAAATACTCTAACATGGAGTAGGCAAGTACAGATCGCTTCTGGGACCCCAAAATATCGAATGTTCGGGTGTTAGGAGCCTGACTTTGAGATATAAACGGGTACAGAAGATACATCCACATATCGACTTTTGGGCACCTAATAGATCGATTTTCAGTATGTTTTGGGCCTGTATATTGAAAATACTCTAACACGGAGTAGGCATGTACAGATCGGTTCTGGGACCCTAAAATATCGAATTTTCGGGTGTTTTGGGCCTGAATTTGAGATATCGACTTTGGGCACCTAAAATATCGATTTTTAGCATGTTTTGGGCCTATATTTTTAAAAATATTCTAGCACTAAGTAGGCATGTACAGCTCACTTCTGGGACCCCAAAATATCGAAATTTTATGTGTTTTGAGCCTGAATTTGAGATATAAACTTGTACAGAAGATGCATGCACATCTCTACTTTGGTCACCTAAAATATCGATTTTCAGCATGTTTTTGGGCCTGTATTTTAAAATTACTCTAACACGGAGTAGGCAAGTACAGATCGCTTCTGGTACCCCAAAATATCGAATTTTCGGGTGTTTGGAGCCTGAATTTGAGATATAAACGGGTACAGAAGATGCATCCACACATCGACTTTTGGGCACCTTAAAGATCGATTTTCAGTATGTTTTGGGCCTGTATATTGAAAAAACTCTAATACGGAGTAGGCATGTACAGATCGCTTCTGGGACCCCAAAATATCGGGTTTTCGTGCGTTTTGGGCCTGAATTTGAGATATCGACTTTAGGCACCTAAATTATCGATTTTTAGCATGTTTTGGGCCTATATTTTGAAAATATTCTTGAACTAAGTAGACATGTACAGATCACTTCTGGGACCCAAAAATATCGAATTTTCGGGTGTTTTGAGGTTGAATTTGGGATATAAACGGGTGCAGAAGATGCATACACAAATTGACTTTGGTCACCTAAAATATCGATTTTCAGCATGTTTTGGGCCTGTATTTTGAAAATTCTCTAACACGGAGTAGGCATGTACAGATCGCTTCTGGGACCCAAAAATATAGAATTTTCAGGTGTTTTGAGCCTGAATTTGAGATATAAACAGGTACTGAAGATGCATGCACATATCGACTTTTGGGCACTTAAAATATCGATTTTGAGCATGTTTTGGATCTGTATCTTGAAAACATTCTAACAAGGAGTAGGAATGTACAGATCGCTTCTGGGACCCGAAAATATCGAATTTTCGGGTGTTTTGATCCTGAATTTGAGATATAAACGGGAACATAAGATGCATGCACATATCGACTTTTGGGCACCTAAAATATCGATTTTCAGCATGTTTTGGGCCTGTATCTGAGTAGGCATGTACAGATCGTTTCTGAAACCCCAAAATATCAAATTTTCGGGTGTTTGGAGCCTGAATTTGAGATATAAACGGGTACAGAAGATGCATGCACATATCGACTTTTGGGCACCTAAAAGATCGATTTTCAGTATGATATGGGCCTGTATTTTGAAAATACTCTAATACGGAGTAGGCATGTACAGTTCGCTTCTGGGACCCCAAAATATCGAATTTTCGAGTGTTTTGGGCCTGAATTTGAGATATCGACTTTGGGCACATAAAATATCGATTTTTAGCATGTTTTGGGTCTATATTTTGAAAATATTCTAGCACTAAGTAGGCATGTACAGATCACTTCTGGGACCCCAAAATATCGAATTTTCGGGTGTTTTGATCCTGAATTTGAGATATAAACGGGTACAGAAGATTCATGCACATATCGACTTTGGACACTTAAAATATCGATTTTTAGCATGTTTTGAGCCTATATTTTGAAAACATTCTAGCACTGAGTAGGCATGTACAGTTCGCTTCTGGGACCCAAAAAATATCGAATTTTCGGGTGTTTTGAGGTTGAATTTGGGATATAAACGGGTACGGAAGATGCATACACATATTGACTTTGGTCACCTAAAATATCGATTTTCAGCATGTTTTGGGCCTGTATTTTGATAATACTCTAACATGGAGTAGGCAAGTACAGATCGCTTCTGGGACCCCAAAATATCGAATGTTCGGGTGTTAGGAGCCTGAATTTGAGATATAAACGGGTACAGAAGATACATCCACATATCGACTTTTGGGCACCTAAAAGATCGATTTTCAGTATGTTTTGGGCCTGTATATTGAAAATACTCTAACACGGAGTAGGCATGTACAGATCGCTTCTGGGACCCTAAAATATCGAATTTTCGGGTGTTTTGGGCCTGAATTTGAGATATCGACTTTGGGCACCTAAAATATCGATTTTTAGCATGTTTTGGGCCTATATTATAAAAATATTCTAGCACTAACTAGGCATGTACAGCTCACTTCTGGGACCCCAAAATATCGAAATTTTATGTGTTTTGAGCCTGAATTTGAGATATAAGCTTGTACAGAAGATGCATGCACATATCGACTTTTGGGCACCTAAAATATCGATTTTGAGCATGTTTTGGGTCTGAATCTTGAAAACATTCTTACTAGGAGTAGGCATGTACAGATCGCTTCAAGGACCCAAAAATACCGAATTTTCGGTTGTTTTGAGCCTGAATTTGAGATATAAACGGGTACAGAAGATGCATGCACATATCGACTTTGGACACTTAAAATAACGATTTTTAGCATGTTTTGAGCCTATATTTTGAAAACATTCTAGCACTGAGTATTCATGTACAGATTGCTTCTGGAACCCAAAAATATCGAATTTTCGGGTGTTTTGAGGTTGAATTTGGGATATAAACGGGTGCAGAAGATGCATACACATATTGACTTTGTGCACCTAAAATATCGATTTTCAGTATGTTTTGGGCCTGTATCTGAGTAGGCATGTACAGATCGCTTCTGGGACCCCAAAATATCGAATTGTCGGGTGTTTGGAGCCTGAATTTGAGATATCGACTTTGGGCACCTAAAATATCGATTTTTAGCATGTTTTGGGAATATATTTTGAAAATATTCTAGCACTGAGTAGGCATGTACAGATCGCTTCAGGGACCACAACATATCAAATTTTCGGGTGTTTTGATCCTGAATTTGAGATATAAACGGGTACAGAAGATGCATGCACATATCGTCTTTTGGGCACCTAAAATATCGATTTTGAGCATGTTTTGGGTCTGTATCTTGAAAACATTCTAACTAAGAGTAGGCATGTACAGATCGCTTCTAGGACCCAAAAATACCGAATGTTCGGGTTTTTTGAGGTTGAATTTGGGATATAAACGGGTGCAGAAGATGCATACACATATTAACTTTGGGCACCTAAAATATCGATTTTCAGCATGTTTTGGGCCTGTATCTGAGTAGGCATGTACAGATCGTTTCTGGGACCCCAAAATATCAAATTTTCGGGTGTTTGGAGCCTGAATTTGAGATATAAACGGGTACAGAAGATGCATGCACATATCGACTTTTGGGCACCTAAAAGATCGATTTTCAGTATGATATGGGCCTGTATTTTGAAAATACTCTAACACGGATTAGGCATGTACAGATCGCTTCTGGGACCCCAAAATATCGGGTTTTCGTGCGTTTTGGGCCTGAATTTGAGATATCGACTTTAGGCACCTAAATTATCGATTTTTAGCATGTTTTGGGCCTATATTTTGAAAATATTCTTGAACTAAGTAGACATGTACAGATCACTTCTGGGACCCAAAAATATCGAATTTTCGGGTGTTTTGAGGTTGAATTTGGGATATAAACGGGTGCAGAAGATGCATACACAAATTGACTTTGGTCACCTAAAATATCGATTTTCAGCATGTTTTGGGCCTGTATTTTGAAAATTCTCTAACACGGAGTAGGCATGTACAGATCGCTTCTGGGACCCAAAAATATAGAATTTTCAGGTGTTTTGAGCCTGAATTTGAGATATAAACAGGTACTGAAGATGCATGCACATATCGACTTTTGGGCACTTAAAATATCGATTTTGAGCATGTTTTGGATCTGTATCTTGAAAACATTCTAACAAGGAGTAGGAATGTACAGATCGCTTCTGGGACCCGAAAATATCGAATTTTCGGGTGTTTTGATCCTGAATTTGAGATATAAACGGGAACATAAGATGCATGCACATATCGACTTTTGGGCACCTAAAATATCGATTTTCAGCATGTTTTGGGCCTGTATCTGAGTAGGCATGTACAGATCGTTTCTGAAACCCCAAAATATCAAATTTTCGGGTGTTTGGAGCCTGAATTTGAGATATAAACGGGTACAGAAGATGCATGCACATATCGACTTTTGGGCACCTAAAAGATCGATTTTCAGTATGATATGGGCCTGTATTTTGAAAATACTCTAATACGGAGTAGGCATGTACAGTTCGCTTCTGGGACCCCAAAATATCGAATTTTCGAGTGTTTTGGGCCTGAATTTGAGATATCGACTTTGGGCACATAAAATATCGATTTTTAGCATGTTTTGGGTCGATATTTTGAAAATATTCTAGCACTAAGTAGGCATGTACAGATCACTTCTGGGACCCCAAAATATCGAATTTTCGGGTGTTTTGATCCTGAATTTGAGATATAAACGGGTACAGAAGATGCATGCACATATCGACTTTGGACACTTAAAATATCGATTTTTAGCATGTTTTGAGCCTATATTTTGAAAACATTCTAGCACTGAGTAGGCATGTACAGTTCGCTTCTGGGACCCAAAAAATATCGAATTTTCGGGTGTTTTGAGGTTGAATTTGGGATATAAACGGGTACGGAAGATGCATACACATATTGACTTTGGTCACCTAAAATATCGATTTTCAGCATGTTTTGGGCCTGTATTTTGATAATACTCTAACATGGAGTAGGCAAGTACAGATCGCTTCTGGGACCCCAAAATATCGAATGTTCGGGTGTTAGGAGCCTGAATTTGAGATATAAACGGGTACAGAAGATACATCCACATATCGACTTTTGGGCACCTAAAAGATCGATTTTCAGTATGTTTTGGGCCTGTATATTGAAAATACTCTAACACGGAGTAGGCATGTACAGATCGCTTCTGGGACCCTAAAATATCGAATTTTCGGGTGTTTTGGGCCTGAATTTGAGATATCGACTTTGGGCACCTAAAATATCGATTTTTAGCATGTTTTGGGCCTATATTATAAAAATATTCTAGCACTAACTAGGCATGTACAGCTCACTTCTGGGACCCCAAAATATCGAAATTTTATGTGTTTTGAGCCTGAATTTGAGATATAAGCTTGTACAGAAGATGCATGCACATATCGACTTTTGGGCACCTAAAATATCGATTTTGAGCATGTTTTGGGTCTGAATCTTGAAAACATTCTTACTAGGAGTAGGCATGTACAGATCGCTTCAAGGACCCAAAAATACCGAATTTTCGGTTGTTTTGAGCCTGAATTTGAGATATAAACGGGTACAGAAGATGCATGCACATATCGACTTTGGACACTTAAAATAACGATTTTTAGCATGTTTTGAGCCTATATTTTGAAAACATTCTAGCACTGAGTATTCATGTACAGATTGCTTCTGGAACCCAAAAATATCGAATTTTCGGGTGTTTTGAGGTTGAATTTGGGATATAAACGGGTGCAGAAGATGCATACACATATTGACTTTGTGCACCTAAAATATCGATTTTCAGCATGTTTTGGGCCTGTATCTGAGTAGGCATGTACAGATCGCTTCTGGGACCCCAAAATATCGAATTGTCGGGTGTTTGGAGCCTGAATTTGAGATATCGACTTTGGGCACCTAAAATATCGATTTTTAGCATGTTTTGGGAATATATTTTGAAAATATTCTAGCACTGAGTAGGCATGTACAGATCGCTTCAGGGACCACAACATATCAAATTTTCGGGTGTTTTGATCCTGAATTTGAGATATAAACGGGTACAGAAGATGCATGCACATATCGTCTTTTGGGCACCTAAAATATCGATTTTGAGCATGTTTTGGGTCTGTATCTTGAAAACATTCTAACTAAGAGTAGGCATGTACAGATCGCTTCTAGGACCCAAAAATACCGAATGTTCGGGTTTTTTGAGGTTGAATTTGGGATATAAACGGGTGCAGAAGATGCATACACATATTAACTTTGGGCACCTAAAATATCGATTTTCAGCATGTTTTGGGCCTGTATCTGAGTAGGCATGTACAGATCGTTTCTGGGACCCCAAAATATCAAATTTTCGGGTGTTTGGAGCCTGAATTTGAGATATAAACGGGTACAGAAGATGCATGCACATATCGACTTTTGGGCACCTAAAAGATCGATTTTCAGTATGATATGGGCCTGTATTTTGAAAATACTCTAACACGGATTAGGCATGTACAGTTCGTTACTGGGACCCCAAAATATCGAATTTTCGAGTGTTTTGGGCCTGAATTTGAGATATCGACTTTGGGCACATAAAATATCGATTTTTAGCATGTTTTGGGCATATATTTTGAAAATATTCTAGCACAAAGTAGGCATGTACAGATCACTTCTGGGACCCCAAAATATCGAATTTTCGGTTGTTTTGATCCTGAATTTGAGATATAAACGGGTACAGAAGATGCATGCACATATCGACTTTGGACACTTAAAATATCGATTTTTAGCATGTTATGAGCCTATATTTTGAAAACATTCTAGCACTGAGTAGGCATGTACAGCTCACTTCTGGGACCCCAAAATATCGAAATTTTATGTGTTTTGAGCCTGAATTTGAGATATAAACTTGTACAGAAGATGCATGCACATCTCTACTTTGGTCACCTAAAATATCGATTTTCAGCATGTTTTGGGCCTGTATTTTAAAATTACTCTAACACGGAGTAGGCAAGTACAGATCGCTTCTGGTACCCCAAAATATCGAATTTTCGGGTGTTTGGAGCCTGAATTTGAGATATAAACGGGTACAGAAGATGCATCCACACATCGACTTTTGGGCACCTTAAAGATCGATTTTCAGTATGTTTTGGGCCTGTATATTGAAAAAACTCTAATACGGAGTAGGCATGTACAGATCGCTTCTGGGACCCCAAAATATCGGGTTTTCGTGCGTTTTGGGCCTGAATTTGAGATATCGACTTTAGGCACCTAAATTATCGATTTTTAGCATGTTTTGGGCCTATATTTTGAAAATATTCTTGAACTAAGTAGACATGTACAGATCACTTCTGGGACCCAAAAATATCGAATTTTCGGGTGTTTTGAGGTTGAATTTGGGATATAAACGGGTGCAGAAGATGCATACACAAATTGACTTTGGTCACCTAAAATATCGATTTTCAGCATGTTTTGGGCCTGTATTTTGAAAATACTCTAACACGGAGTAGGCATGTACAGATCGCTTCTGGGACCCAAAAATATAGAATTTTCGGGTGTTTTGAGCCTGAATTTGAGATATAAACAGGTACTGAAGATGCATGCACATATCGACTTTTGGGCACTTAAAATATCGATTTTGAGCATGTTTTGGATCTGTATCTTGAAAACATTCTAACAAGGAGTAGGAATGTACAGATCGCTTCTAAGACCAAAAAATACCGAATTTTCGGGTGTTTCGGGCCTGAATTTGATATATCGACTTTGGGCACCTAAAATATCGATTTTCGGAATGTTTTGGGCCTGTATTTTGAAAATACTCTAACACGGAGTATGCAAGTACAGATCGCTTCTGGGACCCCTAAATATCGAATTTTCGTGTGTTTTGGGCCTCAATTTGAGATATCGACTTTGGGCACCTAAAATATCGATTTGAGCATGTTTTGGGCCTATATTTTGAAAATATTCTAGCACTAAGTAGGCATGTACAGATCACTTCTGGGACCCCAAAATATCGAATTTTCGGGTGTTTTGATCCTGAATTTGAGATATAAAGGGGTACAGAAGATGCATGCACATATCGACTTTGGACACTTAAAATATCGATTTTTAGCATGTTTTGAGCCTATATTTTGAAAACATTCTAGCACTGAGTAGGCATGTGCAGTTCGCTTCTGGGACCCAAAAAATATCGAATTTTCGGGTGTTTTGAGGTTGAATTTGGGATATAAACGGGTACGGAAGATGCATACACATATTGACTTTGGTCACCTAAAATATCGATTTTCAGCATGTTTTGGGCCTGTATTTTGAAAATACTCTAACATGGAGTAGGCAAGTACAAATCGCTTCTGGGACCCAAAAATATCGAATTTTCGGGTGTTTGGAGCCTGAATTTGAGATATAAACGGGTACAGAAGATGCATTCACATATCGACTTTTGGGCACCAAAAAGATCGATTTTCAGTATGTTTTGGGCCTGTATATTGAAAATACTCTAACACGGAGTAGGCATGTAGAGATCGATTCTGGGACCCCTAAATATCGAATTTTCGTGTGTTTTGGGCCTCAATTTGAGATATCGACTTTGGGCACCTAAAATATCGATTTTTTGCATGTTTTGGGCCTATATTTTAAAAATATTCTAGCACTAAGTAGGCATGTACAGCTCACTTCTGGGACCCCAAAATATCGAATTTTGGGTGTTTTGAGCCTGAATTTGAGATATAAACGGGTACAGAATATGCATGCACATCTCTACCTTGGTCACCTAAAATATCGATTTTCAGCATTTTTTGGGCCTGTATTTTGAAAATACTCTAACACGGAGTAGGCAAGTACAGATCGCTTATGGGACCCCAAAATATCGAATTTTCGGGTGTTTGGAGCCTGAATTTGAGATATAAACGGGTACAGAATATGCATCCACATATCGACTTTTGGGCACCTTAAAGATCGATTTTCAGTATGTTTTGGGCCTGTATATTTAAAATCTCTAATACGGAGTAGGCATGTACAGAACGCTTCTGGGACCCCAAAATATCGGGTTTTCGTGCGTTTTGGGCCTGAATTTGAGATATCGACTTTGGGCACCTAAATTATCGATTTTTAGCATGATTTGGGTCTATATTTTGAAAATATTCTAGAACTAAATAGGCATGTACAGATCACTTCTGGGACCAAAAAATATCGAATTTTCGGGTGTTTTGAGGTTGAATTTGGGATATAAACGGGTGCAGAAGATGCATACACAAATTGACTTTGGTCACCTAAAATATCGATTATCTGTAGGTTTTGGGCCTGTATTTTATAAAAACTCTAACACGGAGTAGGTATGTACAGATCGCTTCTAAAACCCCAAAATATCGAATTTCCGGTTGTTTAAGGACTGAATTTGAGATATCGACTTTGGGCACCTAAAATATCGATTTTTAGCATGTTTTGGGCCTATATTTTGAAAACATTCTAGCACTGAGTAGGCATGTACAGATCGCTTCTGGGACCCCGAAATATCGAATTTTCGGGTGTTTTGAGCCTGAATTTGAGATATTAACGGGTACAGAAAATGCATGCACATATTGACTTTGGGCACCTAAAATATCGATTTTCAGCATGTTTTGGGCCTGTATTTTGAAAATACTCTAACACGGAGTAGGCATGTACAGATCGCTTCTGGGACCCCAAAATATCGAATTTTTGGGTGTTTGGAGCCTGAATTTGAGATATAAACGGGTACAGAAGATGCATTGACATATCGACGTTTGGGCACCTAAAATATCGATTATCTGTATGTTTTGGGCCTGTATTTTATAAAAACTCTAACACGGAGTAGGTATGTACAGATCGCTTCTAAAACCCCAAAATATCGAATTTCCGGTTGTTTAAGGACTGAATTTGAGATATCGACTTTGGGCACATAAAATATCGATTTTTAGCATGTTTTGGGCCTGTATCTTGAAAACATTCTAGCACTGAGTAGGCATGTACAGATCGCTTCTGGGACCCCGAAATATCGAATCTTCGGGTGTTTTGAGCCTGAATTTGAGATATTAACGGGTACAGAAAATGCATGCACATATTGACTTTGGGCACCTAAAATATCGATTTTCAGCATGTTTTGGGCCTGTATTTTGAAAATACTCTAACACTGAGTAGGCATGTACAGATCGCTTTTGGACCCAAAAATATAGAATTTTCGGGTGTTTTGAGCCTGAATTTGAGATATAAACAGGTACTGAAGATGTATGCACATATCGACTTTTGGGCACTTAAAATATCGATTTTGAGCATGTTTTGGATCTGTATCTTGAAAACATTCTAACAAGGAGTAGGAATGTACAGATCGCTTCTAAGACCCAAAAATACCGAATTTTCGGGTGTTTCGGGCCTGAATTTGATATATCGACTTTGGGCACCTAAAATATCGATTTTCGTAATGTTTTGGGCGTGTATTTTGAAAATACTCTAACACGGAGTATGCAAGTACAGATCGCTTCTGGGACCCCAAAATATCGAATTTTCGGGTGTTTTGATCCTGAATTTGAGATATAAACGGGAACATAAGATGCATGCACATATCGACTTTTGGGCACCTAAAATATCGATTTTGAGCATGTTTTGGGTCTGTATCTTGAAAACATTCTAACTAAGAGTAGGCATGTACAGATCGCTTCTAGGACCCAAAAATACCGAATGTTCGAGTTTTTTGAGGTTGAATTTGGGATATAAAAGGGTGCAGAAGATGCATACATATATTAACTTTGGGCACCTAAAATATAGATTTTCAGCATGTTTTGGGCCTGTATCTGAGTAGGCATGTACAGATCGTTTCTGAAACCCCAAAATATCAAATTTTCGGGTGTTTGGAGCCTGAATTTAAGATATAAACGGGTACAGAAGATGCATGCACATATCGACTTTTGGGCACCTAAAAGATCGATTTTCAGTATGATATGGGCCTGTATTTTGAAAATACTCTAATACGGAGTAGGCATGTACAGTTCGCTACTGGGACCCCAAAATATCGAATTTTCGAGTGTTTTGGGCCTGAATTTGAGATATCGACTTTGGGCACATAAAATATCGATTTTTAGCATGTTTTGGGTCTATATTTTGAAAATATTCTAGCACTAAGTAGGCATGTACAGATCACTTCTGGGACCCCAAAATATCGAATTTTCGGGTGTTTTGATCCTGAATTTGAGATATAAACGGGTACAGAAGATGCATGCACATATCGACTTTGGACACTTAAAATATCGATTTTTAGCATGTTTTGAGCCTATATTTTGAAAAACTTCTAGCACTGAGTAGGCATGTACAGTTCGCTTCTGGGACCCAAAAAATATCGAATTTTCGGGTGTTTTGAGGTTGAATTTGGGATATAAACGGGTACGGAAGATGCATACACATATTGACTTTGGTCACCTAAAATATCGATTTTCAGCATGTTTTGGGCCTGTATTTTGAAAATACTCTAACATGGAGTAGGCAAGTACAGATCGCTTCTGGGACCCCAAAATATCGAATGTTCGGGTGTTAGGAGCCTGAATTTGAGATATAAACGGGTACAGAAGATACATCCACATATCGACTTTTGGGCACCTAAAAGATCGATTTTCAACTTGTTTTGGGCCTGTATATTGAAAATACTCTAACACGGAGTAGGCATGTACAGATCGCTTCTGGGTCCCTAAAATATCGAATTTTCAGGTGTTTTGGGCCTGAATTTGAGATATCGACTTTGGGCACCTAAAATATCGATTTTTAGCATGTTTTGGGCCTATATTATAAAAATATTCTAGCACTAACTAGGCATGTACAGCTCACTTCTGGGACCCAAAAATATCGAAATTTTATGTGTTTTGAGCCTGAATTTGAGATATAAACTTGTACAGAAGATGCATGCACATATCGACTTTTGGGCACCTAAAATATCGATTTTGAGCATGTTTTGGGTCTGAATCTTGAAAACATTCTAACTAGGAGTAGGCATGTACAGATCGCTTCAAGGACCCAAAAATACCGAATTTTCTGGTGTTTTGATACTGAATTTGAGATATAAACGGGTACAGAAGATGCATGCACATATCGACTTTGGACACTTAAAATAACGATTTTTAGCATGTTTTGAGCCTATATTTTGAAAACATTCTAGCACTGAGTATTCATGTACAGATCGCTTCTGGAACCCAAAAATATCGAATTTTCGGGTGTTTTGAGGTTGAATTTGAGATATAAAAGGGTGCAGAAGATGCATACACATATTGACTTTGTGCACCTAAAATATCGATTTTCAGTATGTATTGGGCCTGTATCTGAGTAGGCATGTACAGATCGCTTCTGGGACCCCAAAATATCGAATTGTCGGGTGTTTGGAGCCTGAATTTGAGATATAAACGGGTGCAGAAGATGCATACACATATTGACTTTGGTCACCTAAAATATCGATTTTCAGCATGTTTTGGGCCTGTATTTTGAAAATACTCTAACACGGAGTAGGCAAATACAGATCGCTTCTGGGGCCCAAAAAATATCGAATTTTCGGGTGTTTGGAGCCTGAATTTGAGATATAAACGGGTACAAAAGATACATCAACATATCGACTTTTGGGCACCTAAAAGATCGATTTTCAGTATGTTTTGGGCCTGTATATTGAAAATACTCTTACACGGAGTAGGCATGTACAGATCGCTTCTGGTACCCCAAAATATCGAATTTTTGGGTGTTTTGGGCCTGAATTTGAGATATCGACTTTGGGCACCTAAAATATCGATTTTTAGCATGTTTTGGGAATATATTTTGAAAATATTCTAGCACTGATTAGGCATGTACAGATCGCTTCAGGGACCACAACATATCAAATTTTCGGGTGTTTTGATCCTGAATTTGAGATATAAACGGGTACAGAAGATGCATGCACATATCGTCTTTTTGGCACTTAAAATAACGATTTTTAGCATGTTTTGAGCCTATATTTTGAAAACATTCTAGCACTGAGTATTCATGTACAGATCGCTTCTGGAACCCAAAAATATCGAATTTTCGGGTGTTTTGAGGTTGAATTTGAGATATAAACGGGTGCAGAAGATGCATACACATATTGACTTTGTGCACCTAAAATATCGATTTTCAGTATGTTTTGGGCCTGTATCTGAGTAGGCATGTACAGATCGCTACTGGGACCCCAAAATATCGAATTGTCGGGTGTTTGGAGCCTGAATTTGAGATATAAACGGGTGCAGAAGATGCATACACATATTGACTTTGGTCACCTAAAATATCGATTTTCAGCATGTTTTGGGCCTGTATTTTGAAAATACTCTAACACGGAGTAGGCAAATACAGATCGCTTCTGGGGCCCAAAAAATATCGAATTTTCGGGTGTTTGGAGCCTGAATTTGAGATATAAACGGGTACAAAAGATACATCAACATATCGACTTTTGAGCACCTAAAAGATCGATTTTCAGTATGTTTTGGGCCTGTATATTGAAAATACTCTTACACGGAGTAGGCATGTACAGATCGCTTCTGGTACCCCAAAATATCTAGTTTTTGGGTGTTTTGGGCCTGAATTTGAGATATCGACTTTGGGCACCTAAAATATCGATTTTTAGCATGTTTTGGGAATATATTTTGAAAATATTCTAGCACTGAGTAAGCATGTACAGATCGCTTCAGGGACCACAACATATCAATTTTTCGGGTGTTTTGATCCTGAATTTGAGATATAAACGGGTACAGAAGATGCATGCACATATCGTCTTTTTGGCACCTAAAATATCGATTTTGAGCATGTTTTGGGTCTGTATCTTGAAAACATTCTAACTAAGAGTAGGCATGTACAGATCGCTTCTAGGACCCAAAAATACCGAATGTTCGGGTTTTTTGAGGTTGAATTTGGGATATAAACGGGCGCAGAAGATGCATACACATATTAACTTTGGGCACCTAAAATATCGATTTTCAGCATGTTTTGGGCCTGTATCTGAGTAGGCATGTACAGATCGTTTCTGGGACCCCAAAATATCAAATTTTCGGGTGTTTGGAGCCTGAATTTGAGATATAAACGGGTACAGAAGATGCATGCACATATCGACTTTTGGGCACCTAAAAGATCGATTTTCAGTATGATATGGGCCTGTATTTTGAAAATACTCTAACACGGATTAGGCATGTACAGTTCGCTTCTGGGACCCCAAAATATCGAATTTTCGAGTGTTTTGGGCCTGAATTCGAGATATCGACTTTGGGCACATAAAATATCGATTTTTAGCATGTTTTGGGCATATATTTTGAAAATATTCTAGCACTAAGTAGGCAAGTACAGATCGCTTCTGGGACCCCAAAATATCGAATGTTCGGGTGTTAGGAGCCTGAATTTGAGATATAAACGGGTACAGAAGATACATCCACATATCGACTTTTGGGCACCTAAAATATCGATTTTCAGTATGTTTTGGGCCTGTATATTGAAAATACTCTAACACGGAGTAGGCATGTACAGATCGCTTCTGGGACCCTAAAATATCGAATTTTCGGGTGTTTTGGGCCTGAATTTGAGATATCGACTTTGGGCACCTAAAATATCGATTTTTAGCATGTTTTGGGCCTATATTTTTAAAAATATTCTAGCACTAAGTAGGCATGTACAGCTCACTTCTGGGACCCAAAAATATCGAAATTTTATGTGTTTTGACCCTGAATTTGAGATATAAACTTGTACAGAAGATGCATGCACATCTCTACTTTGGTCACCTAAAATATCGATTTTCAGCATGTTTTGGGCCTGTATTTTGAAATTACTCTAACACGGAGTAGGCAAGTACAGATCGCTTCTGGTACCCCAAAATATCGAATTTTCGGGTGTTTGGAGCCTGAATTTGAGATATAAACGGGTACAGAAGATGCATCCAGACATCGACTTTTGGGCACCTTAAAGATCGATTTTCAGTATGTTTTTGGCCTGTATATTGAAAATATTCTAGAACTAAGTAGGCATGTACAGATCACTTCTGGGACCCAAAAATATCGAATTTTCGGGTGTTTTGAGGTTGAATTTGGGATATAAACGGGTGCAGAAGATGCATACACAAATTGACTTTGGTCACCTAAAATATCGATTTTCAGCATGTTTTGGACCTGTATTTTGAAAATTCTCTAACACGGAGTAGGCATGTACAGATCGCTTCTGGGACCCAAAAATATAGAATTTTCGGGTGTTTTGAGCCTGAATTTGAGATATAAACAGGTACTGAAGATGCATGCACATATCGACTTTTGGGCACTTAAAATATCGATTTTGAGCATGTTTTGGATCTGTATCTTGAAAACATTCTAACAAGGAGTAGGAATGTACAGATCGCTTCTAAGACCCAAAAATACCGAATTTTCGGGTGTTTCGGGCCTGAATTTGATATATCGACTTTGGGCACCTAAAATATCGATTTTCGGAATGTTTTGGGCCTGTATTTTGAAAATACTCTAACACGGAGTATGCAAGTACAGATCGTTTCTGGGACCCCAAAATATAGAATTTTCGGGTGTTTGAAGCCTGAATTTGAGATATAAACGGGTACAGAAGATGCATGCACATATCGACTTTTGGGCACCAAAAAGATCTATTTTCAGTATGTTTTGGGACTGTATATTGAAAATACTCTAACACGGAGTAGGCATGTACAGATCGATTCTGGGACCCCTAAATATCGAATTTTCGTGAGTTTTGGGCCTCAATTTGAGATATCGACTTTGGGCACCTAAAATATCGATTTTGAGCATGTTTTGGGCCTATATTTTGAAAATATTCTAGCACTAAGTAGGCATGTACAGATCACTTCTGGGACCCCAAAATATCGAATTTTGGGTGTTTTGAGCCTGAATTTGAGATATAAACGGGTACAGAAGATGCATGCACATCTCTACTTTGGTCACCTAAAATATCGATTTTCAGCATGTTTTGGGCCTGTATTTTGAAAATACTTTAACACGGAGTAGGCAAGTACAGATCGCTTATGGGACCCCAAAATATCGAATTTTCGGGTGTTTGGAGCCTGAATTTGAGATATAAACGGGTACAGAATATGCATCCACATATCGACTTTTGGGCACCTTAAAGATCGATTTTCAGTAGGTTTTGGGCCTGTATATTTAAAAAACTCTAATACGGAGTAGGCATGTACAGATCGCTTCTGGGACCCCAAAATATCGGGTTTTCGTGCGTTTTGGGCCTGAATTTGAGATATCGACTTTGGGCACCTAAATTATCGATTTTTAGCATGTTTTGGGTCTATATTTTGAAAATATTCTAGAACTAAATAGGCATGTACAGATCGCTTCTGGGACCCCGAAATATCGAATTTTCGGGTGTTTTGAGCCTGAATTTGAGATATTAACAAGTACAGAAAATGCATGCACATATTGACTTTGGGCACCTAAAATATCGATTTTCAGCATGTTTTGGGCCTGTATTTTGAAAATACTCTAACACGGAGTAGGCATGTACAGATCGCTTCTGGGACCCAAAAATATAGAATTTTCGGGTGTTTTGAGCCTGAATTTGAGATATAAACAGGTACTGAAGATGCATGCACATATCGACTTTTGGCACTTAAAATATCGATTTTGAGCATGTTTTGGATCTGTATCTTAAAAACATTCTAACAAGGAGTAGGAATGTACAGATCGCTTCTAAGACCCAAAAATACCGAATTTTCGGGTGTTTCGGGCCTGAATTTGATATATCGACTTTGGGCACCTAAAATATCGATTTTCGTAATGTTTTGGGCGTGTATTTTGAAAATACTCTAACACGGAGTATGCAAGTACAGATCGCTTCTGGGACCCCAAAATATCGAATTTTGGGTGTTTGGAGCCTGAATTTGAGATATAAACGGGTACAGAAGATGCATGCACATCTCTACATTGGTCACCTAAAATATCGATTTTCAGCATGTTTTGGGCCTGTATTTTGAAAATACTCTAACACGAAGTAGGCAAGTACAGATCGCTTATGGGACCCCAAAATATCGAATTTTCGGGTGTTTGGAGCCTGAATTTGAGATATAAACGGGTACAGAATATGCATCCACATATCGACTTTTGGGCACCTTAAAGATCGATTTTCAGTAGGTTTTGGGCCTGTATATTTAAAAAACTCTAATACGGAGTAGGCATGTATAGATCGCTTCTGGGACCCCAAAATATCGGGTTTTCGTGCGTTTTGGGCATGAATTTGAGATATCGACTTTGGGCACCTAAATTATCGATTTTTAGCATGTTTTGGGTCTATATTTTGAAAATATTCTAGAACTAAATAGGCATGTACAGATCACTTCTGGGACCAAACAATATCGAATTTTCGGGTGTTTTGAGGTTGAATTTGGGATATAAACGGGTGCAGAAGATGCATACACAAATTGACCTTGGTCACCTAAAATATCGATTTTCAGCATGTTTTCGGCCTGTATTTTGATAATACTCAAACCCGGAGTAGGCAAGTCCAGATCACTTCTGGGACCCCAAAATATCGAATTTTTGGGTGTTTGGAGCCTGAATTTGAGATATAAAAGGGTACAGAAGATGCATTCACATATCGACTTTTGGGCACCTAAAATATCGATTATCTGTATGTTTTGGGCCTGTATTTTATAAAAACTCTAACACGGAGTAGGTATGTACAGATCGCTTCTAAAACCCCAAAATGTCGAATTTCCGGTTGTTTAAGGACTGAATTTGAGATATCGACTTTGGTCACCTAAAATATCGTTTTTAGCATGTTTTGGGCCTATATTTTGAAAACATTCTAGCACTGAGTAGGCATGTACAGATCGCTTCTGGGACCCCGAAATATCGAATTTTCGGGTGTTTTGAGCATGAATTTGAGATATTAACGGGTACAGAAAATGCATGCACATATTGACTTTGGGCACCTAAAATATCGATTTTCAGCATGTTTTGGGCCTGTATTTTGAAAATACTCTAACACGGAGTAGGCATGTACAGATCGCTTCTGGGACCCAAAAATATAGAATTTTCGGGTGTTTTGAGCCTGAATTTGAGATATAAACAGGTACTGAAGATGCATGCACATATCGACTTTTGGGCACTTAAAATATCGATTTTGAGCATGTTTTGGATCTGTATCTTGAAAACATTCTAACAAGGAGTAGGAATGTACAGATCGCTTCTAAGACCCAAAAATACCGAATTTTCGGGTGTTTCGGGCCTGAATTTGATATATCGACTTTGGGCACCTAAAATATCGATTTTCGTAATGTTTTGGGCGTGTATTTTGAAAATACTCTAACACGGAGTATGAGAGTACAGATCGCTTCTGGGACCCCAAAATATCGAATTTTCGGGTGTTTTGATCCTGAATTTGAGATATAAACGGGTACAGAAGATGCATGCACATATCGACTTTGGACACTTAAAATATCGATTTTTAGCATGTTTTGAGACTATATTTTGAAAACCTTCTAGCACTGAGTAGGCATGTACAGTTCGCTTCTGGGGCCCAAAAAATATCGAATTTTCGGGTGTTTTGAGGTTGAATTTGGGATATAAAAGGGTGCAGAAGATGCATACACATATTGACTTTGGTCACCTAAAATATCGATTTTCAGCATGTTTTGGGCCTGTAATTTGAAAATACTCTAACACGGAGTAGGCAAGTACAGTTTGCTTCTGGGACCCCAAAATATAGAATTTTCGGGTGTTTGGAGCCTGAATTTGAGATATAAACGGGTACAGAAGATACATCAACATATCGACTTTTGAGCACCTAAGAGATCGATTTTCAGTATGTTTTGGGCCTGTATATTGAAAATATTCTTACACGGAGTAGGCATGTAAAGATCGCTTCTGGTACCCCAAAATATCGAATTTTTGGGTGTTTTGGGCCTGAATTTGAGATATCGACTTTGGGCACCTAAAATATCGATTTTTAGCATGTTTTGGGAATATATTTTGAAAATATTCTAGCACTGAGTAGGCATGTACAGATCGCTTCAGGGACCAAAAAATATCAAATTTTCGGGTGTTTTGATCCTGAATTTGAGATATAAACGGGAACATAAGATGCATGCACATATCGACTTTTGGGCACCTAAAATATCGATTTTGAGCATGTTTTGGGTCTGTATCTGAGTAGGCATGTACAGATCGTTTCTGAAACCCCAAAATATCAAATTTTCGAATGTTTGGAGCCTGAATTTAAGATATAAACGGGTACAGAAGATGCATGCACATATCGACTTTTGGGCACCTAAAAGATCGATTTTCAGTATGATATGGGCTTGTATTTTGAAAATACTCTAATACGGAGTAGGCATGTACAGTTCGCTTCTGGGACCCCAAAATATCGAATTTTTGGGTGTTTTATGCCTGAATTTGAGATATCGACTTGGGGCACATAAAATATCGATTTTCAGCATGTTTTGGGCCTGTATTTTGAAAATACTCTAACACGGAGTAGGCAAGTACAGATCGCTTATGGGACCCAAAAATATCGAATTTTCGTGTGTTTGGAGCCTGAATTTGAAATATAAACGGGTAAAGAATAGGCATCCACATATCGACTTTTGGGCACCTTAAAGATCGATTTTCATTATGTTTTGGGCCTGTATATTTAAAAAACTCTAATACGGAGTAGGCATGTACAGATCGCTTCTGGGACCCCAAAATATCGGGTTTTCGTGCGCTTTGGGCCTGAATTTGAGATATCGACTTTGGGCACCTAAATTTTCGATTTTTAGCATGTTTTGGGTCTATATTTTGAAAATTTTCTAGAACTAAATAGGCATGTACTGATCACTTCTGGGACCAAAAAATATCGAATTTTCGGGTGTTTTGAGGTTGAATTTGGGATATAAACGGGTGCAGAAGATGCATACACAAATTGACTTTGGTCACCTAAAATATCGATTTTCAGCATGTTTTGGGCCTGTATTTTGATAATACTCAAACACGGAGTAGGCAAGTTCAGATCACTTCTGGGACCCCAAAATATCGAATTTTTGGGTGTTTGGAGCCTGAATTTGAGATATAAACGGGTACAGAAGATGCATTCACATATCGACTTTTGGGCACCTAAAATATCGATTATCTGTATGTTTTGGGCCTGTATTTTATAAAAACTCTAACACGGAGTAGGTATGTACAGATCGCTTCTAAAACCCCAAAATATCGAATTTCCGGGTGTTTAAGGACTGAATTTCAGATATCGACTTTGGGCACCTAAAATATCGATTTTTAGCATGTTTTGGGCCTATATTTTGAAAACATTCTAGCACTGAGTAGGCATGTACAGATCGCTTCTGGGACCCCAAAATATCGAATTTTCGGGTGTTTGGAGCCTGAATTTGAGATATAAACGGGTACAGAAGATGCATGCACATATCGACTTTTGGGCACCAAAAAGATCGATTTTCAGTATGTTTTGGGCCTGTATATTGAAAATACTCTAACACGGAGTAGGCATGTACAGATCGATTCTGGGACCCCTAAATATCGAATTTTCGTGTGTTTTGGGCCTCAATTTGAGATATCGACTTTGGGCACCTAAAATATCGATTTTTAGCATGTTTTGGGCCTATATTTTGAAAATATTCTAGAACTAAATAGGCATGTACAGATCACTTCTTGGACCAAAAAATATCGAATTTTCGGGTGTTTTGAGGTTGAATTTGGGATATAAACGGGTGCAGAAGATGCATACACAAATTGACTTTGGTCACCTAAAATATCGATTTTCAGCATGTTTTGGGCCTGTATTTTGATAATACTCAAACACGGAGTAGGCAAGTCCAGATCACTTCTGGGACCCCAAAATATCGAATTTTTGGGTGTTTGGAGCCTGAATTTGAGATATAAACGGGTACAGAAGATGCATTCACATATCGACTTTTGGGCACCTAAAATATCGATTATCTGTATGTTTTGGGCCTGTATTTTATAAAAACTCTAACACGGAGTAGGTATGTACAGATCGCTTCTAAAACCCCAAAATATCGAATTTCCGGGTGTTTAAGGACTGAATTTCAGATATCGACTTTGGGCACCTAAAATATCGATTTTTAGCATGTTTTGGGCCTATATTTTGAAAACATTCTAGCACTGAGTAGGCATGTACAGATCGCTTCTGGGACCCCAAAATATCGAATTTTCGGGTGTTTGGAGCCTGAATTTGAGATATAAACGGGTACAGAAGATGCATGCACATATCGACTTTTGGGCACCAAAAAGATCGATTTTCAGTATGTTTTGGGCCTGTATATTGAAAATACTCTAACACGGAGTAGGCATGTACAGATCGATTCTGGGACCCCTAAATATCGAATTTTCGTGTGTTTTGGGCCTCAATTTGAGATATCGACTTTGGGCACCTAAAATATCGATTTTTAGCATGTTTTGGGCCTATATTTTGAAAATATTCTAGCACTAAGTAGGCATGTACAGATCACTTCTTGGACCCCAATACATCGAATTTTTGGGTGTTTTGAGCCTGAATTTGATATATAAACGGGTACAGAAGATGCATGCACATGTCGACTTTGGAAACTTAAAATATCGATTTTTTGCATGTTTTGAGCCTATATTTTGAAAACATTCTAGCACTGAGTAGGCATGTACAGATCGCTTCTGGGACCAAAAAATATCGAATTTTCGGGTGTTTTGAGGTTGAATTTGGGATATAAACGGGTGCAGAAGATGCATACACATATTGACTTTGGGCACCTAAAATATCGATTTTCAGTAAGTTTTGGGCCTGTAATATGAAAATACTCTAACACGAAATAGGCATGTACAGTTCGCTTCTGGGACCCCAAAATATCGAATTTTCGGGTGTTTTGGGCCTGAATTTACGATATCGACTTTGGGCACCTAAAATATCGATTTTTAGCATGTTTTGGGCCTATATTTTAAAAACATTCTAGCACTGAGTAGGCATGTACAGATCGCTTCTGGGACCCCAAAATACCGAATTTTCGGGTGTTTTGAGCCTGAATTTGAGATATAAACGGGTACAGAAGATGCATGCACATATCGACTTTTGGGCTCCTAAAAGATCGATTTTCAATATGTTTTGGGCCTGTATTTTGAAAATACTCTAACACGGAGTAGGCATGTACAGATCGATTCTGGGACCCCTAAATATCGAATTTTCGGGTGTTTTGGGCCTGAATTTGAGATATCGACTTTGGGAACCTAAAATATCGATTTTTAGCATGTTTTGGGCCTATATTTTAAAAATATTCTAGCACTAAGTAGGCATGTACAGATCACTTCTTGGACCCCAATACATCGAATTTTTGGGTGTTTTGAGCATGAATTTGAGATATAAACGGGTACAGAAGATGCATGCACATATCGACTTTGGACACTTAAAATATCGATTTTTAGCATGTTTTGTGCCTATATTTTGAAAACATTTTAGCACTGAGTAGGCATGTGCAGATCGCTTCTGGGACCCAAAAATATCGAATTTTCGGGTGTTTTGAGGTTGAATTTGAGATATAAACAAGTGTAGAAGATGCATACACATACTAACTTTGGGCACCTAAAATATCGATTTTCAGCATGTTTTGGGCCTGTATCTTAGTAGGCATGTACAGATCGCTTCTGGGACCCCAAAATATCGAATTTTCGGGTGTTTGGAGCCTGAATTTGAGATATAAACGGGTACAGAAGATGCATGCACATATCGACTTTTGGGGACCTAAAAGATCGATTTTCAGTATGTTATGGGCCTGTATTTTGAAAATACTCTAACACGGAGTAGGCATGTACAGTTCGCTTGTGGGACCCCAAAATATCGAATTTTCAGGTGTTATGGGCCAGAATTTGAGATATCGACTTTATGCACCTAATATATCGATTTTTAGCATGTTTTGAGCCTATATTTTGAAAACATTCTAGCACTGAGTAGGCATGTACAGATCACTTCTGGGACCCCAAAATATCGAATTTTTGGGTGTTTTGATCCTGAATTTGAGATATAAACGGGTACAGAAGATGCATGCACATATCGACTTTGGTCACTTAAAATATCGATTTTTAGCATGTTTTGAGCCTATATTTTGAAAACATTCTAGCACTGAGTTGGCATGTACAGTTCGCTTCTGGGACCCAAAAAATATCGAATTTTCGGGTGTTTTGAGGTTGAATTTGGGATAAAAACGGGTACAGAAGATGCATACACATATTGACTTTGGTCACCTAAAATATCGATTTTCAGCATGTTTTGGGCCTGTATTTTGAAAATACTCTAACATGGAGTAGGCAAGTACAGATCGCTTCTGGGACCCCAAAATATCGAATGTTCGGGTGTTAGGAGCCTGAATTTGAGATATAAACGGGTACAGAAGATACATCCACATATCGACTTTTGGGCACCTAAAAGATCGTTTTTCAGTATGTTTTGGGCCTGTATATTGAAAATACTCTAACACGGAGTAGGCATGTACAGATCTCTTCTGGGACCCTAAAATATCGAATTTTCGGGTCTTTTGGGCCTGAATTTGAGATATCGACTTTGGGCACCTAAAATATCGATTTTTAGCATGTTTTGGGCCTATATTTTGAAAATATTCTAGCACTGAGTAGGCATGTACAGATTGCTTCTGGGACCCCAAAATATCAAATTTTCGGGTGTTTTGAAACTGAATTTGAGATATAAACTTGTACAGAAGATGTATGCACATATCGACTTTTGGGCACCTAAAATATCGATTTTGAGCATGTTTTGGGTCTGTATCTTGAAAACATTATAACTAGGAGTAGGCATGTACAGATCGCTTCTAGGACCCAAAAATACCGAATTTTCGGGTGTTTTGAGCCTGAATTTGAGATATAAACGGGTACAGAAGATGCATGCACATATCGACTTTGGACACTTAAAATATCGATTTTTAGCATGTTTTGAGCCTATATTTTGAAAACATTCTAGCACTGAGTATTCATGTACAGATCGCTTCTGGGACCCAAAAATATCGAATTTTCGGGTGTTTTGAGGTTGAATTTGGGATATAAACGGGTGCAGAAGATGCATACACATATTGACTTTGTGCACCTAAAATATCGATTTTCAGCATGTTTTGGGCCTGTATCTGAGTAGGCATGTACAGATCGCTTCTGGGACCCCAAAATATCGAATTTTCGGGTGTTTGGAGCCTGAATTTGAGATATAAACGGGTACAGAAGATGCATGCACATATCGACTTTTGGGCACCTAAAAAGATCGATTTTCAGTATGTTATGGGCCTGTATTTTGAAAATATTTTAACACGGAGTAGGCATGTACAGATCGCTTCTGGGACCCCAAAACATCGATTTTTCAGGTGTTTTTGGCCTGAATTTGAGATATCGACTTTGGGCACCTAAAATATCGATTTTTAGCATGTTTTGGGCCTATATTTTGAAAACCTTCTAGCACTGAGTAGGCATGTACAGTTCGCTTCTGGGGCCCAAAAAATATCGAATTTTCGGGTGTTTTGAGGTTGAATTTGGGATATAAATGGGTGCAGAAGATGCATACACATATTGACTTTGGTCACCTAAAATATCGATTTTCAGCATGTTTTGGGCCTGTATTTTGAAAATACTCTAACACGGAGTAGGCAAGTACAGATCGCTTCTGGGACCCCAAAATATCGAATTTTCTGGTGTTTTTGGCCTGAAATTGAGATATCGACTTTGGGCACCTAAAATATCGATTTTTAGCATGTTTTGAGCCTATATTTTGAAAACCTTCTAGCACTGAGTAGGCATGTACAGTTCGCTTCTGGGGCCCAAAAAATATCGAATTTTCAGGTGTTTTGAGATTGAATTTGGGATATAAACGGGTGCAGAAGATGCATACACATATTGACTTTGGTCACCTAAAATATCGATTTTCAGCATGTTTTGGGCCTGTATTTTGAAAATACTCTAACACGGAGTAGGCAAGTACAGATCGCTTCTGGGACCGCAAAATATCGAATTTTCGGGTGTTTGGAGCCTGAATTTGAGATATAAACGGGTACAGAAGATACATCAACAAATCGACTTTTGGGCACCTAAAAGATCGATTTTCAGTATGTTTTGGGCCTGTATATTGAAAATACTCTTACACGGAGTAGGCATGTACAGATCGATTCTGGTACTCCAAAATATCGAATTTTTGGGTGTTTTGGGCCTGAATTTGAGATATCGACTTTGGGCTCCTAAAATATCGATTTTTAGCATGTTTTGGGCCTATATTTCAAAAATATTTTAGCACTGAGTAGGCATGTACAGATCGCTTCAGATACCACAAAATATCAAATTTTCGAGTGTTTTGATCCTGAATTTGAGATATAAACGGGTACAGAAGATGCATTCACATATCGACTTTGGTCACTTAAAATATCGATTTTTAGCATGTTTTGAGCCTATATTTTGAAAACATTCTAGCACTGAGTTGGCATGTACAGTTCGCTTCTGGGACCCATAAAATATCGAAATTTCGGGTGTTTTGAGGTTGAATTTGGGATAAAAACGGGTACAGAAGATGCATACACATATTGACTTTGGTCACCTAAAATATCGATTTTCAGCATGTTTTGGGCCTGTATTTTGAAAATACTCTAACATGGAGTAGGCAAGTACAGATCGCTTCTGGGACCCCAAAATATCGAATGTTCGGGTGTTAGGAGCCTGAATTTGAGATATAAACGGGTACAGAAGATACATCCACATATCGACTTTTGGGCACCTAAAAGATCGATTTTCAGTATGGGTTGGGCCTGTATATTGAAAATACTCTAACACGGAGTAGGCATGTACAGATCTCTTCTGGGACCCTAAAATATCGAATTTTCTGGTCTTTTGGGCCTGAATTTGAGATATCGACTTTGGGCACCTAAAATATCGATTTTTAGCATGTTTTGGGCCTATATTTTGAAAATATTCTAGCACTGAGTAGGCATGTACAGATTGCTTCTGGGACACCAAAATATCAAATTTTCGGGTGTTTTGAACCTGAATTTGAGATATTAACTTGTACAGAAGATGTATGCACATATCGACTTTTGGGCACCTAAAATATCGATTTTGAGCATGTTTTGGGTCTGTATCTTGAAAACATTATAACTAGGAGTAGGCATGTACAGATCGCTTCTAGGACCCAAAAATACCGAATTTTCGGGTGTTTTGAGCCTGAATTTGAGATATAAACGGGTACAGAAGATGCATGCACATATCGACTTTTGGGCACCTAAAAATATCGATTTTTAGCATGTTTTGAGCCTATATTTTGAAAATATTTTAACACGGAGTAGGCATGTACAGATCGCTTCTGGGACCCCAAAACATCGATTTTTCAGGTGTTTTTGGCCTGAATTTGAGATATCGACTTTGGGCACCTAAAATATCGATTTTTAGCATGTTTTGGGCCTATATTTTGAAAACCTTCTAGCACTGAGTAGGCATGTACAGTTCGCTTCTGGGGCCCAAAAAATATCGAATTTTCGGGTGTTTTGAGGTTGAATTTGGGATATAAATGGGTGCAGAAGATGCATACACATATTGACTTTGGTCACCTAAAATATCGATTTTCAGCATGTTTTGGGCCTGTATTTTGAAAATACTCTAACACGGAGTAGGCAAGTACAGATCGCTTCTGTGACCCCAAAATATCGAATTTTCTGGTGTTTTTGGCCTGAAATTGAGATATCGACTTTGGGCACCTAAAATATCGTTTTTTAGCATGTTTTGGGCCTATATTTATAAAATATTCTAGCACTAAGTAGGCATGTACAGATCACTTCTGGGACCCCCAAATATCGATTTTTCGGGTGTTTTGATCCTGAATTTGGGATATAAACGGGTGCAGAAGATGCATACACATATTGACTTTGGTCACCTAAAATATCGATTTTCAGCATGTTTTGGGCCTGTATTTTGAAAATACTCTAACACGGAGTAGGCAAGCACAGATCGCTTCTGGGACCCCAAAATATCGAATTTTCGGGTGTTTGGAGCCTGAATTTGAGATATAAACGGGTACAAAAGATACATCAACATATCGACTTTTGGGCACCTAAAAGATCGATTTTCAGTATGTTTTGGGCCTGTATTTTGAAAATACTCTTACACGGAGTAGGCATGTACAGATCGATTCTGGTACTCCAAAATATCGAATTTTTGGGTGTTTTGGGCCTGAATTTGAGATATCGACTTTGGGCACCTAAAATATCGATTTTTAGCATGTTTTGGGCCTATATTTCGAAAATATTTTAGCACTAAGTAGGCATGTACAGATCACTTCTGGGACCCCAAAATATCGATTTTTCGGGTGTTTTGATCCTGAATTTGAGATATAAACGGGTACAGAAGAATAATGCACATATCGACTTTGGACACTTAAAATATCGATTTTTAGCATGTTTTGAGCCTATATTTTGAAAACCTTCTAGCACTGAGTAGGCATGTACAGTTCGCTTCTGGGGCCGAAAAAATATCGAATTTTCGGGTGTTTTGAGATTGAATTTGGGATATAAACGGGTGCAGAAGATGCATACACATATTGACTTTGGTCACCTAAAATATCGATTTTCAGCATGTTTTGGGCCTGTATTTTGAAAATACTCTAACACGGAGTAGGCAAGCACAGATCGCTTCTGGGACCCCAAAATATCGAATTTTCGGGTGTTTGGAGCCTGAATTTGAGATATAAACGGGTACAGAAGATACATCAACATATCGACTTTTGGGCACCTAAAAGATCGATTTTCAGTATGTTTTGGGCCTGTATATTGAAAATACTCTTACACGGAGTAGGCATGTACAGATCGATTCTGGTACTCCAAAATATCGAATTTTTGGGTGTTTTGGGCCTGAATTTGAGATATCGACTTTGGGCACCTAAAATATCGATTTTTAGCATGTTTTGGGCCTATATTTCGAAAATATTTTAGCACTAAGTAGGCATGTACAGATCACTTCTGAGACCCCAAAATATCGATTTTTCGGGTGTTTTGATCCTGAATTTGAGATATAAACGGGTACAGAAGAATAATACACATATCGACTTTGGACACTTAAAATATCGATTTTTAGCATGTTTTGAGCCTATATTTTGAAAACCTTCTAGCACTGAGTAGGCATGTACAGATCGCTTCAGATACCACAAAATATCAAATTTTCGAGTGTTTTGATCCTGAATTTGAGATATAAACGGGTACAGAAGATGCATTCACATATCGACTTTTGGGCACCTAAAATATCGATTTTGAGCATGTTTTGGGTCTGTATCTTGAAAACATTCTAACTAAGAGTAGGCATGTACAGATCGCTTCTAGGACCCAAAAATACCGAATGTTCGGGTTTTTTGAGGTTGAATTTGGGATATAAACGGGTGCAGAAGATGCATACACATATTAACTTTGGGCACCTAAAATATCGATTTTCAGCATGTTTTGGGCCTGTATCTGAGTAGGCATGTACAGATCGTTTCTGGGACCCCAAAATATCAAATTTTCGGGTGTTTGGAGCCTGAATTTGAGATATAAACGGGTACAGAAAATGCATGAACATATCGACTTTTAAGCACCTAACAGATCGATTTTCAGTATGATATGGGCCTGTAATTTGAAAATACTCTAACACGGAGTAGGCATGTACAGTTCGCTTCTGGGACCCCAAAATATCGAATTTTCGGGGATTTTTGGGCCTGAATTTGAGATATCGACTTTGAGCACATAAAATATCGATTTTTAGCATGTTTTGGCCCTATATTTTGAAAATGTTCTAGCACTAAGTAGGCATGTACAGATCACTTCTGGGACCCCAAAATATCGAATTCTCGGGTGTTTTGATCCTGAATTTGAGTTATAAACGGGTACAGAAGATGCATGCACATATCGACTTTGGACACTTAAAATATCGATTTTTAGCATGTTTTGAGCCTATATTTTGAAAATATTCTAACACTGACTAGGCATGTACAGTTCACTTCTGGGACCTAAAAAATATCGAATTTTCGGGTGTTTTGAGGTTGATTTTGGGATATAAACGGGTGCAGAAGATGCATACACATATTGACTTTGGTCACCTAAAATATCGATTTTCAGCATGTTATGGGCCTGTATTTTGAAAATATTCTAACACGGAGTAGGCAAGTACAGATTGCTTCTGGGGCCTCAAAATATCGAATTTTCGGGTGTTTTGAGGTTGAATTTGAGATATAAACGAGTGCAGAAGATGCATACACATATTAACTTTAGGCACCTAAAATATCGATTTTTAGCATGTTTTGAGCCTATATTTTGAAAACATTCTAGCACTGACTAGGCATGTACAGTTCCCTTCTGGGACCCAAAAAATATCGGATTTTAGGGTGTTTTGAGGTTTAATTTGGGATTTAAACGTGTGCAGAAGATGCATACACATATTGACTTTGGGCACCTAATATATCGATTTTCACCATGTTTTGGGCATGTATTTTGAAAATGCTCTAACACGGAGTAGACATCTACAGATCGCTTCTGGGATCCCAAAATATCGAGTTTTCAGGTGTTTTTGGCCTGAATTTGAGATATCGACTTTGGGCACCTAAAATAGCGATTTTTTAGCATGTTTTGGGCCTATATTTTAAAAATAATCTAGCACTGAGTAGGCATGTACAAATCGCTTCTGGGACCCAAAAATATCGAATTTTCGGATGTTTTGAGGTTGAATTTGGAATATAAACGGGTGCAGATGATGCATACACATATTGACTTTGGGCACCTAAAATATCAATTTTTAGCATGTTTTGGACCTGTATCTGAGTAGGCATGTACAGATCGCTTCTGGGACCATGAAATGTCGAATTTTCGGGTGTTTGAAGCCTGAATTTGAGATATAAACGGGTACAGAAGATGCACGCACATATCGACTTTTGGGCACCTAAAAGATCGATTTTCAGTATGTTTTGGGTCTGTATCTTGAAAACATTCTCACTAGGTGTAGGCATGTACAGTTCGCTTCTAGGACCCAAAAATATCGAATTTTCGGGTATTTTGAGCCTGAATTTGAGATATAAACGGGTACAGAAGATGGATGCACATATTGACTTTGGGCACCTAAAATATCGATAATTAGCATGTTTTGGGCCTATATTTTAAAAATATTCAAGTGCTGAGTAGGCATGTACATATCGCTTCTAGGACTCAAAAATATCGAATTGTCGGGTGTTTTTTAGCCTGAATTTGAGATATAAACGGGTACAGAAGATGGATGCACATATCGACTTTAGACACTTAAAATATCGATTTTCAGCATGTTTTGAGCCTATATTTTGAAAACAATCTAGCACTGAGTAGGCATGTACAGATCGCTTCTGGGACCAAAAAATATCGAATTTTCGGTTGTTTTGGGGTTGAATTTGGGATATAAACGGTTGCAGAAGATGCATACACATATTGACTTTGGACACCTAAAATATAGATTTTCAGCATGTTTTGGGCCTGTATTTTGAAAATACTAAAACACGGAGTAGGCATGTACAGATCGCTTCTGGGACCCCAAAATATCGAATTTTCGGGTGTTTTGATCCTGAATTTGAGATATAAACGGGTACTGAAGATGCATGCACATATCGACTTTTGGTCACCTAAAATACCGATTTTGAGCATGTTTTGGGTCTGTATCTTGAAAACATTCTTACTAGGTGTAGGCATGTACAGTTCGCTTCTAGGACCCCAAAATACCGAATTTTCGGGTGTTTTGAGACTGAATTTGAAATATAAACGGGTACAGAAGATGCATGTACATATCGACTTTAGACACTTAAAATATCGATTTTTAGCATGTTTTCAGCCTTTACTTTGAAAACATTCTAGCACTGAGTAGGCATGTACAGATCGCTTCTGGGACCCAAAATATCGAATTTTCGGGTGTTTTAAGGTTGAACTTTCGATATAAACGGGTGAAGAAGATGCATACACATATTGACTTTGGACACCTAAAATATAGATTTTCAGCATGTTTTGGGCCTGTATTTTGAAAATACTAAAACACGGAGTAGGCATGTACAGATCACTTCTGGGATCCCAAAATATCGAGTTTTCAGGTGTTTTTGGCCTGAATTTGAGATATCGACTTTGGGCACCTAAAATATCGATTTTTATCATGTTTTGGCCCTATATTTTGAAAATAATCTAGCACTGAGTAGGCAAGTACAGATTGCTTCTGGGGCCTCAAAATATCGAATTTTCGGGTGTTTTGGGGTTGAATTTGGGATATAAACGGTTGCAGAAGATGCATACTCATATTGACTTTGGGCACCTAAAATATCGATTTTCAGCATGTTTTGGGCCTGTATTTTGAAAATATTCTAACACGGAGTAGGAATGTACAGATCGCTTCTGGGACCCAAAAATATCGAATTTTCGGGCGTTTTGAGCCTGAATTTGAGATATAAACGGGTTCAGAAGATTCATGCACATATTGACTTTGGACACCTAAAATATAGATTTTCAGCATGTTTTGGGCCTGTATTTTGAAAATACTAAAACACGGAGTAGGCATGTACAGATCGCTTCTGGGACCCCAAAATATCGAATTTTCGGGAGTTTTGATCCTGAATTTGAGATATAAACTGGTACTGAAGATGCATGCACATATCGACTTTTGGTCACCTAAAATACCGATTTTGAGCATGTTTTGGGTCTGTATCTTCAAAACATTCTTACTAGGTGTAGGCATGTACAGTTCGCTTCTAGGACCCCAAAATACCGAATTTTCGGGTGTTTTGAGCCTGAATTTGAAATATAAACGGGTACAGAAGATGCATGTACATACCGACTTTAGACACTTAAAATATCGATTTTTAGCATGTTTTCAGCCTTTACTTTGAAAACATTCTAGCACTGAGTAGGCATGTACAGATCGCTTCTGGGACCCAAAATATCGAATTTTCGGGTGTTTTAAGGTTGAACTTTTGATATAAACGGGTGAAGAAGATGCATATACATATTGACTTTGGGCACCTAAACTAGCGATTTTCAGCATGTTTTGGGCCTGTATTTTGAAAATGCTCTAACACAGAGTAGGCATGTACAGATCGCTTCTGGGATCCCAAAATATCGAGTTTTCAGGTGTTTTTGGCCTGAATTTGAGATATCGACTTTGGGCACCTAAAATATCGATTTTTATCATGTTTTGGCCCTATATTTTGAAAATAATCTAGCACTGAGTAGGCATGTACAGATCGCTTCTGGGACCATGAAATATCGAATTTTCGGGTGTTTGGTGCCTGAATTTGAGATATAAACGGGTACAGAAGATGCACGCACATATCGACTTTTGGGCACCTAAAAGATCGATTTTCAGTATGTTTTGGGCCTCTAATTTGAAAATACTCTAACACGGAATAGGCATGTACAAATCGCTTCGGGGACCGCAAAATATCAAATTTTCGGGTGTTTTGTTCCTGAATTTCAGATATCGACTTTTGACACCTAAAATATCGATAATTAGCATGTTTTGGGCCTATATTTTAAAAATATTCAAGCGCTTAGTAGGCATATTGATACACATATTGATTTGGGGAACCTAAAATATCGATTTTCAGCATGTTTTGGGCCTGTATCTGAATAGGCTTGTACAGATTGCTTCTGGGACACCAAAATATCGAATTTCCGGGTGTTTGGAACCTGAATTTGAGATATAAACGGGTACAGAAGATGCATGCACATATCGACTTTTGGGCACCTAAAAAATCGATTTTCAGTAGGTTTTGGTCCTGTATTTTGAAAATATTCTAGCACTGAGTAGGCATGTACAGATCGCTTCTGGGACCCCAAAATATCGATTTTTCTGGTGTTTTGAGGCTGAATTTGAGATATAAACGGGTACAGAAGATGCATGCACATATCGACTTTGAAAACTTAAAATATTGATTTTTAGCATGTTTTGAGCCTATATTTTGAAAACATTCTAGCACTGAGTAGGCATGTACAGATCGTTTCTGGGACCCCAAAATATAGAATTTTCGGGTGTTTTAGGCCTGAATTTGAGATATCGACTTTGGGCACCTAAAATATCGATTTTCAGCATGTTTTGGGCCTGTATTTTGAAAATACTATAACACGGAGTAGGCATGTACAAATCCCTTCTTTGAACCAAAAATATCGAATTTTCGGGTGTTTTGAGCCTTAATTAGAGATATAAACGGGTACTGAAGATGCTTGCACATATCGACTTTTAGGCACCTAAAATATCGATTTTGAGCATGTTTTGGGTCTGTATCTTGAAAACATTCTAACTAGTAGTAGGCATGTACATATCGCTTCTAGGACCCAAAAATACCGAATTTTCGGGTGTTTTGAGCCTGAATTTAAGATATAAACGGGTACAGAAGATCGACTTTGGACACCAAAAATATAGATTTTTAGCATGTTTTGAGCCTATATTTTGAAAACATTCTAGCACTGAGTAGGCATGTACAGATCGCTTCTGGGGCCAAAAAATATCAAATTTTCGGGTGTTTTGGGGTTGAATTTGGGATATAAACGGTTGCAGAAGATGCATACACATATTGACTTTGGGCACCTATAATATCGATTTTCAGCATGTTTTGGGCCTGTATCTGAATAGGCATGTACAGATCGCTTCTGGGACCCCAAAATATCGAATTTCCGGGTGTTTGGAACCTGAATTTGAGATATAAACGGGTACAGAAGATGAATGCACATATCGACTTTTGGGCACCTAAAAGATCAATTTTCAGTATGTTTTGGGCCTGTATTTTGAAAATACTCTAATACGGAGTAGGCATGTACAGATCGCTTCTGGGACCCCAAAATATCGAATTTTCGGGTGTTTTGGGCCTGAATTTGAGATAAAGACTTTGGGCACCTAAAATATCGATTTTTAGCATGTTTTGGGACTATGTTTTGAAAATATTCTAGCAGTGAGTACGCATGTACATATCGCTTCTAGGACCCAAAAATACCGAATTTTCGAGTGTTTTGAGCCTGAATTTAAGATATAAAAGGGTACAGAAGATCGACTTTTGACACTAAAAATATCAATTTTTAGCATGTTTTGAGCCTATATTTTGAAAACATTTTAGCACTGAGTAGGCATGTACAGATCGCTTCTGGGACCCTAAAATATCGAATTTTAGGGTGTTTTGAAGTTGAATTTGAGATATAAACGGGTACAGAAGATTCATGTACATATCGACTTTTGGGCACCTAAAAGATCGATTTTCAGTATGTTTTGGGCCTGTATTTCGAAAATACTCTAACACGGAGTAGGCATGTACAGATCGCTTCTGGGACCCAAAAATATCGAATTTTCGGGTGTTTTGAGCCTGAATTTGATATATCGACTCTAGGCACCTAAAATATCGATTTTTAGCATGTTTTGGGTCTATATTTTGAAAATATTCTAGCACCACAAAATATCGAATTTTCAAGTGTTTTGAGCCGGAATTTGAGATATAAACGGGTACTGAATATGCATGCACATATCGACTTTTGGGCACCTAAAATATCGAATTCGAGCATGTTTTGGGTCTGTATCTTGAAAACACTCTAACTAGGAGTAGGCACGTACAGATTGCTTCTAGGACCCAAAAGTACCGAATTTTCGGGTGTTTTGAGCCTGAATTTGATATATAAACGGGTACAGAAGATGCATGAACATATCGACTTTAGACACTTAAAATATCGATTTTTTGCATGTTTTCAGCCTATATTTTGAAAACATTCTAGCACTGAGTAGGCATGTACAGTTTGCTTCTGGGACCCCAAAATATGGAATTTTCGGGTGTTTTGAGGTTGAATTTGGGATATAAACGGGTGCAGAAGATGCATACACAAATTGACTTTGGGCACCTAAAATATCGATTTTCAGCATGTTTTGGGCCTGTATTTTGAAAATACTCTAACACGGAGTAGGCATGTACAGATCGCTTCTGGGACCTCAAAATATTAATTTTTCGGGTGTTTTGAGCCTGAATTTAAAATATAAACGTGTACTGAAGATGCATGCACATATCGACTTTTGGGCACCTATAATATCGATTTTAAGCATGTTTTGGTCTGTATCTTGAAAACATTCTAACTAGGAGTAGGCATGTACAGATCGCTTCTAGGACTCAAAAATCCCGAAGTTTCGGGTGTTTTGAGCCTGAATTTGAGATATCGACTTTAGGCACCTAAAATATCGATTATTAGCATGTTTTCGGTCTATATTTTGAAAATATTCTGGCACTGAGTAGGCATGTGCAGATCACTTCAGGGACCCCTAAATATCGAATTTTCGGGTGTTTTAAGCCTGAATTTGAGATATAAACGGGTACAGAAGATTAATGCACATATTGACTTTGGGCACCTAAAAGATCGATTTTTAGCATGTTTTGCGCCTGTATTTAAAAATTTCTCTAACACGAGGTAGGCATGTACAGATCGCTTCTGGAACCTCAAAATATCGTATTTTCGAGTGTTTTGAGCCTGAATTTGAGATATAAACGGGTACTGAAGATGCATGCACATATCGACTTTGGACAATTAAAATATTGATTTTTAGCATGTTTTGAGCCTATATTTTGAAAACATTCTAGCGCTGAGTAGGCATGTACAGATCGCTTCTGAGACCCCAAAATATCGAATTTTCGGGTGTTTGGAGCCTTAATTTGAGATATAAACGGGTACACAAGATGCATGTACATATTGACTTTGGGCACCTAAAAGATCGATTTTCAGCATGTTTTGGGCCTGTATTTAAAAAATACTCTAACACGGATTAGGCATGTATCGATCGCTTCTGGGGCCTCAAAATATCGAATTTTCGGGTGTTTTGAGGTTGAATTTGAGATATAAACTGGTACAGAAGATGCATGCGCATATTGACTTTGGGCACCTAAAATATCGATTTTCAGAATTTTTTGGACCCGTATTTTGAAAATACTCTAACACGGAGTAGGCTTGTACAGATCGCTTCTGGGACCTCAAAATATTAATTTTTCGGGTGTTTTGAGCCTGAATTTAAAATATAAACGTGTACTGAAGATGCATGCACATATCGACTTTTGGGCACCTATAATATCGATTTTAAGCATGTTTTGGTCTGTATCTTGAAAACATTCTAACTAGGAGTAGGCATGTACAGATCGCTTCTAGGACTCAAAAATCCCGAAGTTTCGGGTGTTTTGAGCCTGAATTTGAGATATAAACGGGTACAGAGAAGATGCATGCACATATCGACTTTGGACATTTAAAATATCGATTTTTAGCATGGTTTTAGCCTATATTTTGAAAACATTCTAGCACTGAGTAGGCATGTACAGAACGCTTCTGGGACCCAAAAATATCGAATTTTCGGGTGTTTTGAGGTTGAATTTGGGATATAAACGGGTGAAGAAGATGCATACACATATTGAATTTGTTCACCTATAATATCGATTTTCAGCATGTTTTGGGCCTATATCTGAGTAGGCATGTACAGATCGCTTCTGGGACCCCAAAATATCAAATATTCGGGTGTTTGGATCCTGAATTTGGGATATAAACGGGTACAGAAGATGCATACACATATTGACTTTGGGCACCTAAAAGATCGATTTTCTGCATGTTTTTTGCCTGTATTTAAAAAATACTCTAACACGGATTAGGCATGTATCGATCGCTTCTGGGACCTCAAAATATCGAATTTTCGGGTTTTTTGAGGTTGAATTTGAGATATAAACAGGTACAGAAGATGCATACACATATTGACTTTGGGCACCTAAAATATCGATTTTCAACATGTTTTTGGCCTGTATTTTGAAAATACTCTAACACGGAGTAGGCATGTACAGATCGCTTCTAGGACCCAAAAATACCGAATTTTCGGGTGTTTTGCGCCTGAATTTGAGATATTAACGGGGATAGAGGATCCATGCACATACTGACTTTGGGCACCTAAAAGATCGATTTTTAGCATGTTTTGCGCCTGTATTCAGAAAATTATATAACACGGGGTAGGCATGTACAGATCGCATCTGCGACCCCACAATATCGAATTTTCGGGTGTTTTGAGGTTGAAATTAGGATATAAACGGGTGCAGAAGATGCATACACATATTGACTTTGGGCACCTAAAATATCGATTTTCAACATGTTTTGAGCCTGTATTTTGAAAATACTATAGCACGGAGTAGGCATGTACAGATCGCTTCTAAAACCCCAAAATGTCGAATTTCCGGTTGTTTAAGGACTGAATTTGAGATATCGACTTTGGGCACCTAAAATATCGATTTTTACCATGTTTTGGGCCTATATTTTGAAAACATTCTAGCACTGAGTAGGCATGTACAGATCGCTTCTGGGACCCCGAAATATCGAATTTTCGGGTGTTTTGAGCCTGAATTTGAGATATTAACGGGTACAGAAAATGCATGCACATATTGACTTTGGGCACCTAAAATATCGATTTTCAGCATGTTTTGGGCCTGTATTTTGAAAATACTCTAACACGGAGTAGGCATGTACAGATCGCTTCTGGGACCCAAAAATATAGAATTTTCGGGTGTTTTGAGCCTGAATTTGAGATATAAACAGGTACAGAAGATCCATGCACATATCGACTTTGGACACATAAAATATCGATTTTTTAGCATTTTTTGAGCCTATATTTTAAAAATATTCTAGCACGGAGTAGGCATGTACAGATCGCTTCTGGGATCCAAAAATGTAAAATTTTCGGGTGTTTTTAAGGTTGAATTTGGGATATAAACAGGTCCAGAAGATGCATACACATATTGACTATGGGCACCTAAAATATCGATTTTCAGAATTTTTTGGGCCTGTATCTGACTAGGCATGTACAGATCGCTTCTGGGACCCCAAAATATCAAATTTTCGGGTGTTTGGAGCTGAATTTGAAATATAAACGGGTACAGAAGATCACATGATCATATCGACTTCTGGGCACGTAAAGGATCGATTTTCAGTATGTTTTGGGCCTGTATTTTAAAAATACTCTAACACGGAGTAGGCAAGTACAGTACGATTGTGGGACCCCAAAATATCGAATTTTCGGGTGTTTTGAGGTTAAATTTGGGATATAAACGGGTGCAAAAGATGCATACACATATTGAGTTTGGGCACCTAAAATATCGATTTTCAGCATGTTTTGGGCCTGTATCTTGAAAACACTCTAACTAGGAGTAGGCACGTACAGATTGCTTCTAGGACCCAAAAGTACCGAATTTTCGGGTGTTTTGAGCCTGAATTTGATATATAAACGGGTACAGAAGATGCATGAACATATCGACTTTAGACACTTAAAATATCGATTTTTTGCATGTTTTCAGCCTATATTTTGAAAACATTCTAGCACTGAGTAGGCATGTACAGTTTGCTTCTGGGACCCCAAAATATGGAATTTTCGGGTGTTTTGAGGTTGAATTTGGGATATAAACGGGTGCAGAAGATGCATACACAAATTGACTTTGGGCACCTAAAATATCGATTTTCAGCATGTTTTGGGCCTGTATTTTGAAAATACTCTAACACGGAGTAGGCATGTACAGATCGCTTCTGGGACCTCAAAATATTAATTTTTCGGGTGTTTTGAGCCTGAATTTAAAATATAAACGTGTACTGAAGATGCATGCACATATCGACTTTTGGGCACCTATAATATCGATTTTAAGCATGTTTTGGTCTGTATCTTGAAAACATTCTAACTAGGAGTAGGCATGTACAGATCGCTTCTAGGACTCAAAAATCCCGAAGTTTCGGGTGTTTTGAGCCTGAATTTGAGATATCGACTTTAGGCACCTAAAATATCGATTATTAGCATGTTTTCGGTCTATATTTTGAAAATATTCTGGCACTGAGTAGGCATGTGCAGATCACTTCAGGGACCCCTAAATATCGAATTTTCGGGTGTTTTAAGCCTGAATTTGAGATATAAACGGGTACAGAAGATTAATGCACATATTGACTTTGGGCACCTAAAAGATCGATTTTTAGCATGTTTTGCGCCTGTATTTAAAAATTTCTCTAACACGGGGTAGGCATGTACAGATCGCTTCTGGAACCTCAAAATATCGTATTTTCGAGTGTTTTGAGCCTGAATTTGAGATATAAACGGGTACTGAAGATGCATGCACATATCGACTTTGGACAATTAAAATATTGATTTTTAGCATGTTTTGAGCCTATATTTTGAAAACATTCTAGCGCTGAGTAGGCATGTACAGATCGCTTCTGAGACCCCAAAATATCGAATTTTCGGGTGTTTGGAGCCTTAATTTGAGATATAAACGGGTACACAAGATGCATGTACATATTGACTTTGGGCACCTAAAAGATCGATTTTCAGCATGTTTTGGGCCTGTATTTAAAAAATACTCTAACACGGATTAGGCATGTATCGATCGCTTCTGGGGCCTCAAAATATCGAATTTTCGGGTGTTTTGAGGTTGAATTTGAGATATAAACTGGTACAGAAGATGCATGCGCATATTGACTTTGGGCACCTAAAATATCGATTTTCAGAATTTTTTGGACCCGTATTTTGAAAATACTCTAACACGGAGTAGGCTTGTACAGATCGCTTCTGGGACCTCAAAATATTAATTTTTCGGGTGTTTTGAGCCTGAATTTAAAATATAAACGTGTACTGAAGATGCATGCACATATCGACTTTTGGGCACCTATAATATCGATTTTAAGCATGTTTTGGTCTGTATCTTGAAAACATTCTAACTAGGAGTAGGCATGTACAGATCGCTTCTAGGACTCAAAAATCCCGAAGTTTCGGGTGTTTTGAGCCTGAATTTGAGATATAAACGGGTACAGAGAAGATGCATGCACATATCGACTTTGGACATTTAAAATATCGATTTTTAGCATGGTTTTAGCCTATATTTTGAAAACATTCTAGCACTGAGTAGGCATGTACAGAACGCTTCTGGGACCCAAAAATATCGAATTTTCGGGTGTTTTGAGGTTGAATTTGGGATATAAACGGGTGAAGAAGATGCATACACATATTGAATTTGTTCACCTATAATATCGATTTTCAGCATGTTTTGGGCCTATATCTGAGTAGGCATGTACAGATCGCTTCTGGGACCCCAAAATATCAAATATTCGGGTGTTTGGATCCTGAATTTGGGATATAAACGGGTACAGAAGATGCATACACATATTGACTTTGGGCACCTAAAAGATCGATTTTCTGCATGTTTTTTGCCAGTATTTAAAAAATACTCTAACACGGATTAGGCATGTATCGATCGCTTCTGGGACCTCAAAATATCGAATTTTCGGGTTTTTTGAGGTTGAATTTGAGATATAAACAGGTACAGAAGATGCATACACATATTGACTTTGGGCACCTAAAATATCGATTTTCAACATGTTTTTGGCCTGTATTTTGAAAATACTCTAACACGGAGTAGGCATGTACAGATCGCTTCTAGGACCCAAAAATACCGAATTTTCGGGTGTTTTGCGCCTGAATTTGAGATATTAACGGGGATAGAGGATCCATGCACATACTGACTTTGGGCACCTAAAAGATCGATTTTTAGCATGTTTTGCGCCTGTATTCAGAAAATTATATAACACGGGGTAGGCATGTACAGATCGCATCTGCGACCCCACAATATCGAATTTTCGGGTGTTTTGAGGTTGAAATTAGGATATAAACGGGTGCAGAAGATGCATACACATATTGACTTTGGGCACCTAAAATATCGATTTTCAACATGTTTTGAGCCTGTATTTTGAAAATACTATAGCACGGAGTAGGCATGTACAGATCGCTTCTAAAACCCCAAAATGTCGAATTTCCGGTTGTTTAAGGACTGAATTTGAGATATCGACTTTGGGCACCTAAAATATCGATTTTTACCATGTTTTGGGCCTATATTTTGAAAACATTCTAGCACTGAGTAGGCATGTACAGATCGCTTCTGGGACCCCGAAATATCGAATTTTCGGGTGTTTTGAGCCTGAATTTGAGATATTAACGGGTACAGAAAATGCATGCACATATTGACTTTGGGCACCTAAAATATCGATTTTCAGCATGTTTTGGGCCTGTATTTTGAAAATACTCTAACACGGAGTAGGCATGTACAGATCGCTTCTGGGACCCAAAAATATAGAATTTTCGGGTGTTTTGAGCCTGAATTTGAGATATAAACAGGTACAGAAGATCCATGCACATATCGACTTTGGACACATAAAATATCGATTTTTTAGCATTTTTTGAGCCTATATTTTAAAAATATTCTAGCACGGAGTAGGCATGTACAGATCGCTTCTGGGATCCAAAAATGTAAAATTTTCGGGTGTTTTTAAGGTTGAATTTGGGATATAAACAGGTCCAGAAGATGCATACACATATTGACTATGGGCACCTAAAATATCGATTTTCAGAATTTTTTGGGCCTGTATCTGACTAGGCATGTACAGATCGCTTCTGGGACCCCAAAATATCAAATTTTCGGGTGTTTGGAGCTGAATTTGAAATATAAACGGGTACAGAAGATCACATGATCATATCGACTTCTGGGCACGTAAAGGATCGATTTTCAGTATGTTTTGGGCCTGTATTTTAAAAATACTCTAACACGGAGTAGGCAAGTACAGTACGATTGTGGGACCCCAAAATATCGAATTTTCGGGTGTTTTGAGGTTAAATTTGGGATATAAACGGGTGCAAAAGATGCATACACATATTGAGTTTGGGCACCTAAAATATCGATTTTCAGCATGTTTTGGGCCTGTATTTTGAAAATACTCTAACACGGAGTAGGCATGTACAGATCGCTTCTGGGACCCCAAAATATCGAATTTTCGGGTGTTTTGAGAATGAATTTGAGATATAAACGGGAGCAAAAGATGCATACACATATCGACTTTGGACACCTAAAATATCGATTTTTAGCATGTTTTGGGCCTGTATTTTGAAAATACTAAAACACGGAGTAGGCATGTACAGATCGCTTCTTGGACCCCAAAATATCGAATTGTCGGGTGTTTTGAGCCTGAATATGAGATATAAACGGGTACAGAAGATGCATGCATATATCGACTTTAGACACTTAAAATATCGATTTTTAGCATGTTTTGAGCCTTTACTTTGAAAACATTCTAGGACTGAGTAGACATGTACAGATCGCTTCTGGGACCCAAAAATATCGAATTTTCGGGTGTTTTGGGCCTGAAATTGAGATATCGACTTTGGGCACCTGAAATATCGATTTTTAGCATGTTTTGGGCCTATATTCTGAAAATACTCTAACACGGAGTAGACATGTACAGATCGCTTCTGGGACCCCAAAATATCAAATTCTCGGGTGTTTTGGGCCTTAATTCGAGATATCGACTTTTGGCACCTAAAATATCGATTTTTAGCATGTTTTTGGCATATATTTTGAAAATATTCTAGCAATGAGTAGGTATGTACAGATCGTTTCTGGGACCCCAAAATATTGAATTTTCGGGTGTTTTGAGCCTGAATTTAGGATATAAACGGGTACAGAAGATGCATGCGCATATTGACTTTGGGCACCTAAAATATCGATTTTCAGCATGTTTTGGGCCTGTATTTTGAAAATACTCTAACACAAAGTAGGCATGTACAGATCGCTTTTGGGACCCCAAAATATCGAATTTTTGGGTGTTTTGAGCCTGAATTTGAGATATAAACGGGTACTGAAGATGCATCCACATATTGACTTTGGGCACCTAAAATATCAACATTTCAGCATGTTTTAGGCCTGTAGTTTGAAAATACTCTAACACGGAGTAGGCATGTACAGATCGCTTCTTGGGCATAAAAATATCGAATTTTCGGATGTTTTGAGCCTGAATTTGAAATATAAACAGGTACTGAAGATGCATACACATATTGACTTTTGGGCACCTAAAATATCGATTTTGAGCATGTTTTGGCTCTGTATCTTGAAAACATTCTAACTAGGAGTAAGCATGTACAGATCGCTTCTATTACCCAAAAATACCGAATTTTCGGGTTTTTTGAACCTGAATTTGAGATATAAACGGGTATAGAAGATGCATGCACATATAGACTTTTTGGCACCTAAAAGATTGATTTTCAGTATGTTTTGGGCCTGTATATTGAAAATACTCTAACACGGAGTACGCATGTACAGTTCGCTTCTGGAACACCAAAATATCGAATTTTCTTGTGTTTTGGGCCTGAATTTAAAATATATACTTTAGGCACCTAAAATATCGATTTTTAGCATGTTTTGTGCCTAAATTTTTTGAAAATATTCTAGCAATGAGTAGGCATGTACAGATCACTTATGGGACCCCAAAATATCGAATTTTCGGGTGTTTTGAGCCTGAATTTAAGATATAAACGGGTACTGAAGATGCAGGCACATATCGACTTTTGGGCACCGAAAATATCGATTTTAAGCATGTTTTGGGTCTGTAACTTGAAAATATTCTAACTAGGAGTAGGCATGTACAGATCGCTTCCAGGACCCAAAAATAGCGAATTTTCGGGTGTTTTGAGCCTGAATTTGAGATATAAACGGGTACAGAAGATGCATGCACATATCAACTTTGGGCACCTAAAATATCGATTTTCAGCATGTTTTGGGCCTGTATCTGAGTAGGCATGTACAGATCTCTTCTGGGTCCCCAAAATATCGAATTTTCGGGTGTTTGGAGCCTGAATTTGAGACATAAACGGGTACAGATGATGCATGCACATATCGACTTTTGGGCACCTAAAATATCGATTTTCTGTATGTTTTGGGCCTGTATATTGAAAATACTCTAACACGGAGTACGCATGTACAGTTTGCTTCTGGGACCCCAAAATATCGAATTTTCGTGTGTTTTGGGCCTGAATTTGAGATATTGACTTTGGGCACCTTATATATCGGTTAGCATGTTTTAGGCCTTTATTTTGAGAATATTCTAGCACTAAGTAGGCATGTACAGATCACTTTTGGGACCCCAAAATATCGATTTCTCGGGTGTTTTGAGCCTGAATTTGAGATATAAACGGGTACTGAATATGCATGCACATATCGACTTTGGACACTTATAATATCGATTTTTAGCATGTTTTGTGCCGATATTTTGAAAACATTCTAGCACTGAGAAAGCATTTACGTACAGATTGCTTCTGGGACCCCAAAATATCGAATTTTCGGGTGTTTTGAGGTTGAATTTGGGATATAAACGGGTGCAGAAGATGCATACACATATTGACTTTGGGCATATAAAATATCGATTTTCAGCATGTTTTGGCCCTGTATCTGAGTAGGCATGTACAGATCGCTTCTGGGACCCCAAAATATCGAATTTTCTCGTGTATTGAGCCTGAATTTGAGATATAAACGGGTACAGAGAATGCATACACATTTTGACTTTGGGCACCTAAAATATCGATTTTCAGCTTGTTTTGGGCCTGTAGTTTGAAAATACTTTAACACAGAGTAGGCATGTACAGATCGCTTCTGGGACCCAAAAATATGGAATTTTCGGATGTTGTGAGCCTGAATTTGAGATATAAACAGGTACTGAAGATGCATGCACATATCGACTTTTGGGCACCTAAAATATCGATTTTGAGCATGTTTTAGGTCTGTATCTTGAAAACATTCTAACTAGGAGTAGGCATGTACATATCGCTTCTATTACCCAAAAATACCGAATTTTCGGGTGGTTCGAGCCTGAATTTGAGATATAAACGGGTACAGAAGATGCATGCACATATCGACTTTGGACACTTAAAATATCGATTTTTGGCATGTTTTGTGCCTATATTTTGAAAACATTCTAGCACTGAGTAGGCATGTACAGATCGCTTCTGGGACCCAAAAATATCGAATTTATGGGTGTTTTGAGGTTGAATTTGAGATATAAACGAGTGCAGAAGATGCATACACATATTTACTTTGGGCACCTAAAATATCGATTTTCAGCATGTTTTGGGCCTGTATCTGAGTAGGCATGTACAGATCGCTTTTGGAACCCCAAAATATCGAAATTTCGGGTGTTTGGAACCTGAATTTGAGATATAAACGGGTACAGAAGATGCATGCACATATCGACTTTTGGGCACCTAAAATATCGATTTTCAGAATGATTTGGGCCTGTATTTTGAAAATACTCTAACACGGAGTAGGCAAGTACAGATCGCTTCTGGGACCCCAAAATATCGAATTTTCGTGAGTTTTGGGCCTGAATTTGAGATATCAACTTTGGGCACCTAAAATATCGATTTTTTAGCATGTTTTGGGCCTATATTTTGAGAATATTCTAGCACTAAGTAGGCATGTACAGATCACTTCTGGGACCCCAAAATATCGATTTTTCGGGTGTTTTTGAGCCTGAATTTGAGATATAAACGGGTACAGAATATGCATGCACATATCGACTTTGAACACTTAAAATATCGATTTTCAGCATGTTTTGGGCCTGTAGTTTGAAAATACTCTAACACAGATCGCTTCTGGGACCCAAAAATATTGAATTTTCGGATGTTGTGAGCCTGAATTTGTGATATAAACAGGTACTGAAGATGCATGCACATATCGACTTTTGGGCACCTAAAATATTGATTTTGAGCATGTTTTAGGTCTGTATCTTGAAAACATTCCAACTAGGAGTAGGCATGTACATATTGCTTCTATTACCCAAAAATACCGAATTTTCGGGTATTTTGAGCCTGAATTTGAGATATAAACGGGTACAGAAGATGCATGCACATATTGACTTTAGACACTTAAAATATCGATTTTTGGCATGTTTTGAGCCTATATTTTGAAAACATTCTTGCACTGAGTAGGCATGTACAGATCGCTTCTGAGACATAAAAATATCGAATTTTTGGGTGTTTTGAGCCTGAATTTGAGATATAAACGGGTACAGACGATGCATGCACATATCGACATTGGACACTTAAAATATCGATTTTTAGCATGTTTTAAGCCTATATTTTGAAAAAATTCTAGCACTGAGTAGGCATGTACAGATCGTTTCTGGGACCCAAAAATATCGAATTTTCGGGTGTTTTGTGGTTGAATTTGAGATATAAACGAGTGCAGAAGATGCATACACATATTGACTTTGGGCACCTAAAATATCGATTTTCAGCATGTTTTGGGTTGTATCTGAGTAGGCATGTACAGATCGCTTCTGGGACCCCAAAATATCGAATTTTCGGGTGTTTGGAGCCTGAATTTGAGATATAAACTGGTACAGAAGATGCATGCGCATATCGACTTTTGGGCACCTAAAAGATCGATTTTCAGTATGTTTTGGGCCTGTATATTGAAAATACTCTAACACGGAGTAGGCATGTACAGATCGCTTCTGAGACCCCAAAATATAGAATTTTCGGGTGTTTTGGGCCTGAATTTGAGATATATACTTTGGGCACCTAAAATATCGATTTTTAGCATGTTTTTGGGCCTATATTTTGAAAATATTCTAGCACTGTGTAGGCATGTACAGATCGCTTCTGGGACCCCAAAATAATAATAATAATAATAATAAGCGGTTTATTGAGGTTGCAGCCATGAGGCTGAAAATATACAATACATTATATATATGGTTGATGATTGATGGGGATGGTTTTATATATACAACAATGAAAGATGTTATGATGGTGAAATGAATTTTAGACATAGTATTATTTGTTGTTAATAATTCTGACCATAGATGGTATGGGACTGTTGTTATAGCGGTCAGTGCGTGCCCTTATCGGTGTTAAGATATTGGTATGCCTCGTCGATTGTCGTGGTGGTGGAAGGGAAGGGGGAAGCATATCTCGATGTCTCGGGTTGCTTAACAGTTCTATGCTAAATCGACGCAGAATGTTGTGGTGTACTGTGTCTAGGGAGACCATGCCAAGGGTGATAAGGTCCTCACTGTAGGTAGTATAGTCTGCCCCCAGTATTATACGACAAGCCCTTTTCTGTACACGTTCAAGCTGTTTCTTCTGTGTGGTGTTAATGGATGGAAACCAGCTTGGGGAGGCATAGGTGAGCTTGGAGAGTATAAACATATGATATATACTCCTCAGCTCACACTGTGGTGTACCTAGGGACTTTAGCCTTCTCAGCATGTACAGACGGTAAGAGGCGGACTGGGTAGTGGTGGTAATATGATTCTTCCAGTCCATCTTGCTGTCCAGCATAATTCCCAGGATTTTGGTTGTTTCCACAACCTGGAGTGGGTGTCCCGCCAGTGTGACTGTCGGTGGTGGTACAGGTGTGTTGGATGTGTGCAGATGCATCACCACTGTCTTGTTGTGGTTGATACTGACGTTGTTGGCTTCAGTCCAAGCTTGTAGGTTGTCAAGTTGTTGTTGTAGTAGGTGGTAGTCAGGTGCAGTGTTGTCCACTACAACTCCCACAGTGGAGTCATCCACATACTTCCACCGGTGTGTGTCGGTCAGGGCATCATTAATGAGGATTAGGAAGCACAGAGGTCCCATCCTGGTCCCTTGAGGCACACCACATTTCAGTGTTTGTGGGAGAGACACTGCACCTTGATATCTTACCACCTGCTGTCGATCACTGAGGAAATCTGCCAACCACGCCACCAAGCCTGGCTCCATCCCAATACCAAGTGCCTTAATTATTATTACATTGTGGTCCACTAGGTCAAATGCCTTTTTAAAGTCAAGGAAAGTTAGTATTACTGAGGTCTTCCTTTGCTCTAAGTTCTTATATACAAAGTCAAGTAAGCTAATAAGGCAATCTGTGGTGGAGGATGACTTTATATTGCCAAACTGTTGGTTATCAATGAATTTTTTAATACTAGCTGAGGCCCAATCAAAAACAAAACTTTCACACAAAAGACTGGGGAGGGGAGTGATAGCAATGGGTCTCAACTGGTCAAAAGATTGGGGATTATTGACTTTAGGGTTTGGAGTGACATAAGCTGTCTTCCAATCTGTGGGTACTTTAAACTGACTTATGGATGCGTTGATAATAGAGCAAAGGGGGATGGCAAGCTCAACAGCAAACTCTTTATACAATGTAATAGGAAGGTCAATGGGAGTGGTGGAGCGTTTAAGTTTAAATTCTGAAAGTTTCTTGGCGACCTGATACTCTTGGACTCTGGGTGGCTGAGGGGAGGGGAGGTAGGCAGGTAGTTGGGATGGGTCAAACTCGGGTAAGCTTTGACATATGGCCGCAAAGTGGTCATTGAGGCGGCCTGCTGTATCCTCACTGGTATGTCCGTTAGTACAAGGGAGGGAGGGTGAGTGTTTACGCATCCCACACACATCCTTAATTTTGCTGTACCACTGACTGATGTTGGATTCCTTGAGATGTTGTATTTTTGTGGGGTAGTGTTTCAGTTTGGCTTTCCTGATTTCCCTAATGACTTTGTTGCGAAGACTGTTAAATCTTGCCTTGTCGGTGTAGAAGGCTTTGTTACGTTGTTTAATGAGTCTTTTTTATTCTGGTGGTAATCCATGGCATATCCGATGGGTGAACTGTAGTCGACTTTTCTGGGAAGAAGTGATGGTATGCTTGAGTGATGGTGGTAGAATAGTTCTCCTATTTGATGTCAACTTCACTGACAGTCAATACCTCAACCCACGGGTAATGTACCAGCCACTGTCCAAATCCCCTTATCAATGAGTCAGGTGTAGGTCTGTACTTCCTGATGATGGGAGGCTGGTGATGGGTGGTGGTGGGGATGGGAGTCCACAGGATGGAGAGGTGGGTACTCTTCCCCACTGGTGGCAAAGGTTGTGGTGGGAGGTACTGATTTGACAGGTCGGTGACAATCTCATCTAGGACACTCTGGTTGTGGGTTGGGAAATCAACAACTTGGCTGAGGGATAATGCATTTTCAAGTTCTTCAGTGTTAATTTCATTAAAGTCGCCACATATTACGAATTTTGCTGATGGATACCTAATTTTGAGGATGTCACATGTGTTAATAATATGTTCCATCAGCACTGCCTGAGATAGTGCACGTGGTGTATGGTAAATTAGGCAGTAGATAATGGAGGCCGTGAGTCTCGGGTGACAGGGAGGTATTAACTTGACCCAAAGGACCTCCATTCCTAATGGGATATCCACAATCAGGTGAAGGGGGTGGTATTTGTCCCGAGCAAATAAGGCTAACCCACCAACACGTTTATTTTCTCTAAGTCGAATTTTCGGGTGTTTTGAGCCTGAATTTGAGATATAAACGGGTACAGAAGATGCATGCATGCAGTATGTTTTGGGCCTGTATTTGGAATATACTCTAACACGGAGTAGGCATGTAAAGTTCGCTTCTGGGACCCCAAAATATCGAATTTTCGGGTGTTTTGGGCCTGAATTTGAGATATCGACTTTGGGCACCTAAAATATCGATTTTTAGCATGTTTTGGGCCTATATTTTGAAAATATTCTAGCACTAAGTAGGCATGTACAGATCACTTCTGGGACCCCAAAATATCGAATTGTCGGTGATTTGAGCCTGAATTTGAGATATAAACGGGTATAGAAGATGCATGCACATATTGACTCTGGACACTTAAAATATCGATTTTTAGCATGTTTTAAGCCTATATTTTGAAAAAATTCTAGCACTGAGTAGGCATGTACAGATCGCTTCTGGGACCCAAAAATATCGGATTTTCGGGTGTTTTGAGGTTGAATTTGGGATATAAACGGGTGCAGAAGATGCATACACAGATTGACTTTGGTCACCTAAAATATCGATTTTTAGCATGTTTTGAGCCAATATTTTGAAAACATTCTAGCACTGAGTAGGCATCGATTTTCAGTATGTTTTGGGCCTGTATATTGAAAATACTCTAACACTGAGTAGGCATGTACAAATCGCTTCTGGGACCCCAAAATACCGAATTTTCAGGTGTTTTGGGCCTGAATTTGAGATATAAACGGGTACAGAAGATGCATGCACATATCGACTTTTGGGCACCTAAAATATCGATTTTGAGCATGTTTTGGGTCTGTATTTTGAAAACATTCTAACTAGGAGTAGGCATGTACAGATCGCTTCTAGGACCCAAAAATACCGAATTTTCGGGTGTTTTGAGCCTGAATTTGAGATATAAACGGGTACAGAAGATGCATGCACATATCGACTTTGGACACATAAAATATCGATTTTTAGTATGTTTTGAGCCTATATTTTGAAAACATTCTAGCACTGAGTAGGCATGTACAGATCGCTTCTGGGACCCAAAAATATCGAATTCTCGGGTGTTTTAAGGTTGAATTTGGGATATAAACGGGTGCAGAAGATGCATACACATATTGACTTTGGGCACCTAAAATATCGATTTTCAGCATGTTTTGGGCCTGTATCTGAGTAGGCATGTACAGATCGCTTCTGGGACCAAAAAATATTGAATTTTCGGGTGTTTGGAGCCTGAATTTGAGATATAAACGGGTACAGAAGATGCATGCACATATCGACTTTTAGGCACCTAAAATATCGATTTTCTGTATGTTTTGGGCTTGTATTTTGAAAATACTCTAACACGGAGTAGGCATGTACATATCGCTTCTGGGACCAAAAAATATCGAATTTTCGGGTGTTTTGGGCCTGAATTTGAGGTATCGACTTTGGGCACCTAAAATATCGATTTTTAGCATGTTTTGGGCCAATATTTTGAAAATATTCTAGCACTAAGTAGGCATGTACAGATCACTTCTGGGACCCCAAAATATCGAATTGTCGGTGTTTTGACCCTGAATTTGAGATATAAACGGGTATAGAAGATGCATGCACATATTGACTCTGGACACTTAAAATATCGATTTTTAGCATGTTTTAAGCCTATATTTTGAAAAAATTCTAGCACTGAGTAGGCATGTACAGATCGCTTCTGGGACCCAAAAATATCGGATTTTCGGGTGTTTTGAGGTTGAATTTGGGATATAAACGGGTGCAGAAGATGCATACACAGATTGACTTTGGTCACCTAAAATATCGATTTTTAGCATGTTTTGAGCCAATATTTTGAAAACATTCTAGCACTGAGTAGGCATCGATTTTCAGTATGTTTTGGGCCTGTATATTGAAAATACTCTAACACTGAGTAGGCATGTACAAATCGCTTCTGGGACCCCAAAATACCGAATTTTCAGGTGTTTTGGGCCTGAATTTGAGATATAAACGGGTACAGAAGATGCATGCACATATCGACTTTTGGGCACCTAAAATATCGATTTTGAGCATGTTTTGGGTCTGTATCTTGAAAACATTCTAACTAGGAGTAGGCATGTACAGATCGCTTCTAGGACCCAAAAATACCGAGTTTTCGGGTGTTTTGAGCCTGAATTTGATATATAAACGGGTACAGAAGATGCATGCACATATCGACTATGGACACATAAAATATCGATTTTTAGTATGTTTTGAGCCTATATTTTGAAAACATTCTAGCACTGAGTATTCATGTACAGATCGCTTCTGGGACCCAAAAATATCGAATTTTCGGGTGTTTTAAGGTTGAATTTGTGATATAAACGGGTGCAGAAGATGCATACACATATTGACTTTAGGCACCTAAAATATCGATTTTCAGCATGTTTTGGGCCTGTATCTGAGTAGGCATGTACAGATCGCTTCTGGGACCAAAAAATATCGAATTTTCGGGTGTTTGGAGCCTGAATTTGAGATATAAACGGGTACAGAAGATGCATGCACATATCGACTTTTGGGCACCTAAAATATCGATTATCTGTATGTTTTGGGCTTGTATTTTGAAAATACTTTAACACGGAGTAGGCATGTACAGATCGCTTCTGGGACCAAAAAATATCGAATTTTCGGGTGTTTTGGGCCTGAATTTGAGATATCGACTTTGGGCACCTAAAATATCGATTTTTAGCATGTTTTGGGCCTATAATTTGAAAATATTCTTGCGCTGAGTAGGCATATACAGATCGCTTCTGGGACCCCAAAATATCGAGTTTTCGGGTGTTTTGAGCCTGAATTTGAGATATAAAAGGGTACAGAAAATTCGTGCACATATTGACTTTGGCACCTAAAATATCGATTCTCAGCATGTTTTGGGCCTGTATTTTGAAAATACTCTAAAACGGAGTAGGCAAGTACAGATCGCTTCTGGGACCCCAAAATATCGAATTTCCGGGTGTTTGGAGCCTGAATTTGAGATATAAACGGGTACAGAAGATGCATCCACATATCGACTTTTGGTCACCTAAAAGATCGATTTTCTGTATGTTTTGGGCCTGTATTTTGAAAATACTCTAACACGTAGTAGGCATGTACAGATCGCTTCTGGGACCCCAAAATATCGAATTTTCGGGTGTTTTGGGGAAAATTTGAAATATCGACTTTGGGCACCTAAAATATCGATTTTTAGCATGTTTTGGGCCTATATTTTGAAAATATTCTAGCACTGAGTAAGCATGTACAGATCGCTTCTGGTACCCCAAAATATCGAGTTTTCGGGTGTTTTGAGCCTGAATTTGAGATATAATCGGGTACAGAAAATGCATGCACATATTGACTTTGGGCACCTAAAATATCGATTTTCAGCATGTTTTGGGCCTGTATTTTGAAAATACTCTAACACGGAGTAGGCATGTACAGATCGCTTCTGGGACCCAAAAATATCGAATTTTCGGGTGTTTTGAGCCTGAATTTGAGATATAAAAAGGTACTGAAGATGCATGCACATATCGACTTTTGGGCACCTAAAATATCGATTTTGAGCATGTTTTGGGTCTGTATCTTGAAAAAATTCTAACTAGGAGTAGGCAAGTACAGATCGCTTCTAGGACCCAAAAATACCGATTTTTCGGGTGTTTTGAGCCTGAATTTGAGATATAAACGGGTACAGAAGATGCATGCACATATCGACTATGGACACATAAAATATCGATTTTTAGTGTGTTTTGAGCCTATATTTTGAAAACATTCTAGCACTGAGTATTCATGTACAGATCGCTTTTGGGACCCAAAAATATCGAATTTTCGGGTGTTTTAAGGTTGAATTTGGGATATAAACGGGTGCAGAAGATGCATACACATATTGACTTTAGGCACCTAAAATATCGTTTTTCAGCATGTTTTGGGCCTGTATCTGAGTAAGCATGTACAGATCGCTTCTGGGACCAGAAAATATCGAATTTTCGGGTGTTTGAAGACTGAATTTGAGATATAAACGGGTACAGAAGATGCATGCATATATCGACTTTTGGGCACCTAAAATATCGATTATCTGTATGTTTTGGGCTTGTATTTTGAAAATACTCTAACACGGAGTAGGCATGTACAGATCGCTTCTGGGACCAAAAAATATCGAATTTTCGGGTGTTTTGGCCCTGAATTTGAGATATCGAGTTTGGGCACCTAAAATATCGATTTTTAGCATGTTTTGGGCCTATAATTTGAAAATATTCTAGCGCTGAGTAGGCATGTACAGATCGCTTCTGGGACCCCAAAATATCGAGTTTTCGGGTGTTTTGAGCCTGAATTTGAGATATAAAAGGGTACAGAAAATGCGTGCACATATTGACTTTGGCACCTAAAATATCGATTCTCAGCATGTTTTGGGCCTGTATTTTGAAAATACTCTAAAACGGAGTAGGCAAGTACAGATCGCTTCTGGGACCCCAAAATATCGAATTTTCGGGTGTTTGGAGCCTGATTTTGAGATATAAACGGGTACAGAAGATGCATCCACATATCGACTTTTGGGCACCTAAAAGATCGATTTTCTGTATGTTTTGGGCCTGTATTTTGAAAATACTCTAACACGTAGTAGGCATGTACAGATCGCTTCTGGGACCCCAAAATATCGAATTTTCGGGTGTTTTGGGGATAAATTTGAAATATCGACTTTGGGCACCTAAAATATCGATTTTAGCATGTTTTGGGCCTATATTTTGAAAATATTCTAGCACTGAGTAAGCAAGTACAGATCGCTTCTGGTACCCCAAAATATCGAGTTTTCGGGTGTTTTGAGCCTGAATTTGAGATATAATCGGGTACAGAAAATGCATGCACATATTGACTTTGGGCACCTAAAATATCGATTTTCAGCATGTTTTCGGCCTGTATTTTGAAAATACTCTAACACGGAGTAGGCATGTACAGATCGCTTCTGGGACCCAAAAATATCGAATTTTCCGGGGTTTTGAGCCTGAATTTGAGATATAAACAGGTACTGAAGATGCATGCACATATCGACTTTTGGGCACCTAAAATATCGATTTTGAGCATGTTTTGGGTCTGTATCTTGAAAAAATTCTAACTAGGAGTAGGCAAGTACAGATCGCTTCTATTACCCAAAAATACCGATTTTTCGGGTGTTTTGAGCCTGAATTTGAGATATAAACGGGTACAGAAGATGCATGCACATATCAACTTTGGACACTTAAAATATCGATTTTTAGCATGTTTTGAGCTTATATTTTGAAAATATTCTAGCACTGTGTAGGCATGTACAGATCGCTTCTGGGACCGAAAAATATCGAATTTTCGGGTGTTTTGTGGTTGAATTTGAGATATAAACGGGTGCAGAAGATGCATACACATATTGACTTTGGGCACCTAAAATATCGATTTTCAGCATGTTTTGAGCCTGTATCTGAGTAGGCATGTACAGATCGCTTCTGGGACCCAAAAATTTTGAAATTTCGGGTGTTTGGAGCCTGAATTTGAGATATAAACGGGTACAGAAGATGCATGCACATATCGACTTTGGACTCTTAAAATATCGATTTTTAGCATGTTTTGAACCTATATTTTGAAAATATTCTAGCACAAAGTACATATGTACAGATCACTTCTGGGAACCCAAAATATCGAATTTTCGGGTGTTTTAAGCCTGAATTTGAGATATAAACGGGTACACAAGATGCATGCACATATCGACTTTGGACACTTAAAATATCGATTTTTAGCATGTTTTGAGCCTATATTTTGAAAACATTCTAGCACTGAGTAGGCATGTACAGATCGCTTCTGGGACCCAAAAACATCGAATTTTCGGGTGTTTTGAGGTTGAATTTGGGATATAAACGTGTGCAGAAGATGCATACACATATCGACTTTTGGGCACCTAAAAGATCGATTTTCAGAATGTTTTGGGCCTGTATATTAAAAATACTCTAACACGGAGTAGGCATGTACAGATCGCTTCTGGGACCCCAAAATATCGAATTTTCGGGTGTTTTGGGCCTGAATTTGAGATATCGACTTTGGGCACCTAAAATATCGATTTTTAGCATGTTTTAGGCCTGTATTTTGAAAATATTCTAGCACTGCGTAGGCATGTACAGATCGCTTCTGGGACCCCAAAATATTGAATTTTCGGGTGTTTTGAGCCTGAAAGAGATATAAACGGGTACAGAAGATGCATGCACATATCGACTTTTGGCCACCTAAAATATCGATTTTGAGCATGTTTTGGGTCTGTATCTTGAAAACATTCTAACTAGGAGTAGGCATGTACAGATCGCTTCTAGGACCCAAAAATATAGAATTTTCGGGTGTTTTGAGCCTGAATTTGAGATAGAAACCGGTACTGAAGATATATGCACATATTGACTTTGGTCACCTGAAGTATCGATTTTCAGGATGTTTTGGCCCTATATTTTGAATGTATTCTAGCATTGTGTAAGCATGTTCAGATTGCTTCTGAGACCCAAAAATATCGAATTTTCGGGTGTTTTGAGCCTGAATTTGGGATATAAACGGGTACAGAAGATGAATGCACATATGGATTTTGGGCACATAAAATATCGGTTTTCAGCTTGTTTTGGGTCTGTATTTTGAAAATATTTTAACATTGAGTAGGCATTTACAGATCCCTTCTGGGAACAAAAAGTATCGAATTTTAAGGTGTTTTAAACCTGAATTTGGGATACAAGCGAGTGCTGATGATTAATGCACATATCGATTTTGGGCACCGAAAATTGCGATTTTCAGCTTATTTTGGGCCTGTATTTTGAAAATATTCTAACACTGAGTAGGCATGTACAGATCGCTTCTGGGACCCCAAAAAATCAAATTTTCAGGTGCTTTTAGCCTGAATTTGGGATATAAATGGGAACAGAAGATGCATGCAGATATCGACTTTGATCACCTATAATATCGATTTTAAGCATGTTTTGGGCCTGTATTTTGAAAATATTCTAGCACTGACTATGCATGTGGAGATTGCTTCTGGGATCCAAAAATATCGAATTTTCAGGTGTTTTGAGACTGAATTTGGGATATAAACGGGTACAGAAGATTCATGAACATTTCGACTTTGGGCACCTAAAATATCTATTTTTAGTATGTTTTGGCCCTATATTTTGAATTTAATCTAGCACTGGGTAAGCATGTACAGAGCACTTCTAAGACCCAAAAATACCGATTTTTCGGGTGTTTTGAGCAAGAAATTGAGATATAAACGGGTACAAAAAATGCATGCACATATCGTCTTTGGACACTTAAAATATCGATTTTTAGCATGTTTTGAGCCTATATTTTGAAAACATTCTAGCACTGAGTAGGCATGTACAGATCTCTTCTGGGACCGAAAAATATCGAACTTTCGGGTGTTTTGTGGTTGAATTTGAGATATAAACGGGTGCAGAAGATGCATACACATATTGACTTTGGGCACCTAAAATATCGATTTTCAGCATGTTTTGGGCCTGTATCTGAGTAGGCATGTACAGATCGCTTCTGGGACCATAAAATATCGAATTTTAGGGTGTTTGGAGCCTGAATTTGAGATATAAACGGGTACAGAAGATGCATTCACATATCGACATTGGACACTTAAAATATCGATTTTTAGCATGTTTTGAGCCTATATTTTGAAAATATTCTAGCACAAAGTAGATATGTACAGATCACTTCTGGGACCCCAAAATATCGTATTTTCGGGTGTTTTAAGCCTGAATTTGGGATATAAACGGGTACAGAAGATGCATGCATATATCGACTTTGGACACTTAAAATATCGATTTTTGCATGTTTTGAGCCTATATTTTGAAAACATTCTAGCACTGAGTAGGCATGTACAGATCGCTTCTGGGACCCAAAAATAACGAATTTTCGGGTATTTTGAGGTTGAATTTGGGATATAAACGGGTGCAGAAGATGCATACACATATCGACTTTTGGGCACCTAAAATATCGATTTTCAGCATGTTTTGGGCCTGTATATTAAAAATACTCTAACACAGAGTAGGCATGTACAGATAGCTTCTGGGTCCGCAAAATATCGAATTTTCGGGTGTTTTGGGCCTGAATTTCATATATCGACTTTGGGCACCTAAAATATCGATTTTTAGCATGTTTTGGGCCTGCATTTTGAAAATATTCTAGCACTGCGTAGGCATGTACAGATCGCTTCTGGGACCCCAAAATACCGAATTTTCGGTGTTTTGAGCCTGAATTTGAGATATAAACGGGTACAGAAAATGCATGCACATATCGACTTTGTGCACCCACAATATCGATTTTTAGCATATTTTGGGCCAATATTTGGAAAATACTCTAACACGGAGGAGGCATGCACATATCGACTTTGGACACTTCAAATATCGAATTTTAGCATGTTTTGAGCCTGTATCTGAGTAGGCATGTACAACTCGCTTCTGGGACCAAAAAATATCGAATTTTCAAGGTGTTTTGGGCCTGAATTTGAGATATTGACTTTGGGCACCTAAAATATCGATTTTCAACATGTTTTGGGCCTGTATCTGAGTAGGCATGTACAGATCGCTTCTGGGACCCCAAAATATCGAATTTTCGGGTGTTTGGAGCCTGAATTTGAGATATAAACGGGTACAGAAGATGCATGCACATATCGACTTTGGACACTTAAAATATCGATTTTTAGCATGTTTTGAGCCTATATTTTGAAAATATTCTAGCACAAAGTAGATATGTACAGATCACTTCTGGGACCCCAAAATATCGTATTTTCGGGTGTTTTAAGCCTGAATTTGAGATATAAACGGGTACAGAAGATGCATGCACATATTGATTTTGGACACTTAAAATATCGATTTTTAGCATGTTTTGAGCCTATACTTTGAAAACATTCTAGCACTGAGTAGGTATGTACAGATCGCTTCTGGGACCCCAAAATATCGAATTTTCGGGTGTTTTGAGGTTGAATTTGGGATATAAACTGGTGCAGAAGATGCATACACATATCGACTTTTAGACACCTAAAATATCGATTTTCAGCATGTTTTGGGCCTGTATATTAAAAATACTCTAACACTGAGTAGGCATGTACAGTTAGCTTCTGGGACCCCCAAATATCGAATTTTCGGGTGTTTTGGGCCTAAATTTGATATATCGACTTTGGGCACCTAAAATATCGATTTTGAGCATGTTTTGGGTCTGTATCTTGAAAACATTCTAACTAGGAGTAGGCATGTACAGATCGCTTCTAGGACCCAAAAATATAGAATTTTCGGTTGTTTTGAGCCTGAATTTGAGATATAAACGGGTACAGAAGATGAATGCACATATGGATTTTGGGCACATAAAATATCGGTTTTCAGCTTGTTTTGGGTCTGTATCTTGAAAACATTCTTACTAGGAGTAGGCATGTACAGATCGCTTCTAGGACCAAAAAATACCGAATTTCGGGTGTTTTGAGCCTGAATTTGAGATGTAAACGAGTACAGAAGATATATGCACATATCGACTTTGGACACTTAAAATATCGATTTTGAGCATGTTTTGGGTCTATATTTTGAAAATATTCTAGCACTGAGTAGGCATGTACAGATCGCTTCTGGGACCCCAAAATATCGAATTTTCGGGTGTTTTGAGCCTGAATTTGAGATATAAACGGGTACAGAAGATGTATGCACTTATCGACTTTGAACACTTAAAATATCGATTTTTAGCATGTTTTGAGCCTATATTTTGAAAACATTTTAGCACTGAGTAGGCATGTACAGATCGCTTCTGGGACCCCAAAATATCGAATTTTCAGGTGTTTTGGGCCTGAATTTAAGATATAAACGGGTACAGAATATGCATGCACACATCGACTTTTGGGCTCCTAAAATATCGATTTTGAGCATGTTTTGGATCTGTATCTTGAAAACATTCTTACTAGGAGTAGGCATGTACAGATCTCTTCTAGGACCCAAAAATACCGAATTTTCGGGTGTTTTGAGCCTGAATTTGAGATATAAACGGGTACAGAAGATGTATGCACATATCGACTTTGGACACTTAAAATATCGATTTTGAGCATGTTTTGAGCCTGTATTTAGAAAATACTCTAACACGGGGTAGGCATGTACACATCGCTTCTGGGACCTCAAAATATCGAATTTGCGGGTGTTTTGAGCCTGAATTTGAGATATAAACGGGTACTGAAGATGCATGCACATATCGACTTGTGGGCACCTAAAATATCGATTTTGAGCATGTTTTGGGTCTGTATCTTGAAAATATTCTAAGTAGGAGTAGGCATGTACATATCGCTTCTAGGACCCAAAAATACCGAATTTTCGGGTATTTTGAGCCTGAATTTAGGATATAAACGTGTACAGAAGATCGACTTTGGACACTAAAAATATCGATTTTTAGCTTGTTTTGAGCCTATATTTTGAAAACATTCTAGCCCTGAGTAGGCATGTACAGATCGCTTCTGGGACCCAAAAATATCGAATTTTCGGGTGTTTTGAGGTTGAATTTGGGATATAAACGGTTGCAGAAGATGCATTCACATATCGACTTTGGGCACCTAAAATATCGATTTTCAGCATGTTTTGGGCCTGTATCTGAGTAGGCATGTACAGATCGCTTCTTGGACCCCAAAATATCGAATTTCCGGGTGTTAGGAACCTGAATTTGAGATATAAACGGAAACATAAGATGCATGCACATATCGACTTTGGGCACCTAAAAGATCGATTTTCAGTATACAGTAATTTGGGCCTGTATTTTGAAAATACTCTAACACGGAGTAGGCATGTACAGATCGCTTCTGGGACTCCAAAATATCGGATTTTCGGGTGTTTTGGGCCTGAATTTGAGATATCGACTTTGTGCAACTAAAATATCTATTTCTAGCGTGTTTTGGGTCTATATTTTGAAAATATTCTAGCACTGAGTAGGCATGTACAGATCGCTTTTGGGACCCCAAAATATCGAATTTTCGGGTGTTTGGAGCCTGAATTTGAGATATAAACGGGTACAGAAGATGCATGCACATATCGACTTTTGGGCACCTAAAAGATCGATTTTCAGTATGTTTTGGGCCTGTATTTTGAAAATACTCTAACACGGAGTAGGCATGTACATATCGCTTCTGGGACACCAAAATATCGAATTTTCGGGTGTTTTGAGCCTGAATTTGATATAAAAACGGGTTCTGAAGATGCATGCACATATCAACTTTTGGGCACCTAAAATATCGATTTTGAGCATGTTTTGGGTCTCTATCTTGAAAACATTCTAACTAGGAGTAAGCATGTACATATCGCTTTTAGGATCCAAAAATACCGAATTTTCGAGTGTTTTGAGCCTGAATTTAAGATATAAACGGGTACGGAAGATCGACTTTTGACACTAAAAATATCGATTTTTAGCATGTTTTGAGCCTATATTTTGAAAACATTCTAGCACTGAGTAGGCATGTACAGATCGCTTCTGGGACCCCAAAATAACGAATTTTCGGGTGTTTTGGGCCTGAATTTGAGATATCGACTTTGGGCACCTAAAATATCGATTTTTAGCATGTTTTTGGCCTATAATTTGAAAATATTCTAGCACTGAGTAGGCATGTACAGATCGCTTTTGGGACCCCAAAATATCGAAATTTCGGGTGTTTTGAGCCTGAAAGAGATATAAACGGGTACAGAAGATGCATGCACATATCGACTTTTGGCCACCTAAAATATCGATTTTGAGCATGTTTTGGGTCTGTATCTTGAAAACATTCTAACTAGGAGTAGGCATGTACAGATCGCTTCTAGGACCTAAAAAAATAGAATTTTCGGGTGTTTTGAGCCTGAATTTGAGATAGAAACCGGTACTGAAGATATATGCACATATCGACTTTGGTCACCTGAAGTATCGATTTTCAGGATGTTTTGGCCCTATATTTTGAATGTATTCTAGCATTGTGTAAGCATGTTCAGATTGCTTCTGAGACCCAAAAATATCGAATTTTCGGGTGTTTTGAGCCTGAATTTGGGATATAAACGGGTACAGAAGATGAATGCACATATGGATTTTGGGCACATAAAATATCGGTTTTCAGCTTGTTTTGGGTCTGTATTTTGAAAATATTTTAACATTGAGTAGGCATTTACAGATCCCTTCTGGGAACAAAAAGTACCGAATTTTAAGGTGTTTTAAACGTGAATTTGGGATACAAGCGAGTGTTGATGATTCATGCACATATCGATTTTGGGCACCAAAAATTGCGATTTTCAGCTTATTTTGGGCCTGTATTTTGAAAATATTCTAACACTGAGTAGGCATGTACAGATCGCTTCTGGGACCCCAAAAAATCAAATTTTCAGGTGTTTTTAGCATGAATTTGGGATATAAACGGGAACAGAAGATGCATGCAGATATCGACTTTGATCACCTATAATATCGATTTTAAGCATGTTTTGGGCCTGTATTTTGAAAATATTCTAGCACAAAGTAGATATGTACAGATCACTTCTGGGACCCCAAAATATCGTATTTTCGGGTGTTTTAAGCCTGAATTTGAGATATAAAAGGGTACAGAACATGCATGCACATATCGACTTTGGACACTTAAAATATCGATTTTTAGCATGTTTTGGGTCTATATTTTGAAAACATTCTAGCACTGAGTAGGCATGTACAGATCGCTTCTGGGACCCAAAAAAAACGAATTTTCGGGTGTTTTGAGGTTGAATTTGGGATATAAACGGGTGCAGAAGATGCATACACATATCGACTTTTTGGCACCTGAAATATCGATTTTTAGCATGTTTTGGGCCTGTATTTTGAAAATACTCTAACACGGAGTAGGCATGTACAGATTGCTTTTGGGACCCCAAAATATCGAATTTTCGGGTGTTTTGGGGATAAATTTGAAATATCGACTTTGGGCACCTAAAATATCGGTTTTTAGCATGTTTTGGGACTATATTTTGAAAATATTCTAGCACTGAGTAAGCATGTACAGATCGCTTCTGGGACCCCAAAATATCGAGTTTTCGGTTTTTTTGAGCCTGAATTTGAGATATAAACGGGTACAGAAAATGCATGCACATATTGACTTTGGGCACCTAAAATATCGATTTTTAGCATGCTTTGGGCCTGTATTTTGAAAATACTCTAACACGGAGTAGGCATGTACATATCGCTTCTGGGACCCAAAAATTTCGAATTTTCGGGTGTTTTGAGCCTTATTTTGAGATATAAACAGATACTGAAGATGCATGCACATATCGACTTTTGGGCACCTAAAATATCGATTTTGAGCATGTTTTGGGTCTGTATCTTGAAAAAATTCTAACTAGGAGTAGGCAAGTACAGATCGCTTCTAGGACCCAAAAATACCGATTTTACGGGTGTTTTGAGCCTGAATTTGAGATATAAACGGGTACAGAAGATGCATGCACATATCGACTTTGGACACTTAAAATATCGATTTTTAGCATGTTTTGAGCCTATATTTTGAAAACATTCTAAACTTGAGTAGGCATGTACAGATCGCTTCTGGGACCGAAAAATATCGAATTTTCGGGTGTTTTGTGGTTGACTTTGAGATATAAACGGGTGCAGAAGATGCATACACATATTGACTTTCGGCACCTAAAATATCGATTTTCAGCATGTTTTGGGCCTGTATCTGAGTAGGCATGTACAGATCGTTTCTGGGACCCCAAAATATCGAATTTTCGGGTGTTTGGATACTGAATTTGAGATATAAACGGGTACAGAAGATGCATGCACATATCGACTTTGGACACTTAAAATATTGATTTTTAGCATGTTTTGAGCTTATATTTTGAAAATATTCTAGCACAAAGTACATATGTACAGATCACTTCTGGGACCCCAAAATATCGAATTTTCGGGTGTTTTAAGCCTGAATTTGAGATATAAACGGGTACAAAAGATGCATGCACCTATCGACTTTGGACACTTAAAATATCGATTTTTAGCATGTTTTGAGCCTATATTTTGAAGACATTCTAGCACTGAGTAGGCATGTACAGATCGCTTCTGGGACCCAAAAATATCGAATTTTCAGGTGTTTTGAAGTTGAATTTGGGATATAAACGGGTGCAGAAGATGCATGCAGATATCGACTTTGATCACCTATAATATCGATTTTAAATATGTTTTGGGCCTGTATTTTGAAAATATTCTAGCACTGACTATGCATGTGGAGATTGCTTCTGGGATCCAAAAATTTCGAATTTTCAGGTGTTTGGAGACTGAATTTGGGATATAAACGGGTACAGAAGATGCATGAACATTTCGACTTTGGGCACCTAAAAGATCGATTTTCAGTATGTTTACGGCCTGTATATTAAAAATACTCTAACACGGAGTAGGCATGTACAGATCGCTTCTGGGACCCCAAAATATCGAATTTTCGGGTGTTTTGGGCCTGAATTTGATATATCGACTTTGGGCACCTAAAATATCGATTTTTAGCATGTTTTGGGCCTGTATTTCGAAAATATTCTAGCACTGCGTATGCATGTACAGATCGCTTCTGGGACCCCAAAATATCGAATTTTCGGGTGTTTTGAGCCTGAAAGAGATATAAACGGGTACAGAAGATGCATTCCCATATCGACTTTTGGGCACCTAAAATATCGATTTTGAGCATGTTTTGGGTCTGTATCTTGAAAAAATTCTAACTAGGAGTAGGCAAGTACAGATCGCTTCTAGGACCCAAAAATACCGATTTTACAGGTGTTTTGAGCCTGAATTTGAGATATAAACGGGTACAGAAGATGCATGCACATATCGACTTTGGACACTTAAAATATCGATTTTTAGCATGTTTTGAGCCTATATTTTGAAAACATTCTAGACTTGAGTAGGCATGTACAGATCGCTTCTGGGACCGAAAAATATCGAATTTTCGGGTCTTTTGTGGTTGAATTTGAGATATAAACGGGTGCAGAAGATGCATACACATATTGACTTTGGGCACCTAAAATATCGATTTTCAGCATGTTTTGGGCCTGTATCTGAGTAGGCATGTACACATCGCTTCTGGGACCCCAAAATATCGAATTTTCGGGTGTTTGGAACCTGAATTGGAGATATAAACGGGTACAGAAGATGTATGCACATATCGACTTTAGACACTTAAAATATTGATTTTTAGCATGTTTTGAGCCTATATTTTGAAAATATTCTAGCACAAAGTACATATGTACAGATCACTTCTGGGACCCCAAAATATCGAATTTTCGGGTGTTTTAAGCCTGAATTTGAGATATAAACGGGTACAGAAGATGCATGCACCTATCGACTTTGGACACTTAAAATATCGATTTTTAGCATGTTTTGAGCCTATATTTTGAAAACATTCTAGCACTGAGTAGGCATGTACAGATCGCTTCTGGGACCCAAAAATATCGAATTTTCAGGTGTTTTGAGGTTGAATTTGGGATATAAACGGGTGCAGAAGATGCATGCAGATATCGACTTTGATCACCTATAATATCGATTTTAAGTATGTTTTGGGCCTGTATTTTGAAAATATTCTAGCACTGACTATGCATATGGAGATTGCTTCTGGGATCCAAAAATATCGAATTTTCAGGTGTTTTGAGACTGAATTTGGGATATAAACGGGTACAGAAGATGCATGAACATTTCGACTTTGGGCACCTAAAAGATCGATTTTCAGTATGTTTTGGGCCTGTATATTAAAAATACTCTAACACGGAGTAGGCATGTACAGATCGCTTCTGGGACCCCAAAATATCGAATTTTCGGGTGTTTTGGGCCTGAATTTGATATATCGACTTTGGGCACCTAAAATATCGATTTTTAGCATGTTTTGGGCCTGTATTTTGAAAATATTCTAGCACTGCGTAGGCATGTACAGATCGCTTCTGGGACCCCAAAATATCGAATTTTTGGGTGTTTTGAGCCTGAAAGAGATATAAACTGGTACAGAAGATGCAATCCCATATCGACTTTTGGGCACCTAAAATATCGATTTTGAGCATGTTTTGGGTCTGTATCTTGAAAACATTCTAACTAGGAGTAGGCATGTACAGATCGCTTCTAGGACCCAAAAATATAGAATTTTCGGGTGTTTTGAGCCTGAATTTGAGATAGAAACCGGTACTGAAGATACATGCACATATCGACTTTGGTCACCTGAAGTATCGATTTTCAGGATGTTTTGGCCCTATATTTTGAATGTATTCTAGCATTGTGTAAGCATGTTCAGATTGCTTCTGAGACCCAAAAATATCGAATTTTCGGGTGTTTTGAGCCTGAATTTGGGATATAAACGGGTACAGAAGATGAATGCACATATAAATTTTGGGCACATAAAATATCGGTTTTCAGCTTGTTTTGGGTCTGTATTTTGAAAATATTTTAACATTGAGTAGGCATTTACCGATCCCTTCTGGGAACAAAAAGTATCGAATTTTAAGGTGTTTTAAACCTGAATTTGGGATACAAGCGAGTGCTGATGATTCATGCACATATCGATTTTGGGCACCAAAAATTGCGATTTTCAGCTTATTTTGGGCCTGTATTTTGAAAATATTCTAACACTGAGTAGGCATGTACAGATCGCTTCTGGGACCCCAAAAAATCAAATTTTCAGGTGTTTTTAGCCTGAATTTGGGATATAAACGGGAACAGAAGATGCATGCAGATATCGACTTTGATCACCTATAATATCGATTTTAAGCATGTTTTGGGCCTGTATTTTGAAAATATTCTAACACTGACTATGCATGTGGAGATTGCTTCTGGGATCCAAAAATATCGAATTTTCAGGTGTTTTGAGACTGAATTTGGGATATAAACGGGTACAGAAGATGCATGAACATTTCGACTTTGGGCACCTAAAATATCGATTTTTAGTATGTTTTGGCCCTATATTTTGAATTTAATCTAGCACTGGGTAGGCATGTAAAGAGCGCTTCTGGGACCCAAAAATATCGAATTTTCTGGTGTTTTGAGAACGAATTTGAGATATAAACGGGTAAAGAAGATGCATGCACATATCGACTTTCTTCACAAAAAAAAACTATTTTCAGCATGTTTTAGGCCTATATTTTGTAAAATATTCTAGCACAGAGTGAGCATGTACAGATCGCTTCTGGGACCCAAAAATATTAAATTTTCGGGTGTTTTGAACCTCAATTTGGAATGTAAACGGGTACTGAAGATGCTTGCACATATCGACTATGGTCACCCAAAATATCGATTTTGAGCATGTTTTTGGCCTGTATTTTGAAAATACTCTAACTCAGAGTAGGCATGTACAGATCGCTTCTGGGACCCCATAATATATAGAATTTTCAGGTGTTTTGGGCCTGAATTTGAGATATCGACTTTGGGCAACTAAAATATTGATTTTCAGCATGTTTTCGGCCTGTATTTTGAAAATACTCTAACACGGAGTAGGCATGTACAGATCGCTTCTTGGACCCCAAAATATCGAATTTTCGGGTGTTTTGAGCCTGAATTTGAGATATAAACGGGTACAGAAGATGCATGCACATATCGACTTTTAGGCACCTAAAATATCGATTTTGAGCATGTTTTGGGTCTGTATCTTGACAACATTCTAACTAGGAGTAGGCATATACAGATCGCTTCTAGGACCCAAAAATACCGATTTTTCGGGTGTTTTGAGCCTGAATTTGAAATATAAACGGGTACAGAAGATCTATGCACATATCGACTTTGGACACTTAAATTATCGATTTTGAGCATTTTTTTAACCTGTATTTAGAAAATACTCTAACACGGGGTAGGCATGTACAGATCGCTTCTGGGACCTCAAAATATCGAATTTGCTGGTGTTTTGAGCCTGAATTTGAGATATAAACGGGTACTGAAGATGCATGCACATATCGACTTGTGTGCACCTAAAATATCGATTTTGAGCATGTTTTGGGTCTGTATCTTGAAAACATTCTAACAAGGAGTAGGCATGTACATATCGCTTCTAGGACCCAAAAATACCGAATTTTCGGGTGATTTGAGCCTGAATTTAAGATATAAACGGGTACAGAAGATCGACTTTGGACACTAAAAATATCGATTTTTAGCTTGTTTTGAGCCTATATTTTGAAAACATTCTACCACTGAGTAGGCATGTACAGATCGCTTCTGGGACCGAAAAATATCGAATTTTCGGGTGTTTAGAAACAGAATTTGAGATTAAAACGGGTACAGAAGATGCATGCACATATCGACTTTTGGGCACCTAAAAGATCGATTTTCAGTATGTTTTGGGCCTGTATTTTGAAAATACTCTAACACGGATTAGGCATGTACAGATCGCTTTTGGGACCCCAAAATATCAAATTTTCGGGTGTTTTAAGCCTGAATTTGAGATATAAACGGGCACTGAAGATGCATGCACATATCAACTTTTGGGCACCAAAAATATCGATTTTGAGCATGTTTTGAGCCTATATTTTGAAAACATACTAGCCCTGAGTAGGCATGTACAGATCGCTTCTGGGACCCAAAAATATCGAATTTTCGGGTGTTTTGAGGCTAAATTTGGGATATAAACGGTTGCAGAAGATGCATACACATATCGACTTTGGGCACCTAAAATATAGATTTTCAGCATGTTTTGGGCCTGTATCTGAGTAGGCATGTACAGATTGCTTCTGGGACCCCAAAATATCGAATTTCCGGGTGTTAGTAACCTGAATTTGAGATATAAACGGAAACAGAAGATGCATGCACATATCGACTTTGGGCACCTAAAAGATCGATTTTCAGTATACAGTAATTTGGGCCTGTATTTTGAAAATACTCTAACACGGAGTAGGCATGTACAGATCGTTTCTGGGATTCCAAAATATCGGATTTTCGGGTGTTTTGGGCCTGAATTTGAGATATCGACTTTGGGCACCTAAAATATCTATTTCTAGCATGTTTTGGGTCTATATTTTGAAAATATTCTAGCACTGAGTAGGCATGTACAGATCGCTTCTGGGACCCCAAAATATCGAATTTTCGGGTGTTTTGAGCCTGAATTTGATATATAAACGGGTACTGAAGATGCATGCACATATCGACTTTTGGCACCTAAAATATCGATTTTCAGCATGTTTTGGGCCTGTATTTTGAAAATACTCTAACACGGAGTAGGCATGTACAGATCGCTTCTGGAACCTCAAAATATCGAATATTTGGGTGTTTTCTGCCTGAATTTGAGATATAAACGGGTACTGAAGATGCATGCCCATATCGACTTTTGGGCACCTAAAATATCGATTTTTAAGAATGTTTTAGGTCTGTATCTTGAAAACATTCTAACTTGGAGTAGGCATGTACTGATCGCATAAAGGACCTCGAAATACCGATTTTTCGGGTGTTTTGATCCTGAATTTGAGATATAAACGGGTACAGAAGATGCATGCACTTATCGACTTTGGACACTTAAAATATCGATTTAATGCATGTTTTGAGCCTATATTTTGAAAATACTCTAACAAGGAGTAAGCATGTACATATCGCTTCTGGGACCCTAAAATATCGAATTTTCCGGTATTTTGGGCTTGAATTTGATATATCGACTTTGGACACTTAAAATATCGATTTTTAGCATGTTTTGAGCCTATATTTTGAAAATACTCTAACACGGAGTAAGCATGTACATATCGCTTCTGGGACTCCAAAATATCGAATTTTCGGGTGTTTTGAGCCTGAATTTGAGATATAAACGGGTACAGAAGATGCATGCACATATTGACTTTGGACACATAAAATATCGATTTTGAGCATGTTTTGGGTCTATATTTTGAAAATATTCTAGCACTGAGTAGGCATGTACAGATCGCTTCTGGGACTCCAAAATATCGAATTTTCGGGTGTTTTGAGCCTGAATTTGAGATATAAACGGGTACAGAAGATACATGCACATATTGACTTTGGACACATAAAATATCGATTTTGAGCATGTTTTGGGTCTATATTTTGAAAATATTCTAGCACTGAGTAGGCATGTACATATCGCTTCTAGGACCCAAAAATATCGAACTTTCGGGTGTTTTGGGCCTGAATTTGAGATATCGACTTTGAGCACCTAAAATATCGATTTTTAGCATGTTTTGGGACTATATTTTGAAAATATTCTAGCAGTGAGTAGGCATGTACAGAACGCTTCTGGGACCCCAAAATATCGAATTTTCGGGTGTTTTGACCCTGAATTTGATATATAAACGGGTACTGAAGATGCATGCACATATCAACTTTGGGCACCTAAAATATCGATTTTGAGCATGTTTTGGGTCTGTATCTTGAAAACATTCTAACTAGGAGTAGGCATGTACATATTGCTTCTAGGACCCAAAAATACCGAATTTTCGAGTGTTCTGATCCTGAATTTAAGATATAAACGGGTACAAAAGTACGACTTTGGAAACTAAAAATATCGATTTTTAGCATGTTTTGAGGCTATATTTTGAAAAAAATTCTAGCACTGAGTAGGCATGTACAGATCGCTTCTGGGACCGAAAAATATCGAATTTTAGGGTGTTTTGAGGTTGAATTTGTGATATAAACGGGTACAGAAGATGCATGCACATATCGACTTTTGGGCACCTAAAAGATCGATTTTCAGTATGTTTTGGGCCTGTATTTCGAAAATACTCTAACACGGAGTATTCATGTACAGATCGCTTCTGGGACCCTAAAATATCGAATTTTCCGGTGTTTTGGGCTTGAATTTGATATATCGACTCTAGGCACCTAAAATATCGATTTTTAGCATGTTTTGGGTCTATATTTTGAAAATGTTCTAGCACTGAGTAGGCATGTACAGATCGCTTTTGGGACCCCAAAATATCGAATTTTCGGGTGTTTGGAGCCTGAATTTGAGATATAAACGCGTACTGAAAATGCATGCACATATCAACTTTTGGGCACCTAAAATATCGATTTTGAGCATGTTTTGGGTCTGTATCTTGAAAACATTCTAACTAGGAGTAGGCATGTACATATCGCTTCTAGGATCCAAAAATACCGAATTTTCGAGTTTTTTGAGCCTGAATTTAAGATATAAACGGGTACAGAAGATCGACTTTTGACACTAAAAATATCGATTTTTAGCATGTTTTGAGCCTATATTTTGAAAACATTCTAGCACTGAGTAGGCATGTACAGATCGCTTCTGGGACCGAAAAATATCGAATTTCCGGGTGTTTTGGGGTTGAATTTGGAATATAAACGGTTGCAGAAGATGCATACACATATTGACTTGGGGCACCTAAAATATCGATTTTCAGCATGTTTTAGGCCTGTATCTGAATAGGCATGTACAGATCGCTTCTGGGACCCCAAAATATCGAATTTCCGGGTGTTTGGAACCTGAATTTGAGATTTAAACGGGTACAGAAGATGCATGCACATATCGACTTTTGGGCACCTAAAATATCGATTTTCAGTATGTTTTGGGCCTGTATTTTGAAAATACTCTAACACCGATTAGGCATGTACAGATCGCTTCTGGGACCCCAAAGAAACAAATTTTCGGGTGTTTTGGGCCTTAATTTAAGATATCGACTTTGGGCACCTAAAATATCGATTTTTAGCATGTTTTGGGCCTATATTTTGAAAATATTCTAGCACTGAGGAGGCATGTACAGATCGCTTTTGGGACCCCAAAATACAAAATTTTCCGGTGTTTTGAGCCTGAATTTGAGATATAAACGGGTACTGAAGATGCATGCACATATCAACTTTTGGGCACCTAAAATATCGATTTTGAGCATGTTTTGAGCCTATATTTTTAAAACATTCTAGCCCTGAGTAGGCATGTACAGATCGCTTCTGGGACCCAAAAATATCGAATTTTCGGGTGTTTTGAGGTTGAATTTGGGATATAAACGGTTGCAAAAGATGCATACACATATCGACTTTGGGCACCTAAAATATCGATTTTCAGCATGTTTTGGGCCTGGATCTGAGTAGGCATGTTCAGATCGCTTCTGGGACGCCAAAATATCGAATTTCCGGGTGTTAGGAACCTGAATTTGAGATATAAACGGAAACAGAAGATGCATGCACATATCGACTTTGGGCACCTAAAAGATCGATTTTCAGTATACAGTAATTTGGGCCTGTATTTTGAAAATACTCTAACACGGAGTAAGCATTTACAGATCGCTTCTGGGACTCCAAAATATCGGATTTTCGGGTGTTTTGGGCCTGAATTTGAGATATCGACTTTGGGCACCTAAAATATCTATTTCTAGCATGTTTTGGGTCTATATTTTGAAAATATGCTAGCACTGAGTAGGCATGTACAGATCGTTTCTGGGACCCAAAAATATCGAATTTTCGGGTGTTTTGAGCCTGAATTTGATATATAAACGGGTACTGAAGATGGATGCACATATCGACTTTTGGGCACCTAAAATATCGATTTTCAGCATGTTTTGGGCCTGTATTTTGAAAATACTCTAACACGGAGTAGGCTTGTACAGATCGATTCTGGGACCTCAAAATATCGTATTTTCGGGTGTTTTCAGCCTGAATTTGAGATATAAACGACTTTGGGCACCTAAAAGATCAATTTTCAGTATACAGTAATTTGGGCCTGTATTTTGAAAATACTCTAACACGAAGTCTGGGACTCCAAATTATCGGATTTTCGGGTGTTTTGGGCCTGAATTTGAGATATCGACTTTGGTCACCTAAAATATCTATTTTTAGCATGTTTTGGGTCTATATTTTGAAAATATTCTAGCACTGAGTAGGCATGTACAGATCGCTTCTGGGACCCCAAAATATTTTGGGGGGTACTGAAGATGCATGCACATATCGACTTTTGGGCACCGAAAATATCGATTTTTAGGTATGTTTTGGGTCTGTATCTTGAAAACATTCTAACTAGGAGTAGGCATGTACATATCGCTTCTAGGATCTAAAAAAACCGAATTTTCGAGTGTTTTGAGCGTGAATTTAAGATATAAACGGGTACAGAAGATCGACTTTTGACACTAAAAATATCGATTTTTAGCATGTTTTGAGCCTATATTTTGAAAACATTCTAGCACTGAGTAGGCATGTACAGATCGCTTCTGGGACCCCAAAATAACGAATTTTCGGGTGTTTTGGGCCTGAATTTGAGATATCGACTTTGGGCACCTAAAATATCGATTTTTAGCATGTTTTGGGCCTATATTTTGAAAATATTCTAGCACTGAGTAGGCATGTACAGATCACTTTTGGGACCCCAAAATATCAAATTTTCGGGTGTTTTGAGCCTGAATATGAGATATAAACGGGTACTGAAGATGCATGCACATATCAACTTTTGGGCACCTAAAATATCGATTTTGAGCATGTTTTGAGCCTATATTTTGAAAACATTCTAGCCCTGAGTAGGCATGTACTGATCGCTTCTAGGACCCCGAAATACCGAATTTTCGGGTGTTTTGATGCTGAATTTGAGATATAAACGGGTACAGATGATGCATGCACATATCGACTTTGGACACTTAAAATATCGATTTTTTATCATGTTTTGAGCCTATATTTTGAAAATACTCTAACAAGGAGTAGGCATGTACAGATCGCTTCTGGGACCCCAAAATATCGAATTTTCGGGTGTTTTGAGCCTGAATATGAGATATAAACGGGTACAGAAGATGTATGCACTTATCGACTTTGAACACTTAAAATATAGATTTTTAGCATGTTTTGAGCCTATATTTTGAAAACATTCTAGCACTGAGTAGGCATGTACAGATCGCTTCTGGGATCCCAAAATATCGAATTTTAAGGTGTTTTGGGCCTGAATTTGAGATATAAACGGGTACAGAAGATGCATGCACATATCGACTTTTGGGCTCCTAAAATATCGATTTTGAGCATGTTTTGGGTCGGTATCTTGAAAACATTCTTACTAGGAGTAGGCATGTACAGATCGCTTCTAGGACCCAAAAATACCGAATTTGCGGGTGTTTTGAGCCTGAATTTGAAATATAAACGGGTACAGAAGATGTATGCACATATCGACTTTTGACACTTAATTTATCGATTTTGAGCATGTTTTGAGCCTGTATTTAGAAAATACTCTAACACGGGGTAGGCATATACAGATCGCTTCTGGGACCTCAAAATATCGAATTTGCGGGTGTTTTGAGCCTGAATTTGAGATATAAACGGGTACAGAAGATCGACTTTTGACACTAAAAATATCGATTTTTAGCATGTTTTGAGCCTATATTTTGAAAACATTCTAGCACTGAGTAGGCATGTACAGATCGCTTCTGGGACCGAAAAATATCGAATTTTCGGGTGTTTTGGGGTTGAATTTAGAATATAAACGGTTGTAGAAGATGCATACACATATTGACTTGGGGCACCTAAAATATCGATTTTCAGCATGTTTTGGGCCTGTATCCGAATAGGCATTTACAGATCGCTTCTGGGACCCCAAAATATCGAATTTCCGGGTGTTTGGAACCTCAATTTGAGATTTAAACGGGTACAGAAGATGCATGCACATATCGAGTTTTGGGCACCTAAAAGATCGATTTTCAGTATGTTTTGGGCCTGTATTTTGAAAATACTCTAACACCGATTAGGCATGTACAGATCGATACTGGGACCCCAAAATAACGAATTTTCGGGTGTTTTGGGCATGAATTTGAGATATCGACTTTGGGCACCCAAAATATCGATTTTTAGCATGTTTTGGGCATATATTTTGAAAATATTCTAGCACTTAGTAGGCATGTACAGATCGCTTTTGGGACCCCAAAATATCAAATTTTCGGGTGTTTTGAGCCTGAATTTGAGATATAAACGGGTACTGAAGATGCATGCACATATCAACTTTTGGGCACCTAAAATATCGATTTTGAGCATGTTTTGAGCCTATATTTTGAAAACATTCTAGCCCTGAGTAGGCATGTAAAGATCGCTTCTGGGACCAAAAAATATCGAATTTTCGGGTGTTTTCAGGTTGAATTTGGGATATAAAGGGTTGCAAAAGATGCATACACATATCGACTTTGGGCACCTAAAAATATCGATTTTCAGCATGTTTTGGGCCTGTATCTGAGTAGGCATGTACAGATCGCTTCTGGGACCCCAAAATATCGAATTTTCGGGTGTTAGGAACCTGATTTTGAGATATAAACGGAAACAGAAGATGCATGCACATATCGACTTTGGGCACCTAAAAGATCGATTTTCAGTGTACAGTAATTTGGGCCTGTATTTTGAAAATACTCTAACACGGAGTAGGCATGTACAGATCGCTTCTGGGACACAAAAATATCGAATTTTCGGGTGTTTTGAGCCTGAATTTGATATATAAACGGGTACTGAAGATGCATGCACATATCGACTTTTGGGCACCTAAAATATCGATTTTCAGCATGTTTTGGGCCTGTATTTTGAAAATACTCTAACACGGAGTAGGCATGTACAGATCGCTTCTGGGACCTCAAAATATCGAATTTTCGGGTGTTTTCAGCCTGAATTTGAGATATAAACGACTTTGGGCACCTAAAAGATCGATTTTCAGTATACAGTAATTTGGGCCTGTATTTTGAAAATACTCTAACACGACGTCTGGGACTCCAAAATTTCGGATTTTCGGGTGTTTTGGGCCTGAATTTGAGATATCGACTTTCGGCACCTAAAATATCTATTTCTAGCATGTTTTGGGTCTATATTTTGAAAATATTCAAGCACTGAGTAGGCATGTACAGATCGCTTCTGGGACCCCAAAATATTTTGGGGGGTACTGAAGATGCATGCACATATCGACTTTTGGGCACCTAAAATATCGATTTTTAAGTATGTTTTGGGTCTGTATCTTGAAAACATTCTAACTAGGAGTAGGCATGTACTGATAGCTTCTAGGACCCCGAAATACCGAATTTTCGGGTGTTTTAATCCTGAATTTGAGATATAAACGGGTACAGAAGATGCATGCACATATCGACTTTGGACACTTAAAATATCGATTTTTATCATGTTTTGAGCCTATATTTTGAAAATACTCTAACACGGAGTAAGCATGTGCATATCGCTTCTGGGATTCCAAAATATCGAATTTTCGGGTGTTTTGAGCCTGAATTTGAGATATAAACGGGTACAGAAGATGCATGCACATATTGACTTTGGACACTTAAAATATCGATTTTGAGCATGTTTTGGGTCTATATTTTGAAAATATTCTAGCACTGAGTAGGCATGTACAGATCGCTTCTGGGACTCGAAAATATCGAATTTTCGGGTATTTTGAGCCTGAATTTGAGATATAAACGGGTACAGAAGATGCATGCACATATTGACTTTGGGCACCTAAAATATCGATTTTCAGCATGTTTTGGGCGTGTATCTGAATAGGCCAGTACAGATCGCTTCTGGGACCCCAAAATATCGAATTTCCGGGTGTTTGGAACCTGAATTTGAGATATAAACGGGTACAGAAGATGCTTGCACATATCGACTTTTGGGCACCTAAAAGATCGATTTTCAGTATGTTTTGGGCCTGTATTTTAAAAATATTCTAACTAGGAGTAGGCATGTACATATCGCTTCTAGGACCCAAAAATACCGAATTTTCGAGTGTTTTGAGCCTGAATTTAAGATATAAACGGGTACAGAAGTACGACTTTGGACACTAAAAATATCGATTTTTAGCATGTTTTGAGCCAATATTTTAAAAAAAATTCTGGCACTGAGTAGGCATGTACAGATCGCTTCTGGGACCCAAAAATATCGAATTTTAGGGTGTTTTGAGGTTGAATTTGAGATATAAACGGGTACAGAGATGCATGCACATATCGACTTTTGGGCACCTAAAAGATCGATTTTCAGTATGTTTTGGGCCTGTATTTTGAAAATACTCTAACACGGAGTAGGCATGTACATATCGCTTCTGGGAATCGAAAATATCGAATTTTCGGGTGTTTTGAGCCTGAATTTGAGATATAAACGGGTACAGAAGATGCTTGCACATATCGACTTTTGGGCACCTAAAAGATCGATTTTCAGTATGTTTTGGTCCTGTATTTTAAAAATATTCTAACTAGGAGTAGGCATGTACATATCGCTTCTAGGACCCAAAAATACCGAATTTTCGAGTGTTTTGAGCCTGAATTTAAGATATAAATGGGTACAGAAGATCGACTTTTGACACTAAAAATATCGATTTTTAGCATGTTTTGAACCTATATTTTGAAAACATTCTACCAGTGAGTAGGCATGTACAGATCGCTTCTGGCACCCAAAAATATCGAATTTTAGGGTGTTTTGAGGTTGAATTTGAGATATAAACGGGTACAGAAGATACATGCACATATCGACTATGGACACTTAAAATATCGATTTTAAGCATGTTTTGAGCCTAAATTTTGAAAACATTCTAGCACTGAGTAGGCATGTACAGATCGTTTCTGGGACCCCAAAATATCGAATTTTAAGGTGTTTTGGACCTGAATTTGAGATATAAACGGGTACAGAAGATGCATGCACATATCGACTTTTGGGCTCCTAAAATATCGATTTTGAGCATGTTTTGGGTCTGTATCTTGAAAACCTTCTTACTAGGAGTAGGCATGTACAGATCTCTTCTAGGACCCAAAAATACCGAATTTTCGGGTGTTTTGAGCCTGAATTTGAGATATAAACTGGTACAGAAGATGTATGCACATATCGACTTTGGACACTTAAAATATTGATTTTGAGCGTGTTTTGAGCCTGTATTTAGAAAATACTCTAACACGGGGTAGGCATGTACATATCGCTTCTAGGACCCAAAAATACCGAATTTTCGGGTGTTTTGAGCCTGAATTTAGGATATAAATGGGTACAGAAGATCGACTTTGGACACTAAAAATATCGATTTTTAGCTTGTTTTGAGACTATATTTTGAAAACATTCTAGCCCTGAGTAGGCATGTACAGATCGCTTCTGGGACCCAAATATATCGAATTTTCGGGTGTTTTGAGGTTGAATTTGGGATATAAACGGCTGCAGAAGATGCATTCACATATCGACTTTGGGCACCTAAAATATCGATTTTCAGCATGTTTTGGGCCTGTATCTGAGTAGGCATGTACAGATCGTTTCTGGGACGAAAAAATATCGAATTTTCGGGTGTTTTAAGCCTGAATTTGGGATATAAACGGGTGCAGAAGATGCATACACATATCGACTTTTGGGCACCTAAAAGATCGATTTGTAGTATGTTTTAGGCCTGTATATTAAAAATACTCTAACACGGAGTAGGCATGTACAGATCGCTTTTGGGACCCCATAATATCGAATTTTCGGGTGTTTTGGGCCTGCATTTGCGATATCGACTTTGGGCACCTAAATTATCGATTTTTAGCATGTTTTGAGCCTATATTTTGAAAACATTCTAGCACTGAGTAGGCATGTACAGATCGCTTCTGGCACCCAAAAATATCGAATTTTAGGGTGTTTTGAGGTTGAATTTGAGATATAAACGGGTACAGAAGATACATGCACATATCGACCTTTGGGCACCTAAAATATCGATTTTGAGCTTGTTTTGGGTCTGTATTTTGGAATCATTCTAACTAGGAGTAGGAATGTACATATCGTTTCTAGGACCCAAGAATACCGAATTTTCGGGTGTTTTGAGCCTGAATTTGAGATATAAAAGGGTACAGAAGATGCTTGCACATATCGACTTTGGACACTTAAAATATCGATTTTTAGTATGTTTTGAGCCTATATTTTGAAAACATTCTAGCACTGAGTAGGCATGTACAGATCGCTTTTGGGACCCAAATATATCGAATTTTCGGGTGTTTTGAGGTTGAATTTGGGATATAAACGGGTGCAGAAGATGCAAACATATATTGACTTTGGGCACCTAAAATATCGATTTTACGCATGTTTTGTGCCTGTATCTGATTAGGCATGTACAGATCGCTTCTGGGACTCAAAAATATCGAATTTTCGGGTGTTTGGAGCCTGAATTTGAGATATAAACGAGTATAGAAGATGCATGCACATATCGACTTTTGGGCACCTAAAATATCGGTTTTCTGTATGTTTTGGGCCTGTAATTTGAAAATACTCTAACACGGAGTAAGCATGTACAGATCGCTTCTGGGACTCCAAAATATCGGATTTTCGGGTGTTTTGGGCCTGAATTTGAGATATCGACTTCGGGCACCTGAAATATCGATTTCTAGCAGGTTTTGGGTCTATATTTTGAAAATATTCTATCACTGAGTAGGCATGTACAGATCGCTTCTGGGACCCCAAAATATCGAATTTTCGGGTGTTTTCAGCCTGAATTTGAGATATAAACGGGTACTGAAGATGCATGCACATATCGACTTTTGGGCACCTAAAATATCGATTTTTAAGTATGTTTTGGGTCTGTATCTTGAAAACATTCTAACAAGGAGTAGGCATGTACTGATCGCTTCTAGGACCCCTTAATACCGAATTTTCGGGTGTTTTGATCCTGAATTTGAGATATAAACGGGTACAGAAGATGCATGCACATATCGACTTTGGACACTTAAAATATCGATTTTTTGCATGTTTTGAGCATATATTTTGAAAATACTCTAACACAGAGTAAGCATGTACATATCGCTTCTGGGACTCCAAAATATCGAATTTTCGGGTGTTTTGAGCCTGAATTTGAGATATAAACGGGTACAGAAGATGCATGCACATATTGACTTTGGACACTTAAAATATCGATTTTGAGCATGTTTTGGGTCTATATTTTGAAAATATTCTAGCACCGAGTAGGCATGTACAGATCGATTCTGGGACTCCAAAATATCGAATTTTCGGGTGTTTTGAGCCTGAATTTGAGATATAAACGGGTACAGAAGATGCATGCACATATTGACTTTGGGCACCTAAAATATCGATTTTCATCACGTTTTGGGAGTGTATCTGAATAGACCAGTACAGATCGCTTCTGGGACCCCAAAATATCGAATTTCCGGGTGTTTGGAACCTGAATTTGAGATATAAAAGGGTACAGAAGATGCTTGCACATATCGAATTTTGGGCACCTAAAAGATCGATTTTCAGTATGTTTTGGGCCTGTATTTTGAAAATACTCTAATATGGAGTAGTCATGTACAGATCGCTTCTGGGACCCCAAAATATCGAATTTTCGGGTGTTTTGGGCCTGAATTTGAGATATCGACTTTGGGCACCTAAAATATCGATTTTTAGCATGTTTTGGGACTATATTTTGAAAATATTCTAGCAGTGAGTAGGCATGTACAGATCGCTTCTGGGACCCCAAAATATCGAATTTTCGGGTGTTTTGACCCTCAATTTGATATATAAACGGGTACTGAAGATGTATGCACATATCAACTTTGGGCACCTAAAATATCGATTTTGAGCATGTTTTGGGTCTGTATCTTGAAAACATTCTAACTAGGAGTAGGCATGTACATATCGCTTCTAGGACCAAAAAAAATACCGAATTCTCGAGTGTTTTGATCCTGAATTTAAGATATAAACGGGTACAAAAGTACGACTTTGGAAACTAAAAATATCGATTTTTAGCATGTTTTGAGCCTATATTTAAAAAAAAAAAATTCTAGCACTGAGTAGGCATGTACAGATCGCTTCTGGGACCCAAAAATATCGAATTTTAGGGTGTTTTGAGGTTGAATTTGAGATATAAACGGATACAGAAGATGCATGCACATATCGACTTTTGGGCACCTAAAAGATCGATTTTCAGTATGTTTTGGGCCTGTATTTCGAAAATACTCTAACACGGAGTAGGCATGTACAGATCGCTTCTGGGACCCTAAAATATCGAATTTTCCGGTGTTTTGGGCTTGAATTTGATATATCGATTCTAGGCACCTAAAATATCGATTTTTAGCATGTTTTGGGTCTATATTTTGAAAAAAATTCTAGCACTGAGTAGGCATGTACAGATCGCTTCTGGGACCCAAAAATATCGAATTTTAGGGTGTTTTGAGGTTGAATTTGAGATATAAACGGGTACAGAAGATGCATGCACATATCGACTTATGGGCACCTAAAAGATCGATTTTCAGTATGTTTTGGGCGTGTATTTCGAAAATACTCTAACACGGAGTAGGCATGTACAGATCGCTTCTGGGACCCTAAAATATCGAATTTTCCGGTGTTTTGGGCTTGAATTTGATATATCGACTCTAGGCACCTAAAATATCGATTTTTAGCATGATTTGGGTCTATATTTTGAAAATGTTCTAGCACTGAGTAGGCATGTACAGATCGTTTTTGGGACCCCAAAATATCGAATTTTCGGGTGTTTGGAGCCTGAATTTGAGATATAAACGGGTACAGAAGATGCACACACATATCGACTTTTGGGCACCTAAAAGATCGATTTTCAGTATGTTTTGGGCCTGCATTTTGAAAATACTCTAACACGGAGTAGGCATGTACATATCGCTTCTGGGACTCCAAAATATCAAATTTTCGGGTGTTTTGAGCCTGAATTTGAGATATAAACGGGTACAGAAGATGCATGAACATATTGACTTTGGGCACCTAAAATATCGATTTTCAGCATGTTTTGGGCCTGTATCTGAATAGGCCAGTACAGATCACTTCTGGGACCCCAAAATATCGAATTTCCGGGTGTTTGGAACCTGAATTTGAGATATAAACGGGTACAGAAGATGCATGCACATATCAACTTTTGGGCACATAAAAGATCGATTTTCAGTATGTTTTGGTCCTGTATTTTGAAAATACTCTAATACGGAGTAGGCATGTACAGATAGCTTCTGGGACCCCAAAATATCGAATTTTTGGGTGTTTTGGGCCTGAAATTGAGAAATCGACTTTGGGCACCTAAAATATCGATTTTTAGCATGTTTTGGGACTATATTTTGAAAATATTCTAGCAGTGAGTAGGCATGTACAGATCGCTTCTGGGACCCCAAAATATCGAATTTTCGGGTGTTTTGACCCTGAATTTGATATATAAACGGGTACTGAAGATGCATGCACATATCAACTTTTGGGGACCTAAAATATCGATTTTGAGCATGTTTTGGGTCTGTATCTTTAAAACATTCTAACTAGGAGTAGGCATGTACATATCGCTTCTAGGATCCAAAAATACCGGATTTTCGAGTGTTTTGAGCCTGAATTTAAGATATACGGGTACATAAGATCAACTTTTGACACTAAAAATATCGATTTTTAGCATGTTTTGAGCCTATATTTTGAAAACATTCTAGCACTGAGTAGGCATCTACAGATCGCTTATGGCACCCAAAAATATCGAATTTTAGGGTATTTTGAGGTTGAATTTGAGATATAAACGGGTACAGAAGATACATGCACATATCGACTATGGACATTTAAAATATCGATTTTAAGCATGTTTTGAGCCTAAATTTTGAAGAAACATTCTAGCACTGAGTAGGCATGTCCAGATCGCTTCTGGGACCCAAAAATATCGAATTTTCGAGTGTTTTGGGGTTGAATTTAAGATATAAACGGGTACAGAAGATGCATGCACATATCGACTTTTGAGCACCTAAAAGATCGATTTTTAGTATGTTTTGGGCCTATATTTTGAAAACATTCTAGCACTGAGTAGGCATGTACAGATCGCTTCTGGGACCTCAAAATATCGAATTTTCGGGTTTTTTCAGCCTTAATTCGAGATATAAACGGGTACTGAAGATGCATGCCCATATCGACTTTTGGGCACCTAAAATATCGATTTTTAAGTATGTTTTGGGTCTGTATCTTGAAAACATTCTAACTAGGAGTAGGCATGTACTGATCGCATAAAGGACCCCGAAATACCGATTTTTCGGGTGTTTTGATCCTGAATTTGAGATATAAACGAGTACAGAAGATGCACGCACATATCGACTTTTGGGCACCTAAAAGATCGATTTTCAGCATGTTTTGGGCCTGTATTTCGAAAATACTCTAACACGGAGTAGGCATGTACAGATCGCTTCTGGGACCCCAAAATATCGAATTTTCCGGTGTTTTGGGCTTGAATTTGATATATCGACTCTAGGCACCTAAAAAATCGATTTTTAGCATGTTTTGGGCCTGTATTTTGAAAATACTCTAACACGGAGTAGGCATGTACATATCGCTTCTGGGACTCCAAAATATCGAATTTTCGAGTGTTTTGAGCCTGAATTTAAGATATAAACGGGTACAGAAGATCGACTTTTAACACTAAAAATATCGATTTTTAGCATGTTTTGAGCCTATATTTTGAAAACATTCTAGCACTGAGTAGGCATGTACAGATCGCTACTGGCACCCAAAAATATCGAATTTTAGGGTGTTTTGAGGTTGAATTTGAGATATAAACGGGTACAGAAGATACATGCACATATCGACTATGGACACTTAAAATATCGATTATAAGCATGTTTTGAGCCTAAATTTTGAAAACATTCTAGCACTGAGTAGGAATGTACAGATCGCTTCTGGGACCCCAAAGTATCATATTTTCGGGTGTTTTCAGCCTGAATTTGAGATATAAACGGGTACAGAAGATGCTTTCGCATATTGATTTTGGGCACCTAAAATATCGATTTTTAGCATGTTTTGGGCCTGTATTTTAAAAATACGCTAACACGGAGTAGGCATATAGAGATCGCTTCTGGGACCCCAAAACATCAAATTTTCGGGTGTTTTGGGCCTGAATTTGAGATATCGACTTTGGGCACCTATAATATCGATTTTTAGCATGTTTTGGGCCTATATTTTGGAAATATTCTAGCAGTAAGTAGGCATGTACAGATCGCTTCTGGGACCCAAAAATATCGAATTTTCGGGTGTTTTGAACCTGAATTTGAGATATAAAAGGGTACAGAAGATGCATGCACGTATTGACTTTGGGCACCTAAAATATCGATTTTAAGTATGTTTTGGGTATGAATTTAAAAAAAAACTCTAACACGGAGTTGGCATGTACATATCGCTTCTGGGACCCAAAAATATCGAATTTTCGGGTGTTTTGAGGTTGAATTTGGGATATAAACGGGTGCAGAAGATGCATACACATATTGACTTTGGGCACCTAAAATATCGATTTTCAGCATGTTTTGGGCCTGTACTTTGAAAATACTCTAACACATAGTAGGCATGTACAGATAGCTTCTGGGACCCCAAAATATCGAATTTACGGGTGTTTTAAGCCTGAATTTGAGATATCGACTTAGGGCACCTAAAATATCAATTTTTAACACGTTTTGGGCCTATATTTTGAAAATATTCTAGCACTGAGAAGGAATGTACAGATCGCTTCTGGGACCCCAAAATATCGAATTTTCGGGTGTTTTGAGCCTGAATTTGAAATATAAACGGGTACAGAAGATGCATGCACATATTGACTTTGGGCACCTAAAAGATCGATTTTCAGCATGTTTTGGGCCTATATTTTGAAAATACTCTAACACGGAGTAGGCATGTACAAATCGCTTCTGGTACCCCAAAATATCGAATTTTCGGGTGCTTTGAGGTTAAATTTGGGATATAAACGGGTGCATAAGATGCATACACATATTGAGTTTGGGCACCTAAAATATCTATTTTCAGCATGTTTTTGGCCTGTATCTGAGTAGGCATGTACAGATCCCTTCTGGGACCCCAGAATATCGAATTTTTGGGTGTTTGGAGCCTTAATTTGAGATATAAACGGGTACACAAGATGCATGTACATATTGACTTTGGGCACATAAAAGATCGATTTTCAGCATGTTTTGGGCCTGTATTTTGAAAATACTCTAACACGAAGTAGGCATGTACAGATCGCTTCTGGGACTTCAAAATATCGAATTTTCGGGTATTTGAAGCCTGAATTTGAGATATAAACGGGTACCGAAGATGCATGCACATATCGACTTTTGGTTACCTAAAAGATCGATTTTCAGTATATTTTAGGTCTGTATTTTGAAAATACTCTAACACGGAGTAGGCATGTACAGATCGCATCTGGTACCCCAAAATAACGAATTTTCGGGTGTTTTGAGCCTGAATTTGAGATATAAACGGGTACAGAAGATGCATGCGCATATTGACTTTTGGGCACCTATAATATCGATTTTGAGCATGTTTTGGTCTGTATCTTGAAAACATTCTAACTAGGAGTAGGCAAGTACAGATCGCTTCTGGGACCTCAAATTATCGATTTTTCGGGTGTTTTGAGCCTGAATTTAAAATATAAACGTGTACTGAAGATGCATGCACATATTGACTTTTGGGCACCTATAATATCGATTTTGAGTATGTTTTGGTCTGTATCTTGAAAACATTCTAACTAGGAGTAGGCATGTACAGATAGCTTCTAGGACTCAAAAATCCCGACGTTTCGGGTGTTTTGAGACTGAATTTGAGATATAAACGGGTACAGAGAAGATGCATGCTCATATCGACTTTGGACACTTAAAATATCGATTTTTAGCATGGTTTGAGCCTATATTTTGAAAACATTCTAGCACTGAGTAGGCATGTACAGATCGCTTCTGGGACCCAAAAATATCGAATTTTTGGGTGTTTTGAGGATGAATTTGGGATATAAAAGGGTAAAGAAGATGCATACACATATTGACTTTGTGCACCTAAAATATCGATTTTCAGCATGTTTTGGGCCTATATCTGAGTAGGCATGTACAGATCGCTTCTGGGACCCCAAAATATCGAATTTTCGGGTGTTTTGAGCCAAAATTTGAGATATAAACGGATACACAAGATGCATACACATATCGACTTTTGGGCACCTAAAAGATCGATTTTCAGCATGTTTTAGGCCTGTACTTTGAAAATACTCTAACACATAGTAGGCATGTACAGATAGCTTCTGGGACCCCAAAATATCGAATTTTCGGGTGTTTTGAGCCTGAATTTGAGATATCAACTTTGGGCACCTGAAATATCGATTTTTAACATGTTTTGGGCCTATGTTTTGAAAATATTTTAGCAATGAGTAGGCATGTACAGATCGCTTCTGGGACCCAAAAATATCGAATTTTCGGGTGTTTTGAGCCTGAATTTTAAATATATACGGGTACAGAAGATGCATGCACATATTGACTTTGGGCACCGAAAATATCGATTTTGAGCATGTTTTGGGTCTGTATCTAGAAAAAATTCTAACTAGGAGTAGGCATCTACAGATCGCTTCCAGGACCCAATAATACCGAATTTTCGGGTTTTTTGAGCCTGAATTTGAGATATAAACGGGTACAGAAGATACATGCACATATCGACTTTGGACACTTAAAATATCGATTTTTAGCATGATTTGGGCCTTTATTTTGAAAATACTCTAACACAGAGTAGGCATGTACAGATCGCTTCTGGGACCTTAAAAATTTCAAATTTTCGGGTGTTTTGAGCCTGAATTTGAGATATCGACTTTGGGCACCTAAAATATTTTTTTTTTTAACTTGTTTTGGGCCTATGTTTTGAAAATATTTTAGCAATGAGTAGGTATGTACAGATCGCTTCTGGAACCCCAAAATATCGAATTTTCGGGTGTTTTGGGCCTTAATTTGAGATATCGACTTTGGGCACCTAAAATATCGATTTTTAGCATGTTTTGGGCCTGTATTTTGAAAATACTCTAACACGAAGTAGGCATGTACAGATCGTTTCTGGGACTCCAAAATATCGAATTTTCGGGGGTTTTGAGCCTAAATTTGAGATATAAACGGGTACAGAAAATGCATGCACATATCGACTTTTGGGCACCTATAAGATCGATTTTCAGTATGTTTTGGGCCTGTATTTTGAAAATACTCTAACACGAAGTAGGCATGTACAGATCACTTCTTGGACCCCAAAATATCGAATTTTCCGGTGTATTTGGCCTCAATTTGAGATATCAACTTTAGGCACCTAAAATATCGATATTTAGCATGTTTTGGACCCATAATTTGAAAATACTCTAACACGGAGTAGGCATGTACAGATCGCTTCAAGTACCCCAAAATATCGAATTTTCGGGTGCTTTGAGCCTGAATTTGAGATATAAACGGGTACTGAAGATACATGCACATATTGACTTTGGGCACCTAAAATATCGATTTTCAGCATGATTTGGGCCTGTATTTTGAAAATACTCTAACACAGAGTAGGCATGTACAGTTAGCTTCTGGGACCCCAAAATATCGAATTTTCGGGTGTTTTGGTGCTTAATTTGAGATATCGACTTTGGGCACCTAAAATAATTTTTTTTAGCTTGTTTTGGGCCTGTATTTTGAAAATACTCTAACACGAAGTAGGCATGTGCAGATCGCTTCAGGGACCCAAAAATATCGAATTTTCGGGAGTTTTGAGCTTAAATTTGAGATATAAACGGGTACAGAAGATGCATACACATATCGACTTTTGGGCAACTAAAAGATCGATTTTCAGTATGTTTTCGGCCTGTCTTTTGAAAATACTCAAACACGGAGTAGGCATGTACAGATCGCTTCTGGGACCCCAAAATATCGAATTTTCGGGTGTTTTGGGCCTTTATTTGAGTTATCGACTTTGGGCACCTAAAATATTTTTTTTTAGCATGTTTTGGGCCTGTATTTTGAAAATACTCTAACACAAAGTAGGCATGTACAGATCGCTTCTGGGACCCCAAAATATCGAATTTTCGGGTGTTTTGACCCTGAATTTGATATATAAACGGGTGCTGAAGATGCATGCACATATCAACTTTTGGGCACCTAAAAGATCGATTTTGAGCATGTTGTGGTTCTGTATCTTGAAAACATTCTAACTAGGAGTAGGCATGTACATATCGCTTCTAGGATCCAAAAATACCGAATTTTCGAGTGTTTTGAGCCTGAATTTAAGATATAAACGGGTACAGAAGATCGACTTTTGACACTAAAAATATCGATTTTTAGCATGTTTTGAGCCTATATTTTGAAAACATTCTAGCACTGAGTAGGCATGTACAGATCGCTTCTGGCACCCAAAAATATCGAATTTTAGGGTGTTTTGAGGTTGAATTTGAGATATAAACGGGTACAGAAGATACATGCACATATTGACTTTGGGCACCTAAAATATCGATTTTCAGCATGATTTGGGCCTGTATTTTGAAAATACTCTAACACAGAGTAGGCATGTACAGTTAGCTTCTGGGACCCCAAAATATCGAATTTTCGGGTGTTTTGGTGCTTAATTTGAGATATCGACTTTGGGCACCTAAAATAATTTTTTTTAGCTTGTTTTGGGCCTGTATTTTGAAAATACTCTAACACGAAGTAGGCATGTGCAGATCGCTTCAGGGACCCAAAAATATCGAATTTTCGGGAGTTTTGAGCTTAAATTTGAGATATAAACGGGTACAGAAGATGCATACACATATCGACTTTTGGGCAACTAAAAGATCGATTTTCAGTATGTTTTCGGCCTGTCTTTTGAAAATACTCAAACACGGAGTAGGCATGTACAGATCGCTTCTGGGACCCCAAAATATCGAATTTTCGGGTGTTTTGGGCCTTTATTTGAGTTATCGACTTTGGGCACCTAAAATATTTTTTTTTAGCATGTTTTGGGCCTGTATTTTGAAAATACTCTAACACAAAGTAGGCATGTACAGATCGCTTCTGGGACCCCAAAATATCGAATTTTCGGGTGTTTTGACCCTGAATTTGATATATAAACGGGTACTGAAGATGCATGCACATATCAACTTTTGGGCACCTAAAAGATCGATTTTGAGCATGTTGTGGTTCTGTATCTTGAAAACATTCTAACTAGGAGTAGGCATGTACATATCGCTTCTAGGATCCAAAAATACCGAATTTTCGAGTGTTTTGAGCCTGAATTTAAGATATAAACGGGTACAGAAGATCGACTTTTGACACTAAAAATATCGATTTTTAGCATGTTTTGAGCCTATATTTTGAAAACATTCTAGCACTGAGTAGGCATGTACAGATCGCTTCTGGCACCCAAAAATATCGAATTTTAGGGTGTTTTGAGGTTGAATTTGAGATATAAACGGGTACAGAAGATACATGCACATATCGACTATGGACACTTAAAATATCGATTTTAAGCATGTTTTGAGCCTAAATTTTGAAAACATTCTAGCACTGAGTAGGAATGTAAAGATCGCTTCTGGGACCCAAAAATATCGAATTTTCGGGTGTTTTGGTGCTTAATTTGAGATATCGACTTTGGGCACCTAAAATAATTTTTTTTAGCTTGTTTTGGGCCTGTATTTTGAAAATACTCTAACACGAAGTAGGCATGTGCAGATCGCTTCAGGGACCCAAAAATATCGAATTTTCGGGAGTTTTGAGCTTAAATTTGAGATATAAACGGGTACAGAAGATGCATACACAAATCGACTTTTGGGCAACTAAAAGATCGATTTCCAGTATGTTTTCGGCCTGTCTTTTGAAAATACTCTAACACGGAGTAGGCATGTACAGATCGCTTCTGGGACCCCAAAATATCGAATTTTCGGGTGTTTTGGGCCTTTATTTGAGTTATCGACTTTGGGCACCTAAAATATTTTTTTTAAGCATGTTTTGGGCCTGTATTTTGAAAATACTCTAACACAAAGTAGGCATGTACAGATCGCTTCTGGGACCCCAAAATATCGAATTTTCGAGTGTTTTGAGCCTGAATTTGAGATATAAACGGGTACTGATGATGCATGCAAATATCGACTTTTGGGCACCGAAAATATCGATTTTTAGCATGTTTTGAGCCTATGTTTTGAAAACACTCTAGCACTGAGTAGGCATGTACAAATTGCTTCTGGGACCCAAAAATATCGAATTTTCAGGTGTTTCGTGCTTGAATTTGGGATATAAACGGGTTCAGAAGATGCATACAAATATTGACTTTGGGCACCAAAAATAGCGATTTTCAGCATGTTTTGGGCCTGTATCTGATTAGGCATGTACAGATCGCTTCTGGGACCCCAAAATATCAAATTTTCGGGTGTTTGGAGCCTGAATTTGAGATATAAACGGGTACACAAGATGCATGCACATATCAACTTTTGGGCACCTAAAAGATCGATTTTCAGCATGTTTTGGGCCTGTACTTTGAAAATACTCTAACACATAGTAGGCATGTACAGATAGCTTCTGGGACCCCAAAATATCGAATTTTCGGGTGTTTTTGAGCCTGAATTTAAGATATCGACTTCGGGCACCTAAAATATCAATTTTTAGCACGTTTTGGACCTATATTTTGAAAATATTCTAGCACTGAGTAGGCATGTACAGATCGCTTCTGGGACCCCAAAATATCGAATTTTCGTGTGTTTTGAGCCTAAATTTTATATATAAACGGGTACAGAAGATGCAAGCACATATTGACTTTGGGCACCTAAAAGATCGATTTTCAGCATGTTTTGGGCCTATATTTTGAAAATACTCTAACAAGGAGTAGGCATGTACAAATCGCTTCTGGGACCCCAAAATATCGAATTTTCGGGTGTTTTGAGGTTAAATTTGGGATATAAACGGGTGCAAAAGATGCATACACATATTGAGTTTGGGCACCTAAAATATCTATTTTCAGCATGTTTTGGGCCTGTATCTGAGTAGGCATGTACAGATCCCTTCTGGGACCCCAAAATATCGAATTTTCGTGTGTTTTGAGCCTTAATTTCAGAAATAAACGTGTACAGAAGATGCATGCACGTATTGACTTTGGGCACCTAAAATATCGATTTTCAGCATGTTTTGGGCCTTTATTTTGAAAATACTCTAACACGGTGTAGGCATGTACAGATCGCTTCTGGGACCCCAAAATATCAAATTTTTGGGTGTTTGGAGCCTTAATTTGAGATGTAAACGGGTACACAAGATGCATGTACATATAGACTTTGGGCACCTAAAATATCGATTTTCAGCATGTTATGGGCCTTTATTTTGAAAATACTCTAACACGAAGTAGGCATGTTCAGATCGCTTCTGGGACCCCAAAATATCGAATTTTCGGGTGTTTTGAGCCTAAATTTGAGATATAAACGGGTACAGAAGATGCTTATACATATCGACTTTTGGGCACCTAAAATATCGATTTACAGCATGTTTTGGGCTTTTATCTGAGTAGGCATGTACAGATCGCTTCTGGGACCCCAAAATATCGATTTTCGGATGTTTTAGGCCTGAATTTGAGATATCGACTTTGGGCACCTAAAATATCGATTTTTAGCATGTTTTGGGCCTATATTTTGTAAATATTCTAGCACGGAGTAGGCATGTACAGATCGCTTCTGGGACCCCAAAATATCGAATTTACAGGTGTTTTGAGCCTGAATTTGAGATATAAACGGGTACAGAAAATGCATGCACATATTGACTTTGGGCACCTAAAATATCGATATTCAGCATGTTTTGGGCCTGTAGTTTGAAAATACTCTAACACGGAGTAGGCATGTACAGATCGCTTCTTGGGCCCAAAATTATCGAATTTTCGGATGTTTTGAGCCTGAATTTGAAATATAAACAGGTACTGAAGACTTTTGGGCACCTAAAATATCGATTTTGAGCATGTTTTGGGTATGTATCTTAAAAACATTCTAACTAGGAGTAAGCATGTACAGATCGCTTCTATTACCCAAAAATATCGGATTTTCGAATGTTGTGAGCCTGAATTTGAGATATAAACAGGTACTGAAGATGAATGCACATATCGACTTTTGGGAACCTAAAATATCGATTTTGAGCATGTTTTAGGTCTGTATCTTGAAAACATTCTAACTAGGAGTAGGCATGTACATATCGCTTCTATTACCCAAAAATACCGAATTTTCGGGTGTTTTGAGCCTGAATTTGAGATATAAACGGGTACAGAAGATGCATGCACATATCGATTTTGGACACTTAAAATATCGATTTTTGGCATGTTTTGAGCCTATATTTTGAAAAAATTCTAGCACTGAGTTTGCATGTACAGATCGCTTCTGTGACCCAAAAATATCGAATTTTCGGGTGTTTTGAGCCTGAATTTGAGATACAAACGGGTACAGAAGATGCATGCACATATCGACTTTTGGGCACCTAAAATATCGATTTTGAGCATGTTTTGGGTCTGTATCTTGAAAACATTATAACTAGGAGTAGTCATGTTCAGATCGCTTCTAGGACCAAAAAATACCGAATTTTAGGGTGTTTTGACCCTCAATTTGAGATATAAACGGGTACAGAAGATGCATGCACATATCGACTTTGGACACTTAAAATATCGATTTTTAGCATGTTTTGAGCCTATGTTTTGAAAACACTCTAGCACTGAGTAGGCATGTACAAATTGCTTCTGGGACCTAAAAATATCGAATTTTCAGGTGTTTCGTGGTTGAATTTGGGATATAAACGGGTTCAGAAGATGCATACAAATATTGACTTTGGGCACCAAAAATATCGATTTTCAGCATGTTTTGGGCCTGTATCTGATTAGGCATGTACAGATCGCTTCTGGGACCCCAAAATATCAAATTTTCGGGTGTTTGGAGCCTGAATTTGAGATATAAACGGGTACACAAGATGCATGCACATATCAACTTTTGGGCACCTAAAAGATCGATTTTCAGCATGTTTTGGGCCTGTACTTTGAAAATACTCTAACACATAGTAGGCATGTACAGATAGCTTCTGGGACCCCAAAATATCGAATTTTCGTTTGTTTTGAGCCTGAATTTGAGATATCGACTTCGGGCACCTAAAATATCAATTTTTAGCACGTTTTGGGCCTATATTTTGAAAATATTCTAGCACTGAGTAGGCATGTACAGATCGCTTCTGGGACCCCAAAATATCGAATTTTCGTGTGTTTTGAGCCTAAATTTTATATATAAACGGGTACAGAAGATGCAAGCACATATTGACTTTGGGCACCTAAAAGATCGATTTTCAGCATGTTTTGGGCCTATATTTTGAAAATACTCTAACAAGGAGTAGGCATGTACAAATCGCTTCTGGGACCCCAAAATATCGAATTTTCGGGTGTTTTGAGGTTAAATTTGGGATATAAACGGGTGCAAAAGATGCATACACATATTGAGTTTGGGCACCTAAAATATCTATTTTCAGCATGTTTTGGGCCTGTATCTGAGTAGGCATGTACAGATCCCTTCTGGGACCCCAAAATATCGAATTTTCGGGTGTTTTGAGCCTTAATTTGAGAAATAAACGGGTACAGAAGATGCATGCACGTATTGACTTTGGGCACCTAAAATATCGATTTTCAGCATGTTTTGGGCCTTTATTTTGAAAATACTCTAACACGGTGTAGGCATGTACAGATCGCTTCTGGGACCCCAAAATATCAAATTTTAGGGTGTTTGGAGCCTTAATTTGAGATGTAAACGGGTACACAAGATGCATGTACATTCAGACTTTGGGCACCTAAAATATCGATTTTCGGCATGTTATGGGCCTTTATTTTGAAAATACTCTAACACGAAGTAGGCATGTACAGATCGCTTCTGGGACCCAAAAAAATCGAATTTTCGGGTGTTTTGAGCCTAAATTTGAGATATAAACGGGTACAGAAGATGCTTACACATATCGACTTTTGGGCACCTAAAATATCGATTTACAGCATGTTTTGGGCTTTTATCTGAGTAGGCATGTACAGATCGCTTCTGGGACCCCAAAATATCGATTTTCGGATGTTTTAGGCCTGAATTTGAGATATCGACTTTGGGCACCTAAAATATCGATTTTTAGCATGTTTTGGGCCTATATTTTGAAAATATTCTAGCACGGAGTAGGCATGTACAGATCGCTTCTGGGACCCCAAAAAATCGAATTTACAGGTGTTTTGAGCCTGAATTTGAGATATAAACGAGTACAGAAAATGCATGCACATATTGACTTTGGGCACCTAAAATATCGATATTCAGCATGTTTTGGGCCTGTAGTTTGAAAATACTCTAACACGGAGTAGGCATGTACAGATCGCTTCTTGGGCCCAAAAATATCGAATTTTCGGATGTTTTGAGCCTGAATTTGAAATATAAACAGGTACTGAAGACTTTTGGGCACCTAAAATATCGATTTTGAGCATGTTTTGGGTCTGTATCTTAAAAACATTCTAACTAGGAGTAAGCATGTACAGGTCGCTTCTATTACCCAAAAATATCGAATTTTCGAATGTTGTGAGCCTGAATTTGAGATATAAACAGGTACTGTAGATGAATGCACATATCGACTTTTGGGCACCTAAAATATCGATTTTGAGCATGTTTTAGGTCTGTATCTTGAAAACATTCTAACTAGGATTAGACATGTACTGATCGCTTCTAGGACCCAAAAATACCGAATTTTCGGGTGTTTTGAGCCTGAATTTGAGATGTAAACGGGTACAGAAGATGCATGCAATTATCGACTTTGGACACTTAAAATATCGATTTTTGGCATGTTTTGAGCCTATATTTTGAAAACATTCTAGCACTGAGTTTGAATGTACAGATCGCTTCTGTGACCCAAAAATATCGAATTTTCGGGTGTTTTGAGGTTGAATTTGGGATATAAACGGGTGCAGAAAATGCATACACATATTGACTTTGGGTACCTAAAATATCGATTTTCAGCATGTTTTGGGCCTGTATCGGAGTAGGCATGTACAGATCGAATCTGGGACCAAATAATATCGAATTTTCGGGCGTTTGGAGCCTGAATTTGAGATATAAACGGGTATAGAAGATGCATGCACATATCGACTTTTGGGCACCTAAAATATCGATTTTCTGTATGTTTTGGGCCTGTATTTTGAAAATACTCTAACACGGAGTAGGCATGTACAGATCGCTTCTGGGACCCCAAAATATCGAATTTTCGGGTGTTTTGGGGGTAAATTTGTGATATCGAATTTGGGCACCTAAAATATCGATTTTTAGCATGTTTGTGCCTATATTTTGAAAATATTCTAGCACTGAGTAAGCATGTACAGATCGCTTCTGGGACCCCAAAATATCGAGTTTTCGGGTGTTTTGAGCCTGAATTTGAGATATAAACGGGTACAGAAGATGCATGCACATATCGACTTTTGGGCACCTAAAATATCGATTTTGAGCATGTTTTGGGTCTGTATTTTGGAATCATTCTAACTAGGAGTAGGAATGTACATATCGCTTCTAGGACCCAAAAATACCGAATTTTCGGGTGTTTTGAGCCTGAATTTGAGATATAAACGGGTACAGAAAATGCTTGCACATATCGACTTTGGACACTTAAAATATCGATTTTTAGTATGTTTTGAGCCTATATTTTGAAAACATTCTAGCACTGAGTAGGCATGTACAGATCGCTTCTGGGACCCCAAAATATCGAGTTTTCGGGTGTTTTGAGGTTGAATTTGGGATATAAACGGGTGCAGAAGATGCAAACACATATTGACTTTGGACACCTAAAATATCGATTTTACGCATGTTTTGAGCCTGTATCTGAGTAGGCATGTACAGATCGCTTATGGGACTCAAAAATATCGAATTTTCGGGTGTTTGGAGCCTGAATTTGAGATATAAACGAGTATAGAAGATGCATGCACATATCGACTTTTGGGCACCTAAAATATCGATTTTCTGTATGTTTTGGGCCTGTAATTTGAAAATACTCTAACACGGAGTAGGCATGTACAGATCGCTTCTGGGAACCTAAAATATCGAATTTTCGGGTGTTTTGGGGATAAATTTGAGATATTGACTTTGGGCACCTAAAATATCGATTTTTAGCATGTTTTGGGCCTATATTATGAAAATATTCTAGCACTGAGTAAGCATGTACAGATCGCTTCTGGGACCCCAAAATATTGAATTTTCGGGTGTTTTGAGCCTGAATTTGAGATATAAACGGGTACAGAAAATGCATGCACATATTGACTTTGGGCACCTAAAATATCGATTTTCAGCATGTTTTGGGCGTGTAGTTTGATAATACTCTAACACGGAGTAGGCATGTACAGATCGCTTCTGGGACCCAAAAATATCGATTTTTAGCATGTTTTGGGCCTATATTATGAAAATATTCTAGCACTGAGTAAGCATGTACAGATCGCTTCTGGGACCCCAAAATATTGAATTTTCGGGTGTTTTGAGCCTGAATTTGAGATATAAACGGGTACAGAAAATGCATGCACATATTGACTTTGGGCACCTAAAATATCGATTTTCAGCATGTTTTGGGCGTGTAGTTTGATAATACTCTAACACGGAGTAGGCATGTACAGATCGCTTCTGGGACCCAAAAATATCGAATTTTCGGGTGTTTTGAGCCTGAATTTGGGATACAAACGGGTGCAGAAGATGCATGCACATATCGACTTTGGACACTTAAAATATCGATTTTTAGCATGTTTTGAGCCTGTATCTGAGTAGGCATGTACAGATCGCTTCTGGGACCAAAAAATATCGAATTTTCGGGTGTTTTGGGCCTGAATTTGAGATATCGACTTTGGGCACCTAAAATATCGATTTATAGCATGTTTTGGGGCTATATTTTGAAAATATTCTAGCACTGAGTAAGCATGTACAGATCGCTTCTGGGACCCCGAAATATCGAATTTTCGGGTGTTTTGAGCCTGAATTTGAGATATAAACTGGTATAGAAGATGCATCCACATATCGACTTTTGGGCACCTAAAAGATCGATTTTCAGTATGTTTTGGGCCTGTATATTGAAAATACTCTAACACGGAGTTAGCATGTACATATCGCTTCTGGAACCCCAAAATATCGAATTTTCTTGTGTTTTGGGCCTGAATTTGAGATATCGACTTTGGGCACCTAAATATCGATTTTTAGCATGTTTTGGGCCTGAATTTTGAAAATATTCTAGCACTGAGTAGGCATGTACAGATCGCTTCTGGGACCCCAAAATATCGAATTTTTTGGGTGTTTTGAGCCTGAATTTGAGATACAAACGGGTACAGAAGATGCATGCACATATCGACTTTTGGGCACCTAAAATATCGATTTTGAGCATGTATTGGGTCTGTATCTTGAAAACATTCTAACTAGGAGTAGGCATGTGCAGATCTCTTCTAGAACCCAAAAATACCAAATTTTCGGGTGTTTTGAGCCTGAATTTGAAATATAAACGGGTACAGAATATGCATGCACATATCGACTTTGGACACTTAAAATATCGATTTTTAGTATGTTTTGAGCCTATATTTTGAAAACATTCTAGCACTGAGTAGGCATGTACAGATCGCTTCTGGGACCCAAAAATATTGAATTTTCGGGTGTTTTGAGGTTGAATTTGGGATATAAACGGGTGCACAAGATGCATACACATATTGACTTTGGGCACCTAAAATATCGATTTTCAGCATGTTTTGGGCGTGTATCTGAGTAGGCATGTACAGATCGCTTCTGGGACCCCAAAATATCGAATTTTCGGGTGTTTGTAGCCTGAATTTGAGATATAAACGGGTACAGAAGATGCATGCATATATCGACTTTGGACACTTAAAATATCAATTTTTAGCATGTTTTGAGCCTATATTTTGAAAATATTCTAGCACAAAGTAGATATGTACAGATCACTTCTGGGACCCCAAAATATCGAATTTTCGGGTGTTTTAAGCCTGAATTTGAGATATAAACGGGTACAGAAGATGCATGCACATATTGACTTTGGACACTTAAAATATCGATTTTTAGCATGTTTTGAGCCTATATTTTGAATACATTCTAGCACTGAGTAGGCATGTACAGATCGCTTCTGGGACCCAAAAATATCGAATTTTCGGGTGTTTTGAGGTTGAATTTGGGATATAAACGGGTGCAGAAGATGCATACACATATCGACTTTTGGGCACCTAAAAGATCGATTTTCAGTATGTTTTGGGCCTGTATATTAAAAATACTCTAACACGGAGTAGGCATGTACAGATCGCTTCTGGGACCCCAAAATATCGAATTTTCGGGTGTTTTGGGCCTGAATTTGAGATATCGACTTTGGGCACCTAAAATATCGATTTTTAGCATGTTTTGGGCCTGTATTTTGAAAATATTCTAGCACTGCGTAGGCATGTACAGATCGCTTCTGGGACCCCAAAATATCGAATTTTCGGGTGTTTTGAGCCTGAAAGAGATATAAACAGGTACAGAAGATGCTTTCACATATCGACTTTTGGGCACCTAAAATATCGATTTTTAAGCATGTTTTGGGTCTGTATCTTGAAAACATTCTAACTAGGAGTAGGCATGTACAGATCGCTTCTAGGACCCAAAAATATAGAATTTTCGGGTGTTTTGAGCCTGAATATGAGATAGAAACCGGTTCTGAAGATACATGCACATATCTACTTTGGTCACCGGAAGTATCGATTTTCAGGATGTTTTGGCTCTATAATTTGAATGTATTCTAGCATTGTAAAAGCATGTTCAGATTGCTTCTGAGACCCAAAAATATCGAATTTTCAGGTGTTTTGAGACTGAATTTGGGATATAAACGGGTACAGAAGATGCATGAACATTTCGACTTTGGGCACCTAAAATATCGATTTTTAGTATGTTTTGGCCCTATATTTTGAATTTAATCTAGCACTGGGTAAGCATGTACAGAGCGCTTCTAAGACCCAAAAATACCGAATTTTTTGGTGTTTTGAGAATGAATTTGGGATATAAACGGGTACAGAAGATGCATGCACATATCGACTTTCTTCACAAAAAAAAAACGATTTTCAGCATGTTTTAAGCCTATATTTTGAAAACATTCTAGCACTGAGTAGGCATGTACAGATCGCTTCTGGGACCCCAAAATATCGAATTTTCGGGTGTTTTGTGGTTGAATTTGAGATATATACGGGTGCAGAAGACTCATACACATATTGACTTTGGGCACCTAAAATATCGATTTTCAGCATGTTTTGGGCCTGTATCTGAGTAGGCATGTACTGATCGCATCTGGGACCCCAAAATATTGAATTTTCGGGTGTTTGGAGCCTGAATTTGAGATATAAACGGGTACAGAAGATGCATGGACATATCGACTTTCGACACTTAAAATATCGATTTTTAGCATGTTTTGAGCCTATATTTTGAAAACATTCTAGCACTGAGTAGTCATGTACAGATCGCTTCTGGGACCCAAAAATATCGAATTTTCGGGTGTTTTAAGCCTGAATTTGGGATATAAACGGGTGCAGAAGATGCATACACATATCGACTTTTGGGCACCTAAAAGATCGATTTTCAGTATGTTTTAGGCCTGTATATTAAAAATACTCTAACACGGAGTAGGCATGTACAGATCGCTTCTGGGACCCCAAAATATCTAATTTTCGGGTGTTTTGGGCCTGAATTTGAGATATCGACTTTGGGCACCTAAAATATCGATTTTTAGCATGTTTTGGGCCTGTATTTTGAAAATATTCTAGCACTGCGTAGGCATATACAGATCGCTTCTGGGACCCCAAAATATCGAATTTTCGGGGGTTTTGAGCCTGAATTTGAGATATAAACGGGTACAGAAGATGCATGCACATATCGACTTTTATGCACTTAAAATATCGATTTTGAGCATGTTTTAGGTCTGTATTTTGGAATCATTCTAACAAGGAGTAGGAATGTACATATCGCTTCTAGGACCCAAAAATACCGAATTTTAGGGTGTTTTGAGCCTGAATTTGAGATATAAACGGGTACAGAAGATGCATGCACATATCGACTTTGGACACTTAAAATATCGATTTTTAGTATGTTTTGAGCCTATATTTTGAAAACATTCTAGCACTGAGTAGGCATGTACAAATCGCTTTTGGGACCCAAATATAGCGAATTTTCGGGTGTTTTGAGGTTGAATTTGGGATATAAACGGGTGCAGAAGATGCAAACACATATTGACTTTGGGCACCTAAAATATCGATTTTACGCATGTTTTGTGCCTGTATCTGAGTAGGCATGTACAGATCGCTTCTGGGACTCAAAAATATCGAATTTTCGGGTGTTTGGAGCCTGAATTTGAGATATAAACGAGTATAGAAGATGCATGCACATATCGACTTTTGGGCACCTAAAATATCGGTTTTCTGTATGTTTTGGGCCTGTAATTTGAAAATACTCTAACACGGAGTATGCATGTACAGATCGCTTCTGGGACCCAAAAATATCGAATTTTCGGGTGTTTTGACCCTGAATTTGGGATATAAACGGGTGCAGAAGATGCATGCACATATCGACTTTGGACACTTAAAATATCGATTTTTAGCATGTTTTGAGCCTGTATCTGAGTAGGCATGTACAGATCGCTTCTGGGACCAAAAAATATCGAATTTGCGGGTGTTTTGGGCCTGAATTTGAGATATCGACTTTGGGCACCTAAAATATCGATTTATAGCATGTTTTGGGGCTATATTTTGAAAATATTCTAGCACTGAGTAGGCATGTACAGATCGCTTTTGGGACCCAAATATATCGAATTTTCGGGTGCTTTGAGGTTGAATTTGGGATATAAACGGGTGCAGAAGATGCAAACACATATTGACTTTGGGCACCTAAAATATCGATTTTAGGCATGTTTTGTGCCTGTATCTGAGTAGGCATGTACAGATCGTTTCTGGGACTCAAAAATATCGAATTTTCGGGTGTTTGGAGCCTGAATTTGAGATATAAACGAGTATAGAAGATGCATGCACATATCGACTTTTGGGCACCTAAAATATCGGTTTTCTGTATGTTTTGGGCCTGTAATTTGAAAATACTGTAAAACGGAGTAGGCATGTACAGATCGCTTCTGGGAACCCAAAATATCGATTTTTCGGGTGTTTTGGGGATAAATTTGAGATATCGACTTTGGGCACCTAAAATATCGATTTTTAGCATGTTTTGGGCCTATATTATGAAAATATTCTAGCACTGAGTAAGCATGTACAGATCGCTTCTGGGACCCCAAAATATTGAATTTTCGGGTGTTTTGAGCCTGAATTTGAGATATAAACGGGTACAGAAAATGCATGCACATATTGACTTTGGGCACCTAAAATATCGATTTTAGCATGTTTTGGGCGTGTATTTTGATAATACTCTAACACGGAGTAGGCATGTACAGATCGCTTCTGGGACCCAAAAATATCGAATTTTCGGGTGTTTTGAGCCTGAATTTGGGATATAAACGGATGCAGAAGATGCATACACATATCGACTTTGGACACTTAAAATATCGATTTTTAGCATGTTTTGAGCCTGTATCTGAGTAGGCATGTAAAGATCGCTTCTGGGACCAAAAAATATCGAATTTTCAGGTGTTTTGGGGATAAATTTGAGATATCGACTTTGGGCACCTAAAATATCGATTTTTAGCATGTTTTGGGCCTATATTTTGAAAATATTCTAGCACTGATTAACCATGTACAGATCGCTTCTGGGACCCCAATATGTCGAATTTTCGGGTGTTTTGAGCCTGAATTTGAGATATAAACGGGTACAGAAAATGCATGCACATATTGACTTTGGGCACCTAAAATATCGATTTTCAGCATGTTTTGGGCCTGTATTTTGAAAATACTCTAAAACGGAGTAGGCAAAAACAGATCGCTTCTGGGACCCCAAAATATCGAGTTTTCGGGTGTTTGGAGCCTGAATTTGAGATATAAACGAGTATAGAAGATGCATGCACATATCGACTTTTGGGCACCTAAAATATCGGTTTTCTGTATGTTTTGGGCCTGTAATTTGAAAATACTCTAACACGGAGTATGCATGTACAGATCGCTTCTGGGACCCAAAAATATCGAATTTTCGGGTGTTTTGACCCTGAATTTGGGATATAAACGGGTGCAGAAGATGCATGCACATATCGACTTTGGACACTTAAAATATCGATTTTTAGCATGTTTTGAGCCTGTATCTGAGTAGGCATGTACAGATCGCTTCTGGGACCAAAAAATATCGAATTTGCGGGTGTTTTGGGCCTGAATTTGAGATATCGACTTTGGGCACCTAAAATATCGATTTATAGCATGTTTTGGGGCTATATTTTGAAAATATTCTAGCACTGAGTAGGCATGTACAGATCGCTTTTGGGACCCAAATATATCGAATTTTCGGGTGCTTTGAGGTTGAATTTGGGATATAAACGGGTGCAGAAGATGCATGCACATATCGACTTTGGACACTTAAAATATCGATTTTTAGCATGTTTTGAGCCTGTATCTGAGTAGGCATGTAAAGATCGCTTCTGGGACCAAAAAATATCGAATTTTCAGGTGTTTTGGGGATAAATTTGAGATATCGACTTTGGGCACCTAAAATATCGATTTTTAGCATGTTTTGGGGCTATATTTTGAAAATATTCTAGCACTGATTAAGCATGTACAGATCGCTTCTGGGACCCCAATATGTCGAATTTTCGGGTGTTCTGAGCCTGAATTTGAGATATAAACGGGTACAGAAAATGCATGCACATATTGACTTTGGGCACCTAAAATATCGATTTTCAGCATGTTTTGGGCCTGTATTTTGAAAATACTCTAAAACGGAGTAGGCAAAAACAGATCGCTTCTGGGACCCCAAAATATCGAGTTTTCAGGTGTTTGGAGCCTGAATTTGAAATATAAACGGGTATAGAAGATGCATCCACATATCGACTTTTGGGCACCTAAAAGATCGATTTTCAGTATGTTTTGGGCTTGTATATTGAAAATACTCTAACACGGAGTAAGCATGTACAGATCGCTTCTGGGACCCAAAAATACCGAATTTTCGGGTGTTTGGAGCCTGAATTTGAGATATAAACGGGTATAGAAGATGCATGCACATATCGGCTTTTGGGCACCTAAAATATCGTTTTTCTGTATGTTTTGGGCCTGTATTTTGAAAATACTCTAACACGGAGTAGGCATGTACAGATCGCTTCTGGTACCCCAAAATATCGAATTTTCGGGTGTTTTGGGGATAAATATGAGATATCGACTTAAGGCACCTAAAATATCGATTTTTAGCATGTTTTGGGCATATATTTTGAAAATATTCTAGCACTGAGTAAGCATGTACAGATCGCTTCTGGGACCCTAAAATATCGAATTTTCGGGTGTTTTGACCCTGAATTTGAGATATAAACAGGTATTGAAGAAGCATACACATATCGACTTTTGGGCACCTAAAATATCGATTTCGAGGATGTTTTGGGTCTGTATCTTGAAAACATTCTAACTTGGAGTAGGCAAGTACAGATCGCTTCTAGGACCCAAAAATACCGATTTTTCGGTTGTTTTGAGCCTGAATTTGAGATATAAACGGGTACATAAGATGCTTGCACATATCGACTTTGGACACTTAAAATATTGATTTTTAGCATGTTTTGAGCCAATTATTTGAAAATATTCTAGCACTGAGTAGGCATGTACAGATCGCTTCTGGGACCCCAAAATATCGAATTTTCGGGAGATTGGAGCCTGAATTTGAGATATAAACGGATACAGAAGATGCATACACATATCGACTTTGGACACTTAAAATATCGATTTTTAGCATGTTTTGAGCCTATTATTTGAAAACATTCTAGCACTGAGTAGGCATGTACAGATCGCTTCTGGGACCGAAAAATATCGAATTTTCGGGTGTTTTGGGCATGAATTTGAGATATCGACTTCGGGCACCTAAAATATCGATTTTTAGCATGTTTTGGGCCTTTATTTTGAAAATATTCTAACTAGGGGTAGGCATGTACAGATCGCTTCTAGGACCCAAAAATATAGAATTTTCGGGTGTTTTGAGCCTGAATTTGAGATATAAACGGGTACATAAGATGCATGCACATATCGACTTTGGACACTTAAAATATCGATTTTTAGCATGTTTTGAGCCTATATTTTGAAAACATTCTAGCACTGAGTAGACATGTACAGATCGCTTCTGGGACCGAAAAATATCGAATTTTCGGGTGTTTGGAGCCTGAATTTGAGATATAAACGGGTACAGAAGATGCATGCACATATCGACTTTTGACACTTAAAATATCGATTTTTACCATGTTTTGAGCCTATATTTTGAAAATATTTTAGCACAAAGTAGATATGTACAGATCACTTCTGGGACCCCAAAATATCGAATTTTCGGGTGTTTTATGCCTGAATTTGAGATATAAACGGATGCAGAAGATGCATACACATATCGACTTTTGGGCACCTAAAAGATCAATTTTCAGTATGTTTTGGGCCTATATATTGAAAATACTCTAACACGGAGTAAGCATGTACAGATCGCTTCTGGGACCCCAAAATATCGAATATTCGGGTGTTTTGGGCCTGAATTTGAGATATCGACTTTGGGCACCTAAAATATCGATTTTACCATGTTTTGGGCCTGTATTTTGAAAATATTCTAACTAGGAGTAGGCATGTACAGATCGCTTCTAGGACCCAAAAATATAGAATTTTCGGGCGTTTTGAGCCTGAATTTGAGATATAAACGGGTACATAAGATGCATGCACATATCGACTTTGGACACTTAAAATATCGATTTTTAGCATGTTTTGAGCCTCTATTTTGAAAACATTCTAGCACTGAGTAGACATGTACAGATCGCTTCTGGGACCGAAAAATATCGAATTTTTGGGTGTTTTGTGGTTGAATTTGAGATATAAACGGGTGCAGAAAATGCATGCACATATTGACTTTGGGCACCTAAAATATCGATTTTCAGCATGTTTTGGGCCTGTATCCGAGTAGGCATGTACAGATCGCTTCTGGGACCCCAAAATATCGAATTTTCGGGTGTTTGGAGCCTTTATTTGTGATATAAACGGGTACAGATGATGAATGCACATATCGACTTTTAACACTTAAAATATCGATTTTTAGCATGTTTTGAGCCTATATTTTAAAAATATTTTAGCACAAAGTAGATATGTACAGATCACTTCTGGGACCCCAAAATATCGAATTTTCGGGTGTTTTAAGCCTGAATTTGAGATATAAACGGATGCAGAAGATGCATACACATATCGACTTTTGGGCACCTAAAAGATCGATTTTCAGTATGTTTTGGGCCTGTATATTAAAAATACTCTAACACGGAGTAGGCATGTACAAATCGCTTCTGGGACCGAAAAATATCGAATTTTCGGGTGTTTTGAGCCTGAATTTGAGATATAAACGGGTACAGAAGATGCATGCACATATCGACTTTTGGGCACCTAAAATATCGATTTTGAGCATGTTTTGGGTCTGTATCTTCAAAAAAAATTCAAACTATGAGTAGGCATGTACAGATCGCTTCTAGGACCCAAAAATATAAAATTTTCGGGTGTTTTGAGCCTGAATTTGAGATAGAAACCGGTACTGAAGATACATTCACATATCGACTTTGGTCACCTGAAGTATCGTTTTTCAGGATGTTTTGGCCCTATATTTTGAATGTATTCTAGCATTGTGTAAGCATGTTCAGATTGTTTCTGAGACCCAAAAATATCGAATATTCGGGTGTTTTGAGCCTGAATTTGAGATATAAACGGGTACAGAAAATGCATGCACATATTGACTTTGGGCACCTAAAATATCGATTTTCAGCATGTTTTGGGCCTGTATTTTGAAAATACTCTAAAACGGAGTAGGCAAGTACAGATCGCTTCTGGGACCCCAAAATATCGAATTTTCGGGTGTTTGGAGCCTGAATTTGAAATATAAACGGGTACAGAAGATGCATCCACATATCGACTTTTGGGCACCTAAAAGATCGATTTTCAGTATGTTTTGGGCCTGTATATTGAAAATACTCTAACACGGAGTAAGCATGTACAGATCGCTTCTGGGACCCAAAAATATCGAATTTTCGGGTGTTTTGAGCCTGAATTTGATATATAAACGGGTACAGAAGATGCATGCACATATCGACTTTGGACACTTAAAATATCGATTTTTAGTATGTTTTGAGCCTATATTTTAAAAACATTCTAGCACTGAGTAGGCATGTACAGATCGCTTCTGGAACCCAAAAATATCGAATTTTCGGGTGTTTTGAGGTTGAATTTGGGATATAAACGGTTGCAGAAGATACATACACATATTGACTTTGGGCACCTAAAATATCAATTTTCAGCATGTTTTGGGCCTGTATCTGTGTAGGCATGTACAGATCGCTTCTGGGACCAAAAAATATCGAATTTTCGGGTATTTGGAGCCTGAATTTGAGATATAAACGGGTATAGAAGATGCATGCACATATCGACTTTTGGGCACCTAAAATATCGATTTTCTGTATGTTTTGGGCCTGTATTTTGAAAATACTCCAACAAGGAGTAGGCATGTACAGATCGCTTCTGGGACCCCAAAATATCGAATTTTCGGGTGTTTTGGGGATAAATTTGAGATATCGACTTAAGGCACCTAAAATTTCGATTTTTAGCATGTTTTGGGCATATATTTTGAAAATATTCTAGCACTGAGTAAGCATGTATAGATCGCTTCTGGGACCCCAAAATATCGAATTTTAGGGTGTTTTGACCCTGAATTTGAGATATAAACAGGTATTGAAGAAGCATACACGTATCGACTTTTGAGCACCTAAAATATCGATTTCGAGGATGTTTTGGGTCTGTATCTTGAAAACATTCTAACTTGGAGTAGGCAAGTACATATCGCTTCTAGGACCCAAAAATACCGATTTTTCGGGTGTTTTGAGCCTGAATTTGAGATATAAACGGGTACATAAGATGCTTGCACATATCGACTTTGGACACTTAAAATATCGATTTTTAGCATGTTTTGAGCCAATTATTTGAAAATATTCTAGCACTGAGTAGGCATGTACAGATCGCTTCTGGGATCCCAAAATATCGAATTTTCGGGGGATTGGAGCCTGAATTTGAGATATAAACGGGTACAGAAGATGCATACACAGATCGACTTTGGACACTTAAAATATCGATTTTTAGCATGTTTTGAGCCTATATTTCGAAAATATTCTAGCACAAAGTAGATATGTACAGATCACTTCAGGGACCCCAAAATATCGAATTTTCGGGTGTTTTTGATGTTGAATTTGGGATATAAACGGGTGCAGAAGATGCATACACATATTGACTTTGGGCACCTATAATATCGATTTTCAGCATGTTTTGGGCCTGTATCTGAGTAGGCATGTACAGATCGCTTCTGTGACCCCAAAATATCGAATTTTCAGGTGTTTTGGGGATAAATTTGAGATATCGACTTTGGGCACCTAAAATATCGATTTTTAGCATGTTTTGGGCCTATATTTTGAAAATATTCTAGCACTGAGTAAGCATGTACAGATCGCTTCTGGGACCCCAAAATGTCGAATTTTCGGGTGTTTTGAGCCTGAATTTGAGATATAAACGGGTACAGAAAATGCATGCACATATTGACTTTGGGCACCTAAAATATCGATTTTCAGCATGTTTTGGGCCTGTATTTTGAAAATACTCTAAAACGGAGTAGGCAAGTACAGATCGCTTCTAGGACCCCAAAATATCGAGTTTTCGGGTGTTTGGAGCCTGAATTTGAGATATAAACGGGTACAGAAGATGCATGCACATATCGACTTTGGACACTTAAAATATCGATTTTTAGCATGTTTTGAGCCTATATTTTGAAAATATTCTAGCACAAAGTAGATATGTAGAGATCACTTTTGGGACCCCAAAATATCGAATTTTCGGGTGTTTTAAGCCTGAATTTGAGATATAAACGGGTACAGAAGATGCATGCACATATCGACTTGGGACACTTAAAATATCGATTTTTAACATGTTTTGAGCCTATATTTTGAAAACATTCTAGCACTGAGTAGGCATGTACAGATCGCTTCTGGGACCCCAAAATATCGAATATTCGGGTGTTTTGGGCCTGAATTTGAGATATCGACTTTGGGCACCTAAAATATCGATTTTTAGCATGTTTTGGGCCTGAATTTTGAAAATATTCTAGCACTGAGTAGGCATGTACAGATCGCTTCTGGGACCCCAAAATATCGAATTTTAGGGTGTTTTGAGCCTGACATTGAGATACAAACGGGTACAGAAGATGCATGCACATATCGACTTTTGGGCACCTATAAATCGATTTTAAGCATTTTTGATTCTGTATCTTGAAATCATTCTAACTAGGAATAGGCATGTACAGATCGCTTCTAGGACCCAAAAATACCGAAATTTCGGGTGTTTTGGGCATGAATTTGAGATATAAACGGGTACAGAAGATGCATGCACATATCGACATTTGTGCACCTAAAATATCGATTTTCTGTATGTTTTGGGCCTGTATCTGAGTAGGCATGTACAGATCGCTTCTGGGACCAAGAAATATCGAATTTTCGGGTGTTTGGAGCCTGAATTTAAGATATAAACGGGTATAGAAGATGCATGCACATATCGACTTTTGGGCACCTAAAATATCGATTTTCTGTATGTTTTGGGCCTGTATTTTGAAAATACTCTAACACGGAGTAGGCATGTACAGATCGCTTCTGTGACCCCAAAATATCGAATTTTCAGGTGTTTTGGGGATAAATTTGAGATATCGACTTTGGGCACCTAAAATATCGATTTTTAGCATGTTTTGGGCCTATATTTTGAAAATATTCTAGCACTGATTAAGCATGTACAGATCGCTTCTGGGACCCCAATATGTCGAATTTTCGGGTGTTTTGAGCCTGAATTTGAGATATAAACGGGTACAGAAAATGCATGCACATATTGACTTTGGGCACCTAAAATATCGATTTTCAGCATGTTTTGGGCCCGTATTTTGAAAATACTCTAAAACGGAGTAGGCAAAAACAGATCGCTTCTGGGACCCCAAAATATCGAGTTTTCGGGTGTTTGGAGCCTGAATTTGAAATATAAACGGGTACAGAAGATGCATCCACATATCGACTTTTGGGCACCTAAAAGATCGATTTTCAGTATGTTTTGGGCTTGTATATTGAAAATACTCTAACACGGAGTAAGCATGTACAGATCGCTTCTGGGACCCAAAAATACCGAATTTTCGGGTGTTTGGAGCCTGAATTTGAGATATAAACGGGTATAGAAGATGCATGCACATATCGGCTTTTGGGCACCTAAAATATCGTTTTTCTGTATGTTTTGGGCCTGTATTTTGAAAATACTCTAACACGGAGTAGGCATGTACAGATCGCTTCTGGTACCCCAAAATATCGAATTTTCGGGTGTTTTGGGGATAAATATGAGATATCGACTTAAGGCACCTAAAATACCGATTTTTAGCATGTTTTGGGCATATATTTTGAAAATATTCTAGCACTGAGTAAGCATGTACAGATCGCTTCTGGGACCCCAAAATATCGAATTTTCGGGTGTTTTGACCCTGAATTTGAGATATAAACAGGTATTGAAGAAGCATACACATATCGACTTTTGGGCACCTAAAATATCGATTTCGAGGATGTTTTGGGTCTGTATCTTGAAAACATTCTAACTTGGAGTAGGCAAGTACATATCAATTCTAGGACCCAAAAATACCGATTTTTCGGGTGTTTTGAGCCTGAATTTGAGATATAAACTGGTACATAAGATGCTTGCACATATCGACTTTGGACACTTAAAATATCGATTTTTAGCATGTTTTGAGCCAATTATTTGAAAATATTCTAGCACTGAGTAGGCATGTACAGATCGCTTCTGGGACCCCAAAATATCGAATTTTCGGGTGTTTTGAGGTTGAATTTGGGATATAAACGGGTGCAGAAGATGCATACACATATTGACTTTGGGCACCTAAAATATCGATTTTCAGCATGTTTTGGGCCTGTATCTGAGTAGGCATGTACAGATCGCTTCTGGGACCAAGAAATATCGAATTTTCGGGTGTTTGGAGCCTGAATTTTAGATATAAACGGGCATAGAAGATGCATGCACATATCGACTTTTGGGCACCTAAAATATCGATTTTCTGTATGTTTTGGGCCTGTATTTTGAAAATACTCTAACACGGAGTAGGCATGTACAGATCGCTTCTGTGACCCCAAAATATCGAATTTTCAGGTGTTTTGAGGATAAATTTGAGATATCGACTTTGGGCACCTAAAATATCGATTTTTAGCATGCTTTGGGCCTATATTTTGAAAATATTCTAGCACTGAGTAAGCATGTACAGATCGCTTCTGGGACCCCAAAATGTCGAATTTTCGGGTGTTTTGAGCCTGAATTTGAGATATAAACGGGTACAGAAAATGCATGCACATATTGACTTTGGGCACCTAAAATATCGATTTTCAGCATGTTTTGGGCCTGTATTTTGAAAATACTCTAAAACGGAGTAGGCAAGTACAGATCACTTCTGGGACCCCAAAATATCGAGTTTTCGGGTGTTTGGAGCCTGAATTTGAAATATAAACGGGTACAGAAGATGCATCCACATATCGACTTTTGGGCACCTAAAAGATCGATTTTCAGTATGTTTTGGGCTTGTATATTGAAAATACTCTAACACGGAGTAAGCATGTACAGATCGCTTCTGGGACCCAAAAATACCGAATTTTTGGGTGTTTGGAGCCTGAATTTGAGATATAAACGGGTATAGAAGATGCATGCACATATCGGCTTTTGGGCACCTAAAATATCGTTTTTCTGTATTTTTTGGGCCTGTATTTTGAAAATACTCTAACACGGAGTAGGCATGTACAGATCGCTTCTGGGACCCCAAAATATCGAATTTTTGGGTGTTTTGGGGATAAATATGAGATATCGACTTAAGGCACCTAAAATATCGATTTTTAGCATGTTTTGGGCATATATTTTGAAAATATTCTAGCACTGAGTAAGCATGTACAGATCGCTTCTGGGACCCTAAAATATCGAATTTTCGGGTGTTTTGACCCTGAATTTGAGATATAAACAGGTATTGAAGAAGCATACACATATCGACTTTTGGGCACCTAAAATATCGATTTCGAGGATGTTTTGGGTCTGTATCTTGAAAACATTCTAACTTGGAGTAGGCAAGTACAGATCGCTTCTAGGACCCAAAAATACCGATTTTTCGGTTGTTTTGAGCCTGAATTTGAGATATAAACGGGTACATAAGATGCTTGCACATATCGACTTTGGACACTTAAAATATCGATTTTTAGCATGTTTTGAGCCAATTATTTGAAAATATTCTAGCACTGAGTAGGCATGTACAGATCGCTTCTGGGACCCCAAAATATCGAATTTTCGGGAGATTGGAGCCTGAATTTGAGATATAAACGGATACAGAAGATGCATACACATATCGACTTTGGACACTTAAAATATCGATTTTTAGCATGTTTTGAGCCTATTATTTCAAAACATTCTAGCACTGAGTAGGCATGTACAGATCGCTTCTGGGACCGAAAAATATCGAATTTTCGGGTGTTTTGGGCATGAATTTGAGATATCGACTTTGGGCACCTAAAATATCGATTTTTAGCATGTTTTGGGCCTTTATTTTGAAAATATTCTAACTAGGAGTAGGCATGTACAGATCGCTTCTAGGACCCAAAAATATAGAATTTTCGGGTGTTTTGAGCCTGAATTTGAGATATAAACGGGTACATAAGATGCATGCACATATCGACTTTGGGCACTTAAAATATCGATTTTTAGCATGTTTTGAGCCTATATTTTGAAAACATTCTAGCACTGAGTAGACATGTACAGATCGCTTCTGGGACCGAAAAATATCGAATTTTCGGGTGTTTGGAGCCTGAATTTGAGATATAAACGGGTACAGAAGATGCATGCACATATCGACTTTTGACACTTAAAATATCGATTTTTACCATGTTTTGATCCTATATTTTGAAAATATTTTAGCACAAAGTAGATATGTACAGATCACTTCTGGGACCCCAAAATATCGAATTTTCGGGTGTTTTAAGCCTGAATTTGAGATATAAACGGATGCAGAAGATGCATACACATATCGACTTTTGGGCACCTAAAAGATCAATTTTCAGTATGTTTTGGGCCTATATATTGAAAATACTCTAACACGGAATAAGCATGTACAGATCGCTTCTGGGACCCCGAAATATTGAATTTTCGGGTGTTTTGAGCCTGAATTTGAGATACAAACGGGTACAGAAGATGAATGCACATATCGACTTTTGGGCACCTATAAATCGATTTTAATCATGTTTTGGGTCTGTATCTTGAAAAAAATTCTAACTAGGAGTAGGCATGTACAGATCGCTTCTAGGACCCAAAAATATCGAATTTTTGGGTATTTTGAGGTTGAATTTGGGATATAAACGGGTGCAGAAGATGCATACACATATTGACTTTGGGCACCTAAAATATCGATTTGTAGCATGTTTTGGGCCTGTATTTTGAAAATATTCTAGCACTGAGTAAGCATATACAGATCGCTTCTGGGACCCCAAAATATCGAATTTTCGGGTGTTTTGAGCCTGAATTTGAGATATAAACGGGTACAGAAAATGCATGCACATATTGACTTAGGGCACCTAAAATATCGATTTTCAGCATGTTTTCGGCCTGTATATTAAAAATACTCTAACACGGAGTAGGCATGTACAAATAGCTTCTGGGACCCCAAAATATCGAATTTTCGGGTGTTTTGGGTCTGAATTTGAGATATCGACTTTGGGCACCTATAATATCGATTTTTAGCATGTTTTGGGCCTGTATTTTGAAAATATTCTAGCACTGCGTAGGCATGTACAGATCGCTTCTGGGACCCCAAAATATCGAATTTTCGGGTGTTTTAGGGATAAATTTGAGATATCGACTTAAGGCACCTAAAATATCGATTTTTAGCATGTTTTGGGCATATATTTTGAAAATATTCTAGCACTGAGTAAGCATGTACAGATCGCTTCTGGGACCCAAAAATATCGAATTTTCGGGTGTTTTGACCCTGAATTTGAGATATAAACAGGTATTGAAGATGCATGTACATATCGACTTTTAAACACCTAAAATATAGATTTCGAGGATGTTTTGGGTCTGTATCTTGAAAACATTCTAACTTGGAGTAGGCAAGTACAGATCGCTTCTAGGACCCAAAAATACCGATTTTTCGGGTGTTTTGAGCTTGAATTTGAGATATAAACGGGTACAGAAGATGCATGCACATATCGACTTTGGACACTTAAAATATCGATTTTTATCATGTTTTGAGCCTATTATTTGAAAATATTTTAGCACTGAGTACGCATGTACAGATCGCTTCTGGGACCCCAAAATATCGAATTTTCGGGTGTTTTAAGCCTGAATTTGAGATATAAACGGGTACAGAAGATGCATGCACATATCGACTTTGGACACTTAAAATATCGATTTTTAGCATGTTTTGAGCCTATTATTTGAAAACATTCTAGCACTGAGTAGGCATGTACAGATCGCTTCTGGGACCGAAAAATATCGAATTTTCGGGTGTTTTGGGCATGAATTTGAGATATCGACTTTGGGCACCTAAAATATCGATTTTACCATGTTTTGGGCCTGTATTTTGAAAATATTCTAACTAGGAGTAGGCATGTACAGATCGCTTCTAGGACCCAAAAATATAGAATTTTTGGGTGTTTTGTGGTTGAATTTGAGATATAAACGGGTGCAGAAAATGCATGCACATATCGACTTTTGGGCACCTAAAAGATCGATTTTCAGTATGTTTTGGGCCTGTATATTAAAAATACTCTAACACGGAGTAGGCATGTACAAATCGCTTCTGGGACCCCAAAATATCGAATTTTCAGGTGTTTTGGGCCTGAATTTGAGATATCGACTTTGGGCACCTATAATATCGATTTTTAGCATGTTTTGGGCCTGTATTTTGAAAATATTCTAGCACTGCGTAGGCATGTACAGATCGCTTCTGGGACCCAAAATTATCGAATTTTCGGGTGTTTTGAGCCTGAATTTGAGATATAAACGGGTACAGAAGATGCATGCACATATCGACTTTTGGGCACCTAAAATATCGATTTTGAGCATGTTTTGGGTCTGTATCTTCAAAAAAAATTCAAACTATGAGTAGGCATGTACAGATCGCTTCTAGGACCCAAAAATATAAAATTTTCGGGTGTTTTGAGCCTGAATTTGAGATAGAAACCGGTACTGAAGATACATTCACATATCGACTTTGGTCACCTGAAGTATCGTTTTTCAGGATGTTTTGGCCCTATATTTTGAATGTATTCTAGCATTGTGTAAGCATGTTCAGATTGCTTCTGAGACCCAAAAATTTCGATTATTCGGGTGTTTTGAGCCTGAATTTGAGATATAAACGGGTACAGAAAATGCATGCACATATTGACTTTGGGCACCTAAAATATCGATTTTCAGCATGTTTTGGGCCTGTATTTTGAAAATACTCTAAAACGGAGTAGGCAAGTACAGATCGCTTCTGGGACCCCAAAATATCGAATTTTCGGGTGTTTGGAGCCTGAATTTGAAATATAAACGGGTACAGAAGATGCATCCACATATTGACTTTTGGGCACCTAAAAGATCGATTTTCAGTATGTTTTGGGCCTGTATATTGAAAATACTCTAACACGGAGTAAGCATGTACAGATCGCTTCTGGGACCCGAAAATATCGAATTTTCGGGTGTTTTGAGCCTGAATTTGATATATAAACGGTTACAGAAGATGCATGCACATATCGACTTTGGACACTTAAAATATCGATTTTTAGTATGTTTTGAGCCTATATTTTAAAAACATTCTAGCACTGAGTAGGCATGTACAAATCGCTTCTGGAACCCAAAAATATCGAATTTTCGGGTGTTTTGAGGTTGAATTTGGGATATAAACGGTTGCAGAAGATACATACACATATTGACTTTGGGCACCTAAAATATCAATTTTCAGCATGTTTTGGGCCTGTATCTGTGTAGCCATGTACAGATCGCTTCTGGGACCAAAAAATATCGAATTTTCGGGTATTTGGAGCCTGAATTTGAGATATAAACGGGTATAGAAGATGCATGCACTTATCGACTTTTGGGCACCTAAAATATCGATTTTCTGTATGTTTTGGGCCTGTATTTTGAAAATACTCCAACACGGAGTAGGCATGTACAGATCGCTTCTGGGACCCCAAAATATCGAATTTTCGGGTGTTTTGGGGATAAATTTGAGATATCGACTTAAGGCACCTAAAATATCGATTTTTTGCATGTTTAGGGCATATATTTTGAAAATATTCTAGCACTGAGTAAGCATGTACAGATCGCTTCTGGGACCTAAAAATATCGAATTTTAGGGTGTTTTGACCCTGAATTTGAGATATAAACAGGTATTGAAGATGCATGCACATATCGACTTTTGGGCACCTAAAATATCGATTTCGAGGATGTTTTGGGTCTGTATCTTGTCAACATTCTAACTTGGAGTAGGCAAGTAAAGATCGCTTCTAGGACCCAAAAATACCGATTTTTCGGGTGTTTTGAGCCTGAATTTGAGATATAAACGGGTACAGAAGATGCTTGCACATATCGACTTTGGACACTTAAAATATCGATTTTTAGCATGTTTTGAGCCTATTATTTGAAAATATTCTAGAACTGAGTAGGCATGTACAGATTGCTTCTGGGACCCCAAAATATCGAATTTTCGGGAGATTGGAGCCTGAATTTGAGATATAAACGGGTACAGAAGATGCATACACATATCGACTTTGGACACTTAAATTATCGATTCTTAGCATGTTTTGAGCCTATATTTCGAAAATATTCTTGCACAAAGTAGATATGTACAGATCACTTCAGGGACCCCAAAATATCGAATTTCCGGGTGTTTTAAGCCTGAATTTGAGATATAAACGGGTACAGAAGATGCATGCACATATCGACTTTGGACACTTAAAATATCGATTTTTAGCATGTTTTGAGCCTATATTTTGAAAACATTCTAGCACTGAGTAGACATGTACAGATCGCTTCTGGGACCGAAAAATATCGAATTTTTGGGTGTTTTGTGGTTGAATTTGAGATATAAACGGGTGCAGAAAATGCATACACATATTGACTTTGGGCACCTAAAATATCGATTTTTAGCATGTTTTGGGCCTGTATCTGAGTAGGCATGTACAGATCGCTTCTGGGACCCCAAAATATCGAATTTTCGGGTGTTTGGAGCCTGAATTTGAGATATAAACGGGTACAGAAGATGCATGCACATATCGACTTTTGACACTTAAAATATCGATTTTTACCATGTTTTGAGCCTATATTTTAAAAATATTTTAGCACAAAGTAGATATGTACAGATCACTTCTGGGACCCCAAAATATCGAATTTTCGGGTGTTTTAAGCCTGAATTTGAGATATAAACGGATGCAGAAGATGCATACACATATCGACTTTTGGGCACCTAAAAGATCGATTTTCAGTATGTTTTGGGCCTGTATATTAAAAATACTCTAACACGGAGTAGGCATTTACAAATCGCTTCTGGGACCCCAAAATATCGAATTTTCGGGTGTTTTGGGCCTGAATTTGAGATATCGACTTTGAGCACCTAAAATATCGATTTTTAGCATGTTTTGGGCCTGTATTTTGAAAATATTCTAGCACCGCGTAGGCATGTACAGATCGCTTCTGGGACCCCAAAATATCGAATTTTCGGGTGTTTTGAGCCTGAATTTGAGATATAAACGGGTACAGAAGATGCATGCACATATCGACTTTTGGGCACCTAAAATATCGATTTTGAGCATGTTTTAGGTCTGTATCTTGAAAACATTCTAACTAGGAGTAGGAATGTACAGATCGCTTCTAGGACCCAAAAATATAAAATTTTCGGGTGTTTTGAGCCTGAATTTGAGATAGAAACCAGTACTGAAGATACATTCACATATCGACTTTGGTCACCTGAAGTATCGATTTTCAGGATGTTTTGGCCCTATATTTTGAATGTAATCTAGCATTGTGTAAGCATGTTCAGATTGCTTCTGAGACCCAAAAATATCGAATTTTCTGGTGTTTTGAGCCTGAATTTGGGATATAAACGGGTACAGAAGATGAATGCACATATGGATTTTGGGCACATAAAATATCGGTTTTCAGCTTGTTTTGGGTCTGTATTTTGAAAATATTTTAATATTGAGTAAGCATTTACAGATCCCTTCTGGGAACAAAAAGTATCGAATTTTAAGGTGTTTTAAGCCTGAATTTGGGATACAAGCGAGTGCTGATGATTCATGCACATATCGATTTTGGGCATCAAAAATTGCGATTTTCAGCTTATTTTGGGCCTGTATTTTGAAAATATTCTAACACTGAGTAGGCATGTACAGATCGCTTCTGGGACCCAAAAAAATCAAATGTTCAGGTGTTTTTAGCCAGAATTTGGGATATAAACGGGAACAGAAGACGCATGCAGATATCGACTTTGATCACCTATAATATCGATTTTAAGCATGTTTTGGGCCTGTAATTTGAAAATATTCTAGCACTGACTATGCATGTGGAGATTGCTTCTGGGATCCAAAAATATCAAATTTTCAGGTGTTTTGAGGCTGAATTTGGGATATAAACGGGTACAGAAGATGCATGAACATTTCAACTTTGGGCACCTAAAATATCGATTTTTAGTATGTATTGGCCCTATATTTTGAATTTAATCTAGCACTGGGTAAGCATGAACAGAGCGCTTCTAAGAGCCAAAAATACCTAATTTTCTGGTGTTTTGAGAATGAATTTGGGATATAAACGGGTACAGAAGATGCATGCACATATCGACTTTCTTCACAAAAAAAAAACGATTCTCAGCATGTTTTAGGCCTATATTTTGTAAAATATTCTAGCACAGAGTGAGCATGTACAGATCGCTTCTGGGAAACAAAAATATTAAATTTTCGGGTGTTTTGAACCACATTTTGGAATGTAAACGGGTACTGAAGATGAATGCACATATCGACATTTGGCACCCAAAATATCGATTTTGAGCATGTTTTTGGCCTGTATTTTGAAAATACTCTAACACGGAGTAGGCATGTACAGATCGCTTCTGGGTCCCAAAAATATCGAATTTTTGGGTGTTTTGAGTCTGAATTTGAGATATAAACGGATACAGAAAATGCATGCACATATCGACTTTGGACACCCACAATATCGATTTTTAGCATGTTTTGGGCCAATATTTGGAAAATACTCTAACACGGAGGAGGCATGTACAGATCGCTTCTGGGACCCAAAAATATCGAATTTTCGGGTATTTTGAGCCTGAATTTGGGATATAAACGGGTGCAGAAGATGCATGCACATATCGACTTTGGACACATAAAATATCGATTTTTAGCATGTTTTGAGCCTGTATCTGAGTATTCATGCACAGATCGCTTCTGGGACCAAAAAATATCGAATTTTCGGGTGTTTTGGGCCTGAATTTGAGATATCGACTTTGGGCACCTAAAATATCGATTTTTAGCATGTTTTGGGCCTATATTTTGAAAATATTCTAGCACTGAGTAGGCATGTACAGATCGCTTCTGGGACCCCAAAATATCGAATTTTCGGGTGTTTTGAGCCTGAATTTGAGACATAAACAGGTACTGAAGATGCATGCACATATCGACTTTAGGGCACGTAAAATATCGATTTTGAGCATGTTTTGGGTCTGTATCTTGAAAACATTCTAACTAGGAGTAGGCAAGTACAGATCGCTTCTAGGACCCAAAAATACCGATTTTGCGGGTGTTTTGTGGTTGAATTTGAGATATAAACGGGTGCAGAAGATGCATACACATATCGACTTTTGGGCACCTAAAAGATCGATTTTCTGTATGTTTTGGGCCTGTATTTTGACAATACTCTAACACGGAGTAGGCATGTACAGATCGCTTCTGGGACACCAAAATATCGAATTTTCGGGTGTTTTGGGGATAAATTTGAGATATCGACGTTGGGCACCTAAAATATCGATTTTTAGCATGTTTTGGGCATATATTTTGAAAATATTCTAGCACTGAGTAAGCATGTACAGATCGCTTCTGGGACCCCAAAATATCGAATTTTCGGGTGTTTTGAGCCTGAATTTGAGATATAAACGGGTACAGAAAATGCATGCACATATTGACTTTGGACACCTAAAATATCGATTTTCAGCATGTTTTGGGCCTGTATTTTGAAAATACTCTAACACGGAGTAGGCATGTACAGATCGCTTCTGGGACCCAAAAATATCGAATTTTCGGGTGTTTTGACCCTGAATTTGAGATATAAACAGGTACTGAAGATGCATGCACATATCGACATTGGACACTTAAAATATCGATTTTTAGCATGTTTTGAGCCTATTATTTGAAAACATTCTAGCACTGAGTTGGCATGTACAGATCGCTTCTGGGACCGAAAAATATCGAATTTTCGGGTGTTTTGTGGTTGAATTTGAGATAAAAACGGGTGCAGAAGATGCATACACATATTGACTTTGGGCACCTAAAATATCGATTTTCAGGATGTTTTGGTCCTGTATCTGAGTAGGCATGTACAGATCGCTTCTGGGACCCCAAAATATCGAATTTTCGGGTGATTGGAGCCTGAATTTGAGATATAAACGGGTACAGAAGATGCATGTACATATCGACTTTGGACACTTAAAATATCGATTTTTAGCATGTTTTGAGCCTATATTTTGAAAATATTCTAGCACGAAGTAGATATGTACAGATCACTTCAGGGACCCCAAAATATCGAATTTCCGGGTGTTTTAAGCCTGAATTTGAGATATAAACGGGTACAGAAGATGCATGCACATATCGACTTTGGACACTTAAAATACCGATTTTTAGCATGTTTTAAGCCTATGTTTTGAAAACATTCTCGCACTGAGTAGGCATGTACAGATCGCTTCTGGGACCGAAAAATATCAAATTTTTGGGTGTTTTGTGCTTGAATTTGAGATATAAACGGGTGCAGAAGATGCATACACATATTGACTTTGGACACCTAAAATATCGATTTTCAGCATGTTTTGGGCCTGTATCTGAGTAGGCATGTACAGATCGCTTCTGGGACCCCCCAAAATTGAATTTTTTGGTGTTTGGAGCCTGAATTTGAGATATAAACGGGTACAGAAAATGCATGCACATATCGACTTTTGACACTTAAAATATCGATTTTTAGCATGTTTTGAGCCTATATTTTGAAAATATTCTAGCACAAAGTAGATATGTACAGATCACTTATGGGACCCCAAAATATCGAATTTTCGGGTGTTATAAGCCTGAATTTGAGATATAAACGGGTACAGATGATGCATGCACATATCAACTTTGGACACTTAAAATATCGATTTTTAGCATGTTTTGAGCCTATATTTTGAAAAAATCCTAGCACTGAGTAGGCATGTACAGATCGCTTCTGGGACCCAAAAATATCGAATTTTCGGGTGTTTTGAGGTTGAATTTGGGATATAAACGGGTGCAGAAGATGCATACACATATCGACTTTTGGGCACCTAAAAGATCGATTTTCAGTATGTTTTGGGCCTGTATATTGAAAATACTCTAACACGGAGTAAGCATGTACAGATCGCTTCTGGGACCCCAAAATATCGAATATTCGGGTGTTTTGGGCCTAAATTTGAGATATCGACTTTGGGCACCTAAAATATCGATTTTTAGCATGTTTTGGGCCTGAATTTTGAAAATATTCTAGCACTGAGTAGGCATGTACAGATCGCTTCTGGGACCCAAAAATATCGAATTTTCGGGTGTTTTGAGGTTGAATTTGGGATATAAACGGGTGAAGAAGATGAATACACATATTGACTTTGGGCACCTAAAATATCGATTTTCAGCATGTTTTGGGCCTGTATCTGAGTAGGCATGTACAGATTGCTTCTGGGACTAAAAAGTATCGAATTTTCGGGTATTTGGAGCCTGAATTTGAGATATAAACGGGTACAGAAGATGCTTGCACATATCGACTTTGGACACTTAAAATATCGATTTTTAGCATGTTTTGAGCCTATTATTTGAAAATATTCTAGAACTGAGTAGGCATGTACAGATTGCTTCTGGGACCCCAAAATATCGAATTTTCGGGAGATTGGAGCCTGAATTTGAGATATAAACGGGTACAGAAGATGCATACACATATCGACTTTGGACACTTAAAATATCGATTCTTAGCATGTTTTGAGCCTATATTTCGAAAATATTCTTGCACAAAGTAGATATGTACAGATCACTTCAGGGACCCCAAAATATCGAATTTTCGGGTGTTTTAAGCCTGAATTTGAGATATAAACGGGTACAGAAGATGCATGCACATATCGACTTTGGACACTTAAAATATCGATTTTTAGCATGTTTTGAGCCTATATTTTGAAAACATTCTAGCACTGAGTAGACATGTACAGATCGCTTCTGGGACCAAAAAATATCGAATTTTTGGGTGTTTTGTGGTTGAATTTGAGATATAAACGGGTGCAGAAAATGCATACACATATTGACTTTGGGCACCTAAAATATCGATTTTTAGCATGTTTTGGGCCTGTATCTGAGTAGGCATGTACAGATCGCTTCTGGGACCCCAAAATATCGAATTTTCGGGTGTTTGGAGCCTGAATTTGAGATATAAACGGGTACAGAAGATGCATGCACATATCGACTTTTGACACTTAAAATATCGATTTTTACCATGTTTTGAGCCTATATTTTAAAAATATTTTAGCACAAAGTAGATATGTACAGATCACTTCTGGGACCCCAAAATATCGAATTTTCGGGTGTTTTAAGCCTGAATTTGAGATATAAACGGATGCAGAAGATGCATACACATATCGACTTTTGGGCACCTAAAAGATCGATTTTCAGTATGTTTTGGGCCTGTATATTAAAAATACTCTAACACGGAGTAGGCATTTACAAATCGTTTCTGGGACCCCAAAATATCGAATTTTCGGGTGTTTTGGGCCTGAATTTGAGATATCGACTTTGAGCACCTAAAATATCGATTTTTAGCATGTTTTGGGCCTGTATTTTGAAAATATTCTAGCACCGCGTAGGCATGTACAGATCGCTTCTGGGACCCCAAAATATCGAATTTTCGGGTGTTTTGAGCCTGAATTTGAGATATAAACGGGTACAGAAGATGCATGCACATATCGACTTTTGGGCACCTAAAATATCGATTTTGAGCATGTTTTAGGTCTGTATCTTGAAAACATTCTAACTAGGAGTAGGAATGTACAGATCGCTTCTAGGACCCAAAAATATAAAATTTTCGGGTGTTTTGAGCCTGAATTTGAGATAGAAACCGGTACTGAAGATACATTCACATATCGACTTTGGTCACCTGAAGTATCGATTTTCAGGATGTTTTGGCCCTATATTTTGAATGTAATCTAGCATTGTGTAAGCATGTTCAGATTGCTTCTGAGACCCAAAAATATCGAATTTTCGGGTGTTTTGAGCCTGAATTTGGGATATAAACGGGTACAGAAGATGAATGCACATATGGATTTTGGGCACATAAAATATCGGTTTTCAGCTTGTTTTGGGTCTGTATTTTGAAAATATTTTAATATTGAGTAAGCATTTACAGATCTCTTCTGGGAACAAAAAGTATCGAATTTTAAGGTGTTTTAAGCCTGAATTTGGGATACAAGCGAGTGCTGATGATTCATGCACATATCGATTTTGGGCATCAAAAATTGCGATTTTCAGCTTATTTTGGGCCTGTATTATGAAAATATTCTAACACTGAGTAGGCATGTACAGATCGCTTCTGGGACCCAAAAAAATCAAATTTTCAGGTGTTTTTAGCCTGAATTTGGGATATAAACTGGAACAGAAGACGCATGCAGATATCGACTTTGATCACCTATAATATCGATTTTAAGCATGTTTTGGGCCTGTAATTTGAAAATATTCTAGCACTGACTATGCATGTGGAGATTGCTTCTGGGATCCAAAAATATCAAATTTTCAGGTGTTTTGAGGCTGAATTTGGGATATAAACGGGTACAGAAGATGCATGAACATTTTGACTTTGGGCACCTAAAATATCGATTTTTAGTATGTATTGGCCCTATATTTTGAATTTAATCTAGCACTGGGTAAGCATGAACAGAGCGCTTCTAAGAGCCAAAAATACCTAATTTTCTGGTGTTTTGAGAATGAATTTGGGATATAAACGGGTACAGAAGATGCATGCACATATCGACTTTCTTCACAAAAAAAAACGGTTCTCAGCATGTTTTAGGCCTATATTTTGTAAAATATTCTAGCACAGAGTGAGCATGTACAGATCGCTTCTGGGAAACAAAAATATTAAATTTTCGGGTGTTTTGAACCACATTTTGGAATGTAAACGGGTACTGAAGATGAATGCACATATCGACATTTGGCACCCAAAATATCGATTTTGAGCATGTTTTTGGCCTGTATTTTGAAAATACTCTAACACGGAGTAGGCATGTACAGATCGCTTCTGGGTCCCAAAAATATCGAATTTTTGGGTGTTCTGAGTCTGAATTTGAGATATAAACGGATACAGAAAATGCATGCACATATCGACTTTGGACACCCACAATATCGATTTTTAGCATGTTTTGGGCCAATATTTGGAAAATACTCTAACACGGAGGAGGCATGTACAGATCGCTTCTGGGACCCAAAAATATCGAATTTTCGGGTATTTTGAGCCTGAATTTGGGATATAAACGGGTGCAGAAGATGCATGCACATATCGACTTTGGACACATAAAATATCGATTTTTAGCATGTTTTGAGCCTGTATCTGAGTATTCATGCACAGATCGCTTCTCGGACCAAAAAATATCGAATTTTCGGGTGTTTTGGGCCTGAATTTGAGATATCGACTTTGGGCACCTAAAATATCGATTTTTAGCATGTTTTGGGCCTATATTTTGAAAATATTCTAGCACTGAGTAGGCATGTACAGATCGCTTCTGGGACCCCAAAATATCGAATTTTCGGGTGTTTTGAGCCTGAATTTGAGACATAAACAGGTACTGAAGATGCATGCACATATCGACTTTAGGGCACCTAAGATATCGATTTTGAGCATGTTTTGGGTCTGTATCTTGAAAACATTCTAACTAGGAGTAGGCAAGTACAGATCGCTTCTAGGACCCAAAAATACCGATTTTGCGGGTGTTTTGTGGTTGAATTTGAGATATAAACGTGTGCAGAAGATGCATACACATATCGACTTTTGGGCACCTAAAAGATCGATTTTCTGTATGTTTTGGGCCTGTATTTTGACAATACTCTAACACGGAGTAGGCATGTACAGATCGCTTCAGGGACACCAAAATATCGAATTTTCGGGTGTTTTGGGGATAAATTTGAGATATCGACTTAAGGCACCTAAAATATCGATTTTTTGCATGTTTAGGGCATATATTTTGAAAATATTCTAGCACTGAGTAAGCATGTACAGATCGCTTCTGGGACCTAAAAATATCGAATTTTAGGGTGTTTTGACCCTGAATTTGAGATATAAACAGGTATTGAAGATGCATGCACATATCGACTTTTGGGCACCTAAAATATCGATTTCGAGGATGTTTTGGGTCTGTATCTTGTCAACATTCTAACTTGGAGTAGGCAAGTAAAGATCGCTTCTAGGACCCAAAAATACCGATTTTTCGGGTGTTTTGAGCCTGAATTTGAGATATAAACGGGTACAGAAGATGCTTGCACATATCGACTTTGGACACTTAAAATATCGATTTTTAGCATGTTTTGAGCCTATTATTTGAAAATATTCTAGAACTGAGTAGGCATGTACAGATTGCTTCTGGGACCCCAAAATATCGAATTTTCGGGAGATTGGAGCCTGAATTTGAGATACAAACGGGTACAGAAGATGCATACACATATCGACTTTGGACACTTAAATTATCGATTCTTAGCATGTTTTGAGCCTATATTTCGAAAATATTCTTGCACAAAGTAGATATGTACAGATCACTTCAGGGACCCCAAAATATCGAATTTCCGGGTGTTTTAAGCCTGAATTTGAGATATAAACAGGTACAGAAGATGCATGCACATATCGACTTTGGACACTTAAAATATCGATTTTTAGCATGTTTTGAGCCTATATTTTGAAAACATTCTAGCACTGAGTAGACATGTACAGATCGCTTCTGGGACCGAAAAATATCGAATTTTTGGGTGTTTTGTGGTTGAATTTGAGATATAAACGGGTGCAGAAAATGCATACACATATTGACTTTGGGCACCTAAAATATCGATTTTTAGCATGTTTTGGGCCTGTATCTGAGTAGGCATGTACAGATCGCTTCTGGGACCCCAAAATATCGAATTTTCGGGTGTTTGGAGCCTGAATTTGAGATATAAACGGGTACAGAAGATGCATGCACATATCGACTTTTGACACTTAAAATATCGATTTTTACCATGTTTTGAGCCTATATTTTAAAAATATTTTAGCACAAAGTAGATATGTACAGATCACTTCTGGGACCCCAAAATATCGAATTTTCGGGTGTTTTAAGCCTGAATTTGAGATATAAACGGATGCAGAAGATGCATACACATATCGACTTTTGGGCACCTAAAAGATCGATTTTCAGTATGTTTTGGGCCTGTATATTAAAAATACTCTAACACGGAGTAGGCATTTACAAATCGCTTCTGGGACCCCAAAATATCGAATTTTCGGGTGTTTTGGGCCTGAATTTGAGATATCGACTTTGAGCACCTAAAATATCGATTTTTAGCATGTTTTGGGCCTGTATTTTGAAAATATTCTAGCACCGCGTAGGCATGTACAGATCGCTTCTGGGACCCCAAAATATCGAATTTTCGGGTGTTTTGAGCCTGAATTTGAGATATAAACGGGTACAGAAGATGCATGCACATATCGACTTTTGGGCACCTAAAATATCGATTTTGAGCATGTTTTAGGTCTGTATCTTGAAAACATTCTAACTAGGAGTAGGAATGTACAGATCGCTTCTAGGACCCAAAAATATAAAATTTTCGGGTGTTTTGAGCCTGAATTTGAGATAGAAACCAGTACTGAAGATACATTCACATATCGACTTTGGTCACCTGAAGTATCGATTTTCAGGATGTTTTGGCCCTATATTTTGAATGTAATCTAGCATTGTGTAAGCATGTTCAGATTGCTTCTGAGACCCAAAAATATCGAATTTTCTGGTGTTTTGAGCCTGAATTTGGGATATAAACGGGTACAGAAGATGAATGCACATATGGATTTTGGGCACATAAAATATCGGTTTTCAGCTTGTTTTGGGTCTGTATTTTGAAAATATTTTAATATTGAGTAAGCATTTACAGATCCCTTCTGGGAACAAAAAGTATCGAATTTTAAGGTGTTTTAAGCCTGAATTTGGGATACAAGCGAGTGCTGATGATTCATGCACATATCGATTTTGGGCATCAAAAATTGCGATTTTCAGCTTATTTTGGGCCTGTATTTTGAAAATATTCTAACACTGAGTAGGCATGTACAGATCGCTTCTGGGACCCAAAAAAATCAAATTTTCAGGTGTTTTTAGCCTGAATTTGGGATATAAACGGGAACAGAAGACGCATGCAGATATCGACTTTGATCACCTATAATATCGATTTTAAGCATGTTTTGGGCCTGTAATTTGAAAATATTCTAGCACTGACTATGCATGTGGAGATTGCTTCTGGGATCCAAAAATATCAAATTTTCAGGTGTTTTGAGGCTGAATTTGGGATATAAACGGGTACAGAAGATGCATGAACATTTTAACTTTGGGCACCTAAAATATCGATTTTTAGTATGTATTGGCCCTATATTTTGAATTTAATCTAGCACTGGGTAAGCATGAACAGAGCGCTTCTAAGAGCCAAAAATACCTAATTTTCTGGTGTTTTGAGAATGAATTTGGGATATAAACGGGTACAGAAGATGCATGCACATATCGACTTTCTTCACAAAAAAAAACGATTCTCAGCATGTTTTAGGCCTATATTTTGTAAAATATTCTAGCACAGAGTGAGCATGTACAGATCGCTTCTGGGAAACAAAAATATTAAATTTTCGGGTGTTTTGAACCACATTTTGGAATGTAAACGGGTACTGAAGATGAATGCACATATCGACATTTGGCACCCAAAATATCGATTTTGAGCATGTTTTTGGCCTGTATTTTGAAAATACTCTAACACGGAGTAGGCATGTACAGATCGCTTCTGGGTCCCAAAAATATCGAATTTTTGGGTGTTTTGAGTCTGAATTTGAGATATAAACGGATACAGAAAATGCATGCACATATCGACTTTGGACACCCACAATATCGATTTTTAGCATGTTTTGGGCCAATATTTGGAAAATACTCTAACACGGAGGAGGCATGTACAGATCGCTTCTGGGACCCAAAAATATCGAATTTTCGGGTATTTTGAGCCTGAATTTGGGATATAAACGGGTGCAGAAGATGCATGCACATATCGACTTTGGACACATAAAATATCGATTTTTAGCATGTTTTGAGCCTGTATCTGAGTATTCATGCACAGATCGCTTCTGGGACCAAAAAATATCGAATTTTCGGGTGTTTTGGGCCTGAATTTGAGATATCGACTTTGGGCACCTAAAATATCGATTTTTAGCATGTTTTGGGCCTATATTTTGAAAATATTCTAGCACTGAGTAGGCATGTACAGATCGCTTCTGGGACCCCAAAATATCGAATTTTCGGGTGTTTTGAGCCTGAATTTGAGACATAAACAGGTACTGAAGATGCATGCACATATCGACTTTAGGGCACCTAAAATATCGATTTTGAGCATGTTTTGGGTCTGTATCTTGAAAACATTCTAACTAGGAGTAGGCAAGTACAGATCGCTTCTAGGACCCAAAAATACCGATTTTGCGGGTGTTTTGTGGTTGAATTTGAGATATAAACGGGTGCAGAAGATGCATACACATATCGACTTTTGGGCACCTAAAAGATCGATTTTCTGTATGTTTTGGGCCTGTATTTTGACAATACTCTAACACGGAGTAGGCATGTACAGATCGCTTTTGGGACACCAAAATATCGAATTTTCGGGTGTTTTGGGGATAAATTTGAGATATCGACGTTGGGCACCTAAAATATCGATTTTTAGCATGTTTTGGGCATATATTTTGAAAATATTCTAGCACTGAGTAAGCATGTACAGATCGCTTCTGGGACCCCAAAATATCGAATTTTCGGGTGTTTTGAGCCTGAATTTGAGATATAAACGGGTACAGAAAATGCATGCACATATTGACTTTGGACACCTAAAATATCGATTTTCAGCATGTTTTGGGCCTGTATTTTGAAAATACTCTAACACGGAGTAGGCATGTACAGATCGCTTCTGGGACCCAAAAATATCGAATTTTCGGGTGTTTTGACCCTGAATTTGAGATATAAACAGGTACTGAAGATGCATGCACATATCGACATTGGACACTTAAAATATCGATTTTTAGCATGTTTTGAGCCTATTATTTGAAAACATTCTAGCACTGAGTTGGCATGTACAGATCGCTTCTGGGACCGAAAAATATCGAATTTTCGGGTGTTTTGTGGTTGAATTTGAGATAAAAACGGGTGCAGAAGATGCATACACATATTGACTTTGGGCACCTAAAATATCGATTTTCAGGATGTTTTGGTCCTGTATCTGAGTAGGCATGTACAGATCGCTTCTGGGACCCCAAAATATCGAATTTTCGGGTGATTGGAGCCTGAATTTGAGATATAAACGGGTACAGAAGATGCATGTACATATCGACTTTGGACACTTAAAATATCGATTTTTAGCATGTTTTGAGCCTATATTTTGAAAATATTCTAGCACGAAGTAGATATGTACAAATCACTTCAGGGACCCCAAAATATCGAATTTCCGGGTGTTTTAAGCCTGAATTTGAGATATAAACGGGTACAGAAGATGCATGCACATATCGACTTTGGACACTTAAAATACCGATTTTTAGCATGTTTTAAGCCTATGTTTTGAAAACATTCTCGCACTGAGTAGGCATGTACAGATCGCTTCTGGGACCGAAAAATATCAAATTTTTGGGTGTTTTGTGGTTGAATTTGAGATATAAACGGGTGCAGAAGATGCATACACATATTGACTTTGGACACCTAAAATATCGATTTTCAGCATGTTTTGTGCCTGTATCTGAGTAGGCATGTACAGATCGCTTCTGGGACCCCCCAAAATTGAATTTTTTGGTGTTTGGAGCCTGAATTTGAGATATAAACGGGTACAGAAAATGCATGCACATATCGACTTTGGACACTTAAAATATCGATTTTTAGCATGTTTTGAGCCTATATTTTGAAAATATTCTAGCACAAAGTAGATATGTACAGATCACTTATGGGACCCCAAAATATCGAATTTTCGGGTGTTATAAGCCTGAATTTGAGATATAAACGGGTACAGATGATGCATGCACATATCAACTTTGGACACTTAAAATATCGATTTTTAGCATGTTTTGAGCCTATATTTTGAAAAAATCCTAGCACTGAGTAGGCATGTACAGATCGCTTCTGGGACCCAAAAATATCGAATTTTCGGGTGTTTTGAGGTTGAATTTGGGATATAAACGGGTGCAGAAGATGCATACACATATCGACTTTTGGGCACCTAAAAGATCGATTTTCAGTATGTTTTGGGCCTGTATATTGAAAATACTCTAACACGGAGTAAGCATGTACAGATCGCTTCTGGGACCCCAAAATATCGAATATTCGGGTGTTTTGGGCCTAAATTTGAGATATCGACTTTGGGCACCTAAAATATCGATTTTTAGCATGTTTTGGGCCTGAATTTTGAAAATATTCTAGCACTGAGTAGGCATGTACAGATCGCTTCTGGGACCCAAAAATATCGAATTTTCGGGTGTTTTGAGGTTGAATTTGGGATATAAACGGGTGAAGAAGATGAATACACATATTGACTTTGGGCACCTAAAATATCGATTTTCAGCATGTTTTGGGCCTGTATCTGAGTAGGCATGTACAGATTGCTTCTGGGACTAAAAAGTATCGAATTTTCGGGTATTTGGAGCCTGAATTTGAGATATAAACGGGTACAGAAGATGCTTGCACATATCGACTTTGGACACTTAAAATATCGATTTTTAGCATGTTTTGAGCCTATTATTTGAAAATATTCTAGAACTGAGTAGGCATGTACAGATTGCTTCTGGGACCCCAAAATATCGAATTTTCGGGAGATTGGAGCCTGAATTTGAGATATAAACGGGTACAGAAGATGCATACACATATCGACTTTGGACACTTAAAATATCGATTCTTAGCATGTTTTGAGCCTATATTTCGAAAATATTCTTGCACAAAGTAGATATGTACAGATCACTTCAGGGACCCCAAAATATCGAATTTTCGGGTGTTTTAAGCCTGAATTTGAGATATAAACGGGTACAGAAGATGCATGCACATATCGACTTTGGACACTTAAAATATCGATTTTTAGCATGTTTTGAGCCTATATTTTGAAAACATTCTAGCACTGAGTAGACATGTACAGATCGCTTCTGGGACCAAAAAATATCGAATTTTTGGGAGTTTTGTGGTTGAATTTGAGATATAAACGGGTGCAGAAAATGCATACACATATTGACTTTGGGCACCTAAAATATCGATTTTTAGCATGTTTTGGGCCTGTATCTGAGTAGGCATGTACAGATCGCTTCTGGGACCCCAAAATATCGAATTTTCGGGTGTTTGGAGCCTGAATTTGAGATATAAACGGGTACAGAAGATGCATGCACATATCGACTTTTGACACTTAAAATATCGATTTTTACCATGTTTTGAGCCTATATTTTAAAAATATTTTAGCACAAAGTAGATATGTACAGATCACTTCTGGGACCCCAAAATATCGAATTTTCGGGTGTTTTAAGCCTGAATTTGAGATATAAACGGATGCAGAAGATGCATACACATATCGACTTTTGGGCACCTAAAAGATCGATTTTCAGTATGTTTTGGGCCTGTATATTAAAAATACTCTAACACGGAGTAGGCATTTACAAATCGTTTCTGGGACCCCAAAATATCGAATTTTCGGGTGTTTTGGGCCTGAATTTGAGATATCGACTTTGAGCACCTAAAATATCGATTTTTAGCATGTTTTGGGCCTGTATTTTGAAAATATTCTAGCACCGCGTAGGCATGTACAGATCGCTTCTGGGACCCCAAAATATCGAATTTTCGGGTGTTTTGAGCCTGAATTTGAGATATAAACGGGTACAGAAGATGCATGCACATATCGACTTTTGGGCACCTAAAATATCGATTTTGAGCATGTTTTAGGTCTGTATCTTGAAAACATTCTAACTAGGAGTAGGAATGTACAGATCGCTTCTAGGACCCAAAAATATAAAATTTTCGGGTGTTTTGAGCCTGAATTTGAGATAAAAACCGGTACTGAAGATACATTCACATATCGACTTTGGTCACCTGAAGTATCGATTTTCAGGATGTTTTGGCCCTATATTTTGAATGTAATCTAGCATTGTGTAAGCATGTTCAGATTGCTTCTGAGACCCAAAAATATCGAATTTTCGGGTGTTTTGAGCCTGAATTTGGGATATAAACGGGTACAGAAGATGAATGCACATATGGATTTTGGGCACATAAAATATCGGTTTTCAGCTTGTTTTGGGTCTGTATTTTGAAAATATTTTAATATTGAGTAAGCATTTACAGATCTCTTCTGGGAACAAAAAGTATCGAATTTTAAGGTGTTTTAAGCCTGAATTTGGGATACAAGCGAGTGCTGATGATTCATGCACATATCGATTTTGGGCATCAAAAATTGCGATTTTCAGCTTATTTTGGGCCTGTATTTTGAAAATATTCTAACACTGAGTAGGCATGTACAGATCGCTTCTGGGACCCAAAAAAATCAAATTTTCAGGTGTTTTTAGCCTGAATTTGGGATATAAACTGGAACAGAAGACGCATGCAGATATCGACTTTGATCACCTATAATATCGATTTTAAGCATGTTTTGGGCCTGTAATTTGAAAATATTCTAGCACTGACTATGCATGTGGAGATTGCTTCTGGGATCCAAAAATATCAAATTTTCAGGTGTTTTGAGGCTGAATTTGGGATATAAACGGGTACAGAAGATGCATGAACATTTTGACTTTGGGCACCTAAAATATCGATTTTTAGTATGTATTGGCCCTATATTTTGAATTTAATCTAGCACTGGGTAAGCATGAACAGAGCGCTTCTAAGAGCCAAAAATACCTAATTTTCTGGTGTTTTGAGAATGAATTTGGGATATAAACGGGTACAGAAGATGCATGCACATATCGACTTTCTTCACAAAAAAAAACGGTTCTCAGCATGTTTTAGGCCTATATTTTGTAAAATATTCTAGCACAGAGTGAGCATGTACAGATCGCTTCTGGGAAACAAAAATATTAAATTTTCGGGTGTTTTGAACCACATTTTGGAATGTAAACGGGTACTGAAGATGAATGCACATATCGACATTTGGCACCCAAAATATCGATTTTGAGCATGTTTTTGGCCTGTATTTTGAAAATACTCTAACACGGAGTAGGCATGTACAGATCGCTTCTGGGTCCCAAAAATATCGAATTTTTGGGTGTTCTGAGTCTGAATTTGAGATATAAACGGATACAGAAAATGCATGCACATATCGACTTTGGACACCCACAATATCGATTTTTAGCATGTTTTGGGCCAATATTTGGAAAATACTCTAACACGGAGGAGGCATGTACAGATCGCTTCTGGGACCCAAAAATATCGAATTTTCGGGTATTTTGAGCCTGAATTTGGGATATAAACGGGTGCAGAAGATGCATGCACATATCGACTTTGGACACATAAAATATCGATTTTTAGCATGTTTTGAGCCTGTATCTGAGTATTCATGCACAGATCGCTTCTGGGACCAAAAAATATCGAATTTTCGGGTGTTTTGGGCCTGAATTTGAGATATCGACTTTGGGCACCTAAAATATCGATTTTTAGCATGTTTTGGGCCTATATTTTGAAAATATTCTAGCACTGAGTAGGCATGTACAGATCGCTTCTGGGACCCCAAAATATCGAATTTTCGGGTGTTTTGAGCCTGAATTTGAGACATAAACAGGTACTGAAGATGCATGCACATATCGACTTTAGGGCACCTAAAATATCGATTTTGAGCATGTTTTGGGTCTGTATCTTGAAAACATTCTAACTAGGAGTAGGCAAGTACAGATCGCTTCTAGGACCCAAAAATACCGATTTTGCGGGTGTTTTGTGGTTGAATTTGAGATATAAACGGGTGCAGAAGATGCATACACATATCGACTTTTGGGCACCTAAAAGATCGATTTTCTGTATGTTTTGGGCCTGTATTTTGACAATACTCTAACACGGAGTAGGCATGTACAGATCGCTTCAGGGACACCAAAATATCGAATTTTCGGGTGTTTTGGGGATAAATTTGAGATATCGACTTTGGGCACCTAAAATATCGATTTTTAGCATGTTTTGGGCCTATATTTTGAAAATATTCTAGCACTGAGTAAGCATGTACAGATCGCTTCTGGGACCCCAAAATATCGAATTTTCGGCTGTTTTGAGCCTGAATTTGAGATATAAACGGGTACAGAAAATGCATGCACATATTGACTTTGGACACCTAAAATATCGATTTTCAGCATGTTTTGGGCCTGTATTTTGAAAATACTCTAACACGGAGTAGGCATGTACAGATCGCTTCTGGGACCCAAAAATATCGAATTTTCGGGTGTTTTGACCCTGAATTTGAGATATAAACAGGTACTGAAGATGCATGCACATATCGACTTTGGACACTTAAAATATCGATTTTTAGCATGTTTTGAGCCTATTATTTGAAAACATTCTAGCACTGAGTAGGCATGTACAGATCGCTTCTGGGACCGAAAAATATCGAATTTTCGGGTTTTTTGTGGTTGAATTTGAGATATAACGGGTGCAGAAGATGCATACACATATTGACTTTGGGCACTTAAAATATCGATTTTCAGCATGGTTTGGGCCTGTATCTGTGTAGGCATGTACAGATCGCTTCTGGGACCCCAAATATCGAATTTTCGGGTGTTTCGAGCCTGACTTTGAGATATAAACGGGTACAGACGATGCATGCATATATCGACTTTGGACACTTAAAATATCGCTTTTTAGCATGTTTTGAGCCTATATTATGAAAATATTCTAGCACAAAGTAAATATGTACAGACAACTTCTGGGACCCCAAAATATAGAATTTTCAGGTGTTTTAAACCTGAATTTGAGATATAAACGGGTACAGAAGATGCATGCAAATATCGACTTTGGAAACTTGAAATATCGATTTTTAGCATGTTTTGAGCCTCTATTTTGAAAACATTCTAGCACTGAGTAGGCATGTACAGATCGCTTCTGGGACCCTAAAATATCGAATTTTCGGGTGTTTTGAGGTTGAATTTGGGATATAAACGGGTGCAGAAGATGCATACACATATCGACTTTTGGGCACCTAAAAGATCGATTTTCAGTATGTTTTGGGTCTGTATCTTGAAAACATTCTAACTAGGAGTAGGCATGTACAGATCACTTCTAGGACCCAAAAATATAGAATTTTCGGGTGTTTTGAGCCTGAATTTGAGATAGAAACCGGTACTGAAGATACATGCACATATCGACTTTGGTCATTTGAAGTATCGATTTTTAGGATGTTTTGGCCCTATATTTTGAATGAATTCTAGCTTTGTGTAAGCATGTTCAGATTGCTTCTGAGACCCAAAAATATCGAATTTTCGGGTGTTTTGAGGTTGAATTTGGGATATAAACGGGTTCAGAAGATGCATACACATATTGACTTTGGGCACCTAAAATATCGATTTTCAGCATGTTTTGGGCCTGTATCTGAGTAGGCATGTACAGATCGCTTCTGGGACCAAAAAATATCGAATTTTCGGGAGTTTTGAGCCTGAATTTGAGATATAAACGGGTACAGAAGATGCATGCACATATCGACTTTGGACACTTAAAATATCGATTTCTAGCATGTTTTGAGCCTATATTTCGAAAACATTCTAGCACTGAGTAGGCATGTACAGATCGCTTCTGGGACCGAAAAATATCGAATTTTCGGGTGTTTTGTGGTTGAATTTGAGATATAAACGGGTGCAGAAGATGCATACACATATTGACTTTGGGCACCTAAAATATCGATTTTCAGCATGGTTTGGGCCTGTATCTGTGTAGGCATGTACAGATCGCTTCTGGGACCCCAAATATCGAATTTTCGGGTGTTTCAAGCCTGACTTTGAGATATAAACGGGTAAAGACGATGCATGCATAAATCGACTTTGGACACTTAAAATATCGCTTTTTAGCATGTTTTGAGCCTATATTATGAAAATATTCTAGCACAAAGTAAATATGTACAGACAACTTCTGGGACCCCAAAATATCGAATTTTCAGGTGTTTTAAACCTGAATTTGAGATATAAACGGGTACAGAAGATGCATGCACATATCGACTTTGGAAACTTGAAATATCGATTTTTAGCATGTTTTGAGCCTCTATTTTGAAAACATTCTAGCACTGAGTAGGCATGTACAGACCGCTTCTGGGACCCTAAAATATCGAATTTTCGGGTGTTTTGACGTTGAATTTGGGATATAAACGGGTGCAGAAGATGCATACACATATCGACTTTTGGGCACCTAAAAGATCGATTTTCAGTATGTTTTGGGTCTGTATCTTGAAAACATTCTAACTAGGAGTAGGCATGTACAGATCACTTCTAGGACCCAAAAATATAGAATTTTCGGGTGTTTTGAGCCTGAATTTGAGATAGAAACCGGTACTGAAGATACATGCACATATCGACTTTGGTCACTTGAAGTATCGATTTTTAGGATGTTTTGGCCCTATATTTTGAATGAATTCTAGCATTGTGTAAGCATGTTCAGATTGCTTCTGAGACCCAAAAATATCGATTTTTCGGGTGTTTTGAGGTTGAATTTGGGATATAAACGGGTTCAGAAGATGCATACACATATTGACTTTGGGCACCTAAAATATCGATTTTCAGCATGTTTTGGGCCTGTATCTGAGTAGGCATGTACAGATCGCTTCTGGGACCAAAAAATATCGAATTTTCGGGTGTTTGGAGCCTGAATGTGAGATAAAAACGGGTATAGAAGATGAATGCACATATCGACTTTTGGGCATCTAAAATATCGAGTTTCTGTATGTTTTAGGCCTGTATTATGAAAATATTCTAACACGGAGTAGGCATGTACAGATCGCTTCTGGGAACCCAAAATATCGAATTTTCGGGTGTTTTGGGGATAAATTTGAGATATCGACTTTGGGCACCTAAAATATCGATTTTTAGCATGTTTTGGGCCTATATTTTGAAAATATTCTAGCACTGAGTAAGCATGTACAGATCGCTTCTGGGACCCCAAAATATCGAATTTTCGGGTGTTTTGAGCCTGAATTTGAGATATAAACGGGTACAGAAAATGCATGCACATATCGACTTTAAGGCACCTAAAATATCGATTTTGAGCATATTTTGGGTCTGTATCTTGAAAACATTCTAACTAGGAGTAGGCATGTACAGATCACTTCTAGGACCCAAAAATACCGAATTTTCGGGTGTTTTGAGCCTGAATTTGAGATATAAACGGATACAGAAGAGGCATGAACATATCGACTTTGGACACTTAAAATATCGATTTTTAGTATGTTTCGAGCCTATATTTTAAAAACATTCTAGCACTGAGTAGGCATGTACAGATCGCTTCTGGGACCCAAAAATATCGAATTTTCGGGTGTTTTGAGGTTGAATTTGGGATATAAACGGGTGCAGAAGATGCATACACATATCGACTTTTGGCCTCCTAAAAGATCGATTTTCAGTATGTTTTGGGCCTGTATATTAAAAATACTCTAACACGAAGTAGGCATGTACAGATCGCTTCTGGGACCCCAAAATATCGGATTTTCGGGTGTTTTGGGCCTGAATTTGAGATATCGACTTTGGGCACCTAAAATATCGATTTTTAGCATGTTTTGGGCCTGTATTTTGAAAATATTCTAGCACTGCGTAGGCATGTACAGATAGCTTTGGGACCCCAAGATATCGAATTTTTGGGTGTTTTGAGCCTGAATTTGAGATATAAACGGGTACAGAAGATGCATGCACATATCGACCTTTGGGCACCTAAAATATCGATTTTGAGAATGTTTTGGGTCTGTATTTTGAAAACATTCTAACTAGAAGTAGGCATGTACAGATCGCTTCTAGGACCCAAAAATATAGAATTTTCGGGTGTTTTGAGCCTGAATTTGAGATTGAAACCGGTACTTAAGATACATGCACATATCGACTTTGGTCACTTAAGTATCGATTTTTAGGATGTTTTGGCCCTATATTTTGAATATATTCTAGCATTGTGTAAGCATGTTCATATTTCTTCTGAGACCCAAAAATATCGATTTTTCGGGTGTTTTGAGGTTGAATTTGGGGTATAAACGGGTGCAGAAGATGCATACACATATTGACTTTTGCACCAAAAATATCGATTTTCAGCATGTTTTAGGCCTGTATCTGAGTAGGCATGTACAGATCGCTTCTGGGACCAAAAAAATATCGAATTTTCGGGTGTTTGGAGCCTGAATTTGAGATATAAACGGGTATAGAAGATGCATGCACATATCGACTTTTGGGCACCTAAAATATCGAGTTTCTGTATGTTTTGGGCCTGTATTTTGAAAATACTCTAACACGGAGTAGGCATGTACAGATAGCTTCTGGGAACGCAAAATATCGAATTTTCGGGTGTTTTGGGGATAAATTTGAGATATCGACTTTGGGCACCTAAAATATCGATTTTTAGCATGTTTTGGGCCTATATTTTGAAAATATTCTAGCACTGAGTAAGCATGTACAGATCGCTTCTGGGACCCCAAAATATCGAATTTTCGGGTGTTTTGAGCCTGAATTTGAGATATAAACGGGTACAGAAAATGCATGCACATATTGACTTTGGGCACTTAAAATATCGATTTTCAGCATGTTTTGGGCCTGTATTTTGAAAATACTCTAACACGGAGTAGGCATGTTCAGATCGCTTCTGGAACCCAAAAATATCGAATTTTCGGGTGTTTTGAGCCTGAATTTGGGATATAAACGGGTGCAGAAGATGCATGCACATATCGACTTCGGACACTTAAAATATCGATTTTTAGCATGTTTTGTGCCTGTTTCTGAGTAGGCATGTACAGATCGCTTCTGGGACCAAAAAATATCGAATTTTCGGGTGTTTTGGGCTTGAATTTAAGATATCGACTTTGGGCACCTAAAATATCGATTTTTAGCATGTTTTGGGCCTATATTTTGAAAATATTCTAGCACTGAGTAGGCATGTACAGATCGCTTCTGGGACCCCAAAATATCGAATTTTCGGGTGTTTGAAGCCTGAATTTGAGATATAAACGGGTACAGAAGATGCATCCACATATCGACTTTTGGACACCTAAAATATCGATTTTCAGTATGTTTTGGGCCTGTATATTGAAAATACTCTAACACGGAGTAAGCATGTACAGATCGCTTCTGGGACCCCAAAATATCAAATTTTCAGGTGTTTTGGGCCTGAATTTGAGATATCGACTTTGGGCACCTAAAATATCGATTTTTAGCATGTTTTGGGCCTGAATTTTGAAAATATTCTAGCACTGAGTAGGCATGTACAGATCGCTTCTAGGACCCCAAAATATCGAATTTCCAGATGTTTTGAGCCTGAATTTGAGATACAAACCGGTACAGATGATGCATGCACATATCGACTTTTGGGCACCTAAAATATCGATTTTGAGCATGTTTTGGGTCTGTATCTTGAAAACATTCTAACTAGGAGTAGGCATGTACAGATCACTTCTAGGACCCAAAAATACCGAATTTTCGGGTGTTTTGAGCGTGAATTTGAGATATAAACGGGTACAGAAGAGGCATGCACATATCGACTTTGGACACTTAAAATATCGATTTTTAGCATGTTTTGAGCCTATATTTCGAGAACATTCTAGCACTGAGTAGGCATGTACAGATCGCTTCTGGGACCGAAAAATATCGAATTTTCGGGTGTTTTGTGGTTGAATTTGAGATATAAACTTGTGCAGAAGATGCATACACATATTGACTTTGGGCACCTAAAATATCGATTTTTAGCATGTTTTCGGCCTGTATCAGAGTAGGCATGTACAGATCGCTTCTGTTACCCCAAATATCGAATTTTCGGGTGTTTCGAGCCTGAATTTGAGATATAAACAGGTACAGAAGGTGCATGCACATATCGACTTTGGACACTTAAAATATCGCTTTTTAGCATGTTTTGAGCCTATATTTTGAAAATATTCTAGCACGAAGTAGATATGTACAGATCACTTCTGGGACCCCAAAACATAGAATTTTCGGGTGTTTTAAGCCTGAATTTGAGATATAAACGGGTACAGAAGATGCATGCACATATCGACTTTGGGAACTTAAAATATCGATTTTTAGCATGTTTTGAGCCTATATTTTGAAAACATTCTAGCACTGAGTAGGCATGTACAGATCGCTTCTGGGACCCTAAAATATCGAATTTTCGGGTGTTTTGAGGTTGAATTTGGGATATAAACAGGTACTGAAGATGCATGCACATTTCGACTTTGGGCACCTAATATATCGATTTTATCATGTTTTGGGACTGTATTTTGAAAATATTCTAACACGGAGTAGGCATGTAAAGATCGCTTCAGGAACCCAAAAATATCGAATTTTCGGGTGTTTAGAGCCTGAATTTTAGATATAAACAGGTACTGAAGATGCATGCACATTTCGACTTTTGGGCACCTAAAATATCGATTTTGAGCATGTTTTGGGTCTGTATCTTGAAAACATTCTAACTAGGAATAGGCAAGTACAGATCGCTTCTGGGACCCAAAAATACCGATTTTTCGGGTGTTTTGAGCCTGAATTTCAGATATAAACGGGTACAGAAGATGCATTCACATATCGACTTTGGACACTTAAAATATCGATTTTTAGCATGTTTTGAGCCTATATTTTGAAAACATTCTAGCACTGAGTAGGCAGGTACAGATCGCTTCTGGGACCGAAAAATATAAAATTTTCGGGTGTTTTGGGGATAAATTTTAGATATCGACTTTGGGCACCTAAAATATCGATTTTTAGCATGTTTTCGGCCTATATTTTGAAAATATTCTAGCACTGAGTAAGCATGTACAGATCGCTTCTGGGACCCCAAAATATCGAATTTTCGGGTGTTTTGAGCCTGAATTTGAGATATAAACGGGTACAGAAAATGCATGCACATATTGACTTTGGGCACCTAAAATATCGATTTTCAGCATGTTTTGGGCCTGTATTTTGAAAATACTCTAACACGGAGTAGGCATGTACAGATCGCTTCTGGAACCCAAAAATATCGAATTTTCTGGTGTTTTGAGCCGGAATTTGGGATATAAACGGGTGCAGAAGATGCATGCACATATCGACTTTGGACACTTAAAATATCGATTTTTAGCATATTTTGTGCCTGTTTCTGAGTAGGCATGTACAGATCGCTTATGGGACCAAAAAATATCGAATTTTCGGGTGTTTTGGGCTTGAATTTAAGATATCGACTTTGGGCACCTAAATTATCGATTTTTAGCTTGTTTTGGGCCTATATTTTGAAAATATTCTAGCACTGAGTAGGCATGTACAGATTGCTTCTGGGACCCCAAAATATCGAATTTACGGGTGTTTGGAGCCTGAATTTGAGATATAAACGGGTACAGAAGATGCATCCACATATCGACTTATGGACACCTAAAATATCGATTTTTAGTATGTTTTGGGCCTGTATATTGAAAATACTCTAACACGGAGTAAGCATGTACAGATCGCTTCTGGGACCCCAAAATATCAAATTTTCGGGTGTTTTGGGCCTGAATTTGAGATATCGACTTTGGGCACCTAAAATATCGATTTTTAGCATGTTTTGGGCCTGAATTTTGAAAATATTCTAGCACTGAGTAGGCATGTACAGATCGCTTCTAGGACCCCAAAATATCGAATTTTCAGGTGTTTTGAGCCTGAATTTGAGATACAAACGGATACAGAAGATGCATGCACATATCGACTTTTGAGAACCTAAAATATCGATTTTGAGCATGTTATGGGTCTGTATTTTGAAAACATTCTAACTAGGAGTAGGCATGTACAGATCACTTCTAGGACCCAAAAATACCGAATTTTCGGGTGTTTTGAGCCTGAATTTGAGATATAAACGGGTACAGAAGAGGCATGCACATATCGACTTTAGACACTTAAAATATCGATTTTTAGTATGTTTTGAGCCTATATTTTAAAAACATTCTAGCACTGAGTAGGCATGTACAGATCGCTTCTGGGACCCAAAAATATCGAATTTTCCGGTGTTTTGAAGTTGAATTTGGGATATAAACTGGTGCAGAAGATGCATACACATATTGACTTTGGGCACCTAAAATATCGATTTTCAGCATGTTTTGGGCCTGTATCTGAGTAGGCATGTACAGATCGCTTCTGGGACCAAAACATATGGAATTATTGCGTGTTTGGAGCCTGAATTTGTGAAATAAACGGGTATAGAAGATGCATGCACATATCGACTTTTGGGCACCTAAAATATCGATTTTCTATATGTTCTGGGCCTGTATTTTGAAAATACTCTAACACGGAGTAGGCATGTACAAATCGCTTCTGGGACCCCAAAATATCGAATTTTCGGGTGTTTTGGGGATAAATTTGAGATATCGACTTTTGGCACCCAAAATATCGATTTTAAGCATGTTTTGGGCCTATATCTTGAACATATTCTAGCACTGAGTAAGCATGTACAGATCGCTTCTGGGACCCCAAAATATCGAATTTTCGGGCGTTTTGAGCCTGAATTTGAGATATAAACGGGTACAGAAAATGCATGCACATATTGACTTTGGGCACCTAAAATATCGATTTTCAGCATGTTTTGGGCCTGTATTTTGAAAATATTCTAACACGGAGTAGGCATTTACAGATCGCTTCAGGGACCAAAAAATATCGAATTTTCGGGTGTTTTGAGCCTTAATTTGAGATATAAACAGGTACTGAAGATGCATGCATATATCGACTTTTGGGCACCTAAAATATCGATTTTCAGCATGTTTTGGGTCAGTATCTTGAAAACATTCTAACTAGGAGTAGGCAAGAACAGATCGCTTCAGGGACCCAAAAATTCCGATTTTTCGGGTGTTTTGAGCCTGAATTTGAGATATAAACGGGTACAGAAAATGCATGCACATATGGACTTTGGGCACCTAAAATATCGATTTTCAGCATGTTTTGGCATGTATTTTGAAAATACTCTAACACGGATTAGGCATGTACAGATCGCTTCTGGAACCCAAAAATATCGAATTTTCGGGTGTTTTGAGCCTGAATTTGGGATATAAACGGGTGCAGAAGATGCATGCACATATCGACTTTGGACACTTAAAATATCGATTTTTAGCATCTTTGTGCCTGTTTCTGAGTAGGCATGTACAGATCGCTTCTGGGACCAAAAAATATAGAATTTTCGGGTGTTTTGGGCTTGAATTTAAGATATCGACTTTGGGCACCTAAAATATCGATTTTTAGCATGTTTTGGGCATATATTTTGAAAATATTCTAGCACTGAGTAGGCATGTACAGATCGCTTCTGGGACCCCAAAATATCGAATTTTCGGGTGTTTGGAGCCTGAATTTGAGATATAAACGGGTACAAAAGATGCATCCACATATCGACTTTTGGACACCTAAAATATCGATTTTCAGTATGTTTTGGGCCTGTATATTGAAAATACTCTAACACGGAGTAAGCATGTACAGATCGCTTCTGGGACCCCAAAATATCAAATTTTCGGGTGTTTTGGGCCTGAATTTGAGATATCGACTTTGGGCACCTAAAATATCGATTTTTAGCATGTTTTGGGCCTGAATTTTGAAAATATTCTAGCACTGAGTAGGCATGTACAGATCGCTTCCAGGACCCCAAAATATCGAATTTTCAGGCGTTTTGAGCCTGAATTTGAGATACAAACGGGGGCAGAAGATGCATGCACATATCGACTTTGGGCACCTAAAATATCGATTTTCAGCATGTTTTGGGCCTGTATTTTGAAAATATTCTAACACGGAGTAGGCATTTACAGATCGCTTCAGGGACCAAAAAATATCTAATTTTAGGGTGTTTTGAGCTTGAATTTGAGATATAAACAGGTACTGAAGATGCATGCATATATCGACTTTTGGGCACCTAAAATATCGATTTTGAGCATGTTTTGGGTCAGTATCTTGAAAACATTCTAACTAGGAGTAGGCAAGAACAGATCGCTTCAGGGACCCAAAAATACCGATTTTTCGGGTGTTTTGAGCCTGAATTTGAGATATAAACGTGTACAGAAAATGCATGCACATATTGACTTTGGGCACCTAAAATATCGATTTTCAGCATGTTTTGGCCTGTATTTTGAAAATACTCTAACACGGAGTAGGCATGTACAAATCGCTTCTGGGACCCCAAAATATCGAATTTTCGGGTGTTTTGGGGATAAATTTGAGATATCGACTTTGGGCCCCCAAAATATCGATTTTAAGCATGTTTTGGACCTATATTTTGAAAATATTCTAGCATGAGTAAGCATGTACAGATCGCTTCTGGGACCCCAAAATATCGAATTTTAGGGTGTTTTGAGCCTGAATTTGAGATATAAACGGGTACAGAAAATGCATGCACATATTGACATTTGGCACCTAAAATATCGATTTTCAGCATGTTTTGGGCTTGTATTTTGAAAATATTCTAACACGGAGTAGGCATTTACAGATCGCTTCAGGGACCAAAAAATATCGAATTTTCGGGTGTTTTGAGCCTGAATTTGAGATATAAACAGGTACTGAAGATGCATGCATATATCGACTTTTGGGCACCTAAAATATCGATTTTGAGCATGTTTTGGGTCAGTATCTTGAAAACATTCTAACTAGGAGTAGGCAAGAACAGATCGCTTCAGGGACCCAAAAATACCGATTTTTCGGGTTTTTTTGAGCCTGAATTTGAGATATAAACGGTTACAGAAAATGCATGCAAATATTGACTTTGGGAACATAAAATATCGATTTTCAGCATGTTTTGGCCTGTATCTTGAAAATACTCTAACACGGAGTAGGCATGTACAGATCGCTTCTGGGACCCAAAAATATCGAATTTTTGGTTGTTTTGAGCCTGAATTTGGGATATAAACGGGTGAAGAAGATGCATGCACATATCGACTTTGGACACTTAAAATATCGATTTTTAGCATGTTTTGAGCCTGTATCTGAGTAGGCATGTACAGATCGCTTCTGGGACCAAAAAATATCGAGTTTTCAGATGTTTTGGGCCTGAATTTGAGATATCGACTTTGGGCACCTAAAATATCGATTTTTAGCATGTTTTGGGCCTATATTTTGAAAATATTCTAGCACTGAGTAGGCATGTACAGATCGCTTCTGGGACCCAAAAATATCGAATTTTCGGGTGTTTTGACCCTGAATTTGAGATATAAACAGGTACTGAAGATTCATGCACATATCGACTTTTGGGCACCTAAAATATCGATTTTGAGCATGTTTTGGGTCTGTATCTTGAAAACATTCTAACTAGGAGTAGGCAAGTACAGATCGCTTCTAGGACCCAAAAATATCGATTTTTCGGGTGTTTTGAGCCTGAATTGAGATATAAACGGGTACAGAAGATGCATGCACATATCGACTTTGGACACTTAAAATATCGATTTTTAGCATGTTTTGGGCCTATATTTTGAAAACATTCTAGCACTGAGTAGGCATGTACAGATCGCTTCTGGGACCCTAAAATATCGAATTTTTGGGTGTTTTGAGGTTGAATTTGGGATATAAACGGGTGCAGAAGATGCATACACATATCGACTTTTGGTCACCTAAAAGATCGATTTTCAGTATGTTTTGGGCCTTTATATTAAAAATACTCTAACACGGAGTAGGCATGTACAAATCGCTTCTTGGACCCCAAAATATCGAATTCTCGGGTGTTTTGGGGATAAATTTGAAATATCGACTTTGGGCACCTAAAATATCGATTTTTAGCATGTTTTGGGCATATATTTTGAAAATATTCTAGCACTGAGTAAGCATGTACAGATCGCTTCTGGGACCCAAAAATATCGAATTTTCGGGTGTTTTGAGCCTGAATTTGAGATATAAACGGGTACAGAAAATGCATGCATATATTGACTTTGGGCACCTAAAATATCGATTTTAGCATATTTTGGGCCTGTATTTTGAAAATATTCTAACACGGAGTAGGCATGTACAGATCACTTCAGGGACCCAAAAATATCGAATTTTCGGGTGTTTTGAGCCTGAATTTAAGATATAAACAGGTACTGAAGATGCATGCACATTTCGACTTTTGGGCACCTAAAATATCGATTTTGAGCATGTTTTGGGTCTGTATCTTGAAAACATTCTTACTATGAGTAGGCAAGTACAGATCGCTTCAGGGACCCAAAAATACCGATTTTTCGGGTGTTTTCAGCCTGAATTTGAGATATAAACGGGTACAGAAGATGCATTCACATATCGACTTTGGACACTTAAAATATCGATTTTTAGCATGTTTTGAGCCTATATTTTGAAAACATTCTAGCACTGAGTAGGCATGTACATATCGCTTCTGGGACCGAAAAATATCGAATTTTCGGGTGTTTTTTGGTGGAATTTGAGATATAAACGGGTGCAGAAGATGCATACACATATAGACTTTGGGCACCTAAAATATCGATTTTCAGCATGGTTTGGGCCTGTATCTGAGTAGGCATGTACAGATCGCTTCTGGGACCCCAAATATCGAATTTTCGGGTGTTTCGAGCCAGACTTTGAGATATAAACGGGTACAGAAGATGCATGCATATATCGACTTTGGACACTTAAAATATCGCTTTTTAGCATGTTTTGAGCCTATATTATGAAAATATTCTAGCACAAAGTAGATATGTACAGATCACTTCTGGGACCAAAAAATACCGATTTTTCGGGTGTTTTGAGCCTGAATTTGAGATATAAACGGGTACAGAAGATGCATGCACCTATCGACTTTGGACACTTAAAATATCGATTTTTAGCATGTTTTGAGCCTATATTTTGAAAACATTCTAGCACTGAGTAGGTATGTACAGATCACTTCTGGGACCCTAAAATATCGAATTTTCGGGTGTTTTGAGGTTGAATTTGGGATATAAACGGGTGCAGAAGATGCATAGACATATCGACTTTTGGTCACCTAAAAGATCGATTTTCAGTATGTTTTGGGCCTGTATATTAAAAATACTCTAACACGGAGTAGGCATGTACAAATCGCTTCTGGGACCCCAAAATATCGAATTTTCGGGTGTTTTGGGGATAAATTTGAGATATCGACTTTGGGCACCTAAAATATCGATTTTTAGCATGTTTTGGGCATATATTTTGAAAATATTCTAGCACTGAGTAAGCATGTACAGATCGCTCCTGGGACCCAAAAATATCGAATTTTCGGGTGTTTTGAGCCTGAATTTGAGATATAAACGGGTACAGAAAATGCATGCACATATTGACTTTGGGCACCTAAAATATCGATTTTCAGCATGTTTTGGGCATGTATTTTGAAAATATTCTAACACGGAGTAGGTATGTACAGATCACTTCTGGGACCCTAAAATATCGAATTTTCGGGTGTTTTGAGGTTGAATTTGGGATATAAACGGGTGCAGAAGATGCATAGACATATCGACTTTTGGGCACCTATAATATCGATTTTGAGCATGTTTTGGGTCTGTATCTTGAAAACATTCTAACTAGGAGTAGGCATGTACAAATCGCTTCTGGGACCCCAAAATATCGAATTTTCGGGTGTTTTGGGGATAAATTTGAGATATCGACTTTGGGCACCTAAAATATCGATTTTTAGCATGTTTTGGGCATATATTTTGAAAATATTCTAGCACTGAGTAAGCATGTACAGATCGCTCCTGGGACCCAAAAATATCGAATTTTCGGGTGTTTTGAGCCTGAATTTGAGATATAAACGGGTACAGAAAATGCATGCACATATTGACTTTGGGCACCTAAAATATCGATTTTCAGCATGTTTTGGGCCTGTATTTTGAAAATATTCTAACACGGAGTAGGCATGTACAGATCGCTTCAGGGACCCAAAAATATCGAATTTTCGGGTGTTTTGAGCCTGAATTTAAGATATAAACAGGTACTGAAGATGCATGCACATATCGACTTTGGACACTTAAAATATCGATTTTTAGCATGTTTTGAGCCTATATTTTGAAAACATTCTAGCACTGAGTAGGCATGTACATATCGCTTCTGGGACCGAAAAATATCGAATTTTCGGGTGTTTTTTGGTGGAATTTGAGATATAAACGGGTGCAGAAGATGCATACACATATTGACTTTGGGCACCTAAAATATCGATTTTCAGCATGGTTTGGGCCTGTATCTGAGTAGGCATGTACAGATCGCTTCTGGGACCCCAAATATCGAATTTTCGGGTGTTTCGAGCCAGACTTTGAGATATAAACGGGTACAGAAGATGCATGCATATATCGACTTTGGACACTTAAAATATCGCTTTTTAGCATGTTTTGAGCCTATATTATGAAAATATTCTAGCACAAAGTAGATATGTACAGATCACTTCTGGGACCAAAAAATACCGATTTTTCGGGTGTTTTGAGCCTGAATTTGAGATATAAACGGGTACAGAAGATGCATGCACATATCGACTTTGGACACTTAAAATATCGATTTTTAGCATGTTTTGAGCCTATATTTTGAAAACATTCTAGCACTGAGTAGGTATGTACAGATCACTTCTGGGACCCTAAAATATCGAATTTTCGGGTGTTTTGAGGTTGAATTTGGGATATAAACGGGTGCAGAAGATGCATAGACATATCGACTTTTGGTCACCTAAAAGATCGATTTTCAGTATGTTTTGGGCCTGTATATTAAAAATACTCTAACACGGAGTAGGCATGTACAAATCGCTTCTGGGACCCCAAAATATCGAATTTTCGGGTGTTTTGGGGATAAATTTGAGATATCGACTTTGGGCACCTAAAATATCGATTTTTAGCATGTTTTGGGCATATATTTTGAAAATATTCTAGCACTGAGTAGGCATGTACAGATCGCTTCTGGGACCCCAAAATATCGAATTTTCGGGTGTTTGGAGCCTGAATTTGAGATATAAACGGGTACAAAAGATGCATCCACATATCGACTTTTGGACACCTAAAATATCGATTTTCAGTATGTTTTGGGCCTGTATATTGAAAATACTCTAACACGGAGTAAGCATGTACAGATCGCTTCTGGGACCCCAAAATATCAAATTTTCGGGTGTTTTGGGCCTGAATTTGAGATATCGACTTTGGGCACCTAAAATATCGATTTTTAGCATGTTTTGGGCCTGAATTTTGAAAATATTCTAGCACTGAGTAGGCATGTACAGATCACTTCCAGGACCCCAAAATATCGAATTTTCAGGCGTTTTGAGCCTGAATTTGAGATACAAACGGGGGCAGAAGATGCATGCACATATCGACTTTGGGCACCTAAAATATCGATTTTCAGCATGTTTTGGGCCTGTATTTTGAAAATATTCTAACACGGAGTAGGCATTTACAGATCGCTTCAGGGACCAAAAAATATCTAATTTTAGGGTGTTTTGAGCTTGAATTTGAGATATAAACAGGTACTGAAGATGCATGCATATATCGACTTTTGGGCACCTAAAATATCGATTTTGAGCATGTTTTGGGTCAGTATCTTGAAAACATTCTAACTAGGAGTAGGCAAGAACAGATCGCTTCAGGGACCCAAAAATACCGATTTTTCGGGTGTTTTGAGCCTGAATTTGAGATATAAACGTGTACAGAAAATGCATGCACATATTGACTTTGGGCACCTAAAATATCGATTTTCAGCATGTTTTGGCCTGTATTTTGAAAATACTCTAACACGGAGTAGGCATGTACAAATCGCTTCTGGGACCCCAAAATATCGAATTTTCGGGTGTTTTGGGGATAAATTTGAGATATCGACTTTGGGCCCCCAAAATATCGATTTTAAGCATGTTTTGGGCCTATATTTTGAAAATATTCTAGCATGAGTAAGCATGTACAGATCGCTTCTGGGACCCCAAAATATCGAATTTTCGGGTGTTTTGAGCCTGAATTTGAGATATAAACGGGTACAGAAAATGCATGCACATATTGACATTTGGCACCTAAAATATCGATTTTCAGCATGTTTTGGGCTTGTATTTTGAAAATATTCTAACACGGAGTAGGCATTTACAGATCGCTTCAGGGACCAAAAAATATCGAATTTTCGGGTGTTTTGAGCCTGAATTTGAGATATAAACAGGTACTGAAGATGCATGCATATATCGACTTTTGGGCACCTAAAATATCGATTTTGAGCATGTTTTGGGTCAGTATCTTGAAAACATTCTAACTAGGAGTAGGCAAGAACAGATCGCTTCAGGGACCCAAAAATACCGATTTTTCGGGTTTTTTTGAGCCTGAATTTGAGATATAAACGGTTACAGAAAATGCATGCAAATATTGACTTTGGGAACATAAAATATCGATTTTCAGCATGTTTTGGCCTGTATCTTGAAAATACTCTAACACGGAGTAGGCATGTACAGATCGCTTCTGGGACCCAAAAATATCGAATTTTTGGTTGTTTTGAGCCTGAATTTGGGATATAAACGGGTGAAGAAGATGCATGCACATATCGACTTTGGACACTTAAAATATCGATTTTTAGCATGTTTTGAGCCTGTATCTGAGTAGGCATGTACAGATCGCTTCTGGGACCAAAAAATATCGAGTTTTCAGATGTTTTGGGCCTGAATTTGAGATATCGACTTTGGGCACCTAAAATATCGATTTTTAGCATGTTTTGGGCCTATATTTTGAAAATATTCTAGCACTGAGTAGGCATGTACAGATCGCTTCTGGGACCCAAAAATATCGAATTTTCGGGTGTTTTGACCCTGAATTTGAGATATAAACAGGTACTGAAGATTCATGCACATATCGACTTTTGGGCACCTAAAATATCGATTTTGAGCATGTTTTGGGTCTGTATCTTGAAAACATTCTAACTAGGAGTAGGCAAGTACAGATCGCTTCTAGGACCCAAAAATATCGATTTTTCGGGTGTTTTGAGCCTGAATTGAGATATAAACGGGTACAGAAGATGCATGCACATATCGACTTTGGACACTTAAAATATCGATTTTTAGCATGTTTTGGGCCTATATTTTGAAAACATTCTAGCACTGAGTAGGCATGTACAGATCGCTTCTGGGACCCTAAAATATCGAATTTTTGGGTGTTTTGAGGTTGAATTTGGGATATAAACGGGTGCAGAAGATGCATACACATATCGACTTTTGGTCACCTAAAAGATCGATTTTCAGTATGTTTTGGGCCTTTATATTAAAAATACTCTAACACGGAGTAGGCATGTACAAATCGCTTCTTGGACCCCAAAATATCGAATTCTCGGGTGTTTTGGGGATAAATTTGAAATATCGACTTTGGGCACCTAAAATATCGATTTTTAGCATGTTTTGGGCATATATTTTGAAAATATTCTAGCACTGAGTAAGCATGTACAGATCGCTTCTGGGACCCAAAAATATCGAATTTTCGGGTGTTTTGAGCCTGAATTTGAGATATAAACGGGTACAGAAAATGCATGCATATATTGACTTTGGGCACCTAAAATATCGATTTTAGCATATTTTGGGCCTGTATTTTGAAAATATTCTAACACGGAGTAGGCATGTACAGATCACTTCAGGGACCCAAAAATATCGAATTTTCGGGTGTTTTGAGCCTGAATTTAAGATATAAACAGGTACTGAAGATGCATGCACATTTCGACTTTTGGGCACCTAAAATATCGATTTTGAGCATGTTTTGGGTCTGTATCTTGAAAACATTCTTACTATGAGTAGGCAAGTACAGATCGCTTCAGGGACCCAAAAATACCGATTTTTCGGGTGTTTTCAGCCTGAATTTGAGATATAAACGGGTACAGAAGATGCATTCACATATCGACTTTGGACACTTAAAATATCGATTTTTAGCATGTTTTGAGCCTATATTTTGAAAACATTCTAGCACTGAGTAGGCATGTACATATCGCTTCTGGGACCGAAAAATATCGAATTTTCGGGTGTTTTTTGGTGGAATTTGAGATATAAACGGGTGCAGAAGATGCATACACATATTGACTTTGGGCACCTAAAATATCGATTTTCAGCATGGTTTGGGCCTGTATCTGAGTAGGCATGTACAGATCGCTTCTGGGACCCCAAATATCGAATTTTCGGGTGTTTCGAGCCAGACTTTGAGATATAAACGGGTACAGAAGATGCATGCATATATCGACTTTGGACACTTAAAATATCGCTTTTTAGCATGTTTTGAGCCTATATTATGAAAATATTCTAGCACAAAGTAGATATGTACAGATCACTTCTGGGACCAAAAAATACCGATTTTTCGGGTGTTTTGAGCCTGAATTTGAGATATAAACGGGTACAGAAGATGCATGCACATATCGACTTTGGACACTTAAAATATCGATTTTTAGCATGTTTTGAGCCTATATTTTGAAAACATTCTAGCACTGAGTAGGTATGTACAGATCACTTCTGGGACCCTAAAATATCGAATTTTCGGGTGTTTTGAGGTTGAATTTGGGATATAAACGGGTGCAGAAGATGCATAGACATATCGACTTTTGGTCACCTAAAAGATCGATTTTCAGTATGTTTTGGGCCTGTATATTAAAAATACTCTAACACGGAGTAGGCATGTACAAATCGCTTCTGGGACCCCAAAATATCGAATTTTCGGGTGTTTTGGGGATAAATTTGAGATATCGACTTTGGGCACCTAAAATATCGATTTTTAGCATGTTTTGGGCATATATTTTGAAAATATTCTAGCACTGAGTAAGCATGTACAGATCGCTCCTGGGACCCAAAAATATCGAATTTTCGGGTGTTTTGAGCCTGAATTTGAGATATAAACGGGTACAGAAAATGCATGCACATATTGACTTTGGGCACCTAAAATATCGATTTTCAGCATGTTTTGGGCATGTATTTTGAAAATATTCTAACACGGAGTAGGTATGTACAGATCACTTCTGGGACCCTAAAATATCGAATTTTCGGGTGTTTTGAGGTTGAATTTGGGATATAAACGGGTGCAGAAGATGCATAGACATATCGACTTTTGGGCACCTATAATATCGATTTTGAGCATGTTTTGGGTCTGTATCTTGAAAACATTCTAACTAGGAGTAGGCATGTACAAATCGCTTCTGGGACCCCAAAATATCGAATTTTCGGGTGTTTTGGGGATAAATTTGAGATATCGACTTTGGGCACCTAAAATATCGATTTTTAGCATGTTTTGGGCATATATTTTGAAAATATTCTAGCACTGAGTAAGCATGTACAGATCGCTCCTGGGACCCAAAAATATCGAATTTTCGGGTGTTTTGAGCCTGAATTTGAGATATAAACGGGTACAGAAAATGCATGCACATATTGACTTTGGGCACCTAAAATATCGATTTTCAGCATGTTTTGGGCCTGTATTTTGAAAATATTCTAACACGGAGTAGGCATGTACAGATCGCTTCAGGGACCCAAAAATATCGAATTTTCGGGTGTTTTGAGCCTGAATTTAAGATATAAACAGGTACTGAAGATGCATGCACATATCAACTTTTGGGCACCTATAATATCGATTTTGAGCATGTTTTGGGTCTGTATCTTGAAAACATTCTAACTAGGAGTAGGCAAGTACAGATCGCTTCTGGGACACAAAAATACCGATTTTTAAGGTTTTTTGAGCCTGAATTTGAGATATAAACGGGTACAGAAGATGCATTCACATATCGACTTTGGACACTTAAAATATCGATTTTTCGCATGTTTTGAGCCTATATTTTGAAAACATTCTAGCACTGAGTAGGCATGTACAGATCGCTTCTGACCCCCTAAAATATCGAATTTTCGGGTGTTTTGAGGTTGAATTTGGGATATAAACGGGTGCAGAAGATGCATACACATATCGACTTTTGGGCACCTAAAAGATCGATTTTCAGTATGTTTTGGGCCTGTATATTAAAAATACTCTAACACGGAGTAGGCATGTACAGATCGCTTCTGGGACCCCAAAATATCGAATTTTCGGGTGTTTTGGGCATGAATTTGAGATATCGACTTTGGGCACCTAAAATATCGATTTTTAGCATGTTTTGGGCCTGTATTTTGAAAATATTCTAGCACTGCGAAGGCATGTACAAATTGCTTCTGGGACCCCAAAATATCGAATTTCCGGGTGTTTTGAGCCTGAATTTGAGATATAAACGGGTATAGAAGATGCATGCACCTATCGACTTTTGGGCACCTAAAATATCGATTTTGAGCATGTTTTGGGTCTGTATCTTGAAAACATTCTAACTTGGAGTAGGCATGTACAGATCGCTTCTAGGACCCAAAAATATAAAATTTTCGGGGGTTTTGAGCCTGAATTTGAGATATAATCGGGTACAGAAGATGCATGCACATATCGACTTTGGACACTTAAAATACCGATTTTTAGCATGTTTTGAGCCTATATTTTGAAAACATTCTAGCACTGAGTAGGCATGTACAGATCGCTTCTGGGACTGAAAAATATCGAATTTTCGGGAGTTTTGTGGTTGAATTTGAGATTTAAACGCGTGGAGAAGATACATACACTTATTGACTTTGGGCACCTAAAATATCGATTTTCAGCATGTTTTGAGCCTGTATCTGAGTAGGCATGTACAAATCGGTTCTGGGACCCCAAAATATCGAATTTTCGGGTGTTTTGAGCCTGAATTTGAGATATAAACGGGTACTAAAGATGCATGCACATATCGACTTTTGGGCACTTAAAATATCGATTTTGAGCATGTTTTGGGTCTGTATCTTGAAAACATTCTAACTAGGAGTAGGCATGTACAGATCGCTTCTAGGACCCAAAAATATAGAATTTTCGGGTGTTTTGAGCCTGAATTTGAGATAGAAACCGGTAGTGAAGATATATGCACATATCGACTTTGGGCACCTAAAATATCGATTTTCAGCATGTTTTAGGCCTGTATTTTGAAAATATTTGGGACCCAAAAATACCGATTTTTCGGGTGTTTTGAGCCTGAATTTGAGATATAAACGGGTACAGAAGATGCATGCACATATCGACTTTGGACACTTAATATATCGATTTTTAGCATGTTTTGAGCCTATATTTTGAAAACATTCTAGCACTGAGTAGGCATGTACAGATCGCTTCTGGGACCCTAAAATATCGAATTTTCGGGTGTTTTGAGGTTGAATTTGGGAAATAAACGGGTGCAGAAGATGCATACACATATCGACTTTTGGTCACCTAAAGGATCGATTTTCAGTATGTTTTGGTCCTGTATATTAAAAATACTCTAACACGGAGTAGGCATGTACAAATCGCTTCTGGGACCCCAAAATATCGAATTTTCGAGTGTTTTGGGGATAAATTTGAGATATCGACTTTAGGCACCTAAAATATCGATTTTTAGCATGTTTTGATGATATATTTTGAAAATATTCTAGCACTGAGTAAGCATGTACAGATCGCTTCTGGGACCCAAAAATATCGAATTTTCGGGTGTTTTGAGCCTGAATTTGAGATATAAACGGGTACAGAAAATGCATGCACATATTGACTTTGGGCACCTAAAATATCGATTTTAGCATGTTTTGGGCCTGTATATTGAAAATATTCTAACACGGAGTAGGCATGTACAGATCGCTTCTGGGACCCAAAAATATCGAATTTTCGGGTGTTTTGAGCCTGAATTTAAGATATAAACAGGTACTGAAGATGCATGCACATTTCGACTTTTGGGCACCTAAAATATCGATTTTGAGCATGTTTTCGGTCTGTATCTTGAAAACATTCTAACTAGGAGTAGGCAAGTACAGATCGCTTCTGGGACCCAAAAATACCGATTTTTCGGGTGTTTTGAGCCTGAATTTGAGATATAAACGGTTACAGAAGATGCATTCACATATCGACTTTGGACACTTAAAATATCGATTTTTAGCATGTTTTGAGCCTATATTTTGAAAACATTCTAGCACTGAGTAGGCATGTACAGATCGCTTCTGGGACCGAAAAATATCGAATTTTCGGGTGTTTTGTGGTGGAATTTGAGATATAAACGGGTGCAGAAGATGCATACACATATTGACTTTGGGCACCTAAAATATCGATTTTCAGCATGGTTTGGGCCTGTATCTGAGTAGGCATGTACAAATCGCTTCTGGGACCCCAAATATCGAATTTTCGGGTGTTTCGAGCCTGACTTTGAGATATAAACGGGTACAGAAGATGCATGCACATATCGACTTTGGACACTTAAAATATCGATTTTCAGCATGTTTTGAGCCTATATTTTGAAAACATTCTAGCACTGAATAGGCATGTACAGATCGCTTCTGGGACCCTAAAATATCGAATTTTCGGGTGTTTTGAGGATGAATTTGGGATATAAACGGGTGCAGAAGATGCATACACATATCGACTTTTGAGCACCTAAAAGATCGATTTTCAGTATGTTTTGGGCCTGTATATTAAAAATACTCTAACACGGAGTAGGCATGTACAGATCGCTTCTGGGACCCCAAAATATCGAATTTTCGGGTGTTTTGGGCATGAATTTGAGATATCGACTTTGGGCACCTAAAATATCGATTTTTAGCATGTTTTGGGCCTGTATTTTGAAAATATTCTAGCACTGCGTAGGCATGTACAGATCGCTTCTGGGACCCCAAAATATCGAATTTTCGGGTGTTTTGAGCCTGAATTTGAGATATAAACGGGTACAGAAGATGCATGCACATATCGACTTTTGGGCACCTAAAATATCGATTTTGAGCATGTTTTGGGTCTGTATCTTGAAAACATTCTAACTAGGAGTAGGCATGTACAGATCGCTTCTAGGTCCCAAAAATATAGAATTTTCGGGGGTTTTGAGCCTGAATTTGACATATAAACGGGTACAGAATATGCATGCACATATCGACTTTGGACACTTAAAATATCGATTTTTAGCATGTTTTGAGCCTATATTTCGAAAACATTCTAGCACTGAGTAGGCATGTACAGATCGCTTCTGGGACTGAAAAATATCGAATTTTCGGGAGTTTTGTGGTTGAATTTGAGATTTAAACGCGTGGTGAAGATGCATACACTTATTGACTTTGGGCACCTAAAATATCGATTTTCAGCATGTTTTGAGCCTGTATCTGAGTAGGCATGTACAAATCGCTTCTGGGACCCCAAAATATCGAATTTTCGGGTGTTTTGAGCCTGAATTTGAGATATAAACGGGTAATGAAGATGCATGCACATATCGACTTTTGGGCACTTAAAATATCGATTTTGAGCATGTTTTGGGTCTCTATCTTGAAAACATTCTAACTAGTAGTAGGCATGTACAGATTGCTTCTAGGACCCAAAAATATAGAATTTTCGGGTGTTTTGAGCCTGAATTTGAGATAGAAACCGGTAGTGAAGATATATGCACATATCGACTTTGGTCACCTGAAGTATCGATTTTCAGGATGTTTTGGCCCTATATTTTGAATGTATTTTAGCATTGTGTAAGCATGTTCAGATTGCTTCTGAGACCCAAAAATATCGAATTTTTGGGTGTTTTGAGCCTGAATTTGGGATATAAACGGGTACAGAAGATGAATGCACATATGGATTTTGGGCACATAAAATATCGGTTTTCAGCTTGTTTTGGGTCTGTATTTTGAAAATATTTTAACATTGAGTTGGCATTTACAGATCCCTTCTGGGAACAAAAAGTATCGAATTTTAAGGTGTTTTAAGCCTGAATTTGGGATACAAGCGAGTGCTGATGATTCATGCACATATCGATTTTGGGCACCAAAAATTGCTATTTTCAGCTTATTTTGGGCCTGTATTTTGAAAATATTCTAACACTGAGTAGGCATGTACAGATCGCTTCTTGGACCCCCAAAAAATCAAATTTTCAGGTGTTTTTAGCCTGAATTTGGGATATAAACGGGAACAGAAGATGCATGCAGTTATCGACTTTGATCACCTATAATATCGATTTTAAGCATGTTTTGGGCCTGTGTTTTGAAAATATTCTAGCACTCACTATGCATGTGGAAATTGCTTCTGGGATCCAAAAATATCGAATTTTCAGGTGTTTTGAGACTGAATTTGGGATATAAACGGGTACAGAAGATGAATGAACATTTCGACTTTGGGCACCTAAAATATCGATTTTTAGTATGTTTTGGCCCTATATTTTGAATTTAATCTAGCACTGGGTAAGCATGTACAGAGCGCTTCTAAGACCCAAAAATACCGAATTTTCTGGTGTTTTGAGAATGAATTTGGGAAATAAACGGGTACAGAAGATGCATGGACATATCGACTTTCTTCACAAAAAAAAAAAAAACGATTTTCAGCATGTTTTAGGCCTATATTTTGTAAAATATTCTAGCAGAGAGTGAGCATGTACAGATCGCTTCTGGGACCCAAAAATAATGAATTTTTGGGTGTTTTGAACTTCAATTTGGAATGTAAACGGTTACTGAAAATGCATGCACATATCGACTTTGGGAACCTAAAATATCGATTTTGAGCATGTTTTTGCCTGTATTTTGAAAATACTCTAACACGGAGTAGGCATGTACAGATCGCTTCTGGGACCCAAAAATGTCGAATTTTCGGGTGTTTTGAGCCTGAATTTGAGATATAAACGGGTACAGAAAATGCATGCACATATCGACTTTGGGCACCAACAATATCGATTTTTAGCATGTTTTGGGCCAATATTTGGAAAATACTCTAACACGGAGGAGGCATGTACAGATCCCTTCTGGGACCCAAAAATATCGAATTTTTGGTTGTTTTGAGCCTGAATTTGGGATATAAACGGGTGAAGAAGATGCATGCACATATCGACTTTGGACACTTAAAATATCGATTTTTAGCATGTTTTGAGCCTGTATCTGAGTAGGCATGTACAGATCGCTTCTGGGACAAAAAAATATCGAATTTTCAGATGTTTTGGGCCTGAATTTGAGATATCGACTTTGTGCACCTAAAATATCGATTTTTAGCATGTTTTGGGCCTATATTTTGAAAATATTCTAGCACTGAGTAGGCATGTACAGATCGCTTCTGGGACCCCAAAATATCGAATTTTCGGGTGTTTTGACCCTGAATTTGAGATATAAACAGGTACTGAAGATTCATGTACATATCGACTTTTGGGCACCTAAAATATCGATTTTGAGCATGTTTTGGGTCTGTATCTTGAAAACATTCTAACTAGGAGTAGGCAAGTACAGATCGCTTCTAGGACCCAAAAATATCGATTTTTCGGGTGTTTTGAGCCTGAATTTGAGATATAAACGGGTACAGAAGATGCATGCACATATCGACTTTGGACACTTAAAATATCGATTTTTAGCATGTTTTGAGCCTATATTTTGAAAACATTCTAGCACTGAGTAGGCATGTACAGATCGCTTCTGGGACCCTAAAATATCGAATTTTAGGGTGTTTTGAGGTTGAATTTGGGATATAAACGGGTGCAGAAGATGCATACACATATCGACTTTTGGTCACCTAAAAGATCGATTTTCAGTATGTTTTGGGCCTTTATATTAAAAATACTCTAACACGGGGTAGACATGTACAAATCGCTTCTGGGACCCCAAAATATCGAATTTTCGGGTGTTTTCGGGATAAATTTGAGATATCGACTTTGGGCACCTAAAATATCGATTTTTAGCATGTTTTGGGCATATATTTTGAAAATATTCTAGCACTGAGTAAGCATGTACAGATCGCTTCTGGGACCCAAAAATATCGAATTTTCGGGTGTTTTGAGCCTGAATTTGAGATATAAACGGGTACAGAAAATGCATGCATATATTGACTTTGGGCACCTAAAATATCGATTTTAGCATGTTTTGGGCCTGTATTTTGAAAATATTCTAACACGGAGTAGGCATGTACAGATCGTTTCAGGGACCCAAAAATATCGAATTTTCGGGTGTTTTGAGCCTGAATTTAAGATATAAACAGGTACTGAAGATGCATGCACATTTCGACTTTTGGGCACCTAAAATATCGATTTTGAGCATGTTTTGGGTCTGTATCTTGAAAACATTCTTACTAGGAGTAGGCAAGTACAGATCGCTTCAGGGACCCAAAAATACCGATTTTTCAGGTGTTTTGAGCCTGAATTTGAGATATAAACGGGTACAGAAGATGCATTCACATATCGACTTTGGACACTTAAAATATCGATTTTTAGCATGTTTTGAGCCTATATTTTGAAAACATTCTAGCACTGAGTAGGCATGTACAGATCGCTTCTGGGACCGAAAAATATCGAATTTTCGGGTGTTTTTTGGTGGAATTTGAGATATAAACGGGTGCAGAAGATGCATACACATATTGACTTTGGGCACCTAAAATATCGATTTTCAGCATGGTTTGGGCCTGTATCTGAGTAAGCATGTACAGATCGCTTCTGGGACCCTAAAATATCGAATTTTCGGGTGTTTTGAGTTTGAATTTGGGATATAAACGGGTGCAGAAGATGCATACACATATCGACTTTTGGGCACCTAAAAGATCGATTTTCAGTATGTTTTGGGCCTGTATATTAAAAATACTCTAACACGGTGTAGGCATGTACAGATCGCTTCTGAGACCCAAAAATATCGAATTTTCGGGTGTTTTGGGCATGAATTTGAGATATCGACTTTGGGCACCTAAAATATCGATTTTTAGCATGTTTTGGGCCTGTATTTTGAAAATATTCTAGCACTGCGTAGGCATGTACAAATCGCTTCTGGGACCCCAAAATATCGAATTTCCGGGTGTTTTGAGCCTGAATTTGAGATATAAACGGGTACAGAAGATGCATGCACATATCGACTTTTGGGCACCTAAAATATCGATTTTGAGCATGTTTTGGGTCTGTATCTTGAAAACATTCTAACTAGGAGTAGGCATGTACAGATCGCTTCTAGGACCCAAAAATATAAAATTTTCGGGGGTTTTGAGCCTGAAATTGAGATATAATCGGGTACAGAAGATGCATGCACATATCGACTTTGGACACTTAAAATACCGATTTTTAGCATGTTTTGAGCCTATATTTTGAAAACATTCTAGCACTGAGTAGGCATGTACAGATCGCTTCTGGGACTGAAAAATATCGAATTTTCGGGAGTTTTGTGGTTGAATTTGAGATATAAACGCGTGGAGAAGATGCATACACTTATTGACTTTGGGCACCTAAAATATCGATTTTCAGCATGTTTTGAGCCTGTATCTGAGTAGGCATGTACAAATCGCTTCTGGGACCCCAAAATATCGAATTTTCGGGTGTTTTGAGCCTGAATTTGAGATATAAACGGGTACTGAAGATGCATGCACATATCGACTTTTGGGCACTTAAAATATCGATTTTGAGCATGTTTTGGTTCTGTATCTTGAAAACATTCTAACTAGGAGTAGGCATGTACAGATCGCTTCTAGGACCCAAAAATGTAGAATTTTCGGGTGTTTTGAGCCTGAATTTGAGATAGAAACCGGTAGTGAAGATATATGCACATATCGACTTTGGGCACCTAAAATATCGATTTTCTGCATGTTTTAGGCCTGTATTTTGAAAATATTCTAACACGGAGTAGGCATGTACAGATCACTTCTGGGACCCAAAAATACCGATTTTTCGGGTGTTTTGAGCCTGAATTTGAGATATAAACGGGTACAGAAGAAGCATTCACAATCGACTTTGGACACTTAAAATATCGATTTTTAGGTTGTTTTGAGCTTATATTTTGAAAACATTCTAGCACTGAGTAGGCATGTACAGATCGCTTCTGGTACCCTAAAATATCGAATTTTCGGGTGTTTTGAGGTTGAATTTGGGATATAAACGGGTGCAGAAGATGCATACACATATCGACTTTTGGTCACCTAAAAGATCGATTTTCAGTATGTTTTGGTCCTGTATATTAAAAATACTCTAACACGGAGTAGGCATGTACAAATCGCTTCTCGGACCCCAAAATATCGAATTTTCGGGTGTTTTCGGGATAAATTTGAGATATCGACTTTGGGCACCTAAAATATCGATTTTTAGCATGTTTTGGGCATATATTTTGAAAATATTCTAGCACTGAGTAAGCATGTACAGATCGCTCCTGGGACCCAAAAATATCGAATTTTCGGGTGTTTTGAGCCTGAATTTGAGATATAAACGGGTACAGAAAATGCATGCACATATTGACCTTGGGCACCTAAAATATCGATTTTCAGCAAGTTTTGGGCCTGTATTTTGAAAATATTCTAACACGGAGTAGGCATGTACAGATCGCTTCAGGGACCCAAAAATATCGAATTTTCGGGTGTTTTGAGACTGAATTTAAGATATAAACAGGTACTGAAGATGCATGCACATATCGACTTTTGGGCACCTAAAATATCGATTTTGAGCATGTTTTGGGTCTGTATCTTGAAAACATTCTAACTAGGAGTAGGCAAGTACAGATCGCTTCTGGGAAACAAAAATACCGATTTTTAAGGTGTTTTGAGCCTGAATTTGAGATATAAACGGGTACAGAAGATGCATGCATATATCGACTTTGGACACTTAAAATATCGCTTTTTAGCATGTTTTGAGCCTATATTATGAAAATATTCTAGCACAAAGTAGATATGTACAGATCACTTCTGGGACCAAAAAATACCGATTTTTCGGGTGTTTTGAGCCTGAATTTGAGATATAAACGGGTACAGAAGATGCATGCACATATCGACTTTGGACACTTAAAATATCGATTTTTAGCATGTTTTGAGCCTATATTTTGAAAACATTCTAGCACTGAGTAGGCATGTACAGATCGCTTCTGGGACCCTAAAATATCGAATTTTCGGGTGTTTTGAGGTTGAATTTGGGATATAAACGGGTACAGAAGATGCATACACATATCGACTTTTGGTCACCTAAAAGATCGATTTTCAGTATGTTTTGGGCCTGTATATTAAAAATACTCTAACACGGAGTAGGCATGTACAAATCGCTTCTGGGACCCCAAAATATCGAATTTTCGGGTGTTTTGGGGATAAATTTGAGATATCGACTTTGGGCACCTAAAATATCGATGTTTAGCATGTTTTGGGCATATATTTTGAAAATATTCTAGCACTGAGTAAGCATCTACAGATCGCTCCTGGGACCCAAAAATATCGAATTTTCGGGTGTTTTGAGTCTGAATTTGAGATATAAACGGGTACAGAAAATGCATGCACATATCGACTTTGGACACCTAAAATATCGATTTTCAGCATGTTTTTGGCCTGTATTTTGAAAATATTCTAACACGGAGTAGGCATGTACAGATCGCTTCTGGGACCCCAAAATATCGAATTTTCGGGTGTTTTGAGGTTGAATTTGGGATATAAACGGGTGCAGAAGATGCATACACATATCGACTTTTGGTCACCTAAAAGATCGATTTTCAGTATGTTTTGGTCCTGTATATTAAAAATACTCTAACACGGAGTAGGCATGTACAAATCGCTTCTGGGACCCCAAAATATCGAATTTTCGGGTGTTTTGGGGATAAATTTGAGATATCGACTTTGGGCACCTAAAATATCGATTTTTAGCATGTTTTGGGCATATATTTTGAAAATATTCTAGCACTGAGTAAGCATGTACAGATCGCTCCTGGGACCCAAAAATATCGAATTTTCGGGTGTTTTGAGCCTGAATTTGAGATATAAACGGGTACAGAAAATGCATGCACATATTGACTTTGGGCACCTAAAATATCGATTTTCAGCATGTTTTGGGCCTGTATTTTGAAAATATTCTAACACGGAGTAGGCATGTACAGATCGCTTCAGGGACCCAAAAATATCGAATTTTCGGGTGTTTTGAGCCTGAATTTAAGATATAAACAGGTACTGAAGATGCATGTACATATCGACTTTTGGGCACCTAAAATATCGATTTTGAGCATGTTTTGGGTCTGTATCTTGAAAACATTCTAACTAGGAGTAGGCAAGTACAGATCGCTTCTGGGAAACAAAAATACCGATTTTTAAGGTGTTTTGAGCCTGAATTTGAGATATAAACGGGTACAGAAGATGCATTCACATATCGACTTTGGACACTTAAAATATCGATTTTTAGCATGTTTTGAGCCTATATTTTGAAAACATTCTAGCACTGAGTAGGCATGTACAGATCGCTTCTGGGACCCTAAAATATCGAATTTTCGGGTGTTTTGAGGTTGAATTTGGGATATAAACGGGTGCAGAAGATGCATACACATATCGACTTTTGGGCACCTAAAAGATCGATTTTCAGTATGTTTTGGGCCTGTATATTAAAAATACTCTAACACGGAGTAGGCATGTACAGATCGCTTCTGGGACCCCAAAATATCGAATTTTCGGGTGTTTTGGGCATGAATTTGAGATATCGACTTTGGGCACCTAAAATATCGATTTTTAGCATGTTTTGGGCCTGTATTTTGAAAATATTCTAGCACTGCGTAGGCATGTACAAATCGCTTCTGGGACCCCAAAATATCGAATTTCCGGGTGTTTTGAGCCTGAATTTGAGATATAAACGGGTACAGAAGATGCATGCACATATCGACTTTTGGGCACCTAAAATATCGATTTTGAGCATGTTTTGGGTCTGTATCTTGAAAACATTCTAACTAGGAGTAGGCATGTACAGATCGCTTCTAGGACCCAAAAATATAAAATTTTCGGGGGTTTTGAGCCTGAATTTGAGATATAATCGGGTACAGAAGATGCATGCACATATCGACTTTGGACACTTAAAATACCGATTTTTAGCATGTTTTGAGCCTATATTTTGAAAACATTCTAGCACTGAGTAGGCATGTACAGATCGCTTCTGGGACTGAAAAATATCGAATTTTCTGGAGTTTTGTGGTTGAATTTGAGATTTAAACGCGTGGAGAAGATGCATTGACTTTGGGCACCTAAAATATCGATTTTCAGCATGTTTTGAGCCTGTATCTGGGTAGGCATGTACAAATCGCTTCTGGGACCCCAAAATATCGAATTTTCGGGTGTTTTGAGCCTGAATTTGAGATATAAACGGGTACTGAAGATGCATGCATATATCGACTTTTGAGCACTTAAAATATCGATTTTGAGCATGTTTTGGGTCTGTATCTTGAAAACATTCTAACTAGGAGTAGGCATGTACAGATCGCTTCTAGGACCCAAAAATACCGAATTTTCTGGTGTTTTGAGAATGAATTTGGGATATAAACGGGTACAGAAGATGCATGCACATTTCGACTTTCTTCACAAAAAAAAAACTATTTTCAGCATGTTTTAGGCCTATATTTTGTAAAATATTCTAGCACAGAGTGAGCATGTACAGATCGCTTCTGGGACCCAAAAATAATGAATTTTTGGGTGTTTTGAACCTCAATTTGGAATGTAAACGGTTACTGAAGATGCATGCACATATCGACTTTGGGCACCCAAAATATCGATTTTGAGCATGTTTTTGGCCTGTATTTTGAAAATACTCAAACACGGAGTAGGCATGTACAGATCGCTTCTGGGACCCAAAAATGTCGAATTTTCGGGTGTTTTGAGCCTGAATTTGAGATATAAACGGGTACAGAAAATGCATGCACATATCGACTTTGGGCACCAACAATATCGATTTTTAGCATGTTTTGGGCCAATATTTGGAAAATACTCCAACACGGAGGAGGCATGTACAGATCGCTTCTGGGACCCAAAAATATCGAATTTTTGGGGGTTTTGAGCCTGATTTTGGGATATAAACGGGTGAAGAAGATGCATGAATATATCGACTTTCTACACTTAAAATATCGATTTTTAGCATGGTTTGAGCCTGTATCTGAGTAGGCATGTACAGATCGCTTCTGGGACCAAAAAATATCGAATTTTCGGAAGTTTTGGGCCTGAATTTGAGATATCGACTTTGGGCACCTAAAATATCGATTTTTAGCATGTTTTGGGCCTATATTTTGAAAATATTCTAGCACTGAGTAGGCATGTACAGATCGCTTCTGGGACCGAAAAATATCGAATTTTCGGGTGTTTTGTGGTTGAATTTGAGATATAAACGGATGTAGAAGATGCATACACATATTGACTTTGGGCACCTAAAATATCGATTTTTAGCATGTTTTGGGCCTGTATCTGAGTAGGCTTGTACAGATCGCTAATGGGACCCCAAAATATCGAATTATCGGGTGTTTGAAGCCTGAATTTGAGATATAAACGAAAACAGAAGATGCATGCACATATCGACTTTGGACACTTAAAATATCGATTTTTAGCATGTTTTGAGCCTATATTTTGATAATATTCTAGCACAAAGTAGATATGTACAGATCACTTCTGGGACCCCAAATTATCGAATTTTCGGATGTTTTAAGCCTGAATTTGAGATATAAACGGGTACAGAAGATGCATGCACATATCGACTTTGGACACTTAAAATATCGATTTTTAGCATGTTTTGAGCCTATATTTTGAAAATATACTAGCACTGAGTAGGCATGTACAGGTCGCTTCTGGGACCCAAAAATATCGAATTTTCGGGGGTTTTGAGGTTGAATTTGGGATATAAACGGGTGCAGAAGATGCATACACATATCGACTTTTGAGCACCTAAAAGATCGATTTTCAGTATGTTTTGGGCCTGTATATTGAAAATACTCTAACACGGAGTAAGCATGTACAGATCGCTTCTGGGACCCCAAAATATCGAATTTTCGGTTGTTTTGGGACTGAATTTGAGATATCGACTTTGGGCACCTAAAATATCGATTTTGAGCATGTTTTGGGTCTGTATCTTGAAAACATTCTAACTAGGAGTAGGCATGTACAGATCGCTTCTAGAACCCAAAAATACCGAATTTTCGGGTGTTTTGAGCATGAATTTGAGATATAAACAGGTATAGAAGATGCATGCACATATCGACTTTGGACGCTTAAAATATCGATTTTTAGCATGTTTTGAGCCTATATTTTGAAAACATTCTAGCACTGAGTAGGCATGTACAGATCGCTTCTGGGACCCCAAAATATCGAATTTTCGGGTGTTTTGGGCTTGAATTTGAGATATCGACTTTGGGCACCTAAAATATAGATTTTTAGCATGTTTTGAGCCTATATTTTGAAAACCTTCTAGCACTGAGTAGGCATGTACAGATCGCTTCTGGGACCGAAAAATATCGAATTTTCGGGTGTTTTGTGGTTGAATTTGAGATATAAACTGGTGCAGAAGATGCATACACATATTGACTTTTGGCACCTAAAATATCGATTTTCAGCATGTTATGGGCCTGTATCTGAGTAGGCATGTACAGATCGCTTCTGGGACCCCAAAATATCAAATTTTCGGGTATTTGGAGCCTGAATTTGAGATATAAACGGGTACAGAAGATGCATGCACATATCGACTTTGGACACTTAAAATATCGCTTTAAAGCATGTTTTGAGCCTATATTTTGAAAATATTCTAGCGCAAAGTAGATATGTACAGATCACTTCTGGGAACCCAAAATATCGAATTTTCGGGTGTTTTAAGCCTGAATTTGAGATATAAACGGGTACAGAAGATGCATGCACATATCGACTTTGGACACTTAAAATATCGATTTTTAGCATATTTTGAGCCTATATTTTGAAAACATTCTAGCACTGAGTAGGCATGTACAGATCGCTTCTGGGACCCAAAAATATCGAATTTTCGGGTGTTTTGTGGATAAATTTGAGATATCGACTTTGGGCACCTAAAATATCGATTTTTAGCATGTTTTGGGCCTATATTTTGAAAATATTCTAGCACTGAGTAAGCATGTACAGATCGCTTCTGGGACCCCGAAATATCGAATTTTCGGGTGTTTTGAGCCTGAATTTGAGATATAAACGGGTACAGAAAATGCATGCACATATTGACTCTGGGCACCTAAAATATCGATTTTCAGCATGTTTTGGGCTTGTATTTTGAAAATACTCTAAAACGGAGTAGGCAAGTACAGATCGCTTCTGGTACCCCAAAATATCGTATTTTCGGGTGTTTTGGGCCTTAATTTGAAATATCGACTTTGGGCACCTAAAATATCGATTTCTAGCATGTTTTGGGCCTGAATTTTGAAAATATTCTAGCACTGAGTAGGCATGTACAGATCGCTTCTGGGACTCCAAAATATCCAATTTTCGGTTGTTTTGAGCCTGAATTTGAGATACAAACGGGTACAGAAGATGCATGCACATATCGACTTTTGGGCACCTAAAATATCGATTTTGAGCATGTTTTGGGTCTGTATCTTGAAAACATTCTAACTAGGAGTAGGCATGTACAGATCACTTCTAGGACCCAAAAATACCGAATTTTCGGGTGTTTTGAGCCTGAATTTGAGATATAAATAGGTACAGAAGATGCATTCACATATCGACTTTGGACACTTAAAATATCGATTTTTAGCATGTTTTGAGCCTATATTTTGAAAACATTCTAGCACTAAGTAGGCATGTACAGATTGATTTTGGGACCCAAAAATATCGAATTTTCGGGTGTTTTGAGCCTGAATTTGGGATATAAACGTGTGCAGAAGATGAATGCACATATCGACTTTGAACGCTTAAAATATCGATTTTTAGCATGTTTTGAGCCTGTATCTGAGTAGGCATGTACAGATCGCTTCTGGGACCCCAAAATATCGAATTTTCGGGTGTTTTGAGCCTGAATTTGAGATATAAACGGGTACAGAAGATGCATGCACATATCGACTTTTGGGCACCTAAAATATCGATTTTGAGCATGTTTTGGGTCTGTATCTTGAAAACATTCTAACTAGGAGTAGGCATGTACAGATTGCTTCTGGGACCCAAAAATATAAAATTTTCGGGTGTTTTTGAGCCTGAATTTGAGATAGAAACCGGTACTGAAGATACATGCACATATCGACTTTGGTCACCTGAAGTATCGATTTTCAGGATGTTTTGGCCCTATATTTTGAATGTATTCTAGCATTTGGTAAGCATGTTCAGATTGCTTCTGAGACCAAAAAATATCGGATTTTCGGGTGTTTTGAGCCTGAATTTGGGATATAAACGGGTACAGAAGATGAATGCACATATGGATTTTGGGCACATAAAATATCGGTTTTCAGCTTGTTTTGGGTCTGTATTTTGAAAATATTTTAACATTGAGTAGGCATTTATAGATCCCTTCTGGGAACAAAAGGTATCGAATTTTAAGGTGTTTTAGGCCTGAATTTGGGATACAAGCGAGTGCTGATGATTCATGCACATATCGATTTTGGGCACCAAAAATTGCAATTTTTTAACTTATTGTGGGCCTGTATTTTGAAAATATTCTAACACTGAGTAGGCATGTACAGATCGCTTCAGGCACCCAAAAAAATCAAATTTTTAGGTGTTTTTTAGCCTGAATTTGGGATATAAACGGGAATAGAAAATGCATGCAGATATCGACTTTGATCACCTATAATATCGATTTTAAGCATTTTTTGGGCCTGTATATTGAAAATATTCTAGCACTGACTATGCATGTGGAGATTGCTTCTGGGATCCAAAAATATCGAATTTTCAGGTGTTTTGAGACTGAATTTGGGATATAAACGGGTACAGAAGATGCATGAACATTTCGACTTTGGGCACCTAAAATATCGATTTTTAGTATGTTTTGGCCCTATATTTTGAATTTAATCTAGCACTGGGTAAGCATGTACATAGCGCTTCTAAGACCCAAAAATACCGAATTTTCAGGTGTTTTGAGAATTAATTTGGGATATAAACGGGTACAGATGATTCATGCACATATCGACTTTCTTCACAAAAAAAAAAAAAACGATTTTCAGCATGTTTTAGGCCTATGTTTTGTAAAATATTCTAGCACAGAGTGAGCATGTACAGATCGCTTCTGGGAACCAAAAATATCGAATTTTCGGGTGTTTTGAGCCTAAATTTGAGATATAAACGGGTACAGAAAATGCATGCACATATCGACTTTGGGCACCCACAATATCGATTTTTAGCATGTTTTGGGCCAATATTTGGAAAATACTCTAACACGGAGGAGGCATGTACAGATCGCTTCTGGGACCCAAAAATATCGAATTTTCGGGTGTTTTGAGCCTGAATTTGGTATATAAACGGGTGCAGAAGATGCATGCCCATATCGACTTTGGACACTTAAAATATCGATTTTTAGCATGTTTTGAGCCTGTATCTGAGTAGGCATGTACAGATCGCTTCTGGGACCCCAAAATATCGAATTTTCGGGTGTTTTGGGCCTGAATTTGAGATATCGACTTTGGGCACCTAAAATATCGATTTCTAGCATGTTTTTGGCCTGAATTTTGAAAATATTCTAGCTCTGATTAGGCATGTACAGATCGCTTCTGGGACCCCCAAATATCGAATTTTCGGGTGTTTTGAGCCAGAATTTGAGATACAAACGGGTACAGAATATGAATGCACATATCGACTTTTGGGCACCTAAAATATCGATTTTGAGCATGTTTTGGGTCTGTATTTTGAAAACATTCTAACTAGGAGTAGACACGTGCAGATCGCTTCTAGGACCCAAAAATACCGAATTTTCGGGTGTTTTGAGCCTGAATTTGAGATATAAACGGGTACAGAAGATGCATGCACATCGACTTTGGACACTTAAAATATCGATTTTTAGTATGTTTTGAGCCTACATTTTGAAAACATTCTAGCACTGAGTAGGCATGTACAGATCGCTTCTGGGACCAAAAAATATCGAATTTTCGGGTGTTTTGAGGTTGAATTTGGGATATAAACGGGTGCAGAAGATGCATACACATTTTGACTTTGGGCACCTAAAATATCAATTTTCAGCATGTTTTAGGCCTGTACCTAAGTAGGCATGTACAGATCGCTTCTGGGACCAAAAAATATCGAATTTTCGGGTGTCTGGAGCCTGAATTTGAGATATAAACGGGTATAGAAGATGCATGCACATATCGACTTTTGGGCACTTAAAATATCGATTTTCTGTATGTTTTGGGCCTGTATTTTGAAAATACTCTAACACGGAGTCGGCATGTACAGATCGCTTCTGGGTCCTAAAAAATATCGAGTTTTCGGGTGTTTTGGGGATAAATTTGAGATATAGACTTTGGGCACCTAAAATATCGATTTTTAGCATGTTTTGGGCATATATTTTGAAAATATTCTAGCACTGCGTAGGCATGTACAGATCGCTTTTGGGACCCCAAAATATCGAATTTTCGGGTGTTTTGAGCCTGAATTTGAGATATAAACGGGTACAGAAGATGCATGCACATATCGACTTTTGGGCACCTAAAATATCGATTTTGAGCATGTTTTGGGTCTGTATCTTGAAAACATTCTAACTAGGAGTAGGCATGTACAGATCGCTTCTAAGACCCAAAAATATAGAATTTTCGGGTGTTTTGTGGTTGAATTAGAGATATAAACTTGTGCAGAAGATGCATACACATATTGACTTTGGGCACCTAAAATATCGATTTTCAGCATGTTTTGGGCCTGTATCTGAGTAGGCATGTACAGATAGCTTCTGGGACCCCAAAATATCGAATTTTCGGGTGTTTGGAGCCTGAATTTGAGATATAAACGGGTACAGAAGATTCATGCACATATCGACTTTGGACACTTAAAATATCGATTTTTAGTATGTTTTGGGCCTATATTTTGAAAATATTCTAGCACTGAGTAAGCATGTACAGATCGCTTCTGGGACCCCAAAATATCGAATTTTCGGGTGTTTTGAGACTGAATTTTGGATATAAACGGGTGCAGAAAATGCATGCACATATCGACTTTGGGCACGTAAAATATCGATTTTAAGCATGTTTTGGGCTTGTATTTTGAAAATACACTAACACGGAGTAAGCATGTACAGATTGCTTTTGGGACCCAAAATATCGAATTTTCGGGTGTTTTGAGCAAGAATTTGGGATATAAACGGGTGCAGAAGATGCATGCACATATCGACTTTGAACACTTAAAATATCGATTTTTAGCATGTTTTGAGCCTGTATCTGAGTAGGCATGTACAGATCGCTTCTGGGACCCCAAAATATCGAATTTTCGGGTGTTTTGGGCCTCAATTTGAAATATCGACTTTGGGCACCTAAAATATCGATTTCTAGCATGTTTTTGGCCTGAATTTTGAAAATATTCTAGCTCTGATTAGGCATGTACAGATCGCTTCTGGGACCCCCAAATATCGAATTTTCGGGTGTTTTGAGCCTGAATTTGAGATACAAACGGGTACAGAATATGAATGCACATATCGACTTTTGGGCACTTAAAATATCGATTTTCTGTATGTTTTGGGCCTGTATTTTGAAAATACTCTAACACGGAGTCGGCATGTACAGATCGCTTCTGGGTCCCCAAAATATCGAGTTTTCGGGTGTTTTGGGGATAAATTTGAGATATCGACTTTGGGCACCTAAAATATCGATTTTCAGCATGTTTTGGGCATATATTTTGAAAATATTCTAGCACTGCGTAGGCATGTACAGATCGCTTTTGGGACCCCAAAATATCGAATTTTTTGGGTGTTTTGAGCCTGAATTTGAGATATAAACGGGTACAGAAGATGCATGCACATATCGACTTTTGGGCACCTAAAATATCGATTTTGAGCATGTTTTGGGTCTGTATCTTGAAAACATTCTAACTAGGAGTAGGCATGTACAGATCGCTTCTAGGACCCAAAAATATAGAATTTTCGGGTGTTTTGTGGTTGAATTAGAGATATAAACTTGTGCAGAAGATGCATCCACATATTGACTTTGGGCACCTAAAATATCGATTTTCAGCATGTTTTGGGCCTGTATCTGAGTAGGCATGTACAGATAGCTTCTGGGACCCCAAAATATCGAATTTTCGGGTGTTTGGAGCCTGAATTTGAGATATAAACGGGTACAGAAGATGCATGCACATATCGACTTTGGACACTTAAAATATTGCTTTATTGCATGTTTTGAGCCTATATTTTGAAAATATTTTAGCACAAAGTAGATATGTACAGATCACTTCTGGGACCCCAAAATATCGAATTTTCGGGTGTTTTAAGCCTGAATTTGAGATATAAACGGGTACAGAAGATGCATGCACATATCGACTTTGGACACTTAAAATATCGATTTTTAGCATGTTTTGAGCCTATATTTTGAAAACATTCTAGCACTGAGTAGGCATGTGAAGATCGCTTCTGGGACCCAAAAATATCGAATTTTCGGGTGTTTTGAGGTTGAATTTGGGATATAAACGTGTGCAGAAGATGCATACACATATCTACTTTTGGGCACCTAAAAGATCGATTTTCAGTATGTTTTGGGCCTGTATATTAAAAATACTCTAACACGGAGTAGGCATGTACAGATCGCTTCTGGGACCCCAAAATATCGAGTTTTCGGGTGTTTTGGGCCTGAATTTTGAGATATCGACTTTGGGCACCTAAAATATCGATTTTTTAGCATGTCTTGGGCCTGTATGTTGAAAATATTCTAGCACTGCGTAGGCATGTACAGATCGCTTCTGGGACCCCAAAATATCAAATTTTCGGGTGTTTTGAAGCCTGAATTTGAGATATAAACGGGTACAGAAGATGCATGCACATATCGACTTTTGGGCACCTAAAATATCTATTTTGAGCATGTTTTGGGCCTGTATCTTGAAAACATTCTAACTAGGAGTAGGCATGTACAGATTGCTTCTAGGACCCAAAAATATAGAATTTTCGGGTGTTTTGAGCCTGAATTTGAGATAGAAACCGGTATTGAAGATACATGCACATATCGACTTTGGTCACCTGAAGTATCGATTTTCAGGATGTTTTGGCCCTATATTTTGAATGTATTATAGCATTTGGTAAGCATGTTCAGATTGCTTCTGAGACCCAAAAATATCGAATTTTCGGGTGTTTTGAGCCTGAATTTGGGATATAAACGGGTACAGAAGATGAATGCACATATGGATTTTGGGCGCATAAAATATCGGTTTTCAGCTTGTTTTGGGTCTGTATTTTGAAATTTTTTTAACATTGAGTAGGCATTTACAGATCCCTTCTGGGAACAAAAAGTATTGAATTTTAATGTGTTTTAAGCCTGAATTTGGGATACAAGCGAGTGCTGATGATTCATGCACATATCGATTTTGGTCACCAAAATTTGCGATTTTCAGCTTATTTTGGGCCTGTATTTTGAAAATATTCTAACACTGAGTAGGCATGTACAGATCACTTCAGGCACCCAAAAAAATCAAATTTTCAGGTGTTTTTAGCCTGAATTTGGGATATAAACGGGAACAGAAGATGTATGCAGATATCGACTTTGATCACCTATAATATCGATTTTAAGCATGTTTTGGGCCTGTATTTTGAAAATATTCTAGCACTGACTATGCATGTGGAGATTGCTTCTGGGATCCAAAAATATCGAATTTTCTGATGTTTTGAAACTGAATTTGTGATATAAACGAGTACAGAAGATGCATGAACATTTCGACTTTGGGCACCTAAAATATCAATTTTTAGTATGTTTTGGTCCTATATTTTGAATTTAATCTAGCACTGGGTAAGCATGTACAGATCGCTTCTGGGACCCAAAAATTTCGAATTTTCGGGTGTTTTGAACCTCAATTTGGAATGTAAACGGGTTTTGAAGATGCATGCACATATCGACTTTGGGCACCCAAAATATCGATTTTGAGCATGTTTTTGGCCTGTATTTTGAAAATACTCTAACACGGAGTAGGCATGTACAGATCGCTTCTGGGACCCAAAAATATCGAACTTTCGGGTGTTTTGAGCCTGAATTTGAGATATAAACGGGTACCGAAAATGCATTCACATATCGACTTTGGGCACCCACAATATCGATTTTTAGCATGTTATGGGCCAATATTTAGAAAATATTCTAACACGGAGGAGGCATGTACAGATCGCTTCTGAGACCCAAAAATATCGAATTTTCGGGTGTTTTGAGACTGAATTTTGGATATAAACGGGTGCAGAAGATGCATGCACATATCGACTTTGGACACTTAAAATATCGATTTTTAGCATGTTTTGAGCCTGTATCTGAGTAGGCATGTACAGATCGCTTCTGGGACCCAAAAATATTGAATTTTCGGGTATTTTGAGCCTGAATTTGATATATAATCGCTTACAGAAGATGCATGCACATATTGACTTTGGGCACCCAAAATATTGATTTTGTGCATGTTTTGGGCCTGTACTTTAAAAATACTCTAACACGAAGTAGGCATGTACAGATCGCGTCTGAGACACGCAAAAATCGAATTTTCCGTTGTTTTGAGGCTGAATTTGAGATATAAACGGGTACATAAGTTGCATGCACATATCGACTTTGGGCACCCAAAATATTGATTTTTATCATGTTTTTGGTCCTGTATTTTTAAAACATACTCTAACACGGAGTAGGCATGTACAGATCGCTTTTGTAGCACTGAATAGACATGTACAGATCGCTTCTTGAACCCAAAAATTTCGAATTTTCGGGTGTTTTGAGCATGAATTTGGGATATACACGGGTACAAAAGATGTATGCACATATCGACCCTGGACACATAAAATATTGATTTTTAGCATGTTTTAAGCCTATATTTTAAAACATTCTAGCACTGAGTAGATATGTACAGATCGCTTAGGGGGCCCAAGCATATTGAATTTTTGGGTGTTTTGAGCCAGAATTTGAGATATAAACGGGCACTGAAGATGCATGCACATATCGACTTTTTGCACCTAAATTATCGATTTTGAGCATGTTTTGGGTCTGTATCTTGAAAACATTCTAGCATGGAGTAGGGATGTACAGATCGCTTCTGGGACACAAAAATACCGAATTTTAGGGTGCTTTGAGCCTGAATTTGAGATATAAACGGGAACAGATAATGCATGCACATATCGACTTTGGGCACCCAAAATATCGATTTTTAGCATGTTTTGGGCCTTTATTTTGAAAATACTCTAACACGAAGTAGGCATGTACAGATCGCTTCTGTGATCCAAAAATACCGAATTTTCGGGTGTTTTGAGCCTGAATTTGAGTTATAAACGGGTACAGAAGATGCATGTACATATTATCTTTGGGCACCTAAAATATCGATTTTCAGAATATATTGGGCCTGTATTTTGAAAATACTCTAACACGGAGTAGGCACGTCCAGATCGCTTCTAAAAAAACAAAAAATATTGACTTTTCGGGTGTTTTAAGCTTGAATTTGAGATATAAAAGGGTACTGAAGATACATGCACATATCGACTTTTTGCACCTAAATTATCGATTTTAAGCATGTTTTGGGTCTGTATCTTGAAAACATTCTAGCAAGGAGTAGGCATGTACAGATTGCTTCTGGGACCCAAAAATATCGAATTTTCGGGTGTTTTGAGCCTGAATTTGAAATATAAAAAAACGCGTACAGTAGATGCATGCACATATCGACTTTGGTCACCCAAAAATATCGATTTTGAGCATGTTTTGGAACTGTATTTTGAAAATACTCTAACACGGAGTAGGCATGTAAAGATCGATTCTTGGACCCAAAAATATCGAATTTTCGGGTGTTTTGAGCTGGAATTTGGGATATAAACGGGTACAGAAGATGTATGCACATATTGACTTTGGGCACCTATAATATCGATTTTTAGCTTGTTTTGGGCCTATATTTTAAAAATATTCTATCACTGAATAGGCATGTACAGATCGTTCCTGGGACCCAAAAATACCGAATTTTCGGGTGTTTTGAGCTTGAATTTGAGATATTAACGGATACCGAAGATGCATGCACATATCCACTTTTTGCACCTAAAATATCGATTTTGAGCATATTTTGGGTCTGTATCATGAAAACATTCTAGAAAAGAGTAGGCATGTACAAGTCGCTTCAGGGACCAAAAAATATCGAATTTTCGGGTGTCTTGAGTCTGAATTTGAGATATAAACAGGTACAGAAGATGTATGCACATATCGACTTTGGACACCTAAATTATCGATTTTTAGCATGTTTTGAGCCTATATTTTAAAGAAATACACTAACACAGAGTAGGCATGTACAGATCGCTTCTGGGACCCAAAAATATTGAATTTTCGGGTGTTTTGAGCCTGCATTTGAGATATAAACGGGTAAAGAAGATGCATGCACATATCCACTTTTTGCACCTAAAATATCGATTTTTAGCATATTTTGGGTCTGTATCTTGAAAACATTCTAGAAAAGAGTAGGCATGTACAAGTCGCTTCAGGGACCAAAAAATATCGAATTTTCGGGTGTCTTGAGTCTGAATTTGAGATATAAACAGGTACAGAAGATGTATGCACATATCGACTTTGGACACCTAAATTATCGATTTTTAGCATGTTTTGAGCCTATATTTTAAAGAAATACACTAACACAGAGTAGGCATGTACAGATCGCTTCTGGGACCCAAACATATTGAATTTTCGGGTGTTTTGAGCCTGAATTTGAGATATAAACGGGTACAGAAGATGCATGCACATATCGACTTTGGGCACCAAAAATATCGATTTTTAGCATGTTTTGGGCCAATATTTTGAAATTATTCAAGCACTGAGTAGGCATGTACAGATAGCTTCTGGGACCCAAAAATATCGAATTTTCGGGTGTTTTGAGCATGAATTTGGGATGTATACGGGTATAGAAGATGCATACACATATTGACTTTGGGCACCTAAAATATCGATTTTCAGCATGTTTTGGGGCTGTATTTTGAAAATACTCAAACACGGAGTAGGCATGTACAGATCGCTTCTGGGACCCCAAAATATCGAATTTTCGGGTGTTTTTAGCCTGAATTTGAGATATAGAGGGGTACAGAAGATGCATGAACATATCGATTTTAGGCACCCAAAATATCGATTTTTAGCATGTTATTAGCCAATATTTTGAAATTATTCTAACACGGAGTAGGCATATACACATCGCTTCTGGGATCCCAAAATATCAAATTTCCTGGTGTTTTGAGCCTGAATTTGAGATATAAACGGGTGCAGAAGATACATGCACATATTAACTTTGGGCACCCAAAATATCGATTTTGAGCATGTTTTTAGCCTGTATTATCAAAATACTCTAACACGGAGTAGGCATGTACAGATCGCTTCGGGAACACAAAAATATCGAATTTTCAGGTGTTTTTAGCCTGAATTTGAGATATAAACGGGTACAGAAGATGCATACACATATCGACTTTGGGCACATAAAACATCGATTTTCAGCATGTTTTGGGCCTGTATTTTAAAATTACTCAAACACAGAGTAGGCATGTACAGATCGCTTCTGTGACCCAAAAATATCGAATTTTCGGGTATTTTGAGCCTGAATTTGATATATAATCGCATACAGAAGATGCATGCACATATCAACTTTGGGCACCTAAAATATCGATTTTTAGCTTGTTTTGGGCCTATATTTTAAAAATATTCTATTACTGAGTAGGCATGTATAGATCGCTTGTCTGACCCAAAAATATCGAATTTCCGGGTGTTTTGAGCCTGAATTTGAGATATAAAATGATACAGAAGATGCATGCGCATATCGACTTTGGGCACCTAAAAAATCGATTTTCAGCATGTTTTATGGCCGGTATTTTTAAAGTACTCTAACACGGAGTAGGCATGTACAGATCGCTTCTGGGACCCAAAAATATTAAATTTTCGGGTGTTTTGAGCCTGAATTTGGGATATAAACGGGTACAGCATATGCATGCACATATCGACATTGGGCACCTATAATATCGATTTTTAGCTTGTTTTGGGCCTATATTTTAAAAATATTCTATCACTGAATAGGCATGTACAGATCGCTTCTGTGACCCAAAAATATCGAATTTTCGGGTGTTTTGAGCCTGAATTTGGGATATAAACGGGTACAAAAGATGTATGCACATATCGACTTTGGACACTTAAAATATCGATTTTTAGCATGTTTTAAGCCAATATTTTGAAAACATTGTAGCACTGAGTAGACATGTACAGATCGCTTCTGGGACCCAAAAATATTAAATTTTCGGGTGTTTTGAGCCTGAATTTGGGATATAAACGGGTACAGCATATGCATGCACATATCGACATTGGGCACCTATAATATAGATTTTTAGCTTGTTTTGGGCCTATATTTTAAAAATATTCTATCACTGAATAGGCATGTACAGATCGTTCCTGTGACCCAAAAATACCGAATTTTAGGGTGTTTTGAGCTTGAATTTGAGATATTAACGGATACCGAAGATGCATGCACATATCCACTTTTTGCACCTAAAATATCGATTTTGAGCATATTTTGGGTCTGTATCTTGAAAACATTCTAGAAAAGAGTAGGCATGTACAAGTCGCTTCAGGGACCAAAAAATATCGAATTTTCGGGTGTCTTGAGTCTGAATTTGAGATATAAACAGGTACAGAAGATGTATGCACATATCGACTTTGGACACCTAAATTATCGATTTTTAGCATGTGTTGAGCCTATATTTTAAAGAAATACACTAACACAGAGTAGGCATGTACAGATCGCTTCTGGGACCCAAAAATATTGAATTTTCGGGTGTTTTGAGCCTGCATTTGAGATATAAACGGGTACAGAAGATGCATGCACATATCCACTTTTTGCACCTAAAATATAGATTTTGAGCATATTTTGGGTCTGTATCTTGAAAACATTCTAGAAAAGAGTAGGCATGTACAAGTCGCTTCAGGGACCAAAAAATATCGAATTTTCGGGTGTCTTGAGTCTGAATTTGAGATATAAACAGGTACAGAAGATGTATGCACATATCGACTTTGGACACCTAAATTATCGATTTTTAGCATGTTTTGAGCCTATATTTTAAAGAAATACACTAACACAGAGTAGGCATGTACAGATCGCTTCTGGGACCCAAAAATATTGAATTTTCGGGTGTTTTGAGCCTGAATTTGAGATATAAACGGGTACAGAAGATGCATGCACATATCGACTTTGGGCACCAAAAATATCGATTTTTAGCATGTTTTGGGCCAATATTTTGAAATTATTCAAGCACTGAGTAGGCATGTACAGATCGCTTCTGGGACCCAAAAATATCGAATTTTCGGGTGTTTTTAGCCTGAATTTGAGATATAGAGGGGTACAGAAGATGCATGAACATATCGATTTTAGGCACCCAAAATATCGATTTTTATCATGTTATTAGCCAATATTTTGAAATTATTCTAACACGGAGTAGGCATATACACATCGCTTCTGGGATCCCAAAATATCAAATTTCCTGGTGTTTTGAGCCTGAATTTGAGATATAAACGGGTGCAGAAGATGCATGCACATATTGACTTTGGGCACCCAAAATATCGATTTTGAGCATGTTTTTAGCCTGTATTATCAAAATACTCTAACACGGAGTAGGCATGTACAGATCGCTTCGGGAACACAAAAATATCGAATTTTCAGGTGTTTTTAGCCTGAATTTGAGATATAAACGTGTACAGAAGATGCATACACATATCGACTTTGGGCACATAAAACATCGATTTTAAGCATGTTTTGGTCCTGTATTTTAAAATTACTCAAACACAGAGTAGGCATGTACAGATCGCTTCTGTGACCCAAAAATATCGAATTTTCGGGTATTTTGAGCCTGAATTTGATATATAATCGCGTACAGAAGATGCATGCACATATCAACTTTGGGCACCCAAAATATCGATTTTAAGCATGTGTTGGGCCTGTACTTTGAAAATACTCTAACACGAAGTAGGCATGTAGAGATCGCGTCTGGGACACACAAAAATCGAATTTTCGTGTGTTTTGAGCTTTTATTTGAGATATAAACGGGTACAGATGATGCATGCACATATTGACTTGAGACACCTAAATTATCAATTTTTAGCATGTTTTGAGCCTATATTTTGAAAAAATTCTAGCACTGAGTAGGCATGTTTGTACTGTATATATCGCTTCTGGGACCCAAAAATATTGAATTTTCCGTTGTTTTGAGCCTGAATTTGAGATATAAATGGGTACAGAAGTTGCATGCACATATTGACTTATGGCACCCAAAATATCGATTTTTATCATGTTTTGGGCCTGTATTTTTAAAACATTCTCTAACACGGAGTAGGCATGTACAGATCGCTTCTATAGCACTGAGTAGACATGTACAGATCGGTTCTGGAACCCAAAAATATCGATTTTTCGGGTGTTTTGAGCCTGAATTTGAGATATAAACGGGTATAGAAGATGCATGCACATATCGACATTGGGCACCTAAAATAGCGATTTTTAGTATGTTTTGGGCCTATATTTTGAAAATATTCTATCACTGAGTAGGCATGTACAGATTGCTTCTGGGACCCAAAAATTTTGAATTTTCGAGTGTTTTGAGCATGAATTTGGGATATAAACAGGTACAAAAGATGTATGCACATATCGACTTTGGACACGTAAAATATTGATTTTTAGCATGTTTTAAGCCTATATTTTAAAACATTCTAGCACTGAGTAGACATGTACAGATCGCTTCGGGGACCCAAGAATATTGAATTTTTGGGTGTTTTAAGCCTGAATTTAAGATATAAACGGGCACTGAAGATGCATGCACATATCCTCTTGGGACACCTATAATATAAATTTTTAGCATGTTTTAAACCTATATTTTAAAAACATTCTAGCACTGAGTAGACATGTACAGATCGCTTCTGGAACCTAAAACTATTGAATATTCGGGTGTTTTGAGCCTGAATTTGAGATATAAACCGGTACTGAAGATACATGCACATATCGACTTTTTGCACCTAAAATATCGATTTTAAGCTTGTGTTGGGTCTGTATCTTGAAAACATTCTTGCAAGAAGTAGGCATGTACAGATCGTTTCTGGGACCCAAAAATACCGAATTTTCGGGTGTTTTGAGCTTGAATTTGAGATATTAACGGATACTGAAGATGCATGCACATATCGACTATGGGCACCTAAAATATCGATTTTGAGCATATTTTGGGCCTGTATTTTAAAAATATTCTAACACGGAGTAGGCATGTACAGATCGCTTCTGGGATTCAAAAATATCGAATATTCGGGTGTTTTGAGCCTGAATTTGAGATATAAACGGGTACAGAAGATGCATACACATATCGACTTTGGGCACCTAAAATATCGATTTTCAGCATGTTTTATGGCCTGTATTTATAAAGTACTCTAACACTGAGTAGGCATGTATACCAGATCGCTTCTGGGACCCAAAAATACCGAATTTTCGGGTGTTTTGAGCCTAAATTTAAGATATAAACGGGTACAGAAGATGCATGCACATATTGACTATGGGCAACTAAAATATCGATTTTCAGCATGTTTTGGGCATGTATTTTGAAAATACTGAAAAACGGAGTAAGCATATACAGATCGATTCTCGGACACAAATATATCGAATTTTCGGGTTTTTTGAGTCTGAATTTGAAATATAAACGGGTACAGAGCATGCATGCACATTTCGACTTTGGGCACCCAAAATATTGATTTTTAGCATGTTTTGGGCCAATATTTTGAAATTATTCTAGCACTGAGTAGGCATGTACAGATCGCTTCTGGGACCCAAAAATATAGAATTTTCGGGCGTTTTGAGCCTGAATTTGAGATACAAAAGGGTACTGAAGATGCATGCACATATTGACTCTTTGCACCTAAAATATCGATTTTGAGCATGTTTTGGGTCTGTATTGTGATAATACTCTAACAAGAAGAAGGCATGTACATATCGCTTCTGGGACACAAAAATATCGAATTTTCGGGTGTTTTGAGCCTGAATTTGGGATATAAACGGGTACAAAAGATGTATGCACATATCGACATTGGGCACCTAAAAAATCGATTTTCAGCATGTTTTATGGCCGGTATTTTGAAAGTACTCTAACACGGAGTAGGCATGTACAGATCGCTTCTGGGACCCAAAAATATTAAATTTTCGGGTGTTTTGAGCCTGAATTTGGGATATAAACGGGTACAGCATATGCATGCACATATCGACATTGGGCACCTATAATATCGATTTTTAGCTTGTTTTGGGCCTATATTTTAAAAATATTCTATCACTGAATAGGCATGTACAGATCGCTTCTGTGACCCAAAAATATCGAATTTTCGGGTGTTTTGAGCCTGAATTTGGGATATAAACTGGTACAAAAGATGTATGCACATATCGACTTTGGACACTTAAAATATCGATTTTTAGCATGTTTTAAGCCAATATTTTGAAAACATTGTAGCACTGAGTAGACATGTACAGATCGCTTCTGGGACCCAAAAATATTAAATTTTCGGGTGTTTTGAGCCTGAATTTGGGATATAAACGGGTACAGCATATGCATGCACATATCGACATTGGGCACCTATAATATCGATTTTTAGCTTGTTTTGGGCCTATATTTTAGAAATATTCTATCACTGAATAGGCATGTACAGATCGTTCCTGGGACCCAAAAATACCAAATTTTCGGGTGTTTTGAGCTTGAATTTGAGATATTAACGGATACCGAAGATGCATGCACATATCCACTTTTTGCACCTAAAATATCGATTTTGAGCATATTTTGGGTCTGTATCTTGAAAACATTCTAGAAAAGAGTAGGCATGTACAAGTCGCTTCAGGGACCAAAAAATATCGAATTTTCGGGTGTCTTGAGTCTGAATTTGAGATATAAACAGGTACAGAAGATGTATGCACATATCGACTTTGGACACCTAAATTATCGATTTTTAGCATGTTTTGAGCCTATATTTTAAAGAAATACACTAACACAGAGTAGGCATGTACAGATCGCTTCTGGGACCCAAAAATATTGAATTTTCGGGTGTTTTGAGCCTGAATTTGAGATACAAACGGGTACAGAAGATGCATGCACATATCGACTTTGGGCACCAAAAATATCGATTTTTAGCATGTTTTGGGCCAATATTTTGAAATTATTCAAGCACTGAGTAGGCATGTACAGATCGCTTCTGGGACCCAAAAATATCGAATTTTCGGGTGTTTTGAGCATGAATTTGTTATGTATACGGGTATAGAAGATGCATACACATATTGACTTTGGGCACCTAAAATATCGATTTTCAGCATGTTTTGGGGCTGTATTTTGAAAATACTCAAACACGGAGTAGGCATGTACAGATCGCTTCTGGGACCCCAGAATATCGAATTTTCGGGTGTTTTTAGCCTGAATTTGAGATATAGAGGGGTACAGAAGATGCATGAACATATCGATTTTAGGCACCCAAAATATCGATTTTTAGCATGTTATTAGCCAATATTTTGAAATTATTCTAACACGGAGTAGGCATATACACATCGCTTCTGGGATCCCAAAATATCAAATTTCCTGGTGTTTTGAGCCTGAATTTGAGATATAAACGGGTGCAGAAGATGCATGCACATATTGACTTTGGGCACCCAAAATATCGATTTTGAGCATGTTTTTAGCCTGTATTATCAAAATACTCTAACACGGAGTAGGCATGTACAGATCGCTTCGGGAACACAAAAATATCGAATTTTCAGGTGTTTTTAGCCTGAATTTGAGATATAAACGGGTACAGAAGATGCATACACATATCGACTTTGGGCACATAAAACATCGATTTTCAGCATGTTTTGGGCCTGTATTTTAAAATTACTCAAACACAGAGTAGGCATGTACAGATCGCTTCTGTGCCCCAAAAATATCGAATTTTCGGGTGTTTTGAGCCTGAATTTGGGATATAAACGGGTACAGAAGATGCATACACATATTGACTTTGCGCACCTAAAATATCGATTTTCAGCATGTTTTATGGCCTGTATTTTGAAAGTACTCTAACACGGAGTAGACAAGTACAGATTGCTTCTGGGACCCAAAAATATCGAATTTTCGGGTGTTTTGAGCCTAAATTTGAGATATAAACGGGTACAGAACATGCATGCACGTATCGACTTGGGACACATAAAATATCGATTTTTAGCATGTTTTGACCCTATATTTTGAAAACATTCTAGCAATGAGTAGGCATGTACAGATCACTTCTTGGACCCAAAAATATCGAATTTTCGGGTGTTTTGAGCCTGAATTTGAGATATAAACGGGTACAGAAGATGCATGCACATATCGACTTTAGACACCTAAAATATCGATTTTTAGTATGTTTTGGGCCTCTATTTTGAAAATACTCTAACACGGACTAGACATGTATAGATCGCTTAAGGGACTCAAAAATATTGAATTTTCGGGTGTTTTGAGCCTGAATTTGAGATATAAACGGGTATAGAAGATGGATGCACATATCGACTTTGGGCACCTAAAATATCGATTTTTAGTATGTTTTGAGCCTATATTTTGAAAACATTCTAGCACTGAGTATGCATGTACAGATCGCTTAAGGGACCCAAAAATATTGAATTTTCGGGTGTTCTGAGCCTGAATTTGAGATATAAACGGGTATAGAAGATGGATGCATATATCGACTTTGAGCACCTAAAATATCGATTTTTAGTATGTTTTGGGCCTCTATTTTGAAAATACTCTAACACGGAGTAGACATGTACAGATCGCTTAAGGGACCCAAAAATATTGAATTTTCGGGTGTTTTGAGCCTGAATTTGAGATATAAACGGGTATAGAAGATGGATGCACATATCGACTTTGGGCACTTAAAATATCGATTTTTAGTATGTTTTCGGCCTCTATTTTAAAAATACTCTAACACGGAGTAGACATGTACAGATCGCTTTTGGGACCCAAAAATATGGAATTTTCGGGTGTTTTGAGCCTGAATTTGAGATATAAACGGGTACAGAAGATGCATGCACATATCGACTTTTTGCACCTAAAATATCGACTTTGAGCATTTTTTGGGTCTGTATCTTGAAAAAAATCTAGCAAAGAGTAGGCATGTACAGATCGCTTCTGGAACCCAAAAATATCGAATTTTCGGGTGTTTTGAACCTGAATTTGGAATATAGACGGATACAGAAGATGCATTCACATATCGACTTTGGGCACCCAAAATATCGATTTTGAGCATGTTTTGGGCCTATATTTTGAAAACACTCTAACACGGAGTAGGCATGTACAGATCGCTTCGGGGACAAAAAAAATATCGTATTTTCGGGTGTTTTGAGCCTGAAATTGATATATAAAAGGGTACAGAAGATGCATGCAAATATCGACTTTTTGCACCTAAAATATCGATTTTCAGCATGTTTTGGGCCTGTATTTTGAAAATACTCTAACACGGAGTATGCATGTACAGATCGCTTAAAGGACACAAAAATATCGATTTTTTTATGTGTTTTGAGCCTCAATTTGAGATTTAAACGGGTACAGAAGATGCATGCACATATCGACTTTGACACCCAAAATATCGATTTTTAGTATGTTTTGGGCGTATAATTTGAAAATATTCTAGCACTGAGTAGGCATGTACAGATCGCTTCTGGGACCCCAAAATATCGAAGTTTCTGGTGTTTTGAACCTGAATTTGGGATATAAGCGGGTACAGAAGATTCATGCACATATCGACTTTAGACACCTAAAATATCGATTTATAGCATGTTTTGGGCCTATATTTTAAAAAAACATTCTAGCACTGAGTAGGCATGTATAGATTGCTTAAGGGACCCAAAAATATCGAATTTTCGGAGTTTTGAGCCTGAATTTGAGATATAAACGGGTACAGAAGATGCATGCACATATCGACTTTTTGCACCTAAAACATCGATTTTGAGCATGTTTTGGGTCTGTATCTTGAAAACATTCTAGCAAGGAGTAGTCATGTACAGATCGCTTCTGGGACCCCAAAATATCGAATTTTCTGGTGTTTTGAACCTGAATTAGGGATATACACGGGTACAGAAGATGCATACACATATTGACTTTGGGCACATAAAATATCGATTTTCAGTATGTTTTGGGCCTCTATTTTAAAAACACTCTAACACGGAGTATGCACGTACAGATCGCTTCTGGGACCCAAAAATATTGAATTTTCGGGTGTTTTGAGCCTGAATTTGAGATATAAACGTGTACAGAAGATGCATGCACATATCGACTTTGGGCACCTAAAATATCGATTTTTTGTATGTTTTGGCCCTGTATTTTAAAAATACTCTAACACGGAGTAGACATGTACATATCGCTTTTGGGACCCAAAAATATCGAATTTTCGGGTGTTTTGAGCCTGAATTTGAGATATAACCGGGTACAGAGGATGCATACACAAATTGACTTTGGGCACATAAAATATCGATTTTCAGCATGTTTTGGGCCTGTATTTTAAAAACACTCTAACACGGAGTATGCACGTACAGATCGCTTCTGGGACCTAAAAACATTGAATTTTCGGGTGTTTTGAGCCTGAATTTGAGATATAAACGTGTACAGAAGATGCATGCACATATCGACTTTTTGCACTTAAAATATCGATTTTGAGCATGTTTTGGGTCTGTATCTTGAAAACATTCTAGCAAGGAGTCGGCATGTACAGATCTCTTCTGGGACCCCAAAATATCGAATTTTCTGGTGTTTTGAACCTGAATTAGGGATATACACGGGTACAGAAGATGCATACACATATTGACTTTGGGCACATAAAATATCGATTTTCAGCATGTTTTGGGCCTGTATTTTAAAAACACTCTAACACGGAGTATGCACGTACAGATCTCTTCTGGGACCCAAAAATATTGAATTTTCGGGTGTTTTGAGCCTGAATGTGAGATATAAACGGGTACAGAAGATGCATGCACATATCGACTTTGGGCACCCAAAATATCGATTTTGAGCATATTTTGGGCCTGTATTTTTAAAATACTCTAACACGGAATAGACACGTACAGATCGCTCCTGCGACACAAAAATATCAAAATTTTGGGTGTTTTGAGCCTGAATTTGAGATATAAACGGGTACAGAATATGCATGCACATATCGACTTTGTGCACCCAAAATATCGATTTTTAGCATGTTCTGAGCCTCTATTTTGAAAACATTCTAGCACTGAGTAGGCATGTACAGATCGTTTCTGGGACCCAAAAATATTGAATTTTCGGGTGTTTTGAGCCTGAATTTGAGATATAACCGGGTACAGAGAATGCATACACATATTGACTTTGTGCACCTAAAATATCTATTTTCAGCATGTTTTGGGCATGCATTTTAAAAACACTCTAACACGGAGTATGCATGTACAGATCGCTTCTGGGACATAAAAATATCGAATTTTCCTAGTTTTGAGCCTGAATTTGAGATATAACCGGGTACAGAGGATGCATACACATATTGACTTTGGGCACATAAAATATCGATTTTCAGCATGTTTTGGGCCTGTATTTTAAAAACAATCTAACACGGGGTATGCACGTACAGATCGCTTTTGGGACCTAAAAATATCGAATATTCGGGTGTTTTGAGTCTGAATTTGAGACATAAACGGGTACAGAAGATGCATGCACATATCGACTTTGGGCACCCAAAATATCGATTTTGAGCATATTTTGGGTCTATATTTTTAAAACACTCTAACACGGAATAGACACGTACAGATCGCTCCTGAGACACAAAAATATCGAATTTTTGGGTGTTTTGAGCCTGAATTTGAGATATAAACGGGTACAGAAGATGCATGCACATATCGACTTAGGGCACCCAAAATATCGACTTTAAGCATATTCTGAGCCTCTATTTTGAAAACATTCTAGCACTGAGTAGGCATGTACAGATCGTTTCTGGGACCCCAAAATATTGAATTTTCGGGTGTTTTGAGCCTGAATTTGAGATATAACCGGGTATAGAGTATGCATACACATATTGACTTTGTGCACCTAAAATATCAATTTTCAGCATGTTTTGGGCCTGCATTTTAAAAACACTCTAACACGGAGTATGCATGTACAGATCGCTTCTGGGACATAAAAATATCGAATTTTCGTAGTTTTGAGCGTGAATTTGATATATAACCGGGTACAGAAGATTCATTCACATATCGACTTTGGGCACCTATAATATCGATTTTGATCATCTTTTGGGCCTGTATTTTGAAAATACTCAAACACGGTGTAGACATGTACAGATCGCTTCTTGGACACAAAAATATCGGTTTTTTTGGGTGTTTTGAGCCATAATTTGAGATATAAACGGGTACAGAAGATGCATGCACATATCGACTTTGGCACCCAAAATATCGATTTTTAGTATGTTTTGGGCGTATAATTTGAAAATATTCTAGCACTGAGTAGGCATGTACAGATCGCTTCTGGGACCCAAAAATATCGAATTTTCGGGGGTTTTGAGCCAGAATTTGGGATATAACCGGGTACAGAGGATACATGCACATATCGACTTTTTGCACCTAAAATATCGATTTTGATCATGTTTTGGGTCTGTATCTTGAAAAAATTCTAGCAAGGAGTAGGCATGTACAGATCGCTTCTGGGACCCAAAAATATCGAATTTTTGGGTGTTTTGAACCTGAATTTGGGATATAGACGGATACAGAAGAAGCATGCACATATCGACTTTGGGCACCTAAAATATCGATTTTGAGCATGTTTTGGGCCTGTATTTTGCAAATACTCTAACACGGAGTAGGCATGTACAGATCGCTTCGGGGACCCAAAAATATCGAATTTTCGGTGTTTTGAGACTGAATTTGAGATATAAACGGGTACAGAAAATGCAAGCACTTTTCGACTTTTTGTACCTAAAATATCGATTTTAAGCATGTTTTGGGTCTGTATCTTCAAAACATTCTAGCAAGAAGTAGGCATGTACAGATTGCTTCTGGGACCCAAAAATATCGAATTTTCGAGTGTTTTGAACCTGAATTTGGGATATAGACGGTTACAGAAGATGCATACACATATTGACTTTGGGCACTTAAAATATCGATTTTGAGCATGTTTTGGGCCTGTATTTTGAAAATACTCTAACACGGAGTACGCATGTACAGATCGCTTCGGGGACCCAAAAATATTGAATTTTCGGGAGTTTTGACCCTGAATTTGAGATATAACCGGGTACAGAGAATGTATACACATATTGACTTTGTGCACCTAACATATGAATTTTCAGCATGTTTTGGGCCTGCATTTTAAAAACACTCTAACACGGAGTATGCATGTACAGATCGCTTCTGGGACACAAAAATATCAAATTTTTGGAGTTTTGAGCCTGAATTTGAGATATAAACGGGTACAGAGGATGCATACACATATTGACTTTGGGCACATAAAATATCGATTTTCAGCATGTTTTGGGCCTGTATTTTGAAAATACTCTAACACGGAGTACGCATGTACAGATCGCTTCGGGGACCCAAAAATAACGAATTTTCGGTGTTTTGAGCCTGAATTTGAGATATAAACGGGTACAGAAAATGCATGCACATATCGACTTTTTGCATTTAATATATCGATTTTTGGTATGTTTTGGGCCTGTATTTTAAAAATACTCTAACACGGAATAGACATGTACAGATCGCTTTTGGGACCTAAAAATATCGAATTTTCGGGTGTTTTGACCCTGAATTTGAGATATAAACGGGTACAGAAGATGCATACACATATTGACTTTGGGCAGCTAAAATATCTTTTTTCAGCATGTTTTAGGCCTGTATTTTAAAAATACTCTAACACGGAGTATGCATGTACAGATGGCTTTTGGGACCAAAAAATATCGAATATTCGGGTGTTTTGAGTCTGAATTTGAGACATAAACGGGTACAGAAGATGCATGCACATATCGACTTTGGGCACCCAAAATATCGATTTTGAGCATATTTTGGGTCTATATTTTTAAAACACTCTAACACGGAATAGACACGTACAGATCGCTCCTGAGACACAAAAATATCGAATTTTTGGGTGTTTTGAGCCTGAATTTGAGATATAAACGGGTACAGAAGATGCATGCACATATCGACTTAGGGCACCCAAAATATCGACTTTAAGCATATTCTGAGCCTCTATTTTGAAAACATTCTAGCACTGAGTAGGCATGTACAGATCGTTTCTGGGACCCCAAAATATTGAATTTTCGGGTGTTTTGAGCCTGAATTTGAGATATAACCGGGTATAGAGTATGCATACACATATTGACTTTGTGCACCTAAAATATCAATTTTCAGCATGTTTTGGGCCTGCATTTTAAAAACACTCTAACACGGAGTATGCATGTACAGATCGCTTCTGGGACATAAAAATATCGAATTTTCGTAGTTTTGAGCGTGAATTTGATATATAACCGGGTACAGAAGATTCATTCACATATCGACTTTGGGCACCTATAATATCGATTTTGATCATCTTTTGGGCCTGTATTTTGAAAATACTCAAACACGGTGTAGACATGTACAGATCGCTTCTGGGACACAAAAATATCGGTTTTTTTGGATGTTTTGAGCCTGAATTTGAGATATAAACGAGTACAGAAGATGAATGCACATATCGACTTTGGCACCCAAAATATCGATTTTTAGTATGTTTTGGGCGTATAATTTGAAAATATTCTAGCACTGAGTAGGCATGTACAGATCGCTTCTGGGACACAAAAATATCGAATTTTCGGGGGTTTTGAGCCAGAATTTGGGATATAACCGGGTACAGAGGATACATGCACATATCGACTTTTTGCACATAAAATATCGATTTTGATCATGTTTTGGGTCTGTATCTTGAAAAAATTCTAGCAAGGAGTAGGCATGTACAGATCGCTTCTGGGACCCAAAAATATCGAATTTTTGGGTGTTTTGAACCTGAATTTGGGATATAGACGGATACAGAAGAAGCATGCACATATCGACTTTGGGCACCTAAAATATCGATTTTGAGCATGTTTTGGGCCTGTATTTTGCAAATACTCTAACACGGAGTAGGCATGTACAGATGGCTTTTGGGACCCAAAAATATCGAATTTTCGGTGTTTTAAGCCTGAATTTGAGATATAAACGGGTACAGAAAATGCAAGCACTTTTCGACTTTTTGCACCTAAAATATCGATTTTAAGCATATTTTGGGCCTGTATTTTTAAGATACTCTAACACCCAATAGACACGTACAGATCTCTCCTGGGACACAAAAATATCGAATTTTTGGGTGTTTTGAGCCTGAATTTGAGATATAAACGGGTACAGGATATGCATGCACATATCGACTTTGGGCACCCAAAATATCGATTTTAAGCATGTTTTGGGTCTGTATCTTCAAAACATTCTAGCAAGAAGTAGGCATGTACAGATTGCTTCTGGGACCCAAAAATATCGAATTTTCGAGTGTTTTGAACCTTAATTTGGGATATAGACGGTTACAGAAGATGCATACACATATTGACTTTGAGCACTTAAAATATCGATTTTCAGCATGTTTTGGGCCTGTATTTTGAAAATACTCTAACACGGAGTACGCATGTACAGATCGCATCGGGGACCCAAAAATATCGAATTTTTGGGTGTTTTGAGCCTGAATTTGAGATATAAACGGGTACAGAAGATGCATGCACATATCGACTTTGGGCACCCAAAATATCGATTTTTAGCATGTTCTGAGCCTCTATTTTGAAAACATTCTAGCACTGAGTAGGCATGTACAGATCGTTTCTGGGACCCAAAAATATTGAATTTTCGGGTGTTTTGAGCCTGAATTTGAGATATAACCGGGTACAGAGAATGCATACACATATTGACTTTGTGCACCTAACATATCAATTTTCAGCATGTTTTGGGCCTGCATTTTAAAAACACTCTAACACGGAGTATGCATGTACAGATCGCTTCTGGGACACAAAAATATCAAATTTTCGGAGTTTTGAGCCTGAATTTGAGATATAACCGGGTACAGAGGATGCATACACATATTGACATTGGGCACATAAAATATCGATTTTCAGCATGTTTTGGGCCTGTATTTTGAAAATACTCTAACACGGAGTATGCATGTACAGATCGCTTCGGGGACCCAAAAATATCGAATTTTCGGTGTTTTGAGCCTGAATTTGAGATATAAACGGGTACAGAAGATGCATGCACATATCGACTTTGGGCACCCAAAATATCGATTTTGAGCATATTTTGGGTCTATATTTTTAAAGCACTCTAACACGTAATAGACACGTACAGATCGCTCCTGGGACACAAAAATATCGAATTTTTGGGTGTTTTGAGCCTGAATTTGAGATATAAACGGGTACAGAAGATGCATGTACATATCTACTTAGGGCACCCAAAATATCGACTTTAAGCATGTTCTGAGCCTTTATTTTGAAAACATTCTAGCACTGAGTAGGCATGTACAGATCGTTTCTGGGACCCAAAAATATTGAATTTTCGGGTGTTTTGAGCCTGAATTTGAGATATAAACGGGTATAGAAGATGCATGCACATATCGACATTGGGCACCTAAAATAGCGATTTTTAGTATGTTTTGGGCCTATATTTTGAAAATATTCTATCACTGAGTAGGCATGTACAGATTGCTTCTGGGACCCAAAAATTTTGAATTTTCGAGTGTTTTGAGCATGAATTTGGGATATAAACAGGTACAAAAGATGTATGCACATATCGACTTTGGACACGTAAAATATTGATTTTTAGCATGTTTTAAGCCTATATTTTAAAACATTCTAGCACTGAGTAGACATGTACAGATCGCTTCGGGGACCCAAGAATATTGAATTTTTGGGTGTTTTAAGCCTGAATTTAAGATATAAACGGGCACTGAAGATGCATGCACATATCCTCTTGGGACACCTATAATATAAATTTTTAGCATGTTTTAAACCTATATTTTAAAAACATTCTAGCACTGAGTAGACATGTACAGATCGCTTCTGGAACCTAAAACTATTGAATATTCGGGTGTTTTGAGCCTGAATTTGAGATATAAACCGGTACTGAAGATACATGCACATATCGACTTTTTGCACCTAAAATATCGATTTTAAGCTTGTGTTGGGTCTGTATCTTGAAAACATTCTTGCAAGAAGTAGGCATGTACAGATCGTTTCTGGGACCCAAAAATACCGAATTTTCGGGTGTTTTGAGCTTGAATTTGAGATATTAACGGATACTGAAGATGCATGCACATATCGACTATGGGCACCTAAAATATCGATTTTGAGCATATTTTGGGCCTGTATTTTAAAAATATTCTAACACGGAGTAGGCATGTACAGATCGCTTCTGGGATTCAAAAATATCGAATATTCGGGTGTTTTGAGCCTGAATTTGAGATATAAACGGGTACAGAAGATGCATACACATATCGACTTTGGGCACCTAAAATATCGATTTTCAGCATGTTTTATGGCCTGTATTTATAAAGTACTCTAACACTGAGTAGGCATGTATACCAGATCGCTTCTGGGACCCAAAAATACCGAATTTTCGGGTGTTTTGAGCCTAAATTTAAGATATAAACGGGTACAGAAGATGCATGCACATATTGACTATGGGCAACTAAAATATCGATTTTCAGCATGTTTTGGGCATGTATTTTGAAAATACTGAAAAACGGAGTAAGCATATACAGATCGATTCTCGGACACAAATATATCGAATTTTCGGGTTTTTTGAGTCTGAATTTGAAATATAAACGGGTACAGAGCATGTATGCACATTTCGACTTTGGGCACCCAAAATATTGATTTTTAGCATGTTTTGGGCCAATAGTTTGAAATTATTCTAGCACTGAGTAGGCATGTACAGATCGCTTCTGGGACCCAAAAATATAGAATTTTCGGGCGTTTTGAGCCTGAATTTGAGATACAAACGGGTACTGAAGATGCATGCACATATTGACTCTTTGCACCTAAAATATCGATTTTGATCATGTTTTGGGTCTGTATTGTGATAATACTCTAACAAGAAGAAGGCATGTACATATCGCTTCTGGGACACAAAAATATCGAATTTTCGGGTGTTTTGAGCCTGAATTTGGGATATAAACGGGTACAAAAGATGTATGCACATATCGACATTGGGCACCTAAAAAATCGATTTTCAGCATGTTTTATGGCCGGTATTTTGAAAGTACTCTAACACGGAGTAGGCATGTACAGATCGCTTCTGGGACCCAAAAATATTAAATTTTCGGGTGTTTTGAGCCTGAATTTGGGATATAAACGGGTACAGCATATGCATGCACATATCGACATTGGGCACCTATAATATCGATTTTTAGCTTGTTTTGGGCCTATATTTTAAAAATATTCTATCACTGAATAGGCATGTACAGATCGCTTCTGTGACCCAAAAATATCGAATTTTCGGGTGTTTTGAGCCTGAATTTGGGATATAAACGGGTACAAAAGATGTATGCACATATCGACTTTGGACACTTAAAATATCGATTTTTAGCATGTTTTAAGCCAATATTTTGAAAACATTGTAGCACTGAGTAGACATGTACAGATCGCTTCTGGGACCCAAAAATATTAAATTTTCGGGTGTTTTGAGCCTGAATTTGGGATATAAACGGGTACAGCATATGCATGCACATATCGACATTGGGCACCTATAATATCGATTTTTAGCTTGTTTTGGGCCTATATTTTAAAAATATTCTATCACTGAATAGGCATGTACAGATCGTTCCTGGGACCCAAAAATACCGAATTTTCGGGTGTTTTGAGCTTGAATTTGAGATATTAACGGATACCGAAGATGCATGCACATATCCACTTTTTGCACCTAAAATATCGATTTTGAGCATATTTTGGGTCTGTATCTTGAAAACATTCTAGAAAAGAGTAGGCATGTACATGTCGCTTCAGGGACCAAAAAATATCGAATTTTCGGGTGTCTTGAGTCTGAATTTGAGATATAAACAGGTACAGAAGATGTATGCACATATCGACTTTGGACACCTAAATTATCGATTTTTAGCATGTTTTGAGCCTATATTTTAAAGAAATACACTAACACAGAGTAGGCATGTACAGATCGCTTCTGGGACCCAAAATATTGAATTTTCGGGTGTTTTGAGCCTGCATTTGAGATATAAACAGGTACAGAAGATGCATGCACATATCCACTTTTTGCACCTAAAATATCGATTTTGAGCATATTTTGTGTCTGTATCTTGAAAACATTCTAGAAAAGAGTAGGCATGTACAAGTCGCTTCAGGGACCAAAAAATATCGACTTTTCGGGTGTCTTGAGTCTGAATTTGAGATATAAACAGGTACAGAAGATGTATGCACATATCGACTTTGGACACCTAAATTATCGACTTTTAGCATGTTTTGAGCCTATATTTTAAAGAAATACACTAACACAGAGTAGGCATGTACAGATCGCTTCTGGGACCCAAAAATATTGAATTTTCGGGTGTTTTGAGCCTGAATTTGAGATATAAACGGGTACAGAAGATGCATGCACATATCGACTTTGGGCACCAAAAATATCGATTTTTAGCATGTTTTGGGCCAATATTTTGAAATTATTCAAGCACTGAGTAGGCATGTACAGATCGCTTCTGGGACCCAAAAATATCGAATTTTCGGGTGTTTTGAGCATGAATTTGGGATGTATACGGGTATAGAAGATGCATACACATATTGACTTTGGGCACCTAAAATATCGATTTTCAGCATGTTTTGGGGCTGTATTTTGAAAATACTCAAACACGGAGTAGGCATGTACAGATCGCTTCTGGGACCCCAGAATATCGAATTTTCGGGTGTTTTTAGCCTGAATTTGAGATATAGAGGGGTACAGAAGATGCATGAACATATCGATTTTAGGCACCCAAAATATCGATTTTTAGCATGTTATTAGCCAATATTTTGAAATTATTCTAACACGGAGTAGGCATATACACATCGCTTCTGGGATCCCAAAATATCAAATTTCCTGGTGTTTTGAGCCTGAATTTGAGATATAAACGGGTGCAGAAGATGCATGCACATATTGACTTTGGGCACCCAAAATATCGATTTTGAGCATGTTTTTAGCCTGTATTATCAAAATACTCTAACACGGAGTAGGCATGTACAGATCGCTTCGGGAACACAAAAATATCGAATTTTCAGGTGTTTTTAGCCTGAATTTGAGATATAAACGGGTACAGAAGATGCATACACATATCGACTTTGGGCACATAAAACATCGATTTTCAGCATGTTTTGGGCCTGTATTTTAAAATTACTCAAACACAGAGTAGGCATGTACAGATCGCTTCTGTGACCCAAAAATATCGAATTTTCGGGTGTTTTGAGCCTGAATTTGGGATATAAACGGGTACAGAAGATGCATACACATATTGACTTTGCGCACCTAAAATATCGATTTTCAGCATGTTTTATGGCCTGTATTTTGAAAGTACTCTAACACGGAGTAGACAAGTACAGATTGCTTCTGGGACCCAAAAATATCGAATTTTCGGGTGTTTTGAGCCTAAATTTGAGATATAAACGGGTATAGAACATGCATGCACGTATCGACTTGGGACACATAAAATATCGATTTTTAGCATGTTTTGACCCTATATTTTGAAAACATTCTAGCAATAAGTAGGCATGTACAGATCACTTCTTGGACCCAAAAATATCGAATTTTCGGGTGTTTTGAGCCTGAATTTGAGATATAAACGGGTACAGAAGATGCATGCACATATCAACTTTAGACACCTAAAATATCGATTTTTAGTATGTTTTGGGCCTCTATTTTGAAAATACTCTAACACGGACTAGACATGTATAGATCGCTTAAGGGACTCAAAAATATTGAATTTTCGGGTGTTTTGAGCCTGAATTTGAGATATAAACGGGTATAGAAGATGGATGCACATATCGACTTTGGGCACCTAAAATATCGATTTTTAGTATGTTTTGAGCCTATATTTTGAAAACATTCTAGCACTGAGTATGCATGTACAGATCGCTTAAGGGACCCAAAAATATTGAATTTTCGGGTGTTTTGAGCCTGAATTTGAGATATAAACGGGTATAGAAGATGGATGCATATATCGACTTTGAGCACCTAAAATATCGATTTTTAGTATGTTTTGGGCCTCTATTTTGAAAATACTCTAACACGGAGTAGACATGTACAGATCGCTTAAGGGACCCAAAAATACCGAATTTTCGGGTGTTTTGAGCTTGAATTTGAGATATTAACGGATACCGAAGATGCATGCACATATCCACTTTATGCACCTAAAATATCGATTTTGAGCATATTTTGGGTCTGTATCTTGAAAACATTCTAGAAAAGAGTAGGCATGTACAAGTCGCTTCAGGGACCAAAAAATATCGAATTTTCGGGTGTCTTGAGTCTGAATTTGAGATATAAACAGGTACAGAAGATGTATGCACATATCGACTTTGGACACCTAAATTATCGATTTTTAGCATGTTTTGAGCCTATATTTTAAAGAAATACACTAACACAGAGTAGGCATGTACAGATCGCTTCTGGGACCCAAAAATATTGAATTTTCGGGTGTTTTGAGCCTGCATTTGAGATATAAACGGGTACAGAAGATGCATGCACATATCCACTTTTTGCACCTAAAATATCGATTTTGAGCATATTTTGGGTCTGTATCTTGAAAACATTCTAGAAAAGAGTAGGCATGTACAAGTCGCTTCAGGGACCAAAAAATATCAAATTTTCGGGTGTCTTGAGTCTGAATTTGAGATATAAACAGGTACAGAAGATGTATGCACATATCGACTTTGGACACCTAAATTATCGATTTTTAGAATGTTTTGAGCCTATATTTTAAAGAAATACACTAACACAGAGTAGGCATGTACAGATCGCTTCTGGGACCCAAAAATATTGAATTTTCGGGTGTTTTGAGCCTGAATTTGAGATATAAACGGGTACAGAAGATGCATGCACATATCGACTTTGGGCCCCAAAAATATCGATTTTTAGCATATTTTGGGCCAATATTTTGAAATTATTCAAGCACTGAGTAGGCATGTACAGATCGCTTCTGGGACCCAAAAATATCGAATTTTCGGGTGTTTTGAGCATGAATTTGGGATGTATACGGGTATAGAAGATGCATACACATATTGACTTTGGGCACCTAAAATATCGATTTTCAGCATGTTTTGGGGCTGTATTTTGAAAATACTCAAACACGGAGTAGGCATGTACAGATCGCTTCTGGGACCCCAAAATATCGAATTTTCGGGTGTTTTTAGCCTGAATTTGAGATATAGAGGGGTACAGAAGATGCATGAACATATCGATTTTAGGCACCCAAAATATCGATTTTTAGCATGTTATTAGCCAATATTTTGAAATTATTCTAACACGTAGTAGGCATATACACATCGCTTCTGGGATCCCAAAATATCAAATTTCCTGGTGTTTTGAGCCTGAATTTGAGATATAAACGGGTGCAGAAGATGCATGCACATATTGACTTTGGGCACCCAAAATATCGATTTTGAGCATGTTTTTAGCCTGTATTATCAAAATACTCTAACACGGAGTAGGCATGTACAGATCGCTTCTGGGACCCAAAAATATTAAATTTTCGGGTGTTTTGAGCCTGAATTTGGGATATAAACGGGTACATAAGATGCATACACATATCGACTTTGGGCACATAAAACATCGATTTTGAGCATGTTTTGGGCCTGTATTTTAAAATTACTCAAACACAGAGTAGGCATGTACAGATCGCTTCTGTGACCCAAAAATATCGAATTTTCGGGTGTTTTGAGCCTGAATTTGGGATATAAACGGGTACAGAAGATGCATACACATATTGACTTTGCGCACCTAAAATATCGATTTTTAGCATGTTTTATGGCCTGTATTTTGAAAGTACTCTAACACGGAGTAGACAAGTACAGATTGCTTCTGGGACCCAAAAATATCGAATTTTCGGGTGTTTTGAGCCTAAATTTGAGATATAAACGGGTACAGAACATGCATGCACGTATCGACTTGGGACACATAAAATATCGATTTTTAGCATGTTTTGACCCTATATTTTGAAAACATTCTAGCAATGAGTAGGCATGTACAGATCACTTCTTGGACCCAAAAATATCGAATTTTCGGGTGTTTTGAGCCTGAATTTGAGATATAAACGGGTACAGAAGATGCATGCACATATCGACTTTAGACACCTAAAATATCGATTTTTAGTATGTTTTGGGCCTCTATTTTGAAAATACTCTAACACGGACTAAACATGTATAGATCGCTTAAGGGACTCAAAAATATTGAATTTTCGGGTGTTTTGAGCCTGAATTTGAGATATAAACGGGTATAGAAGATGGATGCACATATCGACTTTGGGCACCTAAAATATCGATTTTTAGTATGTTTTGAGCCTATATTTTGAAAACATTCTAGCACTGAGTATGCATGTACAGATCGCTTAAGGGACCCAAAAATATTGAATTTTCGGGTGTTTTGAGCCTGAATTTGAGATATAAACGGGTATAGAAGATGGATGCATATATCGACTTTGAGCACCTAAAATATCGATTTTTAGTATGTTTTGGGCCTCTATTTTGAAAATACTCTAACACGGAGTAGACATGTACAGATCGCTTAAGGGACCCAAAAATATTGAATTTTCGGGTGTTTTGAGCATGAATTTGAGATATAAACGGGTATAGAAGATGGATGCACATATCGACTTTGGGCACTTAAAATATCGATTTTTAGTATGTTTTCGGCCTCTATTTTAAAAATACTCTAACACGGAGTAGACATGTACAGATCGCTTTTGGGACCCAAAAATATGGAATTTTCGGGTGTTTTGAGCCTGAATTTGAGATATAAACGGGTACAGAAGATGCATGCACATATCGACTTTTTGCACCTAAAATATCGATTTTGAGCATTTTTTGGGTCTGTATCTTGAAAAAAATCTAGCAAAGAGTAGGCATGTACAGATCGCTTCTGGAACCCAAAAATATCGAATTTTCGGGTGTTTTGAACCTGAATTTGGAATATAGACGGATACAGAAGATGCATGCACATATCGACTTTGGGCACCCAAAATATCGATTTTGAGCATGTTTCGGGCCTATATTTTGAAAACACTCTAACACGGAGTAGGCATGTACAGATCGCTTCGGGGACAAAAAAAATATCGTATTTTCGGGTGTTTTGAGCCTGAAATTGATATATAAAAGGGTACAGAAGATGCATGCAAATATCGACTTTTTGCACCTAAAATATCGATTTTCAGCATGTTTTGGGCCTGTATTTTGAAAATACTCTAACACGGAGTATACATGTACAGATCGCTTAAAGGACACAAAAATATCGATTTTTTTATGTGTTTTGAGCCTCAATTTGAGATTTAAACGGGTACAGAAGATGCATGCACATATCGACTTTGACACCCAAAATATCGATTTTTAGTATGTTTTGGGCGTATAATTTGAAAATATTCTAGCACTGAGTAGGCATGTACAGATCGCTTCTGGGACCCCAAAATATCGAAGTTTCTGGTGTTTCGAACCTGAATTTGGGATATAAACGGGTACAGAAGATTCACGCACATATCGACTTTAGACACCTAAAATATCGATTTATAGCATGTTTTGGGCCTATATTTTAAAAAAACATTCTAGCACTGAGTAGGCATGTATAGATTGCTTAAGGGACCCAAAAATATCGAATTTTCGGAGTTTTGAGCCTGAATTTGAGATATAAACGGGTACAGAAGATGCATGCACATATCGACTTTTTGCACCTAAAATATCGATTTTGAGCATGTTTTGGGTCTGTATCTTGAAAACATTCTAGCAAGGAGTAGTCATGTACAGATCGCTTCTGGGACCCCAAAATATCGAATTTTCTGGTGTTTTGAACCTGAATTAGGGATATACACGGGTACAGAAGATGCATACACATATTGACTTTGGGCACATAAAATATCGATTTTCAGTATGTTTTGGGCCTCTATTTTAAAAACACTCTAACACGGAGTATGCACGTACAGATCGCTTCTGGGACCCAAAAATATTGAATTTTCGGGTGTTTTGAGCCTGAATTTGAGATATAAACGGGTACAGAAGATGCATGCACATATCGACTTTGGGCACCTAAAATATCGATTTTTTGTATGTTTTGGGCCTGTATTTTAAAAATACTCTAACACGGAGTAGACATGTACATATCGCTTTTGGGACCCAAAAATATCGAATTTTCGGGTGTTTTGAGCCTGAATTTGAGATATAACCGGGTACAGAGGATGCATACACAAATTGACTTTGGGCACATAAAATATCGATTTTCAGCATGTTTTGGGCCTGTATTTTAAAAACACTCTAACACGGAGTATGCACGTACAGATCGCTTCTGGGACCTAAAAACATTGAATTTTCGGGTGTTTTTGAGCCTGAATTTGAGATATAAACGGGTACAGAAGATGCATACACATATCGACTTTTTGCACTTAAAATATCGATTTTGAGCATGTTTTGGGTCTGTATCTTGAAAACATTCTAGCAAGGAGTAGGCATGTACAGATCTCTTCTGGGACCCCAAAATATCGAATTTTCTGGTGTTTTGAACCTGAATTAGGGATATACACGGGTACAGAAGATGCATAGACATATTGACTTTGGGCAGCTAAAATATCGATTTTTAGCATGTTTTGGGCCTGTATTTTAAAAACACTCTAACACGGAGTATGCACGTACAGATCGCTTCTGGGACCCAAAAATATTGAATTTTCGGGTGTTTTGAGCCTGAATGTGAGATATAAACGGGTACAGAAGATGCATGCACATATCGACTTTGGGCACCCAAAATATCGATTTTGAGCATATTTTGGGCCTGTATTTTTAAAATACTCTAACACGGAATAGACACGTACAGATCGCTCCTGCGACACAAAAATATCAAAATTTTGGGTGTTTTGAGCCTGAATTTGAGATATAAACGGGTACAGAATATGCATGCACATATCGACTTTGTGCACCCAAAATATCGATTTTTAGCATGTTCTGAGCCTCTATTTTGAAAACATTCTAGCACTGAGTAGGCATGTACAGATCGTTTCTGGGACCAAAAAATATTGAATTTTCGGGTATTTTGAGCCTGAATTTGAGATATAACCGTTTACAGAGAATGCATACACATATTGACTTTGTGCACCTAAAATATCTATTTTCAGCATGTTTTGGGCATGCATTTTAAAAACACTCTAACACGGAGTATGCATGTACAGATCGCTTCTGGGACATAAAAATATCGAATTTTCGGAGTTTTGAGCCTGAATTTGAGATGTAACCGGGTACAGAGGATGCATACACATATTGACTTTGGGCACATAAAATATCGATTTTCAGCATGTTTTGGGCCTGTATTTTAAAAACAATCTAACACGGGGTATGCACGTACAGATCGCTTCTGGGACCCAAAAACATTGAATTTTCGGGTGTTTTGAGCCTGAATTTGAGATATAAACGGGTACAGAAGATGCATGCACATATCGACTTTGGTCACCTAAAATATCGATTTTTAATATGTTTTGGGCCTGTATTTTAAAAATACTCTAACACGGAGTAGACATGTACAGATCGCTTTTGGGACCTAAAAATATCGAATTTTCGGGTGTTTTGACCCTGAATTTGAGATATAAACGGGTACAGAAGATGCATACACATACTGACTTTGGGCAGCTAAAATATCTATTTTCAGCATGTTTTAGGCCTGTATTTTAAAAATACTCTAACACGGAGTATGCATGTACAGATGGCTTTTGGGACCAAAAAATATCGAATATTCGGGTGTTTTGAGTCTGAATTTGAGACATAAACGGGTACAGAAGATGCATGCACATATCGACTTTGGGCACCCAAAATATCGATTTTGAGCATATTTTGGGTCTATATTTTTAAAACACTCTAACACGGAATAGACACGTACAGATCGCTCCTGAGACACAAAAATATCGAATTTTTGGGTGTTTTGATCCTGAATTTGAGATATAAACGGGTACAGAAGATGCATGCACATATCGACTTAGGGCACCCAAAATATCGACTTTAAGCATATTCTGAGCCTCTATTTTGAAAACATTCTAGCACTGAGTAGGCATGTACAGATCGTTTCTGGGACCCCAAAATATTGAATTTTCGGGTGTTTTGAGCCTGAATTTGAGATATAACCGGGTATAGAGTATGCATACACATATTGACTTTGTGCACCTAAAATATCAATTTTCAGCATGTTTTGGGCCTGCATTTTAAAAACACTCTAACACGGAGTATGCATGTACAGATCGCTTCTGGGACATAAAAATATCGAATTTTCGTAGTTTTGAGCGTGAATTTGATATATAACCGGGTACAGAAGATTCATTCACATATCGACTTTGGGCACCTATAATATCGATTTTGATCATCTTTTGGGCCTGTATTTTGAAAATACTCAAACACGGTGTAGACATGTACAGATCGCTTCTTGGACACAAAAATATCGGTTTTTTTGGGTGTTTTGAGCCTGAATTTGAGATATAAACGGGTACAGAAGATGCATGCACATATCGACTTTGGCACCCAAAATATCGATTTTTAGTATGTTTTGGGCGTATAATTTGAAAATATTCTAGCACTGAGTAGGCATGTACAGATCGCTTCTGGGACCCAAAAATATCGAATTTTCGGGGGTTTTGAGCCAGAATTTGGGATATAACCGGGTACAGAGGATACATGCACATATCGACTTTTTGCACCTAAAATATCGATTTTGATCATGTTTTGGGTCTGTATCTTGAAAAAATTCTAGCAAGGAGTAGGCATGTACAGATCGCTTCTGGGACCCAAAAATATCGAATTTTTGGGTGTTTTGAACCTGAATTTGGGATATAGACGGATACAGAAGAAGCATGCACATATCGACTTTGGGCACCTAAAATATCGATTTTGAGCATGTTTTGGGCCTGTATTTTGCAAATACTCTAACACGGAGTAGGCATGTACAGATCGCTTCGGGGACCCAAAAATTTTGAATTTTCGGTGTTTTGAGACTGAATTGGAGATATAAACGGGTACAGAAAATGCAAGCACTTTTCGACTTTTTGTACCTAAAATATCGATTTTAAGCATGTTTTGGGTCTGTATCTTCAAAACATTCTAGCAAGAAGTAGGCATGTACAGATTGCTTCTGGGACCCAAAAATATCGAATTTTCGAGTGTTTTGAACCTGAATTTGGGATATAGACGATTACAGAAGATGCATACACATATTGACTTTGGGCACTTAAAATATCGATTTTGAGCATGTTTTGGGCCTGTATTTTGAAAATACTTTAACACGGAGTACGCATGTACAGATCGCTTCGGGGATCCAAAAATATTGAATTTTCGGGAGTTTTGACCCTGAATTTGAGATATAACCGGGTACAGAGAATGCATACACATATTGACTTTGTGCACCTAACATATGAATTTTCAGCATGTTTTGGGCCTGCATTTTAAAAACACTCTAACACGGAGTATGCATGTACAGATCGCTTCTGGGACACAAAAATATCAAAATTTCGGAGTTTTGAGCCTGAATTTGAGATATAACCGGGTACAGAGGATGCATACACATATTGACTTTGGGCACATAAAATATCGATTTTCAGCATGTTTTGGGCCTGTATTTTGAAAATACTCTAACACGGAGTACGCATGTACAGATCGCTTCGGGGACCCAAAAATATCGAATTTTCGGTGTTTTGAGCCTGAATTTGAGATATAAACGGGTACAGAAAATGCATGCACATATCGACTTTTTGCATTTAATATATCGATTTTTAGTATGTTTTGGGCCTGTATTTTAAAAATACTCTAACACGGAATAGACATGTACAGATCGCTTTTGGGACCTAAAAATATCGAATTTTCGGGTGTTTTGACCCTGAATTTGAGATATAAACGGGTACAGAAGATGCATACACATATTGACTTTGGGCAGCTAAAATATCTTTTTTCAGCATGTTCTAGGCCTGTATTTTAAAAATACTCTAACACGGAGTATGCATGTACAGATGGCTTTTGGGACCCAAAAATATCGAATATTCGGGTGTTTTGAGTCTGAATTTGAGACATAAACGAGTACTGAAGATTCATGCACATATCGACTTTGGGCACCTATAATATCGATTTTGAGCATCTTTTGGGCCTGTATTTTGAAAATACTCAAACACGGTTTAGACATGTACAGATCGCTTCTGGGACACAAAAATATCGATTTTTTTGGGTGTTTTGAGCCTGAATTTGAGATATAAACGGGTACAGAAGATGAATTCACATATCGACTTTGGCACCCAAAATATCGATTTTTAGTATGTTTTGGGCGTATAATTTGAAAATATTCTAGCACTGAGTAGGCATGTACAGATCGCTTCTGGGACACAAAAATATCGAATTTTCGGGGGTTTTGAGCCAGAATTTGGGATATAACCGGGTACAGAGGATACATGCACATATCGACTTTTTGCACATAAAATATCGATTTTGATCATGTTTTGGGTCTGTATCTTGAAAAAATTCTAGCAAGGAGTAGGCATGTACAGATCGCTTCTGGGACCCAAAAATATCGAATTTTTGGGTGTTTTGAACCTGAATTTGGGATATAGACGGATACAGAAGAAGCATGCACATATCGACTTTGGGCACCTAAAATATCGATTTTGAGCATGTTTTGGGCCTGTATTTTGCAAATACTCTAACACGGAGTAGGCATGTACAGATGGCTTTTGGGACCCAAAAATATCGAATTTTCGGTGTTTTAAGCCTGAATTTGAGATATAAACGGGTACAGAAAATGCAAGCACTTTTCGACTTTTTGCACCTAAAATATCGATTTTAAGCATATTTTGGGCCTGTATTTTTAAGATACTCTAACACCCAATAGACACGTACAGATCGCTCCTGGGACACAAAAATATCGAATTTTTGGGTGTTTTGAGCCTGAATTTGAGATATAAACGGGTACAGAATATGCATGCACATATCGACTTTGGGCACCCAAAATATCGATTTTAAGCATGTTTTGGGTCTGTATCTTCAAAACATTCTAGCAAGAAGTAGGCATGTACAGATTGCTTCTGGGACCCAAAAATATCGAATTTTCGAGTGTTTTGAACCTTAATTTGGGATATAGACGGTTACAGAAGATGCATGCACATATCGACTTTGGGCACCCAAAATATCGATTTTTAGCATGTTCTGAGCCTCTATTTTGAAAACATTCTAGCACTGAGTAGGCATGTACAGATCGTTTCTGGGACCCAAAAATATTGAATTTTCGGGTGTTTTGAGCCTGAATTTGAGATATAACCGGGTACAGAGAATGCATACACATATTGACTTTGTGCACCTAACATATCAATTTTCAGCATGTTTTGGGCCTGCATTTTAAAAACACTCTAACACGGAGTAAGCATGTACAGATCGCTTCTGGGACACAAAAATATCAAATTTTCGGAGTTTTGAGCCTGAATTTGATATATAACCGGGTACAGAGGATGCATACACATATTGACTTTGGGCACATAAAATATCGATTTTCAGCATGTTTTGGGCCTGTATTTTAAAAACACTCTAACACGGAGTATTCACGTACAGATCGCTTCTGGGACCCAAAAACATTGAATTTTCGGGTGTTTTAAGCCTGAATTTGAGATATAAACGGGTACAGAAGATGCATGCACATATCGACTTTGGGCACCTATAATATCGATTTTGAGCATCTTTTGGGCCTGTATTTTGAAAATACTCAAACACGGTGTAGACATGTACAGATCGCTTCTGAGACACAAAAATATCGATTTTTTTGGGTGTTTTGAGCCTGAATTTGAGATATAAACGGGTACAGAAGATGCATGCAGATATCGACTTTGGCACCCAAAATATCGATTTTTAGTATGTTTTGGGCGTATAATTTGAAAATATTCTAGCACTGAGTAGGCATGTACAGATCGCTTCTGGGACCCAAAAATATCGAATTTTCGGGGGTTTTGAGCCAGAATTTGGGATATAACCGGGTACAGTGGATGCATGCACATATCGACTTTTTGCACCTAAAATATCGATTTTGAGCATGTTTTGGGTCTGTATCTTGAAAAAATTCTAGCAAGGAGTAGGCATGTACAGATCACTTCTGGAACCCAAAAATATCGAATTTTTGGGTGTTTTGAACCTGAATTTGGGATATAGACGGATACAGAAGATGCATGCACATATCGACTTTGGGCACCTAAAATATCGATTTTGAGCATGTTTTGGGCCTGTATTTTGAAAATACTCTAACACGGACTATGCACGTACAGATCGATTCTGGGACCCAAAAATATTGAATTTTCGGGTGTTTTGAGCCTTAATTTGAGATATAAACGGGTACAGAAGATGCATGCATATATCGACTTTGGGCACCTAAAATATCGATTTTTAGTATGTTTTGGGCCTGTATTTTAAAAATACTCTAACACGGAGTAGACATGTACAGATCGCTTAAGGGACACAAAAATATCGAATTTTCGGGTGTTTTGAGCATGAATTTAAGATATAAACGGGTACAGAAGATACATACACATATTGACTTTGGGCAGCTAAAATATCGATTTTCAGCATGTTTTAGGCCTGTATTTTAAAAATACTCTAACACGGAGTATGCATGTACAGATCGCTTTTGGGACCTAAAAATATCGAATATTCGAGTGTTTTGAGTCTGAATTTGAGACATAAACGGGTACAGAAGATGCATGCATATATCGACTTTGGGCACCCAAAATATCGATTTTGAGCATATTTTGGGCCTGTATTTTTAAAATACTCTAACACGGAGTAGACACGTACAGATCGCTTCTGGGACACAAAAATATCGATTTTTTGGGTGTTTTGAGCCTGAATTTGAGATATAAACGGGTACAGAAGATGCATGCACATATCGACTTTGGGCACCCAAAATATTGATTTTTAGCATGTTCTGAGCCTCTATTTTGAAAACATTCTAGCACTGAGTAGGCATGTACAGATCGCTTCTGGAACCCAAAAATATTGAATTTTTGGGTGTTTTGAGCCTGAATTTAAGATATAACCGGGTACAGAGAATGCATACACATATTGACTTTGTGCACCTAAAATATCAATTTTCAGCATGTTTTGATCTTTCATTTTAAAAACACTCTAACACGGAGTATGCATGTGGAGATCGCTTCTGGGACACATAAATATCGAATTTTCGGAGTTTTTAGCCTGAATTTGAGATATAAACGAGTACAGAAGATGCATGCACATATCGACTTTTTGCACCTAAAATATCGATTTTGAGCATGTTTTGGGTCTGTATCTTGAAAACTTTCTAGCAAGAAGTAGGCATGTACAGATCGCTTCTGGGACCCCAAAATATCGAATTTTATGGTGTTTTGAACCTGAATTTGGGATATAGACGGATACAGAAGATGCATGCACATATCGACTTTGGGCACCTAAAATATCAATTTTGAGCATGTTTTGGGCCTGTATTTTGAAAATACTCTAACACGGAGTAGGCATGTACAGATCGCTTCGGGGACCGAAAATTATCGAATTTTCGGGTGTTTTGAACCTGAATTTGAGATAGAGACGGGTACAGAAGATGCATACACATATTGACTTTGGGCAGCTAAAATATCGATTTTCAGCATGTTTTGAGCCTGTATTTTGAAAATACTCTAACACGGAGTATGCATGTACTGATCGCTTAAGGGACACAAAAATATCGATTTTTTTATGTGTTATGAGCCTGAATTTGAGATTTAAACGGGTACAGAAGATGCATGCACATATCGACTTTGACACCCAAAATATCGATTTTTAGTATGTTTTGGGCGTATAATTTGAAAATATTCTAGCACTGAGTAGGCATGTACAGATCGCTTCTGGGACCCCAAAATATCGAAGTTTCTGGTATTTTGAACCTTAATTTGGGATATAAACGGGTACAGAAGATGCATGCATATATCGACTTTAGATACCTAAAATATCGATTTATAGCATGTTTTTGGCCTGTATTTGAAAAACATTATAGCACTGAGTAGGCATGTATAGATTGCTTAAGGGACCCAAAAATATCGAATTTTCGGAGTTTTGAGCCTGAATTTGAGATATAAACGGGTACAGAAGATGCATTCACATATTGACTTTTTGCACCTAAAATATCGATTTTGAGCATGTTTTGGGTCTGTATCTTGAAAACATTCTAGCAAGGAGTAGGCATGTACAGATCGCTTCTGGGACCCCAAAATATCGAATTTTCTGGTGTTTTGAACCTGAATTAGGGATATACACGGGTAAAGAAGATGCATACACATATTGACTTTGGGCACATAAAATATCGATTTTGAGTATGTTTTGGGCCTGTATTTTGAAAATACTCTAACACGGAGTACGCATGTACAGATCGCTTCGGGTACCCAAAAATATCGAATTTTCGGCGTTTTGAGCCTGAATTTGAGATATAAACGGGTACAGAAGATGCATACACATATTGACTTTGGGCAGCTAAAATATCGATTTTAAGCATGTTTTAGGCCTGTATTTTAAAAATACTCTAACACGGAGTATGCATGTACAGATGGCTTTTGGGACCCAAAAATATCGAATATTCGGGTGTTTTGAGTCTGAATTTGAGACATAAACTGGTACAGAAGATGCATGCACATATCGACTTTGGGCACCCAAAATATCGATTTTGAGCATATTTTGGGCCTGTATTTTTAAAATACTCTAACACCCAATAGAAACGTACAGATCGCTCCTGGGACACAAAAATATCGAATTTTTGGGTGTTTTGAGCCTGAATTTGAGATATAAACGGGTACAGAATATGCATGCACATATCGACTTTGGGCACCCAAAATATCGATTTTATGCATGTTTTGGGTCTGTATCTTCAAAACATTCTAGCAAGAAGTAGGCATGTACAGATTGCTTCTGGGACCCAAAAATATCAAATTTTCGAGTGTTTTGAACCTTAATTTGGGATATAGACGGTTACAGAAGATGCATACACATATTGACTTTGGGCACTTAAAATATCGATTTTGAGCATGTTTTGGGCCTGTATTTTGAAAATACTCTAACACAGAGTACGCATGTACAGATCGCTTCGGGGACCCAAAAATATCGAATTTTTGGGTGTTTTGAGCCTGAATTTGAGATATAAACGGGTACAGAAGATGCATGCACATATCGACTTTGGGCACCCAAAATATCGATTTTTAGCATGTTCTGAGCCTCTATTTTGAAAACATTCTAGCACTGAGTAGGCATGTACAGATAGTTTCTGGGACCCAAAAATATTGAATTTTCGGGTGTTTTGAGCCTGAATTTGAGATATAACCGGGTACAGAGAATGCATACACATATTGACTTTGTGCACCTAACATATCAATTTTCAGCATGTTTTGGGCCTGCATTTTAAAAACACTCTAACACGGAGTATGCATGTACAGATCGCTTCTGGGACACAAAAATATCAAATTTTCGGAGTTTTGAGCCTGAATTTGAGATATAAACGGGTACAGAGGATGCATACACATATTGACTTTGGGCACATAAAATATCGATTTTCAGCATGTTTTGGGCCTGTTTTTTGAAAATACTCTAACACGGAGTACGCATGTACAGATCGCTTCGGGGACCCAAAAATATCGAATTTTCGGTGTTTTGAGCCTGAATTTAAGATATAAACGGGTACAGAAAATGCATGCACATATCGACATTTTGCATTTAATATATCGATTTTTAGTATGTTTTGGGCCTGTATTTTAAAAATACTCTAACACGGAGTAGACATGTACAGATCGCTTTTGGGACCTAAAAATATCGAATTTTCGGGAGTTTTGACCCTGAATTTGAGATATAAACGGGTACAGAAGATGCATACACATATTGACTTTGGGCAGCTAAAATATCTATTTTCAGCATGTTTTAGGCCTGTATTTTAAAAATACTCTAACACGGAGTATGCATGTACAGATGGCTTTTGGGACCCAAAAATATCGAATATTCGGGTGTTTTGAGTCTGAATTTGAGACATAAACGGGTACAGAAGATACATGCACATATCGACTTTGGGCACCCAAAATATCGATTTTGAGCATATTTTGGGTCTATATTTTTTAAAACACTCTAACACGTAATAGACACGTACAGATCGCTCCTGGGACACAAAAATATCGAATTTTTGGGTGTTTTGAGCCTGAATTTGAGATATAAACGGGTACAGAAGATGCATGCACATATCGACTTAGGGCACCCAAAATATCGACTTTAAGCATGTTCTGAGCCTCTATTTTGAAAACATTCTAGCACTGAGTAGACATGTACAGATCGTTTCTGGGACCCAGAAATATCGAATATTCGGGTGTTTTGAGTCTGAATTTGAGACATAAACGGGTACAGAAGATGCATGCATATATCGACTTTGGGCACCCAAAATATCGATTTTGAGCATATTTTGGGCCTGTATTTTTAAAATACTCTAACACGGAGTAGACACGTACAGATCGCTTCTGGGACACAAAAATATCGATTTTTTGGGTGTTTTGAGCCTGAATTTGAGATATAAACGGGTACAGAAGATGCATGCACATATCGACTTTGGGCACCCAAAATATTGATTTTTAGCATGTTCTGAGCCTTTATTTTGAAAACATTCTAGCACTGAGTAGGCATGTACAGATCGCTTCTGGGACCCAAAAATATTGAATTTTTGGGTGTTTTGAGCCTGAATTTAAGATATAACCGGGTACAGAGTATGCATACACATATTGACTTTATGCACCTAAAATATCAATTTTCAGCATGTTTTGGGCCTGCATTTTAAAAACACTCTAACACGGAGTATGCATGTACAGATCGCTTCTGGGACATAAAAATATCGAATTTTCGTAGTTTTGAGCGTGAATTTGATATATAACCGGGTACAGAGGATGCATACACATATTGACTTTGAGAACATAAAATATCGATTTTCAGCATGTTTTGGGCCTTTATTTTAAAAATACTCTAACACGGAGTATGCACGTACAGATCGCTTCTGGGACCCAAAAACATTGAATTTTCGGGTGTTTTGAGCCTGAATTTGAGATATAAACGGGTACAGAAGATGCATGCACAAATCGACTTTGGGCACCTATAATATCGATTTTGAGCATCTTTTGGGCCTGTATTTTGAAAATACTCAAACACGGTGTAGACATGTACAGATCGCTTCTGGGACACAAAAATATCGATTTTTTTGGGTGTTTTGAGCCTGAATTTGAGATATAAACGGGTACAGAAGATGCATGCACATATCGACTTTAGCACCCAAAATATCGATTTTTAGTATGTTTTGGGCGTATAATTTGAAAATACTCTAGCACTGAGTAGGCATGTACAGATCGATTCTGGGACCCAAAAATATCGAATTTTCGGGGGTTTTGAGCCAGAATTTGGGATATAACCGGGTACAGAGGATACATGCACATATCGACTTTTTGCACCTAAAATATCGATTTTGATCATGTTTTGGGTCTGTATCTTGAAAAAATTCTAGCAAGGAGTAGGCATGTACAGATCGCTTCTGGGACCCAAAAATATCGAATTTTTGGGTGTTTTGAACCTGAATTTGGGATATAGACGGATACAGAAGAAGCATGCACATATCGACTTTGGGCACCTAAAATATCGATTTTGAGCATGTTTTGGGCCTGTATTTTGCAAATACTCTAACACGGAGTAGGCATGTACAGATCGCTTCGAGGACCCAAAAATATCGAATTTTCGGAGTTTTGAGCGTGAATTTGAGATATAAACGGGTACAGAAAATGCAAGCACTTTTCGACTTTTTGCACCTAAAATATCGATTTTAAGCATATTTTGGGTCTGTATCTTCAAAACATTCTAGCAAGAAGTAGGCATGTACAGATTGCTTCTGGGACTTAAAAATATCGAATTTTCGAGTGTTTTGAACCTGAATTTGGGATATAGACGGTTACAGAGGATGCATACACATATTGACTTTGGGCACTTAAAATATCGATTTTGAGCATGTTTTGGGCCTGTAATTTGAAAATACTCTAACACGGAGTACGCATGTACAGATCGCTTCGGGTACCCAAAAATATCGAATTTTCGGTGTTTTGAGCCTGAATTTGAGATATAAACGGGTACAGAAGATGCATACACATATTGACTTTGGGCAGCTAAAATATCGATTTTAAGCATGTTTTAGGCCTGTATTTTAAAAATAATCTAACACGGAGTATGCATGTACAGATGGCTTTTGGGACCCAAAAATATCGAATATTCGGGTGTTTTGAGTCTGAATTTAAGACATAAACTGGTACAGAAGATACATGCACATATCGACTTTGGGCACCCAAAATATCGATTTTGAGCATATTTTGGGCCTGTATTTTTAAAATACTCTAACACCCAATAGACACGTACAGATCGCTCCTGGGACACAAAAATATCGAATTTTTGGGTGTTTTGATCCAGAATTTGAGATATAACCGGGTACAGAGGATGCATACACATATTGACTTTGGGCACATAAAATATCGATTTTTAGCATGTTTTGGGCCTGTATTTTGAAAATACTCTAACACGGAGTACGCATGTACAGATCGCTTCGGGGACCCAAAAATATCGAATTTTCGGTGTTTTGAGCCGGAATTTGAGATATAAACGGGTACAGAAAATGCATGCACATATCGACTTTTTGCAATTAATATATCGATTTTTAGTATGTTTTGGGCCTGTATTTTAAAAATACTCTAACACGGAGTAGACATGTACAGATCGCTTTTGGGACCTAAAAATATCGAATTTTCGGGTGTTTTGACCCTGAATTTGAGATATAACCGGGTACAGAGAATGCATACACATATTGACTTTGTGCACCAAACATATCAATTTTCAGCATGTTTTGGGCCTGCATTTTAAAAACACTCTAACACGGAGTATGCATGTACAGATCGCCACTGGAACACAAAAATATCAAATTTTCGGAGTTTTGAGCCTGAATTTGAGATATAACCGGGTACAGAGGATGCATACACATATTGACTTTGGGCACATAAAATATCGATTTTCAGCATGTTTTGGGCCTGTATTTTGAAAATACTCTAACACGGAGTACGTATGTACAGATCGCTTCGGGGACCCAAAAATATCGAATTTTCGGTGTTTTGAGCCTGAATTTGAGATATAAACGGGTACAGAAGATGCATGCACATATCGACTTTGGGCACCCAAAATATCGATTTTGAGCATATCTTGGGTCTATATTTTTAAAACACTCTAACACGTAATAGACACGTACAGATCGCTCCTGGGACACAAAAATATCGATTTTTTGGGTGTTTTGAGCCTGAATTTGAGATATAAATGGGTACAGAAGATGCATGCACATATCTACTTAGGTCACCCAAAATATCGACTTTAAGCATGTTCTGAGCCTTTATTTTGAAAACATTCTAGCACTGAGTAGGCATGTACAGATCGTTTCTGGGACCCAAAAATATTGAATTTTCGGGTGTTTTGAGCCTGAATTTGAGATATAACCGGGTACAGAGTATGCATACACATATTGACTTTGTGCACCTAAAATATCAATTTTCAGCATGTTTTGGGCCTGCATTATAAAAACACTCTAACACGGAGTATGCATGTATAGATCGCTTCTGGGACATAAAAATATCTAATTTTCGTAGTTTTGAGCGTGAATTTGATATATAACCGGGTACAGAGGATGCATACACATATTGACTTTGGGCACATAAAATATCGATTTTCAGCATGTTTTGGGCCTGTATTTTAAAAACACTCTAACACGGAGTATTCACGTACAGATCGCTTCTGGGACCCAAAAACATTGAATTTTCGGGTGTTTTAAGCCTGAATTTGAGATATAAACGGGTACAGAAGATGCATGCACATATCGACTTTGGGCACCTATAATATCGATTTTGAGCATCTTTTGGGCCTGTATTTTGAAAATACTCAAACACGGTGTAGACATGTACAGATCGCTTCTGAGACACAAAAATATCGATTTTTTTAGGTGTTTTGGGCCTGAATTTGAGATATAAACGGGTACAGAGGATGCATGCACATTTCGACTTTTTGCACCTAAAATATCGATTTTGAGCATGTTTTGGGTCTGTATCTTGAAAAAATTCTAGCAAGGAGTAGGCATGTACAGATCACTTCTGGGACCCAAAAATATCGAATTTTTGGGTGTTTTGAACCTGAATTTGGGATATAGACGGATACAGAAGATGCATGCACATATCGACTTTGGGCACCTAAAATATCGATTTTGAGCATGTTTTGGGCCTGTATTTTGAAAATACTCTAACACGGAGTATGCACGTACAGATCGATTCTGGGACCCAAAAATATTGAATTTTCTGGTGTTTTGAGCCTTAATTTGAGATATAAACGGGTACAGAAGATGCATGCACATATCGACTTTGGTCACCTAAAATATCGATTTTTAGTATGTTTTGGGCCTGTATTTTAAAAATACTCTAACACGGAGTAGACATGTACAGATCGCTTAAGGGACACATAAATATCGAATTTTCGGGTGTTTTGAGCCTGAATTTAAGATATAAACGGGTACAGAAGATACTTACACATATTGACTTTGGGCAGCTAAAATATCGATTTTCAGCATGTTTTAGGCCTGTATTTTAAAAATACTCTAACACGGAGTATGCATGTACAGATCGCTTTTGGGACACAAAAATATCGAATATTCGAGTGTTTTGAGTCTGAATTTGAGACATAAACGGGTACAGAAGATGCATGCATATATCGACTTTGGGCACCCAAAATATCGATTTTGAGCATATTTTGGGCCTGTATTGTTAAAATACTCTAACACGGAGTAGACACGTACAGATCGCTTTTGAGACACAAAAATATCGATTTTTTGGGTGTTTTGAACCTGAATTTGAGATATAAACGGGTACAGAAGATGCATGCACATATCGACTTTGGGCACCCAAAATATTGATTTTTAGCATGTTCTGAGCCTCTATTTTGAAAACATTCTAGCACTGAGTAGGCATGTACAGATCGCTTCTGGGACCCAAAAATATTGAATTTTTGGGTGTTTGGGCCTGAATTTAAGATATAACCGGGTACAGAGAATGCATACACATATTGACTTTGTGCACCTAAAATATCAATTTTCAGCATGTTTTGATCTTGCATTTTAAAAACACTCTAACACAGAGTATGCATGTACAGATCGCTTCTGGGACACATAAATATCGAATTTTCGGAGTTTTTAGCCTGAATTTGAGATATAAACGAGTACAGAAGATGCATGCACATATCGACTTTTTGCACCTAAAATATCGATTTTGAGCTTGTTTTGGGTCTGTATCTTGAAAACTTTCTAGCAAGAAGTAGGCATGTACAGATCGCTTCTGGGACCCCAAAATATCGAATTTTCTGGTGTTTTGAACCTGAATTTGGGATATAGACGGATACAGAAGATGCATGCACATATCGACTTTGGGCACCTAAAATATCGATTTTGAGCATGTTTTGGGCCTGTATTTTGAAAATACTCTAACACGGAGTAGGCATGTACAGATCGCTTCGGGGACCGAAAATTATCGAATTTTCGGGTGTTTTGAACCTGAATTTGAGATAGAGACGGGTACAGAAGATGCATACACATATTGACTTTGGGCAGCTAAAATATCGATTTTCAGCATGTTTTTGGCCTGTATTTTGAAAATACTCTAACACGGAGTATGCATGTACCGATCGCTTAAGGGACACAAAAATATCGATTTTTTTATGTGTTTTGAGCCTGAATTTGAGATTTAAACGGGTACAGAAGATGCATGCACATATCGACTTTGACACCCAAAATATCGATTTTTAGTATGTTTTGGGCGTATAATTTGAAAATATTCTAGCACTGAGTAGGCATGTACACATCGCTTCTGGGACCCCAAAATATCGAAGTTTCTGGTGTTTTGAACCTGAATTTGGGATATAAACGGGTACAGAAGATGCATGCATATATCGACTTTAGACACCTAAAATATCGATTTATAGCATGTTTTGGGCCTGTAGTTTAAAAACATTATAGCACTGAGTAGGCATGTATAGATTGCTTAAGGGACCCAAAAATATCGAATTTTCGGAGTTTTGAGCCTGAATTTGAGATATAAACGGGTACAGAAGATGCATGCACATATCGACTTTTTGCACTTAAAATATCGATTTTGAGCATGTTTTGGGTCTGTATCTTGAAAACATTCTAGCAAGGAGTAGGCATGTACAGATCTCTTCTGGGACCCCAAAATATCGAATTTTCTGGTGTTTTGAAACTGAATTAGGGATATACACGGGTACAGAAGATGCATACACATATTGACTTTGGGCACATAAAATATCGATTTTCAGCATGTTTTGGGCCTGTATTTTAAAAACACTCTAACACGGTGTATGCACGTACAGATCGCTTCTGGGACCCAAAAATATTGAATTTTCGGGTGTTTTGAGCCTGAATGTGAGATATAAACGGGTACAGAAGATGCATGCACATATAGACTTTGGGCACCTAAAATATCGATTTTTAGTATGTTTTGGGCCTGTATTTTAAAAATACTCTAACACGGAGTAGACATGTACAGATCGCTTTTGGGACCCAAAAATATCGAATTTTCGGGTGTTTTGAGCCTGAATTTGAGATATAAACGGGTACAGAAGATGCATACACATATTGACTTTGGGCAGCTAAAATATCGATTTTCAGCATGTTTTTGGCCTGTATTTTAAAAATACTCTAACACGGAGTATGCATGTACAGATGGCTTTTGGGACACAAAAATATCGAATATTCGGGTGTTTTGAGTCTGAATTTGAGACATAAACGGGTACAGAAGATGCATGCACAAATCGACTTTGGGCACCCAAAATATCGATTTTGAGCATATTTTGGGCCTGTATTTTTAAAATACTCTAACACCCAATAGACACGTACAGATCGCTCCTGGGACACAAAAATATCGAATTTTTTAGTGTTTTGAGCCTGAATTTGAGATATAAACGGGTACAGAATATGCATGCACATATCGACTTTGGGCACCCAAAATATCGATTTTTAGCATGTTCTGAGCCTCTATTTTGAAAATACTCTAACACGGAGTATGCATGTACAGATCGCTTCTGGGACACAAAAATATCGAAGTTTCTGGTGTTTTGAACCTGAATTTGGGATATAAACGGGTACAGAAGATGCATGCATATATCGACTTTAGACACCTAAAATATCGATTTATAGCATGTTTTTGGCCTGTAGTTTAAAAACATTATAGCACTGAGTAGGCATGTATAGATTGCTTAAGGGACCCAAAAATATCGAATTTTCGGAGTTTTGAGCCTGAATTTGAGATATAAACGGGTACAGAAGATGCATGCACATATCGACTTTTTGCACTTAAAATATCGATTTTGAGCATGTTTTGGGTCTGTATCTTGAAAACATTCTAGCAAGGAGTAGGCATGTACAGATCTCTTCTGGGACCCCAAAATATCGAATTTTCTGGTGTTTTGAACCTGAATTAGGGATATACACGGGTACAGAAGATGCATACACATATTGACTTTGGGCACATAAAATATCGATTTTCAGCATGTTTTGGGCCTGTATTTTAAAAACACTCTAACACGGTGTATGCACGTACAGATCGCTTCTGGGACCCAAAAATATTGAATTTTCGGGTGTTTTGAGCCTGAATGTGAGATATAAACGGGTACAGAAGATGCATGCACATATAGACTTTGGGCACCTAAAATATCGATTTTTAGTATGTTTTGGGCCTGTATTTTAAAAATACTCTAACACGGAGTAGACATGTACAGATCGCTTTTGGGACCCAAAAATATCGAATTTTCGGGTGTTTTGAGCCTGAATGTGAGATATAAACGGGTACAGAAGATGCATGCACATATAGACTTTGGGCACCTAAAATATCGATTTTTAGTATGTTTTGGGCCTGTATTTTAAAAATACTCTAACACGGAGTAGACATGTACAGATCGCTTTTGGGACCCAAAAATATCGAATTTTCGGGTGTTTTGAGCCTGAATTTGAGATATAAACGGGTACAGAAGATGCATACACATATTGACTTTGGGCAGCTAAAATATCGATTTTCAGCATGTTTTTGGCCTGTATTTTAAAAATACTCTAACACGGAGTATGCATGTACAGATGGCTTTTGGGACACAAAAATATCGAATATTCGGGTGTTTTGAGTCTGAATTTGAGACATAAACGGGTACAGAAGATGCATGCACAAATCGACTTTGGGCACCCAAAATATCGATTTTGAGCATATTTTGGGCCTGTATTTTTAAAATACTCTAACACCCAATAGACACGTACAGATCGCTCCTGGGACACAAAAATATCGAATTTTTTAGTGTTTTGAGCCTGAATTTGAGATATAAACGGGTACAGAATATGCATGCACATATCGACTTTGGGCACCCAAAATATCGATTTTTAGCATGTTCTGAGCCTCTATTTTGAAAACACTCTAACACGGAGTATGCATGTACAGATCGCTTCTGGGACACAAAAATATCAAATTTTTGGAGTCTTGAGCCTGAATTTGAGATATAACCGGGTACAGAGGATGCATACACATATTGACTTTGGGCACATAAAATATCGATTTTCAGCATGTTTTGGGCCTGTATTTTAAAAACAATCTAACACGGGGTATGCACGTACAGATCGCTTCTGGAACCCAAAAACATTGAATTTTCGGGTGTTTTGAGCCTGAATTTGAGATATAAACGGGTACAGAAGATGCATGCACATATCGACTTTGGGCACCTAAAATATCGATTTTTAGTATGTTTTGGGCCTGTATTTTAAAAATACTCTAACACGGAGTAGACATGTACAGATCGCTTTTGGGACCTAAAAATATCGAATTTTCGGGTGTTTTGACCCTGAATTTGAGATATAAACGGGTACAGAAGATGCATACACATATTGACTTTGGGCAGCTAAAATATCTATTTTCAGCATGTTTTAGGCCTGTATTTTAAAAATACTCTAACACGGAGAATGCATGTACAGATGGCTTTCGGGACCCAAAAATATCGAATATTCGGGTGTTTTGAGTCTGAATTTGAGATATAAACGGGTACAGAAGATGCATGCACATATCGACTTTGGGCACCCAAAATATCGATTTTGAGCATATTTTGGGTCTATATTTTTAAAACACTCTAACACGGAATAGACACGTACAGATCGCTCCTGGGACACAAAAATATCGAATTTTTGGGTGTTTTGAGCCTGAATTTGAGATATAAACGGGTACAGAAGATGCATGCACATATCGACTTAGGGCACCCAAAATATCGACTTTAAGCATGTTCTGAGCCTCTATTTTGAAAACATTCTAGCACTGAGTAGGCATGTACAGATTGTTTCTGGGACCCAAAAATATTGAATTTTCGGGAGTTTTGAGCCTGAATTTGAGATATAACCGGGTACAGAGTATGCATACACATATTGACTTTGTGCACCTAAAATATCAATTTTCAGCATGTTTTGGGCCTGCATTTTAAAAACACTCTAACACGGAGTATGCATGTACAGATCGCTTCTGGGACCCAAAAATATCGAATTTTCGTAGTTTTGAGCGTGAATTTGATATATAACCGGGTACAGAGGATGCATACACATACTGACTTTGGGCACCTAAAATATCGATTTTCAGCATGTTTTGGGTCTGTATTTTAAAAACACTCTAACACGGAGTATTCACGAACAGATCGCTTCTGGGACCCAAAAACATTGATTTTTTGGATGTTTTAAGCCTTAATTTGAGATATAAACGGGTACAGAAGATGCATGCACATATCGACTTTGGGCACCTATAATATCGATTTTGAGCATCTTTTGGGCCTGTATTTTGAAAATACTCAAACACGGTGTAGACATGTACAAATCGCTTCTGGGACACAAAAATAACGATTTTTTTGGGTGTTTTGAGCCTGAATTTGAGATATAAACGGGTACAGAAGATGCATGCACATATCGACTTTGGCACCCAAAATATCGATTTTTAGTATGTTTTGGGCATATAATTTGGAATTATTCTTGCACTGAGTAGGCATGTACAGACCGCTTCTGGGACCCAAAAATATCGAATTTTCGGGGGTTTTGAGCCAGAATTTGGGATATAACCGGGTACAGAAGATGCATGCACATATCGACTTTTTGCACCTTAAATTTCGATTTTGAGCATGTTTTGGGTCTGTATCTTGAAAAAGTTCTAGCAAGGAGTAGGCATGTACAGATCACTTCTGGGACCCAAAAATATCGAATTTTTGGGTGTTTTGAACCTGAATTTGGGATATAGACGGATACAGAAGATGCATGCACATATCGACTTTCGGCACCTAAAATATCGATTTTGAGCATGTTTTGGGCCTGTATTTTGAAAATACTCTAACACGGAGTAGGCATGTACAGATTGCTTCTGGGACCCAAAAATATCGATTTTTTGGGTGTTTTGAGCCTAAATTTGAGATATAAACGGATACAGAAGATGCATGCACATATCGACTTTGGCACCCAAAATATCGATTTTAAGTATGTTTTGGGCGTATAATTTGAAAATATTCTAGCACTGAGTAGGCATGTACAGATTGCTTCTGGGATCCAAAAATATCGAATTTTCGGGTGTTTTGAGCCTGAATTTAAGATATAAACGGGTACAGAAGATGTATGCACATATCGACTTTTCACACCTAAAATATCATTTTTGAGCATGTTTTAAGCCTGTATTTTAAAAACGTTCTAGTACTGAGTAGGCATGTGCAGATCGCTTCTGGGACCCCAAAATATCGAATTTTCTGGTGTTTTGAACCTGAGTTTGGGATATAGACGGATACAGAAGATGCATTCACATATCGATTTTGGGCACCTAAAATATCGATTTTGAGCATGTTTTGGGCCTGTATTTTGAAAATACTCTAGCAGTGAGTAGGCATGTGCAGATTGCTTAAGGGACCCAAAAATATCGAATTTTCGGAGTTTTGAGCCTGAATTTGAGATATAAACGGGTACAGAAGATGCATGCACATATCGACTTTTTGCACTTAAAATATCTATTTTGAGCATGTTTTGGGTTCTATATCTTGAAAACATTCTAGCAAGGAGGAGGCATGTACAGATCGCTTCTGGGACCCCAAAATATCGAATTTTCGAGTGTTTTGAACCTGAATTTGGGATATAGACAGGTACAGAAGATGCATACACATATTGAATTTGGGCACATAAAATATCGATTTTCAGCATGTTTTCGGCCTGTATTTGAAAAACACTCTAACACGGAGTATGCACGTACAGATCGATTCTGGGACCCAAAAATATTGAATTTTCGGGTGTTTTGAGGCTTAATTTGAGATATAAACGGGTACAGAAGATGCATGCACATATCGACTTTGGGCACCTAAAATATCGATTTTTAGTATGTTTTGGGCCTGTATTTTGAAAATACATTAACACGGAGTAGGCATGTACAGATCGCTTCTGGGACACAAAAATATCGATTTTTTGGGTGTTTTGAGCCTGAATTTGAGATATAAACGGGTACAGAAGATGTATGCATATATCGACTTTTCACAACTAAAATATCATTTTTGAGCATGTTTTAAGCCTGTATTTTAAAAACATTCTAGCACTGAGTAGGCATTTACAGATCGCTTAAGGGACCCAAAATATCGAATTTTCGGAGTTTTGAGCCTGAATTTGAGATATAAACGGGTACAGAAGATGCATGCACATATCGACTTTGGGCACTTAAAATATCGATTTTGAGCATGTTTTGGGTCTGTATCTTGAAAACATTCTAGCAAGGAGTAGGCATGTACAGATCGCTTCTGTGACCCAAAAATATCGAATTTTCTGGTGTTTTGAACCAGAATTAGGAATATACACGGGTACAGAAGATGCATACACATATTGACTTTGGGCACATAAAATATCGATTTTCAGCATGATTTGGGCCTGTATTTTAAAAACACTCTAACACGGAGTATGCACGTACATATCGCTTCTGGGACCCAAAAACATTGAATTTTCGGGTGTTCTGAGCCTGAATTTGAGATATAAACGGGTACAAAAGATGCATGCACATATCGACTTTGGGCACCAAAAATATCGATTTTGAGCATGTTTTGGGCCTGAATTTTTAAAATACTCTAACACTGACTAGACACGTTCAGATCGCTTCTGGGACCCAAATAAATCGAATTTTCGGGTGTTCTGAGCCTGAATTTGAGATATAAACAGGTACAGAAGATGCATGCACATATCGACTTTTTGCACCTAAAATATCGATTTTGAGAATGTTTTGGGTCTGTATCACTAAAACTTTCTAGCAAGAAGTAGGCATGTACAGATTGCTTCTGGGACTCAAAAATATCGAATTTTCGAGTGTTTTGAACCTGAATTTGGGATATAGACAGGTACAGAAGATGCATACACATATTGGCTTTGGGCAGCAAAAATATCGATTTACAGCATGTTTTAGGCCTGTATCTTAAAAATACTCTAACACGGAGTATGCATGTACAGATGGCTTTTGGGACCCAAAAATATCGAATATTCGGGTGTTTCGAGTCTGAATTTGAGATATAAACGGGTACCAAAGATGCATGCACATATCGACTTTGGGCACCCAAAATATCGATTTAGAGCATGTTTTGGGCCTGTATTTTTAAAATACTCTAACACTGAGTAGACACGTACAGATCGCTTCTGGAACCCAAAAATATCGAATTTTCAGAGTTTTCAGCCTGAATTTGAGATATAAACGGGTACAGAAGATGCATGCACATATCGACTTTGGGCACCGAAAATATTGATTTTGAGCATGTTTTGAGCCTGTATTTTTAAAATACTCTAACACGGAGTAGACACGTACAGATCGTTTCTGGGACCCAAATAAATCGAATTTTCGGTTGTTCTGAGCCTGAATTTGAGATATGAACAGGTACAGAAGATGCATGCACATATCGACTTCGGGCACCTAAAATATCGATTTTGAGCATGTTCTGGGCCTGTATTTTGAAAATACTCAAACACGGTGTAGACATGTACAGATCGCTTCTGTGACACAACAATATCGATTTTTTGGGTGTTTTGAGCCTGAATTTGAGATATAAACGGGTACAGAAGATGCATGCACATATCGACTTTGGGCACCCAAAATATCGATTTTTAGTAGGTTTTGGGCGTATAATTTGAAAATATTCTAGCACTGAGTAGGCATGTACAGATCGCTTCTGGGAAACAAAAATATCGAATTTTCGGGTGTTTTGAGCCAGAAATTGGGATATAACCGGGTACAGAGGATGAATGCACATATCGACTTTTTGCACCTAAAATATCGATTTTGAGCATGTTTTGGGTCTGTACCTTGAAAACATTCTAGCAAGAAGTAGGCATGTACAGATTGCTTCTGGGACCCAAAAATATCGAATTTTCGAGTGTTTTGAACCTGAATTTGGGATATAGACGGGTACAGACGATGCATACACATATTGACTTTGGGCAGCTAAAATATCGATTTTCAGCATGTTTTAGGCCTGTATTTTGAAAAAACTCTAACACGGAGTATGCATGTACAGATAGCTTTTGGGACACAAAAATATCGAATATTCGGGAGTTTTGAGTCTGAATTTGAGATATAAACGGGTAGAGAAGATCCATGCACATATCGACTTTGGGCACCCAAAATATCGATTTATAGCATGTTTTGGGCCTGTATTTTTAAAACACTCTAACACGGAGTAGACACGTACAGATCACTTCTGGGACCCAAATAAATCGAATTTTCGGGTGTTCTGAGCCAGAATTTGAGATATGAACGGGTACAGAAGATGCATGCACCTATCGACTTTGGGCACCAAAAATATCGATTTTGAGCATGTTTTGGGCCTGCATTTTGAAAATACTCTAACACGGTGTAGACATGTACAGATCGCTTCTGGAACACAAAAATATCGATTTTTTGGGTGTTTAGAGCCTGAATTTGAGATATAAACGGGTACATAAGATGCATGCACATATCGACTTTGGCACCCAAAATATCGATTTTTAGTATGTTTTGGGCGTATAATTTGAAAATATTCTAGCACTGAGTAAGCATGTACAGATCGCTTCTGGGACCCAAAAATATCGAATTTTCTGGTGTTTTGAACCTGAATTTGGGATATAGACGGGTACTGAAGATGCATACACATATTGACTTTGGGCACCTAAAATATCGATTTTCAGCATTTTTTAGGCCTGTATCTTGAAAATACATTAACACGGAGTAGGCATGTACAGGTCGCTTCTGGGACACAAAAATATCGATTTTTTGGGTGTTTTGAGCATTAATTTGAGATATAAACGGGTACAGAAGATGCATGCACATATCGACTTTTCACACCTAAAATATCATTTTTAAGCATGTTTTGAGCCTGTATTTTATAAATATTCTAGCACTGAGTAGGCATGTGCAGATCGCTTAAGGGACCCAAAAATATCGAATTTTCGGTGTTTTGAGCCTGAATTTGAGATATAAACGGGTACAGAAGATGCATGCACATATCGACTTTGGGCACATAAAATATCGATTTTGAGCATGTTTTGGGCCTGTATTTTGAAAATACTATAACACGGTGTAGACATGTACAGATCGCTTCTGGGACACAAAAATATCGATTTTTTTGGGTGTTTTGAGCCTGAATTTGAGATATAAACAGGTACAGAAGATGCATGCACATATCGACTTTTTGCACCTAAAATATCGATTTTGAGCATGTTTTGGGTCTGTATCATTAAAACTTTCTAGCAAGAAGTAGGCATGTACAGATTGCTTCTGGGACTCAAAAATATCGAATTTTCGAGTGTTTTGAACCTGAATTTGGGATATAGACAGGTACAGAAGATGCATACACATATTGGCTTTGGGCAGCAAAAATATCGATTTACAGCATGTTTTAGGCCTGTATCTTAAAAATACTCTAACACGGAGTATGCATGTACAGATGGCTTTTGGGACCCAAAAATATCGAATATTCGGGTGTTTTGAGTCTGAATTTGAGATATAAACGGGTACCGAAGATGCATGCACATATCGACTTTGGGCACCCAAAATATCGATTTAGAGCATGTTTTGGGCCTGTATTTTTAAAATACTCTAACACTGAGTAGACACGTACAGATCGCTTCTGGAACCCAAAAATATCGAATTTTCAGAGTTTTCAGCCTGAATTTGAGATATAAACGGGTACAGAAAATGCATGCACATATCGACTTTGGGCACCCAAAATATTGATTTTGAGCATGTTTTGAGCCTGTATTTTTAAAATACTCTAACACGGAGTAGACACGTACAGATCGTTTCTGGGACCCAAATAAATCGAATTTTCGGTTGTTCTGAGCCTGAATTTGAGATATGAACAGGTACAGAAGATGCATGCACATATCGACTTCGGGCACCTAAAATATCGATTTTGAGCATGTTCTGGGCCTGTATTTTGAAAATACTCAAACACGGTGTAGACATGTACAGATCGCTTCTGGGACACAACAATATCGATTTTTTGGGTGTTTTGAGCCTGAATTTGAGATATAAACGGGTACAGAAGATGCATGCACATATCGACTTTGGGCACCCAAAATATCGATTTTTAGTAGGTTTTGGGCGTATAATTTGAAAATATTCTAGCACTGAGTAGGCATGTATAGATCGCTTCTGGGAAACAAAAATATCGAATTTTCGGGTGTTTTGAGCCAGAAATTGGGATATAACCGGTTACAGAGGATGAATGCACATATCGACTTTTTGCACCTAAAATATCGATTTTGAGTATGTTTTGGGTCTGTATCTTGAAAACATTCTAGCAAGAAGTAGGCATGTACAGATTGCTTCTGGGACCCAAAAATATCGAATTTTCGAGTGTTTTGAACCTGAATTTGGGATATAGACGGGTACAGACGATGCATACACATATTGACTTTGGGCAGCTAAAATATCGATTTTCAGCATGTTTTAGGCCTGTATTTTGAAAATACTCTAACACGGAGTATGCATGTACACATTGCTTTTGGGACCCAAAAATATCGAATATTCGGGTGTTTTGAGTCTGAATTTGAGATATAAACTGGTACCGAAGATGCATGCACATATCGACTTTGGGCACCCAAAATATCGATTTAGAGCATGTTTTGGGCCTGTATTTTTAAAATACTCTAACACTGAGTAGAAACGTACAGATCGCTTCTGGAACCCAAATAAATCGAATTTTAGGGTGTTCTGAGCCTGAATTTGAGATATGAACGGATACAGAAGATGCATGCACATATCGACTTTGGGCACCTAAAATATCGATTTTGAGCATGTTTTGGGCCTGTATTTTGAAAAAAACTATAGCACGGAGTAGACATGTACAGATCACTTCTGGGACCCAAAAATATCAAATTTTCGGAGTTTTGAGCCTGAATTTGAGATATAAACGGGTACAGAAGATGCATGCACATATCGACTTTTTGCACTTAAAATATCGATTTTGAGCATGTTTTGGGCCTGTATTTTAAAAAACACTCTAACACGGAGTATGCACGTACAGATCGATTCTGGGACCCAAAAATATTGATTTTTCGGGTGTTTTGAGCCTTAATTTGAGATATAAACGGGTACAGAAGATGCATGCACATATCGACTTTGGGCAGCTAAAATATCGATTTTCAGCATGTTTTAGGCCTGTATTTTAAAAATACTCTAACACGGAGTATGCATGTGCAGATGGCTTTTGGGACCCAAAAATATCGAATATTCAGGTGTTTTGAGTCTGAATTTGAGACATAAAGGGTACAGAAGATGCATGCACATATCGACTTTCGGCACCCAATATATCGATTTTAAGCATATTTTGGGCCTGTATTTAAAAAATACTCTAACACGGAGTAGACACGTACAGATCGCTTCTGGGACACAAAAATATCGATTTTTTGGGTGTTTTGAGCCTGAATTTGAGATATAAACGGGTACAGAAGATGCATGCACATATCGACTTTGGGCACCCAAAATATCGATTTTTAGCATGTTTTGGGCCTGTATTTTTAAAACACTCTAACACGGAGTAGAAACGTACAGATCACTTCTGGGACCCAAATAAATCGAATTTTCGGGTGTTCTGAGCCTGAATTTGAGATATGAACGGGTACAGAAGATGCATGCACATATCGACTTTCGGCACCAAAAATATCGATTTGGAGCATGTTTTGGGCCTGCATTTTGAAAATACTCTAACACGGTGTAGACTTGTACAGATTGCTTCTGGAACACAAAAATATCGATTTTTTGGGTGTTTTGAGCCTGAATTTGAGATATAAACGGGAACAGAAGATGCATGCACATATCGACTTTGGCACCCAAAATATCGATTTTTAGTATGTTTTGGGCGTATAATTTAAAAATATTCTAGCACTGAGTAGGCATGTACAGATCGCTTCTGGGACCCAAAAATATCGAATTTTTGGGGGTTTTGAGCCAGAATTTGGGATATAACCGGGTACAGAGGATGCATGCACATATCGACTTTTTGCACCTAAAATATCGATTTTAAGCATGTTAAGGGTCTGTATCTTGAAAACATTCTAGCAAGGAGTAGGCATGTACAGGTCACTTCTGGGACCCAAAAATATCGAATTTTCGGGTGTTTTGAACCTGAATTTGGGATATAGACGGGTACAGAAGATGCATACACATATTGACTTTGGGCACCTAAAATATCGATTTTCATCATGTTTTGAGCCTGTATCTTGAAAATACATTAACACGGAGTAGGCATGTACAGATCGCTTCTGGGACACAAAAATATTGATTTTTTGGGTGTTTTGAGCCTGAATTTGAGATATAAACGGGTACAGAAGATGCATGCACATATCGACTTTGGCACCCAAAATATCGATTTTTAGTATGTTTTGGGCGTATAATTTGAAAATATTCTAGCACTGAGTAGGCATGTGCAGATTGCATAAGGGACCCAAAAATATCGAATTTTCTGGTGTTATGAACCAGAATTAGGGATATACACGGGTACAGAAGATGCATACACATATTGACTTTTTGCACCTAAAATATCGATTTTCATCATGTTTTGAGCCTGTATCTTTAAAATACTCTAACACTGAGTAGACACGTACAGATCGCTTCTGGGATCCAAATAAATCGAATTTTCGGGTGTTCTGAGCCTGAATTTGTGATATGAACGGGTACAGAAGATGCATGCACATATCGAATTTGGGCACCTAAAATATCGATTTTGAGCATATTTTGGGCCTGTATTTTGAAAATACTCTAAGACGGTGTAGACATGTACAGATCGCTTCTGGGACACAAAAATATCGATTTTTTGGGTGTTTTGAAACTGAATTTGAGATATAAACGGGTACAGAAGATACATGCACATAACGACTTTGGCACCCAAAATATCGATTTTTAGTATGTTTTGCGCGTATAATTTGAAAATATTCTAGCACTGAGTAGGCATGTACAGATCGCTTCTGGGACCCAAAAATATCGAATTTTCGGGGGTTTTGAGCCTGAATTTGAGATATAAACGGATACAGAAGATGCATGCACATATCGACTTTGGGCACCTAAAATATCGATTTTGAGCATGTTTTGGGCCTGTATTTTGAAAATACTCTAACACGGAGTAGACATGTACAGATCGCTTCTGGGACACAAAAATATCGATTTTATTGGGTGTTTTGAGCCTGAATTTGAGATATAAACGGGTACAGAAGATGCATGCACATATCGACATTGGACACCTAAAATATCGATTGATAGCATGTTTTAAGCCTGTATTTTAAAAACTTTCTACAACTGAGTAGGCATGTGCAGATTGCATAAGGGACCCAAAAATATCGAATTTTCTGGTGTTATGAACCAGAATTAGGGATATACACGGGTACAGAAGATGCATACACATATTGACTTTTTGCACCTAAAATATCGATTTTCAGCATGTTTTGGGCCTGTATTTTAAAAACACTCTAACACGGAGTATGCACGTACAGATCGCTTCTGGGACCCAAAAACATTGAATTTTCGTATGTTTTGAGCCTGAATTTGAGATATAAACGGGTACAGAAGATGCATGCACATATCGACTTTGGGCACCTAAAATATCGATTTGGAGCATCTTTTGGGTCTGTATTTTGAAAATACTCAAATACGGTGTAGACATGTACAGATTGCTTCTGAGACACAAAAATATCGATTTTTGGGTGTTTTGAGCCTGAATTTGAGATATAAACGTGTACAGAAGATGCATGCACATATCGACTTTGGCACCCAAAATATCGATTATTAGTATGTTTTTGGCGTATAATTTGAGAATATTATAGCACTGAGTAGGCATGTACAGATCGCTTCGGGGACCCAAAAATATCGAATTTTTGGGTGTTTTGAGCCAGAATTTGGGATATAACCGGTTACAGAGGATGAATGCACATATCGACTTTTTGCACTTATAATATCGATTTTGAGCATGTTTTGGGTCTGTATCTTGAAAACATTCTAGCAAGGAGTAGGCATGTACAGATCGCTTCTGTTACCCAAAAATATCGAATTTTTGGGTGTTTTGAACCAGAATCTATGATATAGACGGTTACAGAAGATGCATAGACATATTGACTTTTAGCACCTAAAATATAGATTTTCAGCATGTTTTGGTCCTGTATTTTGAAAATACTTTAACACGGAGTAGGCATGTACAGATCGCTTCTGGGACCCCAAAATATCGAATTTTTTAGTGTTTTGAGCCTGAATTTGAGATACAAACGGGTACAGAAGATGCATGCACATATCGACTTTGGACACCTAAAATATCGATTTTAAGCATGTTTTGGGCCGGTAATTTGAAAATATTCTAGCACTGAGTAGGCATGTACAGATCGCTTCTATGACCCAAAAATATCGAATTTTCTGGTGTTATGAACCAGAATTAGGGATATAAACGGGTACAGAAAATGCATGCACATATCGACTTTTTGCACTTAAAATATCGATTTTGAGCATGTTTTGGGCCTGTATTTTAAAAACACTCTAACACGGAGTATGCACGTACAGATCACTTCTGGGACACAAAAATATCGAATATTCGGGTGTTTTTTAGCCTGAATTTAAGATATAAACGGGTACAGAAAATGCATGCAAATATCGACTTTTTTCACTTAAAATATCGATTTTGAGCATGTTTTGGGTCTGTATCTTGAAAATACTCAAACACGGTGTAGACATGTTCAGATCGCTTCTGGGACCCTAAAATATCGAATTTTCGGGGGTTTTGAGCCAGAATTTGGGATATAACCGGGTACAGAGGATGCATGCACATATCGACTTTGGGCACCAAAAATATCGATTTTGAGCATGTTTTGGGTCTGTATCTTGAAAACATTCCAGCAAGGAGTAGGCATGTACAGATCGCTTCTGGGAACCAAAAATATCGAATTTTTGAGTGTTTTGAGCCTGAATTTGAGATATAAACGGGTACAGAAGATGCATGCACATATCGACTTTGGACACCTAAAATATCGATTTATAGCATGTTTTAAGCCTGTATTTTAAAAACATTCTATCACTGAGTAGGCATGTGCAGATTGCTTAAGGGACCCAAAAATATCGAATTTTTGGTGTTTTGAGCCTGAATTTGAGATATAAACGGATACAGTAGATGCATGCACATATCGACTTTGGACACCTAAAATATCGATTTTTAGCATGTTTTGAGCCTATATTTTGAAAACATTCTAGCACTGAGTATGCATGTACAGATCGATTAAGGGACCCAAAAATATGGAATTTTCGGGTGTTTTGAGCCTGATTTTGAGATATAAACGGGTACAGAAGATGCATGCACATATCGACTTTTTGCACCTAAAATATCGATTTTGAGCATGTTTTGGGTCTGTATCTTGAAAATACTCAAACACGGTGTAGACATGTACAGATCGCTTCTGGGACACAAAAATATCGATTTTTTGGGTGTTTTGAGCCTGAATTTGAGATATAAACGGGTACAGAAGATGCATGCACATATCGACTTTTGGCACCCAAAATATCGATTTTTAGTATGTTTTGGGCGTATAATTTGAAAATCTTCTAGCACTGAGTAGGCATGTACAGATCGCTTCTGGGACCCAAAAATATCGAATTTTCGGGGTTTTTGAGCCAGAATTTGAGATATAACCGTTTACGGAGAATGCATGCACCTATCGACTTTTTGCCACTAAAATATCGATTTTGGGCATGTTTTGGGTCTGTATCTTGAAAACATTCTAGCAAGGAGTATGCACGTACAGATCGCTTCTGGGACCCAAAAATATCGAATTTTTGGGTGTTTTGAACCTGAATTTAGGATACAGACGGGTACAGAAGATGCATACACATATTGACTTTGGGCACCTAAAATATAGATTTTCAGCATGTTTTGGGCCTGTATTTTGAAAATACTTTAACACGGAGTAGGCATGTACATATCGCTTCTGGGACCCCAAAATATCGAATTTTCGGGTGTTTTGAGCCTGAATTTGAGATATAAACGGATACAGAAGATGCATTAACATATCCACTTTGGGCACCTAAAATATCGATTTTGAGCATGTTTTGGGCCTGTATTTTGGAAATATTCTAACACGGAGTAGGCATGTACAGATCGCTTCTGGGACACAAAAAGATCAATTTTTTGGGTGTTTTGAGCCTGAATTTGAGATATAAACGGGTACAGAAGATGCATGCACATATTGACTTTGGACACCTAAAATATCGATTTATAGCATGTTTTAAACCTGTATTTTAAAAACATTCTAGCACTGAGTAGGCATGTGCAGATCGCTTCTGGGACCCAAAAATATTGAATTTTTGGGTGTTTTGAGCCTGAATTTGAGATATAAACGGGTACAGAAGATGCATGCACATAACGACTTTGGCAGCCAAAATATCGATTTTTAGTATGTTTTGGGCCTATATTTTGAAAATATTCTAGCACTGAGTAGGCATGTACAGATCGCTCCTGGGATTCAAAAATATTGAATTTTCGGGTGTTTTGAGCCTGAATTTGAGATATAAACGGGTACTGAAGATGCATGCACATATCGACTTTGGGCCCCTAAAATATCGATTATCAGCATGTTTTGGGGATATATTTTGAAAATATTCTAGCACTGAGAAGGCATGTACAGATCGCTTTTGGGACCCAAAAATATCGATTTTTCGGGTGTTTTGAGCCTGAATTTGGGATATAACCGTGGACAGAGGATGCATGCACATATCGACTTTTTGCACCTAAAATATCGATTTTGAGCATGTTTTGGGTTTGTATCTTGAAAACATTCTAGCAAGGAGTAGGCATGTACAGATCGCTTCTGGGACCAAAAAATATCGAATTTTCTGGTGTTTAGAACCTGAATTTGGGATATAGATGGGTACAGAAGATGCATACACATATTGACTTTGGTCACCTGAAATATCGATTTTCAGCATGTTTTTGGCCTGTATTTTGAAAATACTCTAACACTTAGTAGGCATGTACAGGTCGCTTTTGGGACCCAAAAATATCGAATTTTCGGGTTTTTTGAGCCTGAATTTGAGATATAAACGGGTACAGAAGATGCATGCACATATCGACTTTGGACACCTAAAATATCTATTTATAGCATGTTTTAAGCCACTATTTTAAAAAGATTCTAGCACTGAGTAGGCATGTGCAGATCGCTTAAGGGACCCAAAAATATCAAATTTTCGGAGTTTTGAGCCTGAATTTGAGATATAAACGTGTACAGAAGATGCATGCACATATCGACTTTTTGCACCTAAAATATCGATTTTGATCTTGTTTTGGGTCTGTATCTTGAAAAAATTCTAGCAAGGAGTAGTCATGTACAGATCGCTCCTGGAACCCAAAAATCTCGAATTTTCGGGTGTTTTGAACCTGAATTTGGGATATAGACGGATACAGAAGATGCATTCCCATATCGACTTTTGGCACCTAAAATATCGATTTTGAGCATGTTTTGGGTCTGTATCTTGAAAAAATTCTAGTAAGGAGTAGGCATGTACAGATCGCTTCTGGGACCCAAAAATATCGAATTTTCGGGTGTTTTGAACCTGAATTTGGGATATAGACGGATACAGAAGATGCATGCACATATCGACTTTGGGCACCTAAAATATCGATTTTGAGCATGTTTTGGGCCAGTATTTTGACAATACTCTAACACGGAGTAGGCATGTACAGATCGCTTCTGGGACCCAAAAATATCGAATTTTTGGGCGTTTTGAGCCTGAATTTGAGATATAAACGGGTACAGAAGATGCATCCACATATCGACTTTGGACACCTAAAATATCGATTTTTAGCATGTTTTGAGCCTATATTTTGAAAACATTCTCGCACTGAGTAGGCATGTAAAGATCGTTTCTGGGACCCAAAAATATTGAATTTTCGGGTGTTTTGAGCCTGAATATGAGATATAAACGGGTACTGAAAATAAATGCGCATATCTACTTTTTGCACCTAAAATATCAATTTTGTGCATGTTTTAATTCTGTATCTTTAAAACATTCTAGAAAGGAGTAGGCATGTACAGATCGCTTCTTAGACCAAAAAATATCGAATTTTCGGGTGTTTTGAGCATGAATTTGAGATATAAACGGGTACAGAAGATGCAATGACATATCGACTTTGGACACCTAAAATATCAATTTTTAGCATGTTTTGAGCCTATAATTTGAAAACATTCTAGCACTGAGTAGGCATGTACAGATCGTTTCAGGGACCCAAAAATATTGAATTTTCGGGTGTTTTGAGCCTGAATTTGAACTATTAACGGGTACAGAAGATGCATGCACATATGGACTTTTTGCACCTAATATATCGATTTTGAGCATGTTTTTGGTCTGTATCTTGAAAACATTTTAGCAAGGAGTAGGCATGTACAGATTGCATTTGGGACCCAAAAATATCGAATTTTCGGGTGTTTTGAGCCTTAATTTGAAATATAAACGGGTACAGAAGATGCTTGCACATATCGACTTCGGGCACCTAAAATATCGATTTTTAGCATGTTTTGGGACTATATGTTGAAAATATTCTAGCACTGAGTGGGCATGTACAGATCGCTTCTGGGACAAAAAAATATCGAATTTTCGGATGTTCCAAGCCTTAATTTGGTATATAAACGGGTACAGAAGATACATACACATTTTGACATTGGGCAAGTAAAATATCGGTTTTCTTCATGTTTTGGGCCTTTATTTTAAAAATACTCTAACACGGAGTAGGCATGTACAGATCGCTACAGGGACACAAAAATATCGAATTTTCTAGTGTTTTGAGCATGAATTTGAGATATAAACGAGTACAGAAGATGCATGCACATATCGACTTTGTGCACCAAAAACATCGATTTTTATCATGTTTTGGGCCTGTATTTTTAAAACATTCTCTAACACGGAGTAGGCATGTACAGATCAATTCTGGACCCAAAAATATCGAATTTTCGGGTGTTTTGAGCCTGAATTTGAGATATAAACGGGTACAGAGCATGCATGCACATTTCGACTTTGGGCACCCAAAATATCGATTTTTAGCATGTTTTGAGCCAATATCTTGAAATAATTCTAGCACTGAGTAGGCATGTACAGATCGCTTATGGGACCCAAAAATATCGAATTTTCGGGTGTTTTGAGCCTGAATTTGCGATATAAACGGATACTGAAGATGCATGCACATATCGACTATGGGCACCTAAAATATCGATCGTGAGCATATTTTCGGATTGTATTTTGAAAATACTCTAACACCGAGTAGGTATGTACAGATCGCTTCTGGGACCAACAAATATTGAATTTTCGGGTGTTTTGAGCCTAAATTTGAGATATAACCGGGTACAGAGAATGCATACACATATTGACTTTGTGCACCTAAAATATCAATTTTCAGCATGTTTTGGGCCTGTATTTTAAAAGTACTCTAACACGGAGTATTCATCTACAGATCGCTTCTGGGACACAAAAATATCGAATTTTCGGGTGTTTTGAGCCTGAATTTGAGATGTAAACCGGTACTGAAGATACATGCACATATCGACTTTTTGCACCTAAATTATCGATTTTAAGCATGTTTTGGGTCTGTATCTTGAAAATATTCTAGCAAGGAGTAGGCATGTACAGATTGCTTCTGGGACCCAAAAATATCGAATTTTCGAGTGTTTTGAGCCTGAATTTGAAATATAAAAAACGCGTACTATAGATGAATGCGCATATCGACTTTGGGAACCCAAAATATCGATTTTGAGCATGTTTTGGACCTGTATTTTGAAAATACTCTAACATGGAGTAAGCATGTACAGATCGATTCTCGGATCCAAAAATATCGAATTTTCGGGTGTTTTGAGCCTGAATTTGAAATATAAACGGGTACAGAGCATGCATGCATATTTCGACTTTGGGCACCCAAAATATCGATTTTTTGCATGTTTTGGGCCAATATCTTGAAATTATTCTAGCACTGAGTAGGCATGTACAGATCATTTCTTGGACCCAAAAATATCGAATTTTCGGGTGTTTTGAGCATGAATTTGAGATATAAACGGATACTGAAGATGCATGCACATATCGACTATGGGCACCTAAAATATCGATCGTGAGCATATTTTCGAATTGTATTTTGAAAATACTCTAACACCGAGTAGGTATGTACAGATCGCTTCTGGGACCAACAAATATTGAATTTTCGGGTGTTTTGAGCCTAAATTTGAGATATAACCGGGTACAGAAAATGCATACACATATTGACTTTGTGCACCTAAAATATCAATTTTCAGCATGTTTTGGGCCTGTATTTTAAAAGTACTCTAACACGGAGTATTCATCTACAGATCGCTTCTGGGACACAAAAATATTGAATTTTCGGGTGTTTTGAGCCTGAATTTGAGATGTAAACCGGTACTGAAGATACATGCACATATCGACTTTTTGCACCTAAATTATCGATTTTAAGCATGTTTTGGGTCTGTATCTTGAAAATATTCTAGCAAGGAGTAGGCATGTACAGATTGCTTCTGGGACCCAAAAATATCGAATTTTCGAGTGTTTTGAGCCTGAATTTGAAATATAAAAAACGCGTACTATAGATGAATTTGCATATCGACTTTGGGCACCCAAAATATCGATTTTGAGCATGTTTTGGACCTGTATTTTGAAAATACTCTAACATGAAGTAAGCATGTACAGATCGATTCTCGGATCCAAAAATATCGAATTTTCGGGTGTTTTGAGCCTGAATTTGAAATATAAACGGGTACAGAGCATGCATGCATATTTCGACTTTTGCACCCAAAATATCGATTTTTTGCATGTTTTGGGCCAATATCTTGAAATTATTCTAGCACTGAGTAGGCATGTACAGATCATTTCTGGGACCCAAAAATATCGAATTTTCGGGTGTTTTGAGCCTGAATTTGAGATATTAACGGATACTGAAGATGCATGCACATATCGACTATGGGCACCTAAAATATCGATTTTGAGCAAATTTTGGGCCAGTATTTTGAAAATACTCTAACACCGAGTAGGTATGCACAGATCGCTTCTGGGATCCAAAAATATCGAATTTGTGGGTGTTTTGAGCCTGAAATTAAGATATAAACGGGTACTGAAGATGCATGCACATATTGACTATCTGCAGCTAAAATATCGGTTTTCAGCATGTTTTGGGCATGTATTTTGAAAATACTTAAACACGGAGTAGGCATATACAGATTGCATCTGGGACCCAAAAATATTGAATTTTCGGGTGTTTTGAGCCTAAATTTGAGATATAAACTGGTACAGAACATCCATGCACATAACGACTTGGGACACCTAAAATATCGATTATTAGCATGTTTTGAGCCTATATTTTGAAAACATTCTAGCACTGAGTAGGCATGTACAGATCTCTTCTTGGACCCAAAAATATCGAATTTTCGGGTGTTTTGAGCCTGAATTTGGGATATAAACGGGTACAAAAGATGTATGGACATATCGACTTTGGACACCTAAAATATCGATTTTTAGCATGTTTTGGGCCAATATTTTGAAATTTTTCTAGCACTGAGTAGGCATGCACAGATCGCTTCCGGGACCCAAAAATACCGAATTTTTGGGTGTTTTGAGCCTGAATTTGAGATATAAACGGGTACAGAAGATGCATGCACATATCGACTTTGGGCAGGCGTGGCTGAGTGGATAGAGTGACGGACTGCATATGGCAAGGGCCCTAGTTCGAGTCCACGAGAAAACGTCTGGGATTTTTCGGGGTGATCTGATGGGTCCAGCTGTTCGTCAACTATACCCTGGCTACGCCGACACGTCAAGAAAATACCCCCTACATCGTCGTCAACTCACAACATAGAAGATGTCCGACCATATTCCAAGATGCTGTGAGTGACGGTGTAGCTTCTCTCTCATGATAGTGACGTGTTTAAATTAGGTGTCGTCATCTAGTGGGACAGAAGAGAAGCTACGGTACCAACATCACCACGAAGCTCCACTGTCTCATCTGGTGCGACACACAATAATCTCGGGGCCTCGCAAGAGTCACGGGCTACTGACAGCCTACAGTCACGAGGTTGAGGTATAGAAAAAAAAAAAAAAAAAAAAAAAAATTGACTATGAGCAGCTAAAATATCGATTTTCAGTATGTTTTGGGTATGTATTTTGAAAAAACTTAAACACGGAGTTTGCATATACAGATTGCATCTAGGACCCAAAAACATCGAATTTTCGGGTGTTTTGAGCCTAAATTTGAGATATAAACTGGTACAGAATATCCATGCACATATCTACTTGGGACACCTAAAATATCGATTTTTAGCATGTTTTGAGCCTATATTTTGCAAACATTCTAGCACTGAGTAGGCATGTACAGATCTCTTCTTGGACCCAAAAATATCGAATTTTCGGGTGTTTTGAGCCTGAATTTGAGATATAAACTGGTACAGAACATCCATGCACATAACGACTTGGGACACCTAATATATCGATTTTTAGCATGTTTTGTGCCAATATTTTGAAATTATTCTAGCACTGCGTAGGCATCTACAGATCGCTTCAGGGACACAAAAATATTGAATTTTCGGGTGTTTTGAGCCTGAATTTGAGATATAAACGGGTACAGTATAGAAGATGCATGAACATATCGACATTGGGCATCTAAAATATCGATTTTTAGCATGTTTTGGGTCTGTATCTTGAAAACATTCTAGCAAGAAGTAGGGATGTACAGATCGCTTCTGGAACACAAAAATACCGAATTTAAGGGTGTTTTGAGCCTGAATTTGAGATATAAACGAGTACAGAAGATGCATGCACATATCGACTTGGGACACCTAAAATATAAATTTTTAGCATGTTTTAAACCTATATTTAAAAAACATTCTAGCACTGAGTAAACATGTACAGATCGCTTCTGGAACTTAAAACTATTGAATATTCGGGTGTTTTGAGGCTGAATTTGAGATGTAAACCGGTACTGAAGATACATGCACATATCGACTTTTTGCACATAAAATATCGATTTTAAGCTTGTTTTGGGTCTGTATCTTGAAAACATTCTAGCAAGAAGTACGCATGTACAGATCGCTTCTGGGACCCAAAAATACCGAATTTTCGGGTGTTTTGAGCCTGAATTTGAGATATAAACGGGTGCATAAGATTCATGCACATATTGACTTTGGGCACCTAAAATATCGATTTTCAGCATGTTTTATTGCCTGTATTTTTAAAGTACTCTAACACTGAGTAGGCATGTATACCAGATCGCTTCTGGAACCCAAAAATACCGAATTATCGGGTGTTTAGAGCCTGAATTTAAGATATAAACGGGTACAGAAGATTCATGCACATATTGACTATGGGCAGCTAAAATATCGATTTTCAGCATGTTTTGGGCATGTATTTTGAAAATACTTAAACACGGAGTAGGCATATACAGATTGCATCTAAAACCCAAAAATATCGAATTTTTGGGTGTTTTGAGCCTGAATTTGATATATAAACGGGTACTGAATAAGCATGCACATATCGACTTTTTGCACCTAAAATATCGATTTTGGGCATGTTATGGGTCTGTATCTTGAAAACATTTTAGCGTGGAGTAGGTATATACATGTCACTTCTGGGACCAAAAAATATCGAATTTTTGGGTGTTTTGAGCCTGAATTTGAGATATAAACGAGTACAGAAGATGCATGCACATATCGACTTGCGACACCGAAAATATAAATTTTTAGCATGTTTTAAACCTATATTTTAAAAACATTCTAGCACTGAGTAGACATGTACAGATCGCTTCTGGAACCTAAAACTATTGAATATTGGGGTGTTTTGAGCCTGAATTTGAGATATAAACCGGTACTGAAGATACATGCACATATCGACTTTTTGCCCCTAAATTATCGATTTTGAGCATGTTTTGGGTCTGTATCTTGAAAACATTCAAGCAAGGAGTAGGCATGTACAGATTGCTTCTGGGACCCAAAAATATCGAAATTTCGGGTGTTTTGAGCCTGAATTTGAAATATAAAAAACGCGTACAGAAGATGCATGCACATATAGACTTTGGGCACCTAAAATATCGATTTTGAGCATGTTTTGGACCTGTATTTTGAACATACTCTAACACGGAGTAGGAATGTACATATCGCTTCTCCTTCCTAAAAATATCGAATTTTTGCGTGTTTTGAGCCTATATTTGAGATATAAACTGGTACAGAATATCTATGCACACATCGACTTGGGACACCTAAAATATCGATTGTCAGCATGTTTTATGGCCTGTATTTTTAAAGTACTCTAACACTGAGTAGGCATGTATGCCAGATCGCTTCTGGGACCCAAAAATACCGAATTTTCGGGTGTTTAGAGCCTGAATTTAAGATATAAACGGGTACAGAAGATGCATGCACATATTGACTATGGGCAGCTAAAATATCGATTTTCAGCATGTTTTGGGCATGTATTTTGAAAATACTTAAACACGGAGTAGGCATATACAGATTGCATCTAGGACCCAAAAACATCGAATTTTCGGGTGTTTTGAGCCTATATTTGAGATATAAACTGGTACAGAATATCTATGCACACATCGACTTGGGACACCTAAAATTTCGATTTTTAGCATATTTTGAGCCTATATTTTGCAAACATTCTATCACTGAGTAGGCATGTACAGATCTCTTCTTGGACCCAAAAATATCGAATTTTCGGGTGTTTTGAGCCTGAATTTGAGATATAAACGTGTACAGAAGATGCATGCACATATCGACATTGGGCACATAAAATATCGATTTTTAGCATGTATTGGGCTTTTATTTTGAAAATATTCTAGCACTGAGTAGGCATGCACAGATCGCTTCTGGGACCCAAAAATACCGAATTTTTGGGAGTTTTGAGCCTGAATTTGAGATATAAACGGGTACAGTACAGAAGATACATGCACATATCTACATTGGGCATCTAAAATATCGATTTTTAGCATGTTTTAGGTCTGTATCTTGAAAACATTCTAGCATTGCGTAGGCATGTACAGATCGCTTCTGGGACCCAAAAATATCGAATTTTCGGGTGTTTAGAGACTGAATTTAAGATATAAACGGGTACGGAAGATGCATGCACATATTGACTAAGGGCAGCTAAAATATCAATTTTCAGCATGTTTTGGGCATGTATTTTGAAAATACTTAAACACGGAGTAGGCATATACAGATTGCATCTAAAACCCAAAAATATCGAATTTTCGGGTGTTTTGAGCCTGAATTTGAGATATAAACGGGTACTGAATATGCATGCACATATCGACTTTGGGCACCTAAAATATCGATTTTGGGCATGTTTTGGGTCTGTATCTTGAAAACATTCTAGCGTGGAGTAGGTATATACAGGTCGCTTCTGGGACCCAAAAATATGGAATTTTCGGGTGTTTTGAGCCTGAATTTGAGATATAAACGAGTACAGAAGATGCATGCACATATCGACTTGGGACACCTAAAATATAAATTTTTTAACATGTTTTAAACCTATATTTTAAAAACATTCTAGCACTGAGTAGACATGTACAGATCGGTTCTGGAACCTACAACTATTGAATATTGGGGTGTTTTGAGCCTGAATTTGAGATATAAACCGGTACTGAAGATACATGCACATATCGACTTTTTGCTCCTAAATTATCGATTTTGAGCATGTTTTAGGTCTGTATCTTGAAAACATTCAAGCAAGGAGTAGGCATGTACAGATTGCTTCTGGGATCCAAAAATATCGAATTTTCGGGGGTTTTGAGCCTGAATTTGATATATAAGAAACGCGTACAGAAGATGAATGCACATATCGACTTTGGGCACCCAAAATATCGATTTTTAGCATGTTTTGGGCCAATATTTTGAAAATATTCTAGCACTGAGTAGGCATGTACAGATCGCTTCTGGGACCCAAAAATATTGAATTTTTGGGTGTTTTGAGCCTGAATTTGAGATATAAACCGGTACTGAAGATACATGCACATATCGACTTTTTGCCCCTAAATTATAGATTTTGAGCATGTTTTGGGTCTGTATCTTGAAAACATTCAAGCAAGGAGTAGGCATGTACAGATTGCTTCTGGGACCCAAAAATATCGAAATTTCGGGTGTTTTGAGCCTGAATTTGAAATATAAAAAACGCGTACAGAAGATGCATGCACATATAGACTTTGGGCACCTAAAATATCGATTTTGAGCATGTTTTGGACCTGTATTTTGAACATACTCTAACACGGAGTAGGAATGTACATATCGCTTCTCCTTCCTAAAAATATCGAATTTTTGCGTGTTTTGAGCCTATATTTGAGATATAAACTGGTACAGAATATCTATGCACACATCGACTTGGGACACCTAAAATATCGATTGTCAGCATGTTTTATGGCCTGTATTTTTAAAGTACTCTAACACTGAGTAGGCATGTATGCCAGATCGCTTCTGGGACCCAAAAATACCGAATTTTCGGGTGTTTAGAGCCTGAATTTAAGATATAAACGGGTACAGAAGATGCATGCACATATTGACTATGGGCAGCTAAAATATCGATTTTCAGCATGTTTTGGGCATGTATTTTGAAAATACTTAAACACGGAGTAGGCATATACAGATTGCATCTAGGACCCAAAAACATCGAATTTTCGGGTGTTTTGAGCCTATATTTGAGATATAAACTGGTACAGAATATCTATGCACACATCGACTTGGGACACCTAAAATTTCGATTTTTAGCATATTTTGAGCCTATATTTTGCAAACATTCTATCACTGAGTAGGCATGTACAGATCTCTTCTTGGACCCAAAAATATCGAATTTTCGGGTGTTTTGAGCCTGAATTTGAGATATAAACGTGTACAGAAGATGCATGCACATATCGACATTGGGCACATAAAATATCGATTTTTAGCATGTATTGGGCTTTTATTTTGAAAATATTCTAGCACTGAGTAGGCATGCACAGATCGCTTCTGGGACCCAAAAATACCGAATTTTTGGGAGTTTTGAGCCTGAATTTGAGATATAAACGGGTACAGTACAGAAGATACATGCACATATCTACATTGGGCATCTAAAATATCGATTTTTAGCATGTTTTAGGTCTGTATCTTGAAAACATTCTAGCATTGCGTAGGCATGTACAGATCGCTTCTGGGACCCAAAAATATCGAATTTTCGGGTGTTTAGAGACTGAATTTAAGATATAAACGGGTACGGAAGATGCATGCACATATTGACTAAGGGCAGCTAAAATATCAATTTTCAGCATGTTTTGGGCATGTATTTTGAAAATACTTAAACACGGAGTAGGCATATACAGATTGCATCTAAAACCCAAAAATATCGAATTTTCGGGTGTTTTGAGCCTGAATTTGAGATATAAACGGGTACTGAATATGCATGCACATATCGACTTTGGGCACCTAAAATATTGATTTTAAAGCATGTTTTGGGTATGTATCTTAAAACTTTCTAGCAAGAAGTAGGCATGTACAGATCGCTTCTGGGACCCAAAAATATCGAATATTCGGGTGTTTTTAGTCTGAATTTGAGATATAAACGAGTACAGAAGATGCATGCACATATCGACTTGGGACACCTAAAATATAAATTTTTAGCATGTTTTAAACCTATATTTTAAAAACATTCTAGCACTGAGTAGACATGTACAGATCGGTTCTGGAACCTACAACTATTGAATATTGGGGTGTTTTGAGCCTGAATTTGAGATATAAACCGGTACTGAAGATACATGCACATATCGACTTTTTGCTCCTAAATTATCGATTTTGAGCATGTTTTAGGTCTGTATCTTGAAAACATTCAAGCAAGGAGTAGGCATGTACAGATTGCTTCTGGGATCCAAAAATATCGAATTTTCGGGGGTTTTGAGCCTGAATTTGATATATAAGAAACGCGTACAGAAGATGAATGCACATATCGACTTTGGGCACCCAAAATATCGATTTTTAGCATGTTTTGGGCCAATATTTTGAAAATATTCTAGCACTGAGTAGGCATGTACAGATCGCTTCTGGGACCCAAAAATATTGAATTTTTGGGTGTTTTGAGCCTGAATTTGAGATATAAACGGGTACTGAATATGCATGCACATATCGACTTTTTGAACCTAAAATATCGATTTTCAGCATGTTTTGGGTTGGTATTTTCAAAATACTCTAACACGGAATAGGCATGTACAGATTGCTTCTGGGACCTAAAAATATCAAATTTTCGGGTATTTTGAGCCAGAATTTGAGATATAATCGGGTACAGAATATGCATGCACATATCGACTTAGGTCACCTAAAATATCGATTTTTAGCATGTTTTGAGCCTATATTTTGAAAACATTCTAGGACTGAGTAGGCATGTACAGATCGCTTCTGGAACCCAAAAATATTGAATTTTTGGGAGTTTTGAGACTGAATTTGATATGAAAACAGGTAATGAAGATGCATAATCATATCGACTCTTTGCACCTAAAATATCGATTTTGAGCATGTTTTGGGTCTTTATTGTGAAAATACTCTAACAAGAAGTAGGCATGTACAAATCGCTTCTGGGACCCAAAAATATCGATTTTTCGGGTGTCTTGAGTCTAATTTTGAGATATAAACGGGTACAGAAGATGCATGCACATATCGACTTTGGGCACCCAAAATATCGATTTTCAGCATGTTTTCAGCATGTATTTTGAAAATACTCTAACACGAAGTAGGCATGTACAGATATCTTCTGTGACACAAAAATATCTAATTTTCGGGTGATTTGAGCCTGAATTTGGGATATAAACGGGTACAGAAGATGCATGCACATATCGACTTTGGACACCTAAAATATCGATTTTTAGCATGTTTTGGGCCTATATTTTGAAAATACTCTAACACAGAGTAGGCATGTACAGATCGCTTCTAGGACCCAAAAATATCGAATTTTCGGGTGTTTTGAGCCTGAATTTGTGATATAAACGGGTACAGAATATACATACACATATTGACTTTGGGCACCTCAAATATCGATTTTCAGCATGTTTTGGGCCTATATTTTGAAAATACTCTAACACGGAATAGGCATGTACAGATTGCTTCTGGGGCCCAAAAACATCGAATTTTCGGGAATTTTGAGCCAGAATTTGAGATATAATCGGGTACAGAAGATGCATGCTAATATCCACTTTGGTCACCTAAAATTACGACTTTCATCATGTTTCGGGCCTTTTTTTATAAAGTACTCTAACACGGAGTAGGAATGTACAGATATCTTCTGTGACACAATAATATCTAATTTTCGGGTGTTTTGAGCCTGAATTTGGGATAAAAACGGGTACAGAAGATGCATGCACATATTGACTTTGGGCACCTCAAATATCGATTTTCAGCATGTTTTGGGCCTATATTTTGAAAAGATTCTAGCACTGAGTAGGCATGTACAGATCGCTTCTGGGACCCAAAAATATTGAATTTTCCGTCATTTTGAGCCTGAATTTGAGATATAAACGGGTACTGAAGATGCATGCAGATATCAATTTTTGGCACCCAAAATATCGATTTTAAGCATGTTTTGGGTCTGTATTGTGAAAATACTCTAAAAAGAAGTAGACATGTACAGCTCGCTTTTGGGACACAAAAATATCGAATTTTCGGGTGTTTTGAGCCAGCATTTGAGATATAAACGGGTACAGAAGATGCATGCACATATCGACTTTGGGCACCTTAAATATCGATTTTTAGTATGTTTTGGGCCTATATTTTGAAAATACTCTTACACGAATTAGGCATGTACAGATATCTTCTGTGACACAATAATATCTAATTTTCGGGTGTTTTGAGCCTGAATTTGGGATATAAACGGGTACAGAAGATGCATTCACATATCGACTTTGGACACCTCAAATATCGATTTTCAGCATGTTTTGGGCCTATATTTTGAAAAGATTCTAGCACTGAGTAGGCATGTACAGAGCGCTTCTGGGACCAACAAATATTGAATTTTCCGTCGTTTTGAGCCTGAATTTGAGATATAAACGGGTACTTAAGATGCATGCAAATATCAACTTTTGGCACCCAAAATATCGATTTTTAGCATGTTTTGGGCCTATATTTTGAAAATACTCTAACACAGAGTAGGCATGTACAGATCGCTTCTGGGACCCAAAAATATCTAATTTTCGGGTGTTTTGAGCCTGAATTTAGGATATAAACGGGTACAGAAGATGCATACACATATTGACTTTGGGCACCTCAAATATCGATTTTCAGCATGTTTTGGGCCTATATTTTGAACAGATTCTAGCACTGAGTAGGCATGTACAGATCGCTTCTGGGACCCAAAAGTATTGAATTTTCCGTCGTTTTGAGCCTGAATTTGAGATATAAACGGGTACTGAAGATGCATGCAGATATCAATTTTCGGCACCCAAAATATCGATTTTTAGCATGTTTTGGGCCTATATTTTGAAAATACTCTAACACAGAGTAGGCATGTACAGATCGCTTCTGGGACCCAAAAATATCGAATTTTCGGGTGTTTTGAGCCTGAATTTGAGATATAAACGGGTACAGAAGATGCATGCACATATCGACTTTGGGCACCTAAAATATCGATTTTCAGCATGTTTTATGGCCTGTATTTTGAAAGTACTCTAACACGGAGTAGGCATCTACAGATTGCTTCTGGGACCCAAAAATATTAAATTTTCGGGTGTTTTGAGCCTGAATTTGAGATATAAACGGGTACAGAAGATGCATGCACATATCGACTATGGGCAGCTAAAATATCGATTTTCAGCATGTTTTGGGCATGTATTTTGAAAACATTCTAGCACTGAGTAGGCATGTACAGATCGCTTTTGGAACCCAAAAATATTGAATTTTCGGGTGTTTTGAGCCTGAATTTGATATGTAAACAGGTAATAAAGATGCATGCAGATATCGACTCTTTGCACCAAAAATACCGATTTTGAGCATGTTTTGGGCCTGTATTTTGAAAATACTCTAACACGGAGTAGAGATGTACAGATCGCTTAAGTGACCAAAATATATCGAATTTTCGGGTGTTTTGAGCCTGAATTTGAGATATAAACGGGCACAGAATACGCATGCACATATCGACATTCCGTACCTAAGATATCGATTTTTAGCTTGTTTTGAGCCTATAATATAAAAATATTCTATTACTGAGTAGGCATGTACAGATCGCTTCTGTGACCCAAAAATATCGAATTTTCGGGTGTTTTGAGCCTGAATTTGGGATATAAACGGGTATAAAAGATGTATGCACATATCGACTTTGGACACGTAAAATAACGATTTTTAGCATGTTTTAAGCCTATATTTTGAAAATACTCTAACAAGGAGTAGGCATGTACAGATCGCTTTAGTGACCCAAAAATATCGAATTTTCGGGTATTTTGAGCGTGAAATTGAGATATAATCGGGTACAGAAAATGCATGCTCATATCCACTTTGGGCACCTTAAATATCAATTTTTAGCATTTTTTATGGCCTGTATATTGAAAGTACTCTAACACGGAGTAGGCATGTACAGATCGCTTCTGGGACACAAAAATATTAAATGTTCGGGTGTTTTGAGCCTGAATTTGAGATATAAACGGGTACAGAAGATGCGTGCACATATCGACTATGGGCAGCTAAAATATCGATTTTTAGCATGTTTTGGGCATGTATTTTGAAAATACTCAAATACGGAGTAGGCATATACAGATCGCTTCTGGGACCCAAAAATATCGAATTTTCGGGTGTTTTGAGCCTAAATTTGAGATATAAACGGGTACAGAACATGCATGCACATATCGACTTAGGACACATTAAATATCGATTTTTAGCATGTTTTTAAGCCTATATTTTCAAAACAATCTAGCACTGAGTAGACATGTACAGATCGCTTCTGGGACCCAAAAATACCGAATTTTCGGGTGTTTTGAGCCTGAATTTGAGATATAAATGAATACTGAAGATGCATGCACATATCGACTTTTTGCACCAAATATATCGATTTTGAGCATGTTTTGGGTCTGTATCTTTAAAACATTCTAAGAAGGAGTAGGCATGTACATATTGCTTCTGGGACACAAAAATATCTAATTTTCAGGTATTTTCAGCCTGAATTTGAGATATAAACGGGTACATAAGATGCATGCACTTATAGACTTTGGGCACCCAAAATATCGATTTTTAGTATGTTTGGGGCCAATATTTTGAAAATATTCTATCACTGAGTAGGCATGTACAAATCGCTTCTGGGACCCAAAAATATCGAATTTTCGGGTATTTTGAGCCTGAATTTTGGATATAAAAGGGTACAGAACATGCAAACTCATATTGACTTTGGGCACCTCAAATATCGATTTTCAGCATGTTTTTGGCCTGTATTTTGAAAATACTCTAACACGAAATAGGCATGTACAGATCGCTTCTGGGACCCAAAAATATTGAATTTTCGGGTATTTTGAGCCTGCATTTGAGATATAAACGAGTACTGAAGATGCATGCACATATCGACTATGGGCAGCTAAAATATCGATTTTCAGCATGTTTTGGGCATGTATTTTGAAAATACTCAAACACGGAGTAGGCATATACAGATCGCTTCTGGGACCTCGAAATATCGAATTTTCGGGAGTTTTGAGTCTAAATTTGAGATATAAACGGGTACAGAACATGCATGCACATATCGACTTGGGACACATAAAATATCGATTTTTAGCATGTTTTGAGCCTATATTTTGAAAACATTCTAGCACTGAGTAGGCATGTACAGATCGCTTCTGGCACCCAAAAATCTCGAATTTTCGGGTGTTTTGAGCCTGAATTTGAGATATAAACGGGTACAGAAGATGCATGCACATATCGACTTTGGGCTCCTAAAATATCGATTTTCAGCATGTTTTACGTCCTGTATTTTGAAAGTACTCTAACACGGAGTAGGCATGTACAGATCGCTTCGGGGACCCAAAAATATTAAATTTTCGGGTATTTTCAGCCTTACTTTGAGATATAAACGGGTACAGCATATGCATGCACATATCGACTTTGGGCACCTAAATTATCGATTTGTAGCATGTTTTGAGCCTATATTTTGAAAAAATTCTAGCACTGAGTAGGCATGTACAGATCGCTTTTGGGACCCAAAAATATTGAATTTCCCGTTGTTTTGAGCCTGGTATTTCATATATAAACGTGTACAGAAGATGCATGCACATATCGACTATGGGCAGCTAAAATATCGATTTTCAGCATGTTTTGGGCATGTATTTTGAAAATACTCAAACACGGAGTAGGCATATACAGATCGCTTCTGGGACCCCAAAATATCGAATTTTCGGGAGTTTTGAGCCTAAATTTGAGATATAAACGGGTACAGAACATGCATGCACATATCGACTTGGGACACATAAAATATTGATTTTTAGCATGTTTTCAGCCTATATTTTGAAAACATTCTAGCAATGAGTAGGCATATACAGATCGCTTCTTGGACCCAAAAATATCGAATTTTCGGGTGTTTTGAATCTGAATTTGAGATATAAACGGGTACAGAAGATGCATGCACATATCGTCTTTAAGGCACCCAAAATATCGATTTTGAGCATGTTTTGGGCCTGTATTTTGAAAATACACTAACACGAAGTAGTCATGTACAAATCGCTGCGGGGACCCAAAACTATTGAATTTTCCGTGGTTTTGAGCCTGAATTTGAGATATGAACGGGTACTGAAGATGCATGCAAATATCAACTTTGGGCACCCAAAATATCGATTTTAGCATGTTTTGGGCCTATATTTTGAAAATACTCTAACACAGAGTAGGCATGTATAGATTGCTTCTGGGACCCAAAAATATCGAATTTACGGGTGTTTTGAGCATGAATTTGGGATATAAACGGGTACAGAAGATACATGCACTTATCGACTATGGGCAGCGAAAATATCGATTTTTAGCATGTTTTGGGCATGTATTTTAAAAATACTCTAACACGGAGTAAACTTGTACAGATCGCTTCTGGGACCCAAAAATATCGAATTTTCGGGTGTTTTGAGCTTGAATTTGAGATATAAACGGGTACAGAACATACTTATTGACTTGGGACACCAAAAATATCGATTTTTAGCATGTTTTAAGCCTGTATTTTGGAAACATTCTAGCACTGAGTAGGCATGTACAGATCGCTTCTGGAACCCAAAAAAATTGAATTTTCGGGTGTTTTGAGCCTGAATTTGATATGTAAACAGGTAATGAAGATGCATGCACATATCGACTCTTTGCACCTAGAATATCGATTTTGAGCATGTTTTGGGTGTGTATTGTGAAAATACTCTAACAAGAACTAGTCATGTACATATCGCTTCTGGGACACAAAAATATCGAATTTTCGGGTGTTTTGAGCCTGAATTTGAGATATAAACGGGTACAGAAGATGCATGCACATATCGACTTTGGGCACCTAAAATATCGATTTTTAGCTTGTTTTGGGCCTATATTTTAAAAATATTCTATTACTGAGTAGGCATGTACAGATCGCTTGTCTGATCCAAAAATATCGAATTTTCTGGTGTTTTGAGCCTGAATTTGAGATATAAACGTGTACAGAAGATGCATGCACATATCGACTATGAGGAGCTAAAATATCGATTTTCAGCATGTTTTGGGCCTGAATTTTGAAAATACTCTAACACGGAGTAGGCATGTACAGATCGCTTCTGGGACCCAAAAATCTCGAATTTTCGGGTGTTTTGAGTCTGAATTTGAGATATAAACGGGTACAGAAGATACATGCACATATCGACTTTGGGCACCTAAATTATCGATTTTTAGCATGTTTTGAGCCTATATTTTGAAAACATTCTAGCACTGAGTAGGCATGTACAGATCGCTTCTGGGACCCAAAAATATTGAATTGTCCGTCGTTTTGAGCCTGAATTTGAGATATAAACGGGTACTGAAGATGCATGCAGATATCAACTTTTGGCACCCAAGATATTGATATTTAGCATGTTTTGGGCCTATATTTTGAAAATACTCTAACACAGAGTAGGCATGTACAGATCGCTTCTGGCACCCAAAAATCTCGAATTTTCGGGTGTTTTGAGCCTGAATTTGAGATATAAACGGGTACAGAAGATGCATGCACATATCGACTTTGGGCTCCTAAAATATCGATTTTCAGCATGTTTTACGGCCTGTATTTTGAAAGTACTCTAACACGGAGTAGGCATGTACAGATCGCTTCTGGGACCCAAAAATATTAAATTTTCGGGTATTTTGAGCCTTAATTTGAGATATAAACGGGTACAGCATATGCATGCACATATCGACATTGGGCACCTATAATATCTATTTTTAGCTTGTTTTTAGCCTATATTTTGAAAATATTCTTTCACTGAGTAGGCATGTACAGATAGCTTCTGTGACCCAAAAATATCGAATTTTCGGGTGTTTTGAGCCGAAATTTGGGATATAAACGGGTACAAAAGATGTATGCACATATCGACTTTGGACTCGTAAAATATCGAGTTTTAGCATGTTTTAAGCCTATATTTTGAAAACATTCTAGCACTAAGTAGACATGTACAGATCGCTTCGGGGACCAAAAAATATTGAATTTTTGGGTTTTTTGAGCCTGAATTTTGGATATAAAAGGGTACAGAACATGCATACACATATTGACTTTGGGCACCTCAAATATCGATTTTCAGCATGTTTTTGGCCTGTATTTTGAAAATACTCTAACACGAAGTAGGCATGTACAGATCGCTTCTGGGACCCAAAAATATCGAATTTTCAGGTATTTTGAGCCTGCATTTGAGATATAAACGAGTACTGAAGATGCATGCACATATCGTCTTTGAGGCACCCAAAATATCGATTTTGAGCATGTTTTGGGCCTATATTTTGAAAATACACTAATACGAAGTAGTCATGTACAGATCGCTGCGGGGACCCAAAACTATTGAATTTTCCATGGTTTTGAGCCTGAATTTGAGATATAAACGGGTACTGAAGATGCATGCAGATATCAACTTTGGGCACCCAAAATATCGATTTTAGCATGTTTTGGGCCTATATTTTGAAAATACTCTAACACAGAGTAGGCATGTACAGATCGCTTCTGGGATCCCAAAATATCGAAATTTCGGGTGTTTTGAGCTTGAATTTGAGATAGAAACGGGTACAGAAGATGCATGCACATATCGACTATGTGGAGCAAAAATATCGATTTTCAGCATGTTTTGGGCATGTATTTTGAAAATACTCTAACACGGAGTAGGCATGTACAGATCGCTTCTGGGACCCAAAAATATCGAATTTTCGGGTGCTTTGAGCCTGAATTTGAGATATTAACGGGTACAGAAGATGCATGCATTTATCGACTTTGGGTACCTAAAATATCGATTTTCAGCATGTTTTGGGCCTGTATTTTGAAAGTACTCTAACACGGAGTAGGTATGTACAGATCTCTTCTGGGACCCAAAAATATCGAGTTTTCGGTTGATTTGAGCCTGAATTTGAGATATAAACGGGTACAGAAGATGCATGTACATATCGACTATGGGCACCTAAATTATCGATTTTGAGCATATTTTAAGCTTCTATTTTAAAAATATTCTAACACGGTGTAGGCATGTACAGATCGCTTCTGGGACCTAAAAATATCGAATTTTCGGGTGTTTTCAGCCTGAATTTGAGATATAAACGGGTGCAGAAGATGCATGCACATATCGACTTTGGGCACCTAAAATATCGAATTTTAGCATGTTTTAAGCCTATTTTTTGAAAACATTCTAGCACTGAGTAGATATGTACAGATCGCTTCTGGGACCCAAAAATATCGAATTTTCGGGTGTTTTCAGCCTGAATTTGAGATATAAACGGGTGCAGAAGATGCATGCACATATCGACTTTAGGCACCTAAAATATCGAATTTTAGCATGTTTTAAGCCTATATTTTGAAAAAATTCTAGCACTGAGTAGATATGTACAGATCACTTCTTGGACCCAAAAATATCGAATTTTCGGGTGTTTTGAGCCTGAATTTTATATGTAAACAGGTAATGAAGATGAATGCACATATCGACTCTTTGCACCTAAAATATCGATTTTGAGCATGTTTTGGGTCTGTATTGTGTAAATACTCTAACACGGAGTAGGCATGTACAGATCGCTTCAGGCACACAAAAATATCGGATTTTTGGGTGTTTTGAGCCTGAATTTGAGATATAGACGGGTACAGAAGATGAATACACATATCGACTTTGGGCACCCAAAATGTCGATTTTTAGCATGTTTTGGGCCTGTATTTCGAAAATACTCTAAGACTGAGTAGGCATGTACAGATCGCTTAAGGGACCAAAAATATCGAATTTTCGGGTGTTTTGAGCCTGAATTTGAGATATAAACCTGTACAGAATACGCATGCACATATCGAAAATGGGCACCTAAAATATCGATTTTTAGCATGTTTTGGGCTTGAATTTTAAAAGTACTCTAACAAGGAGTAGGCATGCACAGATCGCTTCTGGGACCCAAAAATATCAAATTTTCGGGTGTTTTGAGCCTGAATTTGAGATATAAACGGGTACAGAAGATGCATGCACATATTGACTATGGGCATCTAAAATATTGATTTTTAGCATGTTCTGAGCCTCTATTTTGAAAACATTCTAGCACTGAGTAGGCATGTACAGATCGCTTTTGGGACCCAAAAATATTGAATTTTCGGATGTTTTGAGCCTGAATTTGAGATATAACCGGGTACAGAGAATGCATACACATATTGACTTGGTGCACCTAAAATATCAATTTTCAGCATGTTTTGGGCCTGTATTTTAAAAACACTCTAACACGGAGTATGCAGGTACAGATCGCTTCTGGGACACAAAAATATCGAATTTTCAGAGTTTTGAGCCTGAATTTGAGATATAAACGGGTACAGAAGATACATGCACATATCGACTTTTTGCACCTAAAATATCGATTTTGAGCATGTTTTTGGTCTGTATCTTGAAAACATTCTAGCAAGAAGTAGGCATGTACAGATTGCTTCTGGGACCCAAAAATATCGAATTTTCGAGTGTTTTGAACCTGAATTTGGAATATAGACGTGTACAGAAGATGCATACACATATTGACTTTGGGCAGCTAAAATATCGATTTACTGCATGTTTTAGGCCTGTATTTTGAAAATACTCTAACACGGAGTATGCATGTACAGATGGCTTTCGGGACCCAAAAATATCGAATAATCGGGTGTTTTGAGTCTGAATTTGAGATATAAACGGGTACAGAAGATGCATGCACATATCGACTTTGGGCACCTAAAATATCGATTTTGAGCATGTTTTCGGCCTGTTTTTTGAAAATACTCTAACACGGTATAGACATGTACAGATCGCTTCTGGGACACAAAAATTTCGATTTTTTGAGTGTTTTGAACCTGAATTAGGGATATACACGGGTACAGAAGATGTATTAACATATTGACTTTAGGCACATAAAATATCGATTTTCAGCATGTTTTTGGCCTATATTTTAAAAACACTCTAACACGGAGTATGCACGTACAGATCGCTTCTGGGACCCAAATAAATCGAATTTTCGGGGGTTTTGAGCCAGAATTTGGGATATAACAGGGTACAGAGGATGCATGCACATATCGACTTTTTGCACCTAAAATATCGATTTTGAGCATGTTTTGGGTCTGTATCTTGAAAAACATTCTAGCAAGAAGTAGGCATGTACAGATTGCTTCTGGGACCCAAAAATATCGAATTTTCTGGTGTTTTGAACCAGAATTTGGGATATATACGGGTACACAAGATGCATACACATATTGACTTTGGGCACCTAAAATAAAGATTTTTAGCATGTTTTGGGCCTGTATTTTGAAAATACTTTAACACGGAGTAGGCATGTACAGATCGCTTCTGGGACCCAAAAATATCGAATTTTCGATTGTTTTGAGCCTGAATTTGAGATATAAATGGGTAATGAAGATTAATGCACATATCGACTCTTTGCACCTAAAATATCGATTTTGAGCATGTTTTTGGTCTGTATTGTGTAAATACTCTAACACGGAGTAGGCATGTACAGATCGCTTCAGGCACACAAAAATATCAGATTTTTGGGTGTTTTGAGCCTGAATTTGAGATATAAACGGGTACAGAAGATGCATGCAGATATCAACTTTCGGCACCCAAGATATCGATATTTAACATGTTTTGGGCCTGTATTTTGAAAATACTTTAACACGGAGTAGGCATGTACAGATCGCTTCTGGGACCCAAGAATATCGAATTTTCGGGTGTTTTGAGCCTGAATTTGAGATATAAACGGGTACAGAAGATGCATGCACATATCTACTTTGGGCACCTAAAATATCGATTTTGAGCATGTTTTGGACCTGTATTTTTAAAATACTCTAATACGGAGTAGGCATGTACAGATCGCTTCTGGGACACAAAAATATCGAATTTTCGGGTGTTTTGAGTCTGAATTTGAGATATAAACGGGTACAGAAGATACATGCACATATCGACTTTGGGCACCTAAATTATCGATTTTTAGCATGTTTTGAGCCTATATTTTGAAAACATTCTAGCACTGAGTAGGCATGTACAGATCGCTTCTGGGACCCAAAAATATTGAATTGTCCGTCGTTTTGAGCCTGAATTTGAGATATAAACGGGTACTGAAGATGCATGCAGATATCAACTTTTGGCACCCAAGATATTGATATTTAGCATGTTTTGGGCCTATATTTTGAAAATACTCTAACACAGAGTAGGCATGTACAGATCGCTTCTGGCACCCAAAAATCTCGAATTTTCGGGTGTTTTGAGCCTGAATTTGAGATATAAACGGGTACAGAAGATGCATGCAAATATCGACTTTGGGCTCCTAAAATATCGATTTTCAGCATGTTTTACGGCCTGTATTTTGAAAGTACTCTAACACGGAGTAGGCATGTACAGATCGCTTCTGGGACCCAAAAATATTAAATTTTCGGGTATTTTGAGCCTTAATTTGAGATATAAACGGGTACAGCATATGCATGCACATATCGACATTGGGCACCTATAATATCGATTTTTAGCTTGTTTTTAGCCTATATTTTGAAAATATTCTTTCACTTAGTAGGCATGTACAGATAGCTTCTGTGACCCAAAAATATCGAATTTTCGGGTGTTTTGAGCCGAAATTTGGGATATAAACGGGTACAAAAGATGTATGCACATATCGACTTTGGACTCGTAAAATATCGATTTTTAGCATGTTTTAAGCCTATATTTTGAAAACATTCTAGCACTAAGTAGACATGTACAGATCGCTTCGGGGACCAAAAAATATTGAATTTTTGGGTTTTTTGAGCCTGAATTTTGGATATAAAAGGGTACAGAACATGCATACACATATTGACTTTGGGCACCTCAAATATCGATTTTCAGCATGTTTTTGGCCTGTATTTTGAAAATACTCTAACACGAAGTAGGCATGTACAGATCGCTTCTGGGACCCAAAAATATCGAATTTTCAGGTATTTTGAGCCTGCATTTGAGATATAAACGAGTACTGAAGATGCATGCACATATCGACTTTTTGCACTTAAAATATCGATTTTGAGCATATTTTGGGTCTGTATCTTGAAAACATTCTAGCAAAGAGTAGGCATGTACAGATCGCTTCTTGGACCCAAAAATATCGAATTTTCGGGTGTTTTGAATCTGAATTTGAGATATAACGGATACAGAAGATGCATGCACATATCGTCTTTAAGGCACCCAAAATATCGATTTTGAGCATGTTTTGGGCCTATATTTTGAAAATACACTAATACGAAGTAGTCATGTACAGATCGCTGTGGGGACCCAAAACTATTGAATTTTCCATGGTTTTGAGCCTGAATTTGAGATATAAACGGGTACTGAAGATGCATGCAGATATCAACTTTGGGCACCCAAAATATCGATTTTAGCATGTTTTGGGCCTATATTTTGAAAATACTCTAACACAGAGTAGGCATGTACAGATCGCTTCTGGGATCCCAAAATATCGAAATTTCGGGTGTTTTGAGCTTGAATTTGAGATAGAAACGGGTACAGAAGATGCATGCACATATCGACTATGTGGAGCAAAAATATCGATTTTCAGCTTGTTTTGGGCATGTATTTTGAAAACACTCTAACACGGAGTAGGCATGTACAGATCGCTTCTGGGACCCAAAAATATCGAATTTTCGGGTGCTTTGAGCCTGAATTTGAGATATTAACGGGTACAGAAGATGCATGCACATATCGACTTTGGGTACCTAAAATATCGATTTTCAGCATGTTTTGGGCCTGTATTTTGAAAGTACTCTAACACGGAGTAGGTATGTACAGATCTCTTCTGGGACCCAAAAATATCGAGTTTTCGGGTGATTTGAGCCTGAATTTGAGATATAAACGGGTACAGAAGATGCATGTACATATCGACTATGGGCACCTAAATTATCGATTTTGAGCATATTTTGGGCCTCTATTTTAAAAATATTCTAACACGGTGTAGGCATGTACAGATCGCTTCTGGGACCCAAAAATATCGAATTTTCGGGTGTTTTCAGCCTGAATTTGAGATATAAACGGGTGCAGAAGATGCATGCACATATCGACTTTGGGCACCTAAAATATCGAATTTTAGCATGTTTTAAGCCTTTATTTTGAAAACATTCTAGCACTGAGTAGATATGTACAGATCACTTCTTGGACCCAAAAATATCGAATTTTCGGGTGTTTTGAGCCTGAATTTGATATGTAAACAGGTAATGAAGATGAATGCACATATCGACTCTTTGCACCTAAAATATCGATTTTGAGCATGTTTTGGGTCTGTATTGTGTAAATACTCTAACACGGAGTAGGCATGTACAGATCGCTTCAGGCACACAAAAATATCGGATTTTTGGGTGTTTTGAGCCTGAATTTGAGATATAGACGGGTACAGAAGATGAATACACATATCGACTTTGGGCACCCAAAATGTCGATTTTTAGCATGTTTTGGGCCTGTATTTCGAAAATACTCTAAGACTGAGTAGGCATGTACAGATCGCTTAAGGGACCAAAAATATCGAATTTTCGGGTGTTTTGAGCCTGAATTTGAGATATAAACCTGTACAGAATACGCATGCACATATCGAAAATGGGCACCTAAAATATCGATTTTTAGCATGTTTTGGGCTTGAATTTTAAAAGTACTCTAACAAGGAGTAGGCATGCACAGATCGCTTCTGGGACCCAAAAATATCGAATTTTCGGGAGTTTTGAGCCTGAATTTGAGATATAAACAGGTACAGAAGATGCATGCACATATCGACTATGGGCATCTAAAATATTGATTTTTAGCATGCTCTGAGCCTCTATTTTGAAAACATTCTAGCACTGAGTAGGCATGTACAGATCGCTTCTGGGACCCAAAAATATTGAATTTTCGGATGTTTTGAGCCTGAATTTGAGATATAACCGGGTACAGAGAATGCATACACATATTGACTTGGTGCACCTAAAATATCAATTTTCAGCATGTTTTGGGCCTGTATTATAAAAACACTCTAACACGGAGTATGCAGGTACAGATCGCTTCTGGGACACAAAAATATCGAATTTTCAGAGTTTTGAGCCTGAATTTGAGATATAAACGGGTACAGAAGATACATGCACATATCGACTTTTTGCACCTAAAATATCGATTTTGAGCATGTTTTTGGTCTGTATCTTGAAAACATTCTAGCAAGAAGTAGGCATGTACAGATTGCTTCTGGGACCCAAAAATATCGAATTTTCGAGTGTTTTGAACCTGAATTTGGAATATAGACGTGTACAGAAGATGCATACACATATTGACTTTGGGCAGCTAAAATATCGATTTACTGCATGTTTTAGGCCTGTATTTTGAAAATACTCTAACACGGAGTATACATGTACAGATGGCTTTTGGGACACAAAAATATCGAATAATCGGGTGTTTTGAGTCTGAATTTGAGAAATAAACGGGTACAGAAGATGCATGCACATATCGACTTTGGGCACCTAAAATATCGATTTTGAGCATGTTTTCGGCCTGTTTTTTGAAAATACTCTAACACGGTATAGACATGTACAGATCGCTTCTGGGACACAAAAATTTCGATTTTTTGGGTGTTTTGAACCTGAATTAGGGATATACACGGGTACAGAAGATGTATTAACATATTGACTTTAGGCACCTAAAATATCGATTTTCAGCATGTTTTTGGCCTATATTTTAAAAACACTCTAACACGGAGTATGCACGTACAGATCGCTTCTGGGACCCAAATAAATCGAATTTTCGGGGGTTTTGAGCCAGAATTTGGGATATAACCGGGTACAGAGGATGCATGCACATATCGACTTTTTGCACCTAAAATATCGATTTTGAGCATGTTTTGGGTCTGTATCTTGAAAAACATTCTAGCAAGGAGTAGGCATGTACAGATCGCTTCTGGGACCCAAAAATATCGAATTTTCTGGTGTTTTGAACCAGAATTTGGGATATAGACGGGTACACAAGATGCATACACATATTGACTTTGGGCACCTAAAATAAAGATTTTTAGCATGTTTTGGGCCTGTATTTTGAAAATACTTTAACACGGAGTAGGCATGTACAGATCGCTTCTGGGACCCAAAAATATCGAATTTTCGATTGTTTTGAGCCTGAATTTGAGATATAAATGGGTAATGAAGATTAATGCACATATCGACTCTTTGCACCTAAAATATCGATTTTGAGCATGTTTTTGGTCTGTATTGTGTAAATACTCTAACACGGTGTAGGCATGTACAGATCGCTTCAGGCACACAAAAATATCAGATTTTTGGGTGTTTTGAGCCTGAATTTGAGATATAAACGGGTACAGAAGATGCATGCAGATATCAACTTTCGGCACCCAATTTATCGATATTTAACATGTTTTGGACCTATATTTTGAAAATACTCTAACACAGAGTAGGCATGTACAGATCGCTTCTGGGACCCAAAAATATCGAATTTTCGGGTGTTTTGAGCCTGAATTTGGGATATAAACGGGTACAGAAGATGCATACACATATTGACTTTGGGCACCTCAAATATCGATTTTCAGCATGTTTTGGGCCTGTATTTTGAAAATACTCTAACATGGAATAGGCATGTACAGATTGCTTCTGGGGCCCAAAAACATTGAATTTTCGGGAATTTTGAGATGAATTTGCGATATAATCGGGTACAGAAGATGCATGCACACATCGACTATGTGGAGGTAAAATATCAATTTTCAGCACGTTTTGGGCATGTATTTTGAAAATACTCTAACACGGAGTAGGCATGTACATATCGCTTCTGGCACCCAAAAATCTCGAATTTTCGGGTGTTTTGAGCCTGAATTTGAGATATAAACGGGTACAGAAGATGCATGCACATATCGACTTTGGGCACCTCAAATATCGATTTTTAGCTTGTTTTAGGCCTATATTTTAAAAATATTCTATTACTGAGTAGGCATGTACAGATCGCTTGTCTGACCCAAAAATATCGAATTTTCTGGTCTTTTGAGCCTGAATTTGAGATATAAACGGGTACAGAAGATGCATGCACATATCGACTATGTGGAGCTAAAATATCGATTTTCAGCATGTTTTGGGACTTAATTTTGAAAATACTCTAACACAGAGTAGGCATGTACAGATCACTTCTGGGACCCAAATAAATCGAATTTTCGGGGGTTTTGAGCCAGAATTTGGGATATAACCGGGTACAGAGGATGCATGCACATATCGACTTTTTGCACCTAAAATATCGATTTTGAGCATGTTTTGGGTCTGTATCTTGAAAAACATTCCAGCAACGAGTAGGCATGTACAGATCGCTTCTGAGACCCTAAAATATAGAATTTTCTGGTGTTTTGAACCTGAATTTGGGATATAGACGGGTACAGAAGATGCATACACATATTGACTTTGGGCACCTAAAATATAGATTTTTAGCATGTTTTGGGACTGTATTTTGAAAATACTTTAACACGGAGTAGGCATGTACAGATCGCTTCTGGGACCCAAGAATATCGAATTTTCGGGTGTTTTGAGCCTGAATTTGAGATATAAACGGGTACAGAAGATGCTTGCACATATCTACTTTGGGCACCTAAAATATCGATTTTGAGCATGTTTTGGACCTGTATTTTTAAAATACTCTAACACGGAGTAGGCATGTACAGATCGCTTCTGGGACACAAAAATATCGATTTTTGGGTGTTTTGAGCCTGAATTTGAGATATAAACGGGTACTGAAGATGCATGCACATATCGACTTTGGACACCTAAAATATCGATTTATAGCATGTTTAGAGCCTATATTTTAAAAACATTCTAGCACTGAGTAGGCATGTACAGATCGCTTTTGGAACCCAAAAATATTAAATTTTCGGGTGTTTTGAGCCTGAATTTGATATGTAAACAGGTAATGAAGATGAATGCACATATCGACTCTTTGGACCTAAAATATCGATTTTGAGCATGTTTTGGGTCTGTATTGTGTAAATACTCCTACACGGAGTAGGCATGTACAGATCGCTTCAGGCACACAAAAATATCGGATTTTTGGGTGTTTTGAGCCTGAATTTGAGATATAAACGGGTACAGAAGATGAATGCACATATCGACTTTGGGCACCCAAAATGTCGATTTTTAGCATGTTTTGGGCCTGTATTTTGAAAATACTCTAAGACTGAGTAGGCATGTACAGATCGCTTAAGGGACCCAAAAATATCGTATTTTCGGGTGTTTTGAGCCTGAATTTGAGATATAAACGGGTACAGAATACGCATGCACATATCGAAAATTGGCACCTAAAATATCGATTTTTAGCATGTTTTGGGCTTGAATTTTAAAAGTACTCTAACACGGAGTAGGCATGCACAGATCGCTTCTGGGACCCAAAAATATCGAATTTTCGGGAGTTTTTAGCCTGAATTTGAGATATAAACAGGTACAGAAGATGCATGCACATATCGACTATGGGCAGCTAAAATATCGATTTTCAGCATGTTTTGGGCATGTATTTTGAAAATACTCAAACACGGAGTAGGCATATACAGATCGCTTCTGGGACCCAAAAATATCGAATTTTCGGGTGTTTTGAGCCTAAATTTGAGATATAAACGGGTACAGAACATGCATGCACATATCGACTTCGGGCACCTAAAATATCGATTTTTAGCATGTTCTGAGCCTCTATTTTGAAAACATTCTAGCACTGAGTAGGCATGTACAGATCGCTTCTGGGAACCAAAAATATTGAATTTTCGGGTGTTTTGAGCCTGAATTTGAGATATAAACGGGTACAGAAGATTCATGCACATATCGACTCTTTGCACCTAAAATATCGATTTTGAGCATGTTTTGGGTCTGTATTGTGTAAATACTCCTACACGGAGTAGGCATGTACAGATCGCTTCTGGGACACAAAAATATCGAATTTTTGGGTGTTTTGAGCCTGAATTTGAGATATAAACGGGTACAGAAGATTCATGCACATATCGACTTCGGGCACCTAAAATATCGATTTTTAGCATGTTCTGAGCCTCTATTTTGAAAACATTCTAGCACTGAGTAGGCATGTACAGATCGCTTCTGGGACCCAAAAATATTGAATTTTCGGGTGTTTTGAGCCTGAATTTGAGATATAACCGTGTACAGAGAATGCATACAAATATTGACTTTGTGCACCTAAAATATCAATTTTCAGCATGTTTTGGGCCTGTATTTTAAAAACACTCTAACACGGAGTATGCAGGTACAGATCGCTTCTGGGACACAAAAATATCGAATTTTCGGAGTTTTGAGCCTGAATTTGAGATATAAACGGGTACAGAAGATGCATGCACATATCGACTTTTTGCACCTAAAATATCGATTTTGAGCATGTTTTTGGTCTGTATCTTGAAAACATTCTAGCAAGAAGTAGGCATGTACAGATTGCTTCTGGGACCCAAAAATATCGAATTTTCGAGTGTTTTGAACCTGAATTTGGAATATAGACGTGTACAGAAGATGCATACACATATTGACTTTGGGCAGCTAAAATATCGATTTACTGCATGTTTTAGGCCTGTATTTTGAAAATACTCTAACACGGAGTATGCATGTACAGATGGCTTTTGGGACCCAAAAATATCGAATAATCGGGTGTTTTGAGTCTGAATTTGAGATATAAACGGGTACAGAAGATGCATGCACATATCGACTTTGGGCACCTAAAATATCGATTTTGAGCATGTTTTCGGCCTGTTTTTTTAAAATACTCTAACACGGTATAGACATGTACAAATCGCTTCTGGGACACAAAAATTTCGATTTTTTGGGTGTTTTGAACCTGAATTAGGGATATACACGGGTACAGAAGATGCATAAACATATTGACTTTAGGCACCTAAAATATCGATTTTCAGCATGTTTTTGGCCTATATTTTAAAAACACTCTAACACGGAGCATGCACGTACAGATCGCTTCTGGGACCCAAATAAATCGAATTTTCGGGGGTTTTGAGCCTGAATTTGGGATATAACCGGGTACAGAGGATGCATGCACATATCGACTTTTTGCACCTAAGATATCGATTTTGAGCATGTTTTGGGTCTGTATCTTGAAAAACATTCTAGCAAGGAGTAGGCATGTACAGATTGCTTCTGGGACCCAAAAATATCGAATTTTCGAGTGTTTTGAACCTGAATTTGGAGTATAGACGTGTACAGAAGATAAATAAACATATTGACTTTAGGCACCTAAAATATCGATTTTTAGCATGTTTTTGGCCTATATTTTAAAAACACTCTAACACGGAGTATGCACGTACAGATCGCTTCTGGGACCCAAATAAATCGAATTTTCGGGGGTTTTGAGCCAGAATTTGGGATATAACCGGGTACAGAAGATGCATGCACATATCGACTTTGGACACCTAAAATATCGATTTATAGCATGTTTAGAGCCTATATTTTAAAAACATTCTAGCACTGAGTAGGCATGTACAGATCGCTTTTGGAACCCAAAAATATTGAATTTTCGGGTGTTTTAAGCCTGAATTTGATATGTAAACAGGTAATGAAGATGAATGCACATATCGACTCTTTGCACCTAAAATATCGATTTTGAGCATGTTTTGGGTCTGTATCGTGTAAATACTCCTACACGGAGTAGGCATGTACAGATCGCTTCAGGCACACAAAAATATCGGATTTTTGGGTGTTTTGAGCCTGAATTTGAGATATAAACGGGTACAGAAGATGAATGCACATATCGACTTTGGGCACCCAAAATGTCGATTTTTAGCATGTTTTGGGCCTGTATTTTGAAAATACTCTAAGACTGAGTAGGCATGTACAGATCGCTTAAGGGACCCAAAAATATCGAATTTTCGGGTGTTTTGAGCCTGAATTTGAGATATAAACGGGTACAGAATACGCATGCACATATCGAAAATTGGCACCTAAAATATCGATTTTTAGCATGTTTTGGGCTTGAACTTTAAAAGTACTCTAACACGGAATAGGCATGCACAGATCGCTAAAGGGACCCAAAAATATCGAATTTTCGGGAGTTTTGAGCCTGAATTTGAGATATAAACGGGTACAGAAGATGCATGCACATATCGACTATGGGCAGCTAAAATATCGATTTTCAGCATGTTTTGGGCATGTATTTTGAAAATACTCAATCACGGAGTAGGCATATACAGATCGCTTCTGGGACCCAAAAATATCGAATTTTCGGGTGTTCTGAGCCTAAATTTGAGATATAAACGGGTACAGAACATGCATGCGCATATTGACTTTGGGCACCCAAAATATCGATTTTTAACATGTTCTGAGCCTCTATTTTAAAAACATTCTAGCACTGAGTAGGCATGTACAGATCGCTTCTGGGACCCAAAAATATTGAATTTTCGGGTGTTTTGAGCCTGAATTTGAGATATAACCGGGTACAGAGAATGCATACACATATTGACTTTGTGCACCTAAAATATCAATTTTTAGCATGTTTTGGGCCTGTATTTTAAAAACACTCTAACACAGAGAATGCATGTACAGATCGCTTCTGGGACACAAATATATCGAATTTTCGGAGTTTTGAGCCTGAATTTGAGATATAAATGGGTACAGATGATGCATGCACATATCGACTTTTTGCACCTAAAATATCGATTTTAAAGCATGTTTTGGGTATGTATCTTAAAACTTTCTAGCAAGAAGTAGGCATGTACAGATTGCTTCTGGGACCAAAAAATATCGAATTTTCGAGTGTTTTGAACCTGAATTTGGGATATAGACGGGTACAGAAGATGCATACACATATTGACTTTTGGGCAGCTAAAATATCGATTTACAGCATGTTTTAGGCCTGTATTTTGAAAATACTCTAACACGGAGTACGCATGTACAGATCGCTTTAGGGACCCAAAAATATCGAATATTCGGGTGTTTTTAGTCTGAATTTGAGATATAAACGGGTACAGAAGATGCATGCACATATCGACTTAAAGCACCCAAAATATCGATTTTGAGCATGTTTTGGGCCTGTATTTTTAAAATACTCTAACACGGAGTAGACACATACAGATCGCTTTTGGGACACAAAAATATCGAATTTTTGGGTGTTTTGAGCCTGAATTTGAGATATAAACGGGTACAGAAGATTCATGCACATATCGACTTCGGGCACCTAAAATATCGATTTTTAGCATGTTCTGAGCCTCTATTTTGAAAACATTCTAGCACTGAGTAGGCATGTACAGATCGCTTCTGGGACCCAAAAATATTGAATTTTCGGGTGTTTTGAGCCTGAATTTGAGATATAACCGGGTACAGAGAATGCATACACATATTGACTTTGTGCACCTAAAATATCAATTTTCAGCATGTTTTGGGTTTGTATTTTAAAAACACTCTAACACGGAGTATGCAGGTACAGATCGCTTCTGGGACACAAAAATATCGAATTTTCGGAGTTTTGAGCCTGAATCTGAGATATAAACGGGTACAGAAGATGCATGCACATATCGACTTTTTGCACCTAAAATATCGATTTTGAGCATGTTTTTGGTCTGTATCTTGAAAACATTCTAGCAAGAAGTAGGCATGTACAGATTGCTTCTGGGACCCAAAAATATCGAATTTTCGAGTGTTTTGAACCTGAATTTGGAATATAGACGTGTACAGAAGATGCATACACATATTGACTTTGGGCAGCTAAAATATCGATTTAATGCATGTTTTAGGCCTGTATTTTGAAAATACTCTAACACGGAGTATGCATGTACAGATGGCTTTTGGGACCCAAAAATATCGAATAATCGGGTGTTTTGAGTCTGAATTTGAGATATAAACGGGTACAGAAGATGCATGCACATATCGACTTAAAGCACCCAAAATATCGATTTTGAGCATGTTTTGGGCCTGTATTTTTAAAATACTCTAACACGGAGTAGACACGTACAGATCGCTTTTGGGACACAAAAATATCGAATTTTTTGGTGTTTTGAGCCTGAATTTGAGATATAAACGGGTACTTAAGATTCATGCACATATCGACTTTTTGCACCTAAAATATCGATTTTGAGCATGTTTTGGGTCTGTATCTTGAAAAACATTCTAGCAAGGAGTAGACATGTACAGATCGCTTCTGGGACACAAAAATATCGAATTTTCGGGTGTTTTGAGCCTGAATTTGAGATATAAATGGGTAATGAAGATGAATGCACATATCGACTCTTTGCACCTAAAATATCGATTTTGAGTATGTTTTAGGTCTGTATTGTGTAAATGCTCTAACACGGAGTAGGCATGTACAGATCGCTTCAGGCACACAAAAATATCGGCTTTTTGGGTGTTTTGAGCCTGAATTTGAGATATAAACGGGTACAGAAGATGAATGCACATATCGACTTTGGGCGCCGAAAATGTCGATTTTTAGCATGTTTTGGGCCTGTATTTTGAAAATACTCTAACACGGAGTAGGCATGTTCAGATCGCTTAAGGGACCCAAAAATATCGAATTTTCGGGTGTTTTGAGCCTGAATTTGAGATATAAACGGGTACAGAATACGCATGCACATATCGAAAATGGGCACCTAAAATATCGATTTTTAGCATGTTTTGGGCTTTAATTTTAAAAGTACTCTAACACGGAGTAGGCATGCACAGATCGCTTCTGGGACCCAAAAATATCGAATTTTCGGGTGTTTTGAGCCTGAATTTGAGATATAAATGGGTAATGAAGATGAATGCACATATCGACTCTTTGCACCTAAAATATCGATTTTGAGCATGTTTTAGGTCTGTATTGTGTAAATCATCTAACACGGAGTAGGCATGTACAGATCGCTTCAGGCACACAAAAATATCGGATTTTTGGGTGTTTTGAGCCTGAATTTGAGATATAAACGGGTACAGAAGATGAATGCACATATCGACTTTGGGCGCCCAAAATGTCGATTTTCAGCATGTTTTTGGCCTATATTTTAAAAACACTCTAACACGGAGTATGCACGTACAGATCGCTTCTGGACCGAAATAAATCGAATTTTCGGGGGTTTTGAGCCAGAATTTGGGATATAACCGGGTACGGAGGATGCATGCACATATCGACTTTTTGCACCTAAAATATCGATTTTGAGCATGTTTTGGGTCTGTATCTTGAAAAACATTCTAGCAAGGAGTAGGCATGTACAGATCGCTTCTGGGACCCAAAAATATCGAATTTTCTGGTGTTTTGAACCTGAATTTGGGATATAGACGGGTTCAGAAGATGCATACACATATTGACTTTGGGCACCTAAAATATAGATTTTTAGCATGTTTTGGGCCTGTATTTTGAAAATACTTTAACACGGAGTAGGCATGTACAGATCACTTCTGGGACCCAAAAATATCGAATTTTCAGGTGTTTTGAGCCTGAATTTGAGATATAAATGGGTAATGAAGATAAATGCACATATCGACTCTTTGCACCTAAAATATCGATTTTGAGCATGTTTTGGGTCTGTATTGTGTAAATACTCTAACACGGAGTAGGCATGTACAGATCGCTTCAGGCACACAAAAATATCGGATTTTTGGGTGTTTTGAGCCTGAATTTGAGATATAAACGGGTACAGAAGGTGCATGCACATATCGACTTTGGACACCTAAAATATCGATTTATAGCATTTTTAGAGCCTATATTTTAAAAACATTCTAGCACTGAGTAGGCATGTACAGATCGCTTTTGGAACCCAAAAATATTGAATTTTCGGGTGTTTTGAGCCTGAATTTGATATGTAAACAGGTAATGAAGAGGAATGCACATATCGACTTTGGGCACCCAAAATGTCGATTTATAGCATGTTTTGTGGCTGTAGTTTGAAAATACTCTAAGACTGAGTAGGCATGTACAGATCGCTTAAGGGACCCAAAAATATCGAATTTTCGGGTGTTTTGAGCTTGAATTTGAGATATAAACGGGTACAGAATACGCATGCACATATCGAAAATGGGCACCTAAAATATCGATTTTTAGCATCTTTTGGGCTTGAATTTTAAACGTACTCTAACACGGAGTAGGCATGCACAGATCGCTTCTGGGACCCAAAAATATCGAATAATCGGGTGTTTTGAGCCTGAATTTGAGATATAAACGGGTACAGAAGATGCATGCACATATCGACTATGGGCAGCTAAAATATCGATTTTCAGCATGTTTTGGGCATGTATTTTGAAAATACTCTAAGACTGAGTAGGCATGTACAGATCGCTTAAGGGACCCAAAAATATTGAATTTTCGGGTGTTTTGAGCCTGAATTTAAGATATAACCGGGTACAAAGAATGCATACACATATTGACTTTGTGCACCTAAAATATCAATTTTTAGCATTTTTTGGGCCTGTATTTTAAAAACACTCTAACACAGAGTATGCATGTACAGATCGCTTCTGGGACACAAAAATATCGAATTTTCGGATTTTTGAGCCAGAATTTGAGATATAAATGGGTACAGATGATGCATGCACATATCGACTTTTTGAACCTAAAATATCGATTTTAAAGCATGTTTTGGGTCTGTATCTTAAAACTTTCTAGCAAGAAGTAGACATGTACAGATTGCTTCTGGGACCCAAAAATATCGAATTTTCGAGTGTTTTGAACCTGAATTTGGGATATAGACGGGTACAGAAGATGCATACACATATTGACTTTGGGCAGCTAAAATATCGATTTACAGCATGTTTTAGGCCTGTAATTTGAAAATACTCTAACACGGAGTAGGCATGTACAGATCGCTTTAGGGACCCAAAAATATCGAATATTCGGGTGTTTTTTGTCTTAATTTGAGATATAAACGGGTACAGAAGATGCATGCACATATCGACTTAAAGCACCCAAAATATCGATTTTGAGCATGTTTTGGGCCTGTATTTTGAAAATACTCTAACACGGAGTAGACACATACAGATCGCTTTTGGGACACAAAAATATCGAATTTTTGGGTGTTCTGAGCCTGAATTTGAGATATAAACGGGTACAGAAGATTCATGCACATATCGACTTCGGGCACCTAAAATATCGATTTTTAGCATGTTCTGAGCCTCTATTTTGAAAACATTCTAGCACTGAGTATGCATGTACAGATCGCTTCTGGGACACAAATATATCGAATTTTCGGAGTTTTGAGCCTGAATTTGAGATATAAATGGGTACAGATGATGCATGCACATATCGACTTTTTGCACCTAAAATATTGATTTTAAAGCATGTTTTGGGTATGTATCTTAAAACTTTCTAGCAAGAAGTAGGAATGTACAGATCGCTTCTGGGACCCAAAAATATCGAATATTCGGGTGTTTTTAGTCTGAATTTGAGATATAAACGGGTACAGAAGATGCATGCACATATCGACTTAAAGCACCCAAAATATCGATTTTGAGCATGTTTTGGGCCTGTATTTTTAAAATACTCTAACACGGAGTAGACACGTACAGATCGCTTTTGGGACACAAAAATATCGAATTTTTTGGTGTTTTGAGCCTGAATTTGAGATATAAACGGGTACAGAAGATTCATGCACATATCGACTTTTTGCACCTAAAATATCGATTTTGAGCATGTTTTGGGTCTGTATCTTGAAAAACATTCTAGCAAGGAGTAGACATGTACAGATCGCTTCTGGGACACAAAAATTTCGAATATTCGGGTGTTTTTAGTCTGAATTTGAGATATAAACGGGTACAGAAGATGCATGCACATATCGACTTAAAGCACCCAAAATATCGATTTTGAGCATGTTTTGGGCCTGTATTTTTAAAATACTCTAACACGGAGTAGACACATACAGATCGCTTTTGGGACACAAAAATATCGAATTTTTGGGTGTTCTGAGCCTGAATTTGAGATATAAACGGGTACAGAAGATTCATGCACATATCGACTTCGGGCACCTAAAATATCGATTTTTAGCATGTTCTGAGCCTCTATTTTGAAAACATTCTAGCACTGAGTTGGCATGTACAGATCGCTTCTGGGACCCAAAAATATTGAATTTTCGGGTGTTTTGAGCCTGAATTTGAGATATAACCGGGTACAGAGAATGCATACACATATTGACTTTGTGCACCTAAAATATCAATTTTCAGCATGTTTTGGGCCTGTATTTTAAAAACACTCTAACACGGAGTATGCAGGTACAGATCGCTTCTGGGACACAAAAATATCGAATTTTCGGAGTTTTAAGCCTGAATTTGAGATATAAACGGGTACAGAAGATGCATGCACATATCGACTATGGGCGGCTAAAATATCGATTTTCAGCATGTTTTGGGCATGTATTTTGAAAATACTCAAACACGGAGTAGGCATATACAGATCGCTTCTGGGACACAAAAATATCGAATTTTCGGGTGTTTTGAGCCTAAATTTGAGATATAAACGGGTACAGAACATGCATGCACATATCGACTTAAAGCACCCAAAATATCGATTTTTAGCATGTTTTGGGCCTGTATTTTAAAAACACTCTAACACAGAGTATGCATGTACAGATCGCTTCTGGGACACAAATATATCGAATTTTCGGAGTTTTGAGCCTGAATTTGAGATATAAATGGGTACAGATGATGCATGCACATATCGACTTTTTGCACCTAAAATATTGATTTTAAAGCATGTTTTGGGTATGTATCTTAAAACTTTCTAGCAAGAAGTAGGCATGTACAGATCGCTTCTGGGACCCAAAAATATCGAATATTCGGGTGTTTTTAGTCTGAATTTGAGATATAAACGGGTACAGAAGATGCATGCACATATCGACTTAAAGCACCCAAAATATCGATTTTGAGCATGTTTTGGGCCTGTATTTTTAAAATACTCTAACACGGAGTAGACACGTACAGATCGCTTTTGGTACACAAAAATATCGAATTTTTTGGTGTTTTGAGCCTGAATTTGAGATATAAACGGGTACAGAAGATTCATGCACATATCGACTTTTTGCACCTAAAATATCGATTTTGAGCATGTTTTGGGTCTGCATCTTGAAAAACATTCTAGCAAGGAGTAGACATGTACAGATCGCTTCTGGGACACAAAAATTTCGATTTTTTGGGTGTTTTGATTCTGAATTAGGGATATACACGGGTACAGAAGATGCATAAACATATTGACTTTAGGCACCTAAAATATCGATTTTCAGCATGTTTATGGCCTATATTTTAATAACACTCTAACACGGAGTATGCACGTACAGATCGCATCTGGGACCCAAATAAATCGAATTTTCGGAGGTTTTGAGCCAGAATTTGGGATATAACCGGGTACAGAGGATGCATGCACATATCTACTTTGGGCACCTAAAATATCGATTTTGAGCATGTTTTGGACCTGTATTTTGAAAATAATCTAACACGGAGTAGGCATGTACAGATCGCTTCTGGGACACAAAAATATCGATTTTTGGGTGTTTTGAGCCTGAATTTGAGATATAAACGGGTACAGAAGATGCATGCACATATCGACTTTGGACACCTAAAATATCGATTTTTAGCATGTTTTTGGCCTGTATTTTGAAAATACTTTAACACGGAGTAGGTATGTACAGATCGCTTCTGGGACCCAAAAATATCGAATTTTCGGGTGTTTTGAGCCTGAATTTGAGATATAAATGAGTAATGAAGATGAATGCACATATCGACTCTTTGCACCTAAAATATCGATTTTGAGCATGTTTTAGGTCTGTATTGTGTAAATGCTCTAACACGGAGTAGGCATGTACAGATCGCTTCAGGCACACAAAAATATCAGATTTTTGGGTTTTTGAGCCTGAATTTGAGATATAAACGGGTACAGAAGATGAATGCACATATCGACTTTGGGCGCCCAAAATGTCGATTTTTGGCATGTTTTGGGCCTGTATTTTGAAAATACTCTAAGACTGAGTAGGCATGTTCAGATCGCTTAAGGGACCCAAAAATATCGAATTTTCGGGTGTTTTGAGCCTGAATTTGAGATATAAACGGGTACAGAATACGCATGCACATATCGAAAATGGGCACCTAAAATATCGATTTTTAGCATGTTTTGGGCCTGTATTTTAAAAACACTCTAACACAGAGTATGCATGTACAGATCGCTTCTGGGACACAAAAATATCGAATTTTCGGAGTTTTGAGCCTGAATTTGAGATATAAATGGGTACAGATGATGCATGCACATATCGAATTTTTGAACCTAAAATATCGATTTTAAAGCATGTTTTGGGTCTGAAACATAAAACTTTCTAGCAAGAAGTAGGCATGTACAGATTGCTTCTGGGACCAAAAAATATCGAATTTTCGAGTGTTTTGAACCTGAATTTGGGATATAGACGGGTACAGAAGATGCATACACATATTGACTTTGGGCAGCTAAAATATCGATTTACAGCATGTTTTAGGCCTGTATTTTGAAAATACTCTAACACGGAGTAGGCATGTACAGTTCGCTTTTGGGACCCAAAAATATCGAATATTCGGGTGTTTTGAGTCTGAATTTGAGATATAAACGGGTACAGAAGATGCATGCACATATCGACTTAAAGCACCCAAAATATCGATTTTGAGCATGTTTTGGGCCTGTATTTTTAAAATACTCTAACACTGAGTAGGCACGTACAGATCGCTTTTAGGACACAAAAATATCGAATTTTTGGGTGTTTTGAGACTGAATTTGAGATATAAACGGGTACAGAAGATTCATGCACATATCGACTTCGGGCACCTAAAATATCGATTTTTAGCATGTTCTGAGCCTCTGTTTTGAAAACATTCTAGCACTGAGTAGGCATGTACAGATCGCTTCTGGGACCCCAAAATATTGAATTTTCGGGTGTTTTGAGCCTGAATTTGAGATATAACCGGGTACAGAGAATGCATACACATATTGACTTTGTGCACCTAAAATATCAATTTTCAGCATGTTTTGGGCCTGTATTTTAAAAACACTCTAACACGGAGTATGCAGGTACAGATCGCTTCTGGGACACAAAAATATCGAATTTTCAGAGTTTTGAGCCTGAATTTGAGATATAAACGGGTACAGAAGATGCATGCACATATCGACTTTTTGCACCTAAAATATCGATTTTGAGCATGTTTTGGGCCTATTTCTTGAAAATACTCTAACACGGTATAGACATGTACAGATCGCTTCTGGGACACAAAAATTTCGATTTTTTGGGTGTTTTGAACCTGAATTAGGGATATACACGGGTACAGAAGATGCATAAACATATTGACTTTAGGCACCTAAAATATCGATTTTCAGCATGTTTTTGGCCTATATTTTAAAAACACTCTAACACGGAGTATGCACGTACAGATCGCTTCTGGACCCAAATAAATCGAATTTTCGGGGGTTTTGAGCCAGAATTTGGGATATAACCGGGTACAGAGGATGCATGCACATATCGACTTTTTGCACCTAAAATATCGATTTTGAGCATGTTTTGGGTCTGTATCTTGAAAAACATTCTAGCAAGGAGTTGGCATGTACAGATCGCTTCTGGGACCCAAAAATATCGAATTTTCTGGTGTTTTGAACCTGAATTTGGGATATAGACGGGTTCAGAAGATGCATACACATATTGACTTTGGGCACCTAAAATATAGATTTTTAGCATGATTTGGGCCTGTATTTTGAAAATACTTTAACAAGGAGTAGGCATGTACAGATCACTTCTGGGACCCAAAAATATCGAATTTTCAGGTGTTTTGAGCCTGAATTTGAGATATAAATGGGTAATGAAGATAAATGCACATATCGACTCTTTGCACCTAAAATATCGATTTTGAGCATGTTTTGGGTCTGTATTGTGTAAATACTCTAACACGGAGTAGGCATGTACAGATCGCTTCAGGCACACAAAAATATCGGATTTTTGGGTGTTTTGAGCCTGAATTTGAGATATAAACGGGTACAGAAGGTGCATGCACATATCGACTTTGGACACCTAAAATATCGATTTATAGCATTTTTAGAGCCTATATTTTAAAAACATTCTAGCACTGAGTAGGCATGTACAGATCGCTTTTGGAACCCAAAAATATTGAATTTTCGGGTGTTTTGAGCCTGAATTTGATATGTAAACAGGTAATGAAGAGGAATGCACATATCGACTTTGGGCACCCAAAATGTCGATTTTTAGCATGTTTTGTGCCTGTATTTTGAAAATACTCTAAGACTGAGTATGCATGTACAGATCGCTTAAGGGACCCAAAAATATCGAATTTTCGGGTGTTTTGAGCCTGAATTTGAGATATAAACGGGTACAGAATACGCATGCACATATCGAAAATGGGCACCTAAAATATCGATTTTTAGCATCTTTTGGGCTTGAATTTTAAACGTACTCTAACACGGAGTAGGCATGCACAGATCGCTTCTGGGACCCAAAAATATCGAATTTTCGGGTGTTTTGAGCCTGAATTTGAGATATAAACGGGTACAGAAGATGCATGCACATATCGACTATGGGCAGCTAAAATATCGATTTTCAGCATGTTTTGGGCATGTATTTTGAAAATACTCTAAGACTGAGTAGGCATGTACAGATCGCTTAAGGGACCCAAAAATATTGAATTTTCGGGTGTTTTGAGCCTGAATTTAAGATATAACCGGGTACAGAGAATGCATACACATATTGACTTTGTGCACCTAAAATATCAATTTTTAGCATGTTTTGGGCCTGTATTTTAAAAACACTCTAACACAGAGTATGCATGTACAGATCGCTTCTGGGACACAAAAATATCAAATTTACGGATTTTTGAGCCTGAATTTGAGATATATATGGGTACAGATGATGCATGCACATATCGAATTTTTTAACCTAAAATATCGATTTTAAAGCATGTTTTGGGTCTGTATCTTAAAACTTTCTAGCAAGAAGTAGGCATGTACAGATTGCTTCTGGGACCCAAAAATATCGAATTTTCGAGTGTTTTGAACCTGAATTTGGGATATAGACGGGTACAGAAGATGCATACACATATTGACTTTGGGCAGCTAAAATATCGATTTACTGCATGTTTTAGGCCTGTATTTTGAAAATACTCTAACACGGAGTAGGCATGTACAGATCGCTTTTGGGACCCAAAAATATCGAATATTCGGGTGTTTTGAGTCTGAATTTGAGATATAAACGGGTACAGATGATGCATGCACATATCGACTTAAAGCACCCAAAATATCGATTTTGAGCATGTTTTGGGCCTGTATTTTTAAAATACTCTAACACGGAGTAGACACGTACAGATCGCTTTTGGGACACAAAAATATCGAATTTTTGGGTGTTTTGAGCATGAATTTGAGATATAAACGGGTACAGAAGATTCATGCACATATCGACTTCGGGCACCTAAAATATCGATTTTTAGCATGTTCTGAGCCTCTATTTTGAAAACATTCTAGAACTGAGTAGGCATGTACAGATTGCTTCTGGGACCCAAAAATATTGAATTTTCGGGTGTTTTGAGCCTGAATTTGAGATATAACCGGGTACAGAGAATGCATACACATATTGACTTTGTGCACCTAAAATATCAATTTTCAGCATGTTTTGGGCCTGTATTTTAAAAACACTCTAACACGGAGTATGCAGGTACAGATCGCTTCGGGGACACAAAAATATCGAATTTTCAGAGTTTTGAGCCTGAATTTGAGATATAAACGGGTACAGAAGATGCATTCACATATCGACTTTTTGCACCTAAAATATCGATTTTAAGCATGTTTTTGGTCTGTATCTTGAAAACTTTCTAGCAAGAAGTAGGCATGTACAGATTGCTGATGGGACCCAAAAATATCGAATTTTCGAGTGTTTTGAACCTGAATTTGGAATATAGACGTGTAGAGAAGATGCATACACATATTGACTTTGGGCAGCTAAAATATCGATTTACTGCATGTTTTAGGCCTGTATTTTGAAAATACTCTAACACGGAGTATGCATGTACAGATGGCTTTTGGGACCCAAAAATATCGAATAATCGGGTGTTTTGAGTCTGAATTTGAGATATAAACGGGTACAGAAGATGCATGCACATATCGACTTTGGGCACCTAAAATATCGATTTTGAGCATGTTTTGGGCCTGTATTTTGAAAATACTCTAACACGGTATAGACATGTACAGATCGCTTCTGGGACACAAAAATTTCGATTTTTTGGGTGTTTTGAACCTGAATTAGGGATATACACGGGTACAGAAGATGCATAAACATATTGACTTTAGGCACCTAAAATATCGATTTTCAGCATGTTTTTGGCCTATATTTTAAAAACACTCTAACACGGAGTATGCACGTTCAGATCACTTCTGGGACCCAAATAAATCGAATTTTCGGGTGTTTTGAGCCTGAATTTGAGATATAACCGGGTACAGAGGATGCATGCACATAAAACTTTTTGCACCTAAAATATCGATTTTGAGCATGTTTTGGGTCTGTATCTTGAAAAACATTCTAGCAAGGAGTAGGCATGTACAGATCGCTTTTGGAACCCAAAAATATTGAATTTTCGGGTGTTTTGAGCCTGAATTTGATATGTAAACAGGTAATGAAGATGAATGCACATATCGACTCTTTGCACCAAAAATATCGATTTTGAGCATGTTTTGGGTCTGTATTGTGTAAATACTCTAACACGGAGTATGCATGTACAGATCGCTTCTGGGACACAAAAATATCGATTTTTGGGTGTTTTGAGCCTGAATTTGAGATATAAATGGGTACAGAAGATGCATGCACATATCGACTTTGGACACCTAAAATATCGATTTATAACAAGTTTAGAGCCTATATTTTAAAAACATTCTAGCACTGAGTATGCATGTACAGATCGCTTCTGGGACCCAAAAATATTGAATTTTCGGGTGTTTTGAGCCTGAATTTGAGATATAACCGGGTACAGAGAATGCATACACATATTGACTTTGTGCACCTAAAATATCAATTTTCAGCATGTTTTGGGCCTGTATTTTAAAAACACTCTAACACAGAGTATGCATGTAGAGATCGCTTCTGGGACACAAAAATATCGAATTTTCGGAGTTTTGAGCCTGAATTTGAGATATAAACGGGTACATAAGATGCATGCACATATCGAATTTTTGAACCTAAAATATCGCTTTTAAAACATGTTTTGGGTCTGTATCTTAAAACTTTCTAGCAAGAAGTAGGCATGTACAGATTGCTTCTGGGACCCAAAAATATCGATTTTTCGAGTGTTTTGAAACTGAATTTGGGATATAGCCGGGCACAGAAGATGCATACACATATTGACTTTGGGCAGCTAAAATATTGATTTACAGCATGTTTTAGGCCTGTATTTTGAAAATACTCTAACACGGAGTAGGCATGTACAGATCGCTTTTAGGACCCAAAAATATCGAATATTCGGGTGTTCTGAGTCTGAATTTGAGATATAAACGGGTACAGAAGATGCATGCACATATCGACTTAAAGCACCCAAAATATCGATTTTGAGCATGTTTTGGGCCTGTATTTTTAAAATACTCTAACACGGAGTAGACACGTACAGATTGCTTCTGGGACACAAAAATATCGAATTTTCGAGTGTTTTGAACCTGAATTTGGAATATAGACGTGTACAGAAGATGCATGCACATATCGAATTTGGGCACCTAAAATATCGATTTTGAGCATGTTTTGGGCCTGTATTTTGAAAATACTCTAACACGGTATAGACATGTACAGATCGCTTCTGGGACACAAAAATATCGAATTTTTGGGTGTTTTGAGCCTGAATTTGAGATATAAACGGGTACAGAAGATGCATGCACATAACGACTTCGGGCACCTAAAATATCGATTTTTAGCATGTTCTGAGCCTCTATTTTGAAAACATTCTAGCACTGAGTAGGCATGTACAGATCGCTTCTGGGACCCAAAAATATTGAATATTCGGGTGTTTTGAGCCTGAATTTGAGATATAACCGGGTACAGAGAATGCATACACATATTGACTTTGTGCACCTAAAATATCAATTTTCAGCATGTTTTGGGCATGTATTTTAAAAACACTCTATCACGGAGTATGCAGGTACAGATCGCTTCTGGGACACAAAAATATCGAATTTTCGGAGTTTTGAGCCTGAATTTGAGATATAAACGGGTACAGAAGATGCATGCACATATAGACTTTTTGAACCTAAAATATCGATTTTGAGTATGTTTTTGGTCTGTATCTTGGAAACATTCTAGCAAGAAGTAGGCATGTACAGATTGCTTCTGGGACCCAAAAATATCGAATTTTCGAGTGTTTTGAACCTGAATTTGGAATATAGACGTGTACAGAAGATGCATACACATATTGACTTTGGGCAGCTAAAATATCGATTTACTGCATGTTTTAGGCCTGTATTTTGAAAATACTCTAACACGGAGTATGCATGTACAGATGGCTTTTGGGACCCAAAAATATCGAATAATCGGGTGTTTTGAGTCTGAATTTGAGATATAAACGGGTACAGAAGATGCATGCACATATCGACTTTGGGCACCTAAAATATCGATTTTGAGCATGTTTTGGGCCTGTATTTTGAAAATACTCTAACACAGTATAGACATGTACAGATCGCTTCTGGGACACAAAAATTTCGATTTTTTGGGTGTTTTGAACCTGAATTAGGGATATACACGGGTACAGAAGATGCATAAACATATTGACTTTAGGCACCTAAAATATCGATTTTCAGCATGTTTTTGGCCTATATTTTAAAAACACTCTAACACGGAGTATGCACGTTCAGATCACTTCTGGGACCCAAATAAATCGAATTTTCGGGTGTTTTGAGCCTGAATTTGAGATATAACCGGGTACAGAGGATGCATGCACATATCGACTTTTTGCACCTAAAATATCGATTTTGAGCATGTTTTGGGTCTGTATCTTGAAAAACATTCTAGCAAGGAGTAGGCATGTACAGATCGCTTTTGGAACCCAAAAATATTGAATTTTCGGGTGTTTTGAGCCTGAATTTGATATGTAAACAGGTAATGAAGATGAATGCACATATCGACTCTTTGCACCAAAAATATCGATTTTGAGCATGTTTTGGGTCTGTATTGTGTAAATACTCTAACACGGAGTATGCATGTACAGATCGCTTCTGGGACACAAAAATATCGATTTTTGGGTGTTTTGAGCCTGAATTTGAGATATAAATGGGTACAGAAGATGCATGCACATATCGACTTTGGACACCTAAAATATCGATTTATAACAAGTTTAGAGCCTATATTTTAAAAACATTCTAGCACTGAGTAGGCATGTACAGATCGCTTCTGGGACCCAAAAATATTGAATTTTCGGGTGTTTTGAGCCTGAATTTGAGATATAACCGGGTACAGAGAATGCATACACATATTGACTTTGTGCACCTAAAATATCAATTTTCAGCATGTTTTGGGCCTGTATTTTAAAAACACTCTAACACAGAGTATGCATGTACAGATCGCTTCTGGGACACAAAAATATCGAATTTTCGGAGTTTTGAGCCTGAATTTGAGATATAAACGGGTACATAAGATGCATGCACATATCGAATTTTTGAACCTAAAATATCGATTTTAAAGCATGTTTTGGGTCTGTATCTTAAAACTTTCTAGCAAGAAGTAGGCATGTACAGATTGCTTTTGGGACCAAAAAATATCGAATTTTCCAGTTTTTTTAACCTGAATTTGGGATATAGACGGGTACAGAAGATGCATACACATATTGACTTTGGGCAGCTAAAATATCGTTTTACAGCATGTTTTAGGCCTTTATTTTGAAAATACTCTAACACGGAGTAGGCATGTACAGATCGCTTTTGGGACCCAAAAATATCGAATATTCGGGTGTTTTGAGTCTGAATTTGAGATATAAACGGGTACAGAAAATGCATGCACATATCGACTTAAAGCACCCAAAATATCGATTTTGATCATGTTTTGGGCCTGTATTTTTAAAATACTCTAACACGGAGTAGACACATACAGATCGCTTTTGGGACACAAAAATATCGAATTTTTGGGTGTTTTGAGCCTGAATTTGAGATATAAACGTGTACAGAAGATGCATGCACATATCGACTTCGGGCACCTAAAATATCGATTTTTAGCATGTTCTGAGCCTCTATTTTGAAAACATTCTAGCACTGAGTAGGCATGTACAGATCGCTTCTGGGACCCAAAAATATTGAATTTTCGGGTGTTTTGAGTCTGAATTTGAGATATAACCGGGTACAGAGAATGCATACACATTTTGACTTTGTGCACCTAAAATATCGATTTTCAGCATGTTTTGGGCCTGTATTTTAAAAACACTCTAACACGGAGTATGCAGGTACAGATCGCTTCTGGGACACAAAAATATCGAATTTTCGGAGTTTTGAGCCTTAATTTGAGATATAAACGGGTACAGAAGATGCATGCACATATAGACTTTTTGCACCTAAAATATCGATTTTGAGCATGTTTTTGGTCTGTATCTTGAAAACATTCTAGCAAGAAGTAGGCATGTACAGATTGCTTCTGGGACCCAAAAATATCGAATTTTCGAGTGTTTTGAACCTGAATTTGGAATATAGACGTGTACAGAAGATGCATGCACATATCGAATTTGGGCACCTGAAATATCGATTTTCAGCTTGTTTTAGGCCTGTATTTTGAAAATACTCTAACACGGAGTATGCATGTACAGATGGCTTTTGGGACCCAAAAATATCGAATAATCGGGTGTTTTGAGTCTGAATTTGAGATATAATCGGGTACAGAAGATGCATGCACATATCGACTTTGGGCACCTAAAATATCGATTTTGAGCATGTTTTGGGCCTGTATTTTGAAAATACTCTAACACGGTATAGACATGTACAGATCGCTTCTGGGACACAAAAATTTCGATTTTTTGGGTGTTTTGAACCTGAATTAGGGATATACACGGGTACAGAAGATGCATACACATATTGACTTTGGGCACCTAAAATATCGATTTTCAGCATGTTTTTGGCCTATATTTTAAAAACACTCTAACACGGAGTATGCACGTACAGATCGCTTCTGGGACCCAAATAAATCGAATTTTCGGGTGTTTTGAGCCAGAATTTGGGATATAACCGGGTACAGAGGATGCATGCACATATCGACTTTTTGCACCTAAAGTATCGATTTTGAGCATGTTTTGGGTCTGTATCTTGAAAAACATTCTAGCAAGGAGTAGGCATGTACAGATCGCTTCTGGTACCCAAAAATATCGAATTTTCTGGTGTTTTGAACCTGAATTTGGGATATAGACTTGTACAGAAGATGCATACACATATTGACTTTGGGCACCTAAAATATAGATTTTTAGCATGTTATGGGCCTGTATTTTGAAAACATTCTAGCACTGAGTAGGCATGTACAGATTGCTTCTGGGACCCAAAAATATCGAATTTTCGAGTGTTTTGAACCTGAATTTGGAATATAGACGTGTACAGAAGATGCATGCACATTTTGAATTTGGGGACCTGAAATATCGATTTTGAGCATGTTTTGGGCCTGTATTTTGAAAATACTCTAACACGGTATAGACATGTACAGATCGCTTCTGGGACACAAAAATATCGAATTTTTGGGTGTTTTGAGCCTGAATTTTAGATATAAACGGGTACAGAAGATGCATGCATATATCGACTTCGGGCACCTAAAATATCGATTTTTAGCATGTTCTGAGCCTCTATTTTGAAAACATTCTAGCACTGAGTAGGCATGTACAGATCGCTTCGGGGACACAAAAATATCGAATTTTCGGAGTTTTGAGCCTGAATTTGAGATATAAACGGGTACAGAAGATGCATGCACATATCGAATTTTTGAACCTAAAATATCGATTTTAAAGCATGTTTTGGGTCTGTATCTTAAAACTTTCTAGCAAGAAGTAGGCATGTACAGATTGCTTCTGGGACCAAAAAATATCGAATTTTCCAGTTTTTTTAACCTGAATTTGGGATATAGACGGGTACAGAAGATGCATACACATATTGACTTTGGGCAGCTAAAATATCGTTTTACAGCATGTTTTAGGCCTTTATTTTGAAAATACTCTAACACGGAGTAGGCATGTACAGATCGCTTTTGGGACCCAAAAATATCGAATATTCGGGTGTTTTGAGTCTGAATTTGAGATATAAACGGGTACAGAAAATGCATGCACATATCGACTTAAAGCACCCAAAATATCGATTTTGATCATGTTTTGGGCCTGTATTTTTAAAATACTCTAGCACTGAGTAGGCATGTACAGATCGCTTCTGGTACCCTAAAATATCGAATTTTTGGGTGTTTTGAGCCTGAATTTGGGATATAAACTGGTACAAAAGATGTATGCACATATCGACTTTGGACACCTAAAATGTCGATTTTAGCATGTTTTAAGCCTATATTTTAAAAACAGTCTAGCACTAAGTAGACATGTACAGATCGCTTCTGGTACCCAAAAATATTGAATTTTTGGGTGTTTTGAGCCTGAATTTGAGATATAAACGGGAACTGAAGATGCAGGCACATATCGACTTTTTGCACCTAAAATATTGATTTTGAGCTTGTTTTGGGTCCGTATCTTAAAAACATTCTAGTAAGGAGTACGCATGTACAGATCGCTTCTGGGACACAAAAATATCTAATTTTCGGGTGTTTTGAGCCTAAATTTGAGATATAAACGGGTACAGAAGATGCATGCACATATCGACTTTGGGCACCCAAAATATCGATTTTTAGTATGTTTTGGGCCAATATTTTGAAAATATTCTATCACTAAGTAAGCATGTACAGATAGCTTCTGGGACACAAAAATATTAAATTTTCGGGTGTTTTGAGACTAAATTTGGGATATAAACGGGTAAAAAAGATGTATGCACATATCGACTTTGGACACCTAAAATATTGAATTTTAGCATGCTTTAAGCATATATTTTGAAATCATTCTAGCACTAAGTAGATATGTACAGATCTCTTCTGGGATACAAAAATATCAAATTTTCGGGTGTTTTAAGCCTGAATTTGAGATATAAACGGGTACTGAAGATGCAGGCACATATCAACTTTTTGAACCTAAAATATCGATTTTGAGCTTGTTTTGGGTCTGTATTTTGAAAATACTCTATAACGAAGTAGGCATGTACAGATATCTTTTGTGACACAAAAATATCGAGTTTTCGGGTGTTTTGAGCCTGAATTTGGGATATAAACGTGTACAGAAGATGCATACACATATTGACTTTGGGAACCTCAGATATTGATTTTCAGCATGTTATGGGCCTGTATTTTTAAAATACTCTAACACGGAATAGGCATGTACAGATTGCTTCTAGGACCCAAAAATGTTGAATTTTCGGAGTTTTGAGCCTGAATTTGAGATATAAACAGGTACAGAAGATACATGCACATATCGACTTTTTGCACCTAAAATATCGATTTTGAGCATGTTTTTGGTCTGTATCTTGAAAACTTTCTAGCAAGAAGTAGGCATGTACAGATTGCTTCTGGGACCCAAAAATATCGAATTTTTGAGTGTTTTGAACCTGAATTTGGGATATAGACGGGTACAGAAGATACATACACATATTGACTTTGGGCAGCTAAAATATCGATTTACAGCATGTTTTAGGCCTGTATTTTGAAAATACTCTAACACGGAGTATGCATGTACAGATGGCTTTTGGGACCCAAAAATATCGAATAATCGGGTGTTTTGAGTCTGAATTTGAGATATAAACGGGTACAGAAAATGCATGCACATATCGACTTTGGGCACCTAAAATATCGATTTTGAGCATGTTTTGGGCCTGTATTTTGAAAATACTCTAACACGGTATAGACATGTACAGATCGCTTCTGGGACACAAAAATATCGATTTTTTGGGTGTTTTGAACCTGAATTAGGGATATACACGGGTACAGAAGATGCATACACATATTGACTTTGGGCACCTAAAATATCGATTTTCAGCATGTTTTTGGCCTATATTTTAAAAAAACTCTAACATGGAGTATGCACGTACAGATCGCTTCTGGGACCCAAATAAATCGAATTTTCGGGTGTTTTGAGCCTGAATTTGAGATATAAACGGGTACAGAAGATGCATGCACATATCGACTTTTTGCACCTAAAATATCGATCTTGAGCATGTTTTGGGTGTGTAACTTGAAAACATTCTAGCAAGAAGTAGGTATGTACAGATTGCTTCTGGGACCCAAAAATATCGAATTTTCGAGTGTTTTGAACCTGAATTTGGGATATAAACGGGTACAGAAGATGCATGCACATATCGACTTTGGGCACCCAAAATATCGATTTTGAGCATGTTTTAGGCTTGTATTTTGAAAATACTCTAACACGGAGTAGACACGTACAGATCGCTTCTGGGACCCAAATAAATAGAATTTTCGGGTGTTCTGAGCCTGAATTTGAGATATGAACGGGTACAGAAGATGCATGCACATATCGACTTTGGGCACCTAAAATATCGATTTTGAGCATGTTTTGGGCCTGTATTTTGAAAATACTCTAACACGGTGTAGACATGTACAGATCGCTTCTGGGACACAAAAATATCGATTTTTCGGAGTTTTGAGCCTGAATTTGAGATATAAACGGGTACAGAACATGCATGCACATATCGACTTTTTGCACCTAAAATATCGATTTTGAGCATGTTTTGGGTGTGTATCTTGAAAACATTCTAGCAAGAAGTAGGCATTTACAGATTGCTTCTGGAACCCAAAAATATCGAATTTTCGAGTGTTTTGAACCAGAATTTGGGATATAGACGGGTACAGAAGATGCATACACATATTGACTTTTGGCAGCTAAAATATCGATTTACAGCATGTTTTGGGCCTCTATTTTAAAAACACTCTAACACGGAGTATGCAAGTACAGATAGCTTCTGGGACCCAAAAATATTGAATTTTAGGTGTTTTGAGCCTGAATTTGAGATATAAACGGGTACAGAAGATGCATGCACATATCGACTTTGGGCACCTAAAATATCGATTTTTAGTATGTTTTGGGCCTGTATTTTGAAAATACTCTAACACGGAGTAGGCATGTACAGATGGCTTTTGGGACCCAAAAACATCGAATATTCGGGTGTTTTGATTCTGAATTTGAGATATAAACGGGTACAGAAGATGCATGCACATATCGACTTTGGGCACCCAAAATATCGATTTTGAGCATGTTTTAGGCCTGTATTTTTAAAATACTCTAACACGGAGTAGACACGTACAGATCGCTTCTGGGACCCAAATAAATAGAATTTTCGGGTGTTCTGAGCCTGAATTCGAGATATGAACGGGTACAGAAGATGCATGCACATATCGACTTTGGGTACCTAAAATATCGATTTTGAGCATGTTTTGGGCCTGTATTTTGAAAATACTCTAACACGGTGTAGACATGTACAGATCGCTTCTGGGACACAAAAATATCGATTTTTCGGAGTTTTGAGCCTGAATTTGAGATATAAACGGGTATAGAACATGCATGTACATATCGACTTTTTGCACCTAAAATATCGATTTTGAGCATGTTTTTGGTGTGTATCTTGAAAACATTCTAGCAAGAAGTAGGCATGTACAGATTGCTTCTGGAACCCAAAAATATCGAATTTTCGAGTGTTTTGAACCTGAATTTGGGATATAGACGGGTACAGAAGATGCATACACATATTGACTTTTGGAAGCTAAAATATCGATTTACAGCATGTTTTGGCCCTCTATTTTAAAAACACTCTAACACGGAGTATGCACGTACAGATCGCTTCTGGGACCCAAAAATATTGAATTTTAGGTGTTTTGAGCCTGAATTTGAGATATAAACGGGTACAGAAGATGCATGCACATATCGACTTTGGGCACCTAAAATATCGATTTTTAGTATGTTTTGGGCCTGTAATTTAAAAATACTCTAACACAGAGTAGGCATGTACAGATCGCTTTTGGGACCCAAAAATATCGAATTTTCGGGTGTTTTCAGCCTGAATTTGATATATAAACGGGTACAGAAGAAGCATGCACATATCGACTTTGGACACCTAAAATATCGATTTTTAACATGTTTTGAGCCTATATTTTGAAAACATTCTAGCACTGAGTATGCATGTACAGATCGCTTAAGGGACCCAAAAATATGGAATTTTCGGGTGTTTTGAGCCTGAATTTGAGATATAAACGGGAACAGAAAATGCATGCACATATCGACTTTTTGCACCTAAAATATCGATTTTGAGCATGTTTTGGGTGTGTATCTTGAAAACATTCTAGCAAGAAGTAGGTATGTACAGATTGCTTCTGGGACCCAAAAATATCGAATTTTTTGAGTGTTTTGAACCTGAATTTGAGATATAGACGGGTACAGAAGATGCATACACATATTGACTTTGGGCAGCTAAAATATCGATTTTCAGCATGTTTTAGGCCTGTATTTTGAAAATACTCTAACACGGAGTATGCATGTACAGATGGCTTTTGGGACCCAAAAACGTCGAATATTCGGGTGTTTTGATTATGAATTTGAGATATAAACGGGTACAGAAGATGCATGCACATATCGACTTTGGGCACCCAAAATAACGATTTTGAGCATGCTTTAGGCCTGTATTTTTAAAATACTCTAACACGGAGTAGACACGTACAGATCGCTTCTGGGACCCAAATAAATCGAATTTTCGGGTGTTCTGAGCCTGAATTTGAGATATGAACGAGTACAGAAGATGCATGCACATATCGACTTTGGGCACCTAAAATATCGATTTTGAGCCTGTTTTGGGCCTGTATTTTGAAAATACTCTAACACGGTGTAGACATGTACAGATCGCTTCTGGGACACAAAAATATCGATTTTTTGGGTATTTTGAGCCTGAATTTGAGATATAAACGGGTACAGAAGATGCATGAACATATCGACTTTTTGCACCTAAAATGTCGATTTTGAGCATGTTTTGGGTCTGTATCTTGAAAACTTTCTAGCAAGAAGTAGGCATGTAGGGATTGCTTCAGGGACCAAAAAATATCGAATTTTCGAGTGTTTTGAACCTGAATTTGGGATATAGACGGGTACAGAAGATGCATACACATATTGACTTTAGGCAGCTAAAATATCGATTTACGGCATGTTTTGGGCCTCTATTTTAAAAACACTCTAACACGGAGTATGCACGTACAGATCGCTTCTGGGACCCAAAAATATTGAATTTTCGGGTGTTTTGAGCCTGAATTTGAGATATAAACGGGTACAGAAGATGCATGCACATATCGACTTTGGGCACCTAAAATATCGATTTTGAGCATGTTTTGGGCCTGTATTTTGAAAATACTTTAACACGGAGTAGGCATGTACAGATCGCTTCTGGAACCCAAAAATATCGAATTTTCAGGTGTTTTGAGCCTGAATTTGAGATATAAACGGGTACAGAAGATACATGCACATATTGACTTTGGGCACATAAAATATCGATTTTGAGCATGTTTTGAGTCTGTATTTTGAAAAAACTCTAACACGGAGTAGGCATGTACAGATCGCTTCTGGGACCCAAAAATATTGATTTTTTGGGTGTTTTGAGCCTGAATTTGAGATATAAACGGGTACAGAAGATGCATGCACATATCGACTTTGGACACCTAAAATATCGATTTATAGCATGTTTTGGGCCTGTATTTTAAAAACATTCTAGCACTGAGTAGGCATGTGCAGATTGCTTAAGGGACCCAAAAAATCTAATTTTCGGAGTTTTGAGTCTGAAATTGAGATATAAACGGGTACAGAAGATGCATGCACATATCGACTTTTTGCACTTAAAATATCGATTTTGAGAATGTTTTGGGTCTGTATCTTGAAAACATTCTAGCAAGGATTAGGCATGTACAGATCGCTTCTGGGACCCCAAAATATCGAATTTTCTGGTGTTTTGAACCTGAATTAGGGATATACACGGGTACAGAAGATGCATACACATATTGACTTTGGGCACATAAAATATCGATTTTTAGTATGTTTTGGGCCTGTATTTTAAAAATACTCTAACACGGAGTAGACATGTACAGATCGATTCTGGGACCCAAAAATATCGAATTTTCGGGTGTTTTGAGCCTGAATTTAAGATATAAACGGGTACAGAAGATTCATACACATATTGACTTTGGGCAGCTAAAATATCGATTTTCAGCATGTTTTAGGCCTGCATTTTAAAAATACTCTAACACGGAGTATGCATGTACAGATGGCTTTTGAGACCCAAAAATATCGAATATTCGGGTGTTTTGATTCTAAATTTGAGACATAAACGGGTAGAGAAGATGCATGCACATATCGACTTTGGGCACCCAAAATATCGATTTTGAGCATATTTTGGGCCTGTATTTTGAAAATACTCTAACACGGAGTAGACATGTACAGATCGCTTCTGGGACACAAAAATATCGATTTTTCGGAGTTTTGAGCCTGAATTTGAGATATAAACGGGTACAGAACATGCATGCACATATCGACTTTTTGCACCTAAAATATCGATTTTGAGCATGTTTTGGGTGTGTATCTTGAAAACATTCTAGCAAGAAGTAGGCATGTACAGATTGCTTCTGGAACCCAAAAATATCGAATTTTCGAGTGTTTTGAACCTGAATTTGGGATATAGACGGGTACAGAAGATGCATACACATATTGACTTTTGGCACCTAAAATATCGATTTTTAGTACGTTTTGGGCCTGTATTTTAAAAATACTCTAACACGGAGTAGACATGTACAGATCGCTTTTGGGACCCAAAAATATCGAATTTTCGGGTGTTTTCAGCCTGAATTTGAGATATAAACGGGTACAGAAGAAGCATGCACATATTGACTTTGGGCAGCTAAAATATCGATTTTCAGCATGTTTTAGGCCTGTATTTTGAAAATACTCTAACACGGAGTATGCATGTACAGATGGCTTTTGGGACCCAAAAACATCGATTTTTCGAGTGTTTTGAACCTGAATTTGAGATATAGACGGGTACAGAAGATGCATACACATATTGACTTTGGGCAGCTAAAATATCGATTTTCAGCATGTTTTAGGCCTGTATTTTGAAAATACTCTAACACGGAGTATGCATGTACAGATGGCTTTTGGGACCCAAAAACATCGAATATTCGGGTGTTTTGATTATGAATTTGAGATATAAAAGGGTACAGAAGATGCATGCACATATCGACTTTTTGCACCTAAAATATCGATTTTGAGCCTGTTTTGGGTGTGTATCTTGAAAACATTCTAGCAAGAAGTAGGCATTTACAGATTGCTTCTGGAACCCAAAAATATCGAATTTTCGAGTGTTTTGAACCTGAATTTGGGATATAGACGGGTACAGAAGATGCATACACATATTGACTTTTGGCAGCTAAAATATCGATTTACAGCATGTTTTGGGCCTCTATTTTAAAAACACTCTAACACGGAGTATGCAAGTACAGATAGCTTCTGGGACCCAAAAATATTGAATTTTAGGTGTTTTGAGCCTGAATTTGAGATATAAACGGGTACAGAAGATGCATGCACATATCGACTTTGGGCACCTAAAATATCGATTTTTAGTATGTTTTGGGCCTGTATTTTGAAAATACTCTAACACGGAGTAGGCATGTACAGATGGCTTTTGGGACCCAAAAACATCGAATATTCGGGTGTTTTGATTCTGAATTTGAGATATAAACGGGTACAGAAGATGCATGCACATATCGACTTTGGGCACCCAAAATATCGATTTTGAGCATGTTTTAGGCCTGTATTTTTAAAATACTCTAACACGGAGTAGACACGTACAGATCGCTTCTGGGACCCAAATAAATAGAATTTTCGGGTGTTCTGAGCCTGAATTCGAGATATGAACGGGTACAGAAGATGCATGCACATATCGACTTTGGGTACCTAAAATATCGATTTTGAGCATGTTTTGGGCCTGTATTTTGAAAATACTCTAACACGGTGTAGACATGTACAGATCGCTTCTGGGACACAAAAATATCGATTTTTCGGAGTTTTGAGCCTGAATTTGAGATATAAACGGGTACAGAACATGCATGTACATATCGACTTTTTGCACCTAAAATATCGATTTTGAGCATGTTTTTGGTGTGTATCTTGAAAACATTCTAGCAAGAAGTAGGCATGTACAGATTGCTTCTGGAACACAAAAATATCGAATTTTCGAGTGTTTTGAACCTGAATTTGGGATATAGACGGGTACAGAAGATGCATACACATATTGACTTTTGGCAGCTAAAATATCGATTTACAGCATGTTTTGGCCCTCTATTTTAAAAACACTCTAACACGGAGTATGCACGTACAGATAGCTTCTGGGACCCAAAAATATTGAATTTAGGTGTTTTGAGCCTGAATTTGAGATATAAACGGGTACAGAAGATGCATGCACATATCGACTTTGGGCACCTAAAATATCGATTTTTAGTATGTTTTGGGCCTGTAATTTAAAAATACTCTAACACAGAGTAGGCATGTACAGATCGCTTTTGGGACCCAAAAATATCGAATTTTCGGGTGTTTTCAGCCTGAATTTGATATATAAACGGGTACAGAAGAAGCATGCACATATCGACTTTGGACACCTAAAATATCGATTTTTAACATGTTTTGAGCCTATATTTTGAAAACATTCTAGCACTGAGTATGCATGTACAGATCGCTTAAGGGACCCAAAAATATGGAATTTTCGGGTGTTTTGAGCCTGAATTTGAGATATAAACGGGAACAGAAAATGCATGCACATATTGACTTTTTGCACCTAAAATATCGATTTTGAGCATGTTTTGGGTGTGTATCTTGAAAACATTCTAGCAAGAAGTAGGTATGTACAGATTGCTTCTGGGACCCAAAAATATCGAATTTTTTGAGTGTTTTGAACCTGAATTTGAGATATAGACGGGTACAGAAGATGCATACACATATTGACTTTGGGCAGCTAAAATATCGATTTTCAGCATGTTTTAGGCCTATATTTTGAAAATACTCTAACACGGAGTATGCATGTACAGATGGCTTTTGGGACCCAAAAACGTCGAATATTCGGGTGTTTTGATTATGAATTTGAGATATAAAAGGGTACAGAAGATGCATGCACATATCGACTTTGGGCACCCAAAATAACGATTTTGAGCATGCTTTAGGCCTGTATTTTTAAAATACTCTAACACGGAGTAGACACGTACAGATCGCTTCTGGGACCCAAATAAATCGAATTTTCGGGTGTTCTGAGCCTGAATTTGAGATATGAACGAGTACAGAAGATGCATGCACATATCGACTTTGGGCACCTAAAATATCGATTTTGAGCCTGTTTTGGGCCTGTATTTTGAAAATACTCTAACACGGTGTAGACATGTACAGATCGCTTCTGGGACACAAAAATATCGATTTTTTGGGTGTTTTGAGCCTGAATTTGAGATATAAACGGGTACAGAAGATGCATGAACATATCGACTTTTTGCACCTAAAATATCGATTTTGAGCATGTTTTGGGTCTGTATCTTGAAAACTTTCTAGCAAGAAGTAGGCATGTAGGGATTGCTTCAGGGACCAAAAAATATCGAATTTTCGAGTGTTTTGAACCTGAATTTGGGATATAGACGGGTACAGAAGATGCATACACATATTGACTTTAGGCAGCTAAAATATCGATTTACGGCATGTTTTGGGCCTCTATTTTAAAAACACTCTAACACGGAGTATGCACGTACAGATCGCTTCTGGGACCCAAAAATATTGAATTTTCGGGTGTTTTGAGCCTGAATTTGAGATATAAACGGGTACAGAAGATGCATGCACATATCGACTTTGGGCACCTAAAATATCGATTTTGAGCATGTTTTGGGCCTGTATTTTGAAAATACTTTAACACGGAGTAGGCATGTACAGATCGCTTCTGGAACCCAAAAATATCGAATTTTCAGGTGTTTTGAGCCTGAATTTGAGATATAAACGGGTACAGAAGATACATGCACATATTGACTTTGGGCACATAAAATATCGATTTTGAGCATGTTTTGAGTCTGTATTTTGATAAAACTCTAACACGGAGTAGGCATGTACAGATCGCTTCTGGGACCCAAAAATATTGATTTTTTGGGTGTTTTGAGCCTGAATTTGAGATATAAACGGGTACAGAAGATGCATGCACATATCGACTTTGGACACCTAAAATATCGATTTATAGCATGTTTTGGGCCTGTATTTTAAAAACATTCTAGCACTGAGTAGGCATGTGCAGATTGCTTAAGGGACCCAAAAAATCTAATTTTCGGAGTTTTGAGTCTGAAATTGAGATATAAACGGGTACAGAAGATGCATGCACATATCGACTTTTTGCACTTAAAATATCGATTTTGAGAATGTTTTGGGTCTGTATCTTGAAAACATTCTAGCAAGGAGTAGGCATGTACAGATCGCTTCTGGGACCCCAAAATATCGAATTTTCTGGTGTTTTGAACCTGAATTAGGGATATACACGGGTACAGAAGATGCATACACATATTGACTTTGGGCACATAAAATATCGATTTTTAGTATGTTTTGGGCCTGTATTTTAAAAATACTCTAACACGGAGTAGACATGTACAGATCGATTCTGGGACCCAAAAATATCGAATTTTCGGGTGTTTTGAGCCTGAATTTAAGATATAAACGGGTACAGAAGATTCATACACATATTGACTTTGGGCAGCTAAAATATCGATTTTCAGCATGTTTTAGGCCTGCATTTTAAAAATACTCTAACACGGAGTATGCATGTACAGATGGCTTTTGAGACCCAAAAATATCGAATATTCGGGTGTTTTGATTCTAAATTTGAGACATAAACGGGTAGAGAAGATGCATGCACATATCGACTTTGGGCACCCAAAATATCGATTTTGAGCATATTTTGGGCCTGTATTTTGAAAATACTCTAACACGGAGTAGACATGTACAGATCGCTTCTGGGACACAAAAATATCGATTTTTCGGAGTTTTGAGCCTGAATTTGAGATATAAACGGGTACAGAACATGCATGCACATATCGACTTTTTGCACCTAAAATATCGATTTTGAGCATGTTTTGGGTGTGTATCTTGAAAACATTCTAGCGAGAAGTAGGCATGTACAGATTGCTTCTGGAACCCAAAAATATCGAATTTTCGAGTGTTTTGAACCTGAATTTGGGATATAGACGGGTACAGAAGATGCATACACATATTGACTTTTGGCAGCTAAAATATCGATTTACAGCATGTTTTGGGCCTCTATTTTAAAAACACTCTAACACGGAGTATGCACGTACAGATAGCTTCTGGGACCCAAAAATATTGAATTTTAGGTGTTTTGAGCCTGAATTTGAGATATAAACGGGTACAGAAGATGCATGCACATATCGACTTTGGGCACCTAAAATATCGATTTTTAGTACGTTTTGGGCCTGTATTTTAAAAATACTCTAACACGGAGTAGACATGTACAGATCGCTTTTGGGACCCAAAAATATCGAATTTTCGGGTGTTTTCAGCCTGAATTTGAGATATAAACGGGTACAGAAGAAGCATGCACATATTGACTTTGGGCAGCTAAAATATCGATTTTCAGCATGTTTTAGGCCTGTATTTTGAAAATACTCTAACACGGAGTATGCATGTACAGATGGCTTTTGGGACCCAAAAACATCGAATATTCGGGTGTTTTGATTATGAATTTGAGATATAAAAGGGTACAGAAGATGCATGCACATATCGACTTTGGGCACCCAAAATAACGATTTTGAGCATGCTTTAGGCCTGTATTTTTAAAATACTCTAACACGGAGTAGACACGTACAGATCGCTTCTGGGACCCAAATAAATCGAATTTTCGGGTGTTCTGAGCCTGAATTTGAGATATGAACGAGTACAGAAGATGCATGCACATATCGACTTTGGGCACCTAAAATATCGATTTTGAGCCTGTTTTGGGCCTGTATTTTGAAAATACTCTAACACGGTGTAGACATGTACAGATCGCTTCTGGGACACAAAAATATCGATTTTTTGGGTGTTTTGAGCCTGAATTTGAGATATAAACGGGAACAGAAAATGCATGCACATATCGACTTTTTGCACCTAAAATATCGATTTTGAGCATGTTTTGGGTGTGTATCTTGAAAACATTCTAGCAAGAAGTAGGTATGTACAGATTGCTTCTGGGACCCAAAAATATCGATTTTTCGAGTGTTTTGAACCTGAATTTGAGATATAGACGGGTACAGAAGATGCATACACATATTGACTTTGGACAGCTAAAATATCGATTTTCAGCATGTTTTAGGCCTGTATTTTGAAAATACTCTAACACGGAGTATGCATGTACAGATGGCTTTTGGGACCCAAAAACATCGAATATTCGGGTGTTTTGATTATGAATTTGAGATATAAAAGGGTACAGAAGATGCATGCACATATCGACTTTGGGCACCCAAAATAACGATTTTGAGCATGCTTTAGGCCTGTATTTTTAAAATACTCTAACACGGAGTAGACACGTACAGATCGCTTCTGGGACCCAAATAAATCGAATTTTCGGGTGTTCTGAGCCTGAATTTGAGATATGAACGAGTACAGAAGATGCATGCACATATCGACTTTGGGCACCTAAAATATCGATTTTGAGCCTGTTTTGGGCCTGTATTTTGAAAATACTCTAACACGGTGTAGACTTGTACAGATCGCTTCTGGGACACAAAAATATCGATTTTTTGGGTGTTTTGAGCCTGAATTTGAGATATAAACGGGTACAGAAGATGCATGAACATATCGACTTTTTGCACCTAAAATATCGATTTTGAGCATGTTTTGGGTCTGTATCTTGAAAACTTTCTAGCAAGAAGTAGGCATGTAGGGATTGCTTCAGGGACCAAAAAATATCGAATTTTCGAGTGTTTTGAACCTGAATTTGGGATATAGACGGGTACAGAAGATGCATACACATATTGACTTTAGGCAGCTAAAATATCGATTTACAGCATGTTTTGGGACTCTATTTTAAAAACACTCTATCACGGAGTATGCACGTACAGATCGCTTCTGGGACCCAAAAATATTGAATTTTCGGGTGTTTTGAGCCTGAATTTGATATATAAACGGGTACAGAAGATGCATGCACATATCGACTTTGGGCACCTAAAATATCGATTTTGAGCATGTTTTGGGCCTGTATTTTGAAAATACTTTAACACGGAGTAGGCATGTACAGATCGCTTCTGGAACCCAAAAATATCGAATTTTCAGGTGTTTTGAGCCTGAATTTGAGATATAAACGGGTACAGAAGATACATGCACATATTGACTTTGGGCACATAAAATATCGATTTTGAGCATGTTTTGAGTCTGTATTTTGAAAAAACTCTAACACGGAGTAGGCATGTACAGATCGCTTCTGGGACCCAAAAATATTGATTTTTTGGGTGTTTTGAGCCTGAATTTGAGATATAAACGGGTACAGAAGATGCATGCACATATCGACTTTGGACACCTAAAATATCGATTTATAGCATGTTTTGGGCCTGTATTTTAAAAACATTCTAGCACTGAGTAGGCATGTGCAGATTGCTTAAGGGACCCAAAAAATCTAATTTTCGGAGTTTTGAGTCTGAAATTGAGATATAAACGGGTACAGAAGATGCATGCACATATCGACTTTTTGCACTTAAAATATCGATTTTGAGAATGTTTTGGGTCTGTATCTTGAAAACATTCTAGCAAGGAGTAGGCATGTACAGATCGCTTCTGGGACCCCAAAATATCGAATTTTCTGGTGTTTTGAACCTGAATTAGGGATATACACGGGTACAGAAGATGCATACACATATTGACTTTGGGCACATAAAATATCGATTTTTAGTATGTTTTGGGCCTGTATTTTAAAAATACTCTAACACGGAGTAGACATGTACAGATCGATTCTGGGACCCAAAAATATCGAATTTTCGGGTGTTTTGAGCCTGAATTTAAGATATAAACGGGTACAGAAGATTCATACACATATTGACTTTGGGCAGCTAAAATATCGATTTTCAGCATGTTTTAGGCCTGCATTTTAAAAATACTCTAACACGGAGTATGCATGTACAGATGGCTTTTGAGACCCAAAAATATCGAATATTCGGGTGTTTTGATTCTAAATTTGAGACATAAACGGGTAGAGAAGATGCATGCACATATCGACTTTGGGCACCCAAAATATCGATTTTGAGCATATTTTGGGCCTGTATTTTGAAAATACTCTAACACGGAGTAGACATGTACAGATCGCTTCTGGGACCCAAAAATATCGATTTTTCGGAGTTTTGAGCCTGAATTTGAGATATAAACGGGTACAGAACATGCATGCACATATCGACTTTTTGCACCTAAAATATCGATTTTGAGCATGTTTTGGGTGTGTATCTTGAAAACATTCTAGCGAGAAGTAGGCATGTACAGATTGCTTCTGGAACCCAAAAATATCGAATTTTCGAGTGTTTTGAACCTGAATTTGGGATATAGACGGGTACAGAAGATGCATACACATATTGACTTTTGGCAGCTAAAATATCGATTTACAGCATGTTTTGGGCCTCTATTTTAAAAACACTCTAACACGGAGTATGCACGTACAGATAGCTTCTGGGACCCAAAAATATTGAATTTTAGGTGTTTTGAGCCTGAATTTGAGATATAAACGGGTACAGAAGATGCATGCACATATCGACTTTGGGCACCTAAAATATCGATTTTTAGTACGTTTTGGGCCTGTATTTTAAAAATACTCTAACACGGAGTAGACATGTACAGATCGCTTTTGGGACCCAAAAATATCGAATTTTCGGGTGTTTTGAGCCTGAATTTGAGATATAAACGGGTACAGAAGAAGCATGCACATATTGACTTTGGGCAGCTAAAATATCGATTTTCAGCATGTTTTAGGCCTGTATTTTGAAAATACTCTAACACGGAGTATGCATGTACAGATGGCTTTTGGGACCCAAAAACATCGATTTTTCGAGTGTTTTGAACCTGAATTTGAGATATAGACGGGTACAGAAGATGCATACACATATTGACTTTGGGCAGCTAAAATATCGATTTTCAGCATGTTTTAGGCCTGTATTTTGAAAATACTCTAACACGGAGTATGCATGTACAGATGGCTTTTGGGACCCAAAAACATCGAATATTCGGGTGTTTTGATTATGAATTTGAGATATAAAAGGGTACAGAAGATGCATGCACATATCGACTTTGGGCACCCAAAATAACGATTTTGAGCATGCTTTAGGCCTGTATTTTTAAAATACTCTAACACGGAGTAGACACGTACAGATCGCTTCTGGGACCCAAATAAATCGAATTTTCGGGTGTTCTGAGCCTGAATTTGAGATATGAACGAGTACAGAAGATGCATGCACATATCGACTTTGGGCACCTAAAATATCGATTTTGAGCCTGTTTTGGGCCTGTATTTTGAAAATACTCTAACACGGTGTAGACATGTACAGATCGCTTCTGGGACACAAAAATATCGATTTTTTGGGTGTTTTGAGCCTGAATTTGAGATATAAACGGGAACAGAAAATGCATGCACATATCGACTTTTTGCACCTAAAATATCGATTTTGAGCATGTTTTGGGTGTGTATCTTGAAAACATTCTAGCAAGAAGTAGGTATGTACAGATTGCTTCTGGGACCCAAAAATATCGATTTTTCGAGTGTTTTGAACCTGAATTTGAGATATAGACGGGTACAGAAGATGCATACACATATTGACTTTGGACAGCTAAAATATCGATTTTCAGCATGTTTTAGGCCTGTATTTTGAAAATACTCTAACACGGAGTATGCATGTACAGATGGCTTTTGGGACCCAAAAACATCGAATATTCGGGTGTTTTGATTATGAATTTGAGATATAAAAGGGTACAGAAGATGCATGCACATATCGACTTTGGGCACCCAAAATAACGATTTTGAGCATGCTTTAGGCCTGTATTTTTAAAATACTCTAACACGGAGTAGACACGTACAGATCGCTTCTGGGACCCAAATAAATCGAATTTTCGGGTGTTCTGAGCCTGAATTTGAGATATGAACGAGTACAGAAGATGCATGCACATATCGACTTTGGGCACCTAAAATATCGATTTTGAGCCTGTTTTGGGCCTGTATTTTGAAAATACTCTAACACGGTGTAGACTTGTACAGATCGCTTCTGGGACACAAAAATATCGATTTTTTGGGTGTTTTGAGCCTGAATTTGAGATATAAACGGGTACAGAAGATGCATGAACATATCGACTTTTTGCACCTAAAATATCGATTTTGAGCATGTTTTGGGTCTGTATCTTGAAAACTTTCTAGCAAGAAGTAGGCATGTAGGGATTGCTTCAGGGACCAAAAAATATCGAATTTTCGAGTGTTTTGAACCTGAATTTGGGATATAGACGGGTACAGAAGATGCATACACATATTGACTTTAGGCAGCTAAAATATCGATTTACAGCATGTTTTGGGCCTCTATTTTAAAAACACTCTATCACGGAGTATGCACGTACAGATCGCTTCTGGGACCCAAAAATATTGAATTTTCGGGTGTTTTGAGCCTGAATTTGATATATAAACGGGTACAGAAGATGCATGCACATATCGACTTTGGGCACCTAAAATATCGATTTTGAGCATGTTTTGGGCCTGTATTTTGAAAATACTTTAACACGGAGTAGGCATGTACAGATCGCTTCTGGAACCCAAAAATATCGAATTTTCAGGTGTTTTGAGCCTGAATTTGAGATATAAACGGGTACAGAAGATATATGCACATATTGACTTTGGGCACATAAAATATCGATTTTGAGCATGTTTTGAGTCTGTATTTTGAAAAAACTCTAACACGGAGTAGGCATGTACAGATCGCTTCTGGGACCCAAAAATATTGATTTTTTGGGTGTTTTGAGCCTGAATTTGAGATATAAACAGGTACAGAAGATGCATGCACATATCGACTTTGGACACCTAAAATATCGATTTATAGCATGTTTTGGGCCTGTATTTTAAAAACATTCTAGCACTGAGTAGGCATGTGCAGATTGCTTAAGGGACCCAAAAAATCTAATTTTCGGAGTTTTGAGTCTGAAATTGAGATATAAACGGGTACAGAAGATGCATGCACATATCGACTTTTTGCACTTAAAATATCGATTTTGAGAATGTTTTGGGCCTGTATCTTGAAAACATTCTAGCAAGGAGTAGGCATGTACAGATCGCTTCTGGGACCCCAAAATATCGAATTTTCTGGTGTTTTGAACCTGAATTAGGGATATACACGGGTACAGAAGATGCATACACATATTGACTTTGGGCACATAAAATATCGATTTTTAGTATGTTTTGGGCCTGCATTTTAAAAATACTCTAACACGGAGTAGACATGTACAGATCGATTCTGGGACCCAAAAATATCGAATTTTCGGGTGTTTTGAGCCTGAATTTAAAATATAAACGGGTACAGAAGATGCATACACATATTGACTTTGGGCAGCTAAAATATCGATTTTCAGCATGTTTTAGGCCTGCATTTTAAAAATACTCTAACACGGAGTATGCATGTACAGATGGCTTTTGAGACCCAAAAATATCGAATATTCGGGTGTTTTGAGTCTGAATTTGAGACATAAACGGGTAGAGAAGATGCATGCACATATCGACTTTGGGCACCCAAAATATCGATTTTGAGCATATTTTGGGCCTGTATCTTGAAAATACTCTAACACGGAGTAGACACGTACAGATCTCTTCTGGGACACAAAAATATCGAATTTTTGGGTGTTTTGAGCCTGAATTTGAGATATAAACGGGTACAGAAGATTCATGTACATATCGACTTTGGGCACCAAAAATATCGATTTTTAGCATGTTCTGAGCCTCTATTTTGAAAACATTCTAGCACTGAATAGGCATGTACAGATCGCTTCTGGGACCCAAAAATATTGAATGTTCGGGTGTTTTGAGCCTGAATTTGAGATATAAACGGGTACAGAAGATGCATGCACATATCGACTTTGGCACCCAAAATATCGATTTTTAGTATGTTTTGGGCGTATAATTTGAAAATAGTCTAGCACTGAGTAGGCATGTACAGATCGCTTCTGGGACCCAAAAATATCGAATTTTCGGGGGTTTTGAGCCAGATTTTGGGATATAACCGGGTACAGAGGATGCTTGCACATATCGAATTTTTGCACCTAAAATATCGATTTTAAGCATGTTTTGAGTCTGTATCTTGAAAACTTTCTAGCAAGGAGTAGGCATGTACAAGTCGCTTCTGGGACCCAAAAATATCGAATTTTCGAGTGTTTTGAACCTGAATTAGGGATATAGACGGGTAAAGAAGATGAATACACATATTGACTTTGGGCACCTAAAATATCGATTTTCAGCATGTTTTGGGCCTGTATTTTGAAAATACATTAACACGGAGTAGGCATGTACAGATCGCTTCTGGGACCCAAAAATATCGACTTTTCGGGTGTTTTGAGACTGAATTTGAGATATAAACGGGTACAGAAGATGCATGCACATATCGACTTTTCACACCTAAAATATCATTTTTGAGCATGTTTTAAGCCTGTATTTTAAAAACATTCTAGCACTGAGTAGGCATATGCAGATCGCTTCTGGGACACAAAAATATCGATTTTTTGGGTGTTTTGACCCTGAATTTGAGATATAAACGGGTACAGAAGATGCATGCACATATCGACTTTTTGCACTTAAAATATCGATTTTGAGAATGTTTTGGGTCTGTATCTTGAAAACATTCTAGCAAGGAGTAGGCATGTACAGATCGCTTCTGGGACCCAAAAATATCGAATTTTCTGGTGTTTTGAACCAGAATTAGGGATATACACGGGTACAGAAGATGCATACACATATCGACTTTGGGCACCCAAAATATCGATTTTGAGCATGTTTTGGGCCTGAATTTTTAAAATACTCTAACACTGAGTAGACACGTACAGATCGCTTCTGGGACCCAAATAAATCTAATTTTCGGGTGATCTGAGCCTGAATTTGTGATATGAACGGGTACAGAAGATGCATGCACATATCGACTTTTTGCACCTAAAATATCGATTTTTAGCATGTTTTGGGTCTGTATCATGAAAACTTTCTAGCAAGAAGTAGGCATGTACAGATTGCTTCTGGGACTCAAAAATATCGAATTTTCGAGTGTTTTGAACCTGAATTTGGGATATAGACGGGTACAGAAGATGCATACACATATTGACTTTGGGCAGCTAAAATATCGATTTACAGCATGTTTTAGGCCTGTATATTAAAAATACTCTAACACGGAGTATGCATGTACAGATGGCTTTTGGGACCCAAAAATATCGAATATTCGGGTGTTTTGAGTTTGAATTTGAGATATAAACGGGTACAGAAGATGCATGCACATATCGACTTTTTGCACTTAAAATATCGATTTTGAGAATGTTTTGGGTCTGTATCTTGAAAACATTCTAGCAAGGAGTAGGCATGTACAGATCGCTTCTGGGACCCAAAAATATCGAATTTTCTGGTGTTTTGAACCAGAATTAGGGATATACACGGGTACAGAAGATGTATACACATATCGACTTTGGGCACCCAAAATATCGATTTTGAGCATATTTTGGGCCTGTATTTTGAAAATACTCTAACACGGAGTAGACATGTACAGATCGCTTCTGGGACACAAAAATATCGATTTTTCTGAGTTTTGAGCCTGAATTTGAGATATAAACGGGTACAGAACATGCATGCACATATCGACTTTTTGCACCTAAAATATCGATTTTGAGCATGTTTTGGGTGTGTATCTTGAAAACATTCTAGCAAGAAGTAGGCATGTACAGATTGCTTCTGGAACCCTAAAATATCGAATTTTCGAGTGTTTTGAACCTGAATTTGGGAAATAGACGGGTACAGAAGATGCATACACATATTGACTTTTGGCAGCTAAAATATCGATTTACAGCATGTTTTGGGCCTCTATTTTAAAAACACTCTAACACGGAGTATGCACGTACAGATAGCTTCTGGGACCCAAAAATATTGAATTTTAGGTGTTTTGAGCCTGAATTTGAGATATAAACGGGTACAGAAGATGCATGCACATATCGACTTTGGGCACCTAAAATATCGATTTTTAGTACGTTTTGGGCCTGTATTTTAAAAATACTCTAACACGGAGTAGACATGTACAGATCGCTTTTGGGACCCAAAAATATCGAATTTTCGGGTGTTTTCAGCCTGAATTTGAGATATAAACGGGTACAGAAGAAGCATGCACATATTGACTTTGGGCAGCTAAAATATCGATTTTCAGCATGTTTTAGGCCTGTATTTTGAAAATACTCTAACACGGAGTATGCATGTACAGATGGCTTTTGGGACCCAAAAACATCGATTTTTCGAGTGTTTTGAACCTGAATTTGAGATATAGACGGGTACAGAAGATGCATACACATATTGACTTTGGGCAGCTAAAATATCGATTTTCAGCATGTTTTAGGCCTGTATTTTGAAAATACTCTAACACGGAGTATGCATGTACAGATGGCTTTTGGGACCCAAAAACATCGAATATTCGGGTGTTTTGATTATGAATTTGAGATATAAAAGGGTACAGAAGATGCATGCACATATCGACTTTGGGCACCCAAAATAACGATTTTGAGCATGCTTTAGGCCTGTATTTTTAAAATACTCTAACACGGAGTAGACACGTACAGATCGCTTCTGGGACCCAAATAAATCGAATTTTCGGGTGTTCTGAGCCTGAATTTGAGATATGAACGAGTACAGAAGATGCATGCACATATCGACTTTGGGCACCTAAAATATCGATTTTGAGCCTGTTTTGGGCCTGTATTTTGAAAATACTCTAACACGGTGTAGACATGTACAGATCGCTTCTGGGACACAAAAATATCGATTTTTTGGGTGTTTTGAGCCTGAATTTGAGATATAAACGGGAACAGAAAATGCATGCACATATCGACTTTTTGCACCTAAAATATCGATTTTGAGCATGTTTTGGGTGTGTATCTTGAAAACATTCTAGCAAGAAGTAGGTATGTACAGATTGCTTCTGGGACCCAAAAATATCGAATTTTTTGAGTGTTTTGAACCTGAATTTGAGATATAGACGGGTACAGAAGATGCATACACATATTGACTTTGGGCAGCTAAAATATCGATTTTCAGCATGTTTTAGGCCTGTATTTTGAAAATACTCTAACACGGAGTATGCATGTACAGATGGCTTTTGGGACCCAAAAACGTCGAATATTCGGGTGTTTTGATTATGAATTTGAGATATAAACGGGTACAGAAGATGCATGCACATATCGACTTTGGGCACCCAAAATAACGATTTTGAGCATGCTTTAGGCCTGTATTTTTAAAATACTCTAACACGGAGTAGACACGTACAGATCGCTTCTGGGACCCAAATAAATCGAATTTTCGGGTGTTCTGAGCCTGAATTTGAGATATGAACGAGTACAGAAGATGCATGCACATATCGACTTTGGGCACCTAAAATATCGATTTTGAGCCTGTTTTGGGCCTGTATTTTGAAAATACTCTAACACGGTGTAGACTTGTACAGATCGCTTCTGGGACACAAAAATATCGATTTTTTGGGTGTTTTGAGCCTGAATTTGAGATATAAACGGGTACAGAAGATGCATGAACATATCGACTTTTTGCACCTAAAATATCGATTTTGAGCATGTTTTGGGTCTGTATCTTGAAAACTTTCTAGCAAGAAGTAGGCATGTAGGGATTGCTTCAGGGACCAAAAAATATCGAATTTTCGAGTGTTTTGAACCTGAATTTGGGATATAGACGGGTACAGAAGATGCATACACATATTGACTTTAGGCAGCTAAAATATCGATTTACAGCATGTTTTGGGCCTCTATTTTAAAAACACTCTATCACGGAGTATGCACGTACAGATCGCTTCTGGGACCCAAAAATATTGAATTTTCGGGTGTTTTGAGCCTGAATTTGATATATAAACGGGTACAGAAGATGCATGCACATATCGACTTTGGGCACCTAAAATATCGATTTTGAGCATGTTTTGGGCCTGTATTTTGAAAATACTTTAACACGGAGTAGGCATGTACAGATCGCTTCTGGAACCCAAAAATATCGAATTTTCAGGTGTTTTGAGCCTGAATTTGAGATATAAACGGGTACAGAAGATACATGCACATATTGACTTTGGGCACATAAAATATCGATTTTGAGCATGTTTTGAGTCTGTATTTTGAAAAAACTCTAACACGGAGTAGGCATGTACAGATCGCTTCTGGGACCCAAAAATATTGATTTTTTGGGTGTTTTGAGCCTGAATTTGAGATATAAACAGGTACAGAAGATGCATGCACATATCGAATTTGGACACCTAAAATATCGATTTATAGCATGTTTTGGGCCTGTATTTTAAAAACATTCTAGCACTGAGTAGGCATGTGCAGATTGCTTAAGGGACCCAAAAAATCTAATTTTCGGAGTTTTGAGTCTGAAATTGAGATATAAACGGGTACAGAAGATGCATGCACATATCGACTTTTTGCACTTAAAATATCGATTTTGAGAATGTTTTGGGCCTGTATCTTGAAAACATTCTAGCAAGGAGTAGGCATGTACAGATCGCTTCTGGGACCCCAAAATATCGAATTTTCTGGTGTTTTGAACCTGAATTAGGGATATACACGGGTACAGAAGATGCATACACATATTGACTTTGGGCACATAAAATATCGATTTTTAGTATGTTTTGGGCCTGTATTTTAAAAATACTCTAACACGGAGTAGACATGTACAGATCGATTCTGGGACCCAAAAATATCGAATTTTCGGGTGTTTTGAGCCTGAATTTAAAATATAAACGGGTACAGAAGATGCATACACATATTGACTTTGGGCAGCTAAAATATCGATTTTCAGCATGTTTTAGGCCTGCATTTTAAAAATACTCTGACACGGAGTATGCATGTACAGATGGCTTTTGAGACCCAAAAATATCGAATATTCGGGTGTTTTGAGTCTGAATTTGAGACATAAACGGGTAGAGAAGATGCATGCACATATCGACTTTGGGCACCCAAAATATCGATTTTGAGCATATTTTGGGCCTGTATCTTGAAAATACTCTAACACGGAGTAGACACGTACAGATCTCTTCTGGGACACAAAAATATCGAATTTTTGGGTGTTTTGAGCCTGAATTTGAGATATAAACGGGTACAGAAGATTCATGTACATATCGACTTTGGGCACCAAAAATATCGATTTTTAGCATGTTCTGAGCCTCTATTTTGAAAACATTCTAGCACTGAATAGGCATGTACAGATCGCTTCTGGGACCCAAAAATATTGAATTTTCGGGTGTTTTGAGCCTGAATTTGAGATATAAACGGGTACAGAAGATGCATGCACATATCGACTTTGGCACCCAAAATATCGATTTTTAGTATGTTTTGGGCGTATAATTTGAAAATATTCTAGCACTGAGTAGGCATGTACAGATCGCTTCTGGGACCCAAAAATATCGAATTTTCGGGGGTTTTGAGCCAGATTTTGGGATATAACCGGGTACAGAGGATGCTTGCACATATCGAATTTTTGCACCTAAAATATCGATTTTAAGCATGTTTTGAGTCTGTATCTTGAAAACTTTCTAGCAAGGAGTAGGCATGTACAAGTCGCTTCTGGGACCCAAAAATATCGAATTTTCGAGTGTTTTGAACCTGAATTAGGGATATAGACGGGTAAAGAAGATGAATACACATATTGACTTTGGGCACCTAAAATATCGATTTTCAGCATGTTTTGGGCCTGTATTTTGAAAATACATTAATACGGAGTAGGCATGTACAGATCGCTTCTGGGACCCAAAAATATCGACTTTTCGGGTGTTTTGAGACTGAATTTGAGATATAAACGGGTACAGAAGATGCATGCACATATCGACTTTTCACACCTAAAATATCATTTTTGAGCATGTTTTAAGCCTGTATTTTAAAAACATTCTAGCACTGAGTAGGCATATGCAGATCGCTTCTGGGACACAAAAATATCGATTTTTTGGGTGTTTTGACCCTGAATTTGAGATATAAACGGGTACAGAAGATGCATGCAGATATCGACTTTGGCACCCAAAATATCGATTTTTATTATGTTTTGGGCGTATAATTTGAAAATATTCTAGCACTGAGTAGGCATGTACAGATCGCTTCTGGGACACAAAAATATCGAATTTTCGGGAGGTTTGAGCCAGAAATTGGGATATAACCGGCTACAGAGGATGCATGCACATATCGACTTTTTGCACTTAAAATATAGATTTTGAGCATGTTTTAGGTCTGTATCTTGAAAAAATTCTAGCAAGGAGTAGGCATGTACAGATCGCTTCTGGGACCTAAAATTATTGAATTTTAGGGTGTTTTGAACCTGAATTTGGGATATAGACGGATACCAAAGATGCATGCACATATCGATTTTTTGCACCTAAAATATCGATTTTGAGCATGTTTTGGGCCTGTATTTTGAAAATACTCTAACACGGAGTAGGCATGTACAGATCGCTTTGGGGACCTAAAAATATCGAATTTTCGGTAGTTTTGAGCCTGAATTTGAGATATAAACGGGTACAGAAGATGCATGCACATTTCGACTTTTTGTACCTAAAATATCGATTTTGAGCATGTTTTGGGTCTGTATCTTGAAAACATTCTAGGAAGGAGTAGGCATGTACAGGTCGCTTCTGGGACCCTAAAATATCGAATTTTCAGGTGTTTTGAACCTGTATTTGGGATATAGACGGGTACAGAAGATGCATACACATATTGACTTTGGGCAGCTAAAATATCGATTTACAGCATGTTTTAGGCTTGTATTTTAAAAACACTCTAACACGGAGTATGCATGTAAAGATGGCTTTTGGGACCCAAAAATATCGAATATTCGGGAGTTTTGAGTCTGAATTTGAGATATAAACGGGTACAGAAGATGCATGCACATATCGACTTTGGCACCCAAAATATCGATTTTGAGCATGTTTTGGGCCTGTATTTTTAAAATACTCTAACATGGAGTAGACACGTACAGATCGCTTCTGGGACCCAAATAAATCGAATTTTCGGTTGTTCTGAGCCTGAATTTGAGATATGAACAGGTACAGTAGATGCATGCACATATCGACTTCGGGCACCTAAAATATCGATTTTGAGCATGTTTTGGGCCTGTATTTTGAAACTACTCAAACACGGTGTAGACATGTACAGATTGCTTCTGGGACAAAAAAATATCGATTTTTTAGGCGTTTTGAGCCTAAATTTATGATATAAACGGGTACAGAAGATGCATGCACATATCGACTTTGGCACTCAAAATATCGATTTTTAGTATGTTTTGGGCGTATAATTTGAAAATATTCTAGCACTGAGTAGGCATGTACAGATCGCTTCTGGGACCCAAAAATATCGAATTTTCGGGTGTTTTGAGCCAGAAATTGGGATATAACCGGGTACAGACAATGCATGCACATATCGACTTTTTGCACCTAAAATATCGATTTTGAGCATGTTTTGGGTCTGTATCTTGAAAAAATTCTAGCAAGGAGTAGGCATGTACAGATCGCTTCTGGGACACAAAATTATCGAATTTTCGGGTGTTTTGAACCTGAATTTGGGATATAGACGGATACCGAAGATGCATGCACATATCGACTTTTTGCACCTAAAATATCGATTTTGAGCATGTTTTGGGCCTGTATTTTGAAAATACTCTAACACGGAGTAGGCATGTACAGATCGCTTCGGGGACCCAAAAATATCGAATTTTCGGGTGTTTTGAGCCTGAATTTGAGATATAAACGGGTACAGAAGATGCATGCACATTTCGACTTTTTGCACCTAAAATATCGATTTTGAGCATGTTTTGGGTCTGTATCTTGAAAACATTCTAGTAAGAAGTAGGCATGTACAGATTGCTTCTAGGACCCAAAAATAACGAATTTTCGAGTGTTTTGAACCTGAATTTGGGATATAGACGGGTACAGAAGATGCATACACATATTGACTTTGGGCAGCTAAAATATCGATTTTCTGCATGTTTTAGGCCTGTATTTTGAAAATATTCTAACACGGAGTATGCATGTACACATTGCTTTGGGGACCCAAAAATATCGAATATTCGGGTGTTTTGAGTCTGAATTTGAGATATAAACGGGTACAGAAGATGCATGCACATATCGACTTTGGGCACCCAAAATATTGATTTTGAGCATATTTTGGGCCTGTATTTTTAAAATACTCTAACACGGAGTAGACACGTACAGATCGCTTCTGGAACCCCAAAAAATCGAATTTTAGGGTGTTCTGACACTGAATTTGAGATATGAACGGATACAGAAGATGCATGCACATATCGACTTTGGGCACCTAAAATATCGATTTTCAGCATGTTTTGGGCCTGTATTTTGAAAATACTATAGCACGGTGTATACATGTACAGATCGCTTGTGGGACACAAAAATATCGATTTTTTTGGTGTTTTGAGCCTGAATTTGAGATATAAACGGGTACAGAAGATGAATGCACATATCGACTTTTTGCACCTAAAATATCGATTTTAAGCATGTTTTGGGTCTGTATCTTGAAAACATTCTAGGAAGGAGTAGGCATGTACAGGTCGCTTCTGGGACCCAAAAATACCGAATTTTCTGGTGTTTTGAACCAGAATTTGGGATATAGACGGGTACAGAAGATGCATACACATATTGACTTTGGGCAGCTAAAATATCGATTTACAGCATATTTTAGGCTTGTATTTTAAAAATACTCTAACACGGAGTATGCATGAACAGATGGCTTTTGGGACCGAAAAATATCGAATATTCGGGAGTTTTGAGTCTGAATTTGAGATATAAACGGGTACAGAAGATGCATGCATATATCGACTTTGGCACCCAAAATATCGATTTTGAGCATGTTTTGGGCCTGTATTTTTAAAACACTCTAACACGGAGTAGACACGTACAGATCGCTTCTGGGACCCAAATAAATTGAATTTTCGGTTGTTCTGAGCCTGAATTTGAGATATGAACACGTACAGAAGATGCATGCACATATCGACTTCGGGCACCTAAAATATCGATTTTGAGCATGTTTTGGGCCTGTATTTTGAAACTACTCAAACACGGTGTAGACATGTACAGATTGCTTCTGGGACACAAAAATATCGATTTTTTAAGTGTTTTGAGCCTGAATTTGAGATATAAACGGGTACAGAAGATGCATGCACATATCGACTTTGGCACCCAATATATCGATTTTTAGTATGTTTTGGGCGTATAATTTGAAAATATTCTAGCACTGAGTAGGCATGTACAGATCGCTTCTGGGACCCAAAAATATCGAATTTTCGGGTGTTTTGAGCCAGAAATTGGGATATAACCGGGTACAGACGATGCATGCACATATCGACTTTTTGCACCTAAAATATCGATTTTGAGCATGTTTTGGGTCTGTATCTTGAAAAAATTCTAGCAAGGAGTAGGCATGTACAGATCGCTTCTGGGACCCAAAAATACCGAATTTTTTGGTGTTTTGAACCAGAATTTGGGATATAGACGGGTACAGAAGATGCATACACATATTGACTTTGGGCAGCTAAAATATCGATTTACAGCATGTTTTAGGCTTGTATTTTAAAAATACTCTAACATGGAGTATGCATGAACAGATGGCTTTTGGGACCGAAAAATATCGAATATTCGGGAGTTTTGAGTCTGAATTTGAGATATAAACGGGTACAGAAGATGCATGCACATATCGACTTTTGCACCCAAAATATCGATTTTGTCCATGTTTTGGGCCTGTATTTTATAAATACTCTAACACGGAGTAGGCATGTACAGATCGCTTCGGGGACCCAAAAATATCGAATTTTCGGGTGTTTTGAGCCTGAATTTGAAATATAAACGGGTACAGAAGATGCATGCACATTTCGACTTTTTGCACCTAAAATATTGATTTTGAGCATGTTTTGGGTCTGTATCTTGAAAACATTCTAGCAAGAAGTAGGCATGTACAGATTGCTTCTAGGACCCAAAAATATCGAATTTTCGAGTGTTTAGAACCTGAATTTGGGATATAGACGGGTACAGAAGATGCATACACATATTGACTTTGGGCAGCTAAAATATCGATTTTCTGCATGTTTTAGGCCTGTATTTTGAAAAAATTCTAACACGGAGTATGCATGTACACATTGCTTTTGGGACCCAAAAATATCGAATATTCGGGTGTTTTGAGTCTGAATTTGAGATATAAACGGGTACAGAAGATGCATGCACATATCGACTTTGGGCACCCAAAATATCGATTTTGAGCATGTTTTGGGCCTGTATTTTGAAAATACTCTAACACGGAGTAGACACGTACAGAACGCTTCTGGAACACAAAAAAATCGAATTTTAGGGTGTTCTGAGCCTGAATTTGAGATATGAACGGATACAGAAGATGCATGCACATATCGACTTTGGGCACCTAAAATATCGATTTTGAGCATGTTTTGGGCCTGTATTTTGAAAATACTATAGAACGGTGTAGACATGTACATATCGCTTCTGGGACACAAAAATATCGATTTTTTGGGTGTTTTGAGCCTGAATTTGAGATATAAACGGGTACAGAAGATGCATGCACATATCGACTTTTTGCACCTAAAATATCGATTTTGAGCATGTTTTGGGCCTGTATTTTTAAAATACTCTAACACGGAGTAGACACGTACAGATCGCTTCTGGAACCCAAATAAATCGAATTTTAGGGTGTTCTGAGCCTGAATTTGAGATATGAACGGATACAGAAGATGCATGCACATATCGACTTTGGGCACCTAAAATATCGATTTTCAGCATGTTTTTGGCCTGTATTTTGAAAATACTATAGCACGGTGTAGACATGTACAGATCGCTTCTGGGACACAAATATATCGATTTTTTTGGTGTTTTGAGCCTGAATTTGAGATATAAACGGGTACAGAAGATGCATGCACATATCGACTTTTTGCACCTAAAATATCGATTTTAAGCATGTTTTGGGTCTGTATATTGAAAACATTCTAGGAAGGAGTAGGCATGTACAGGTCGCTTCTGGGACCCAAAAATACAGAATTTTCTGGTGTTTTGAACCAGAATTTGGGATATAGACGGGTACAGAAGATGCATATACATATTGACTTTGGGCACCTAAAATATAGATTTTCAGCATTTTTTGGGCCTGTATTTTTAAAATACATTAACACGGAGTACGCATGTACAGTTTGCTTCTGGGACCCAAAAATATCGACTTTTCGGGTGTTTTGAGCCTGAATTTGAGATATAAACGGGTACATAAAATGCATGCACATATCGACTTTGGGCACCTAAAATATCGATTTTGAGTATGTTTTGGGCCTGTATTTTGAAAAAATTCAAGCAAGGAGTAGGCATATACAGATCGCTTCTGGGACACAAAATTATCGAATTTTCGGGTGTTTTGAACCTGAATTTGGGATATAGACGGATACCGAAGATGCATGCACATATCGACTTTTTGCACCTAAAATATCGATTTTGAGCATGTTTTGGGCCTGTATTTTGAAAATACTCTAACACGGAGTAGGCATGTACTGATCGCTTCGGGGACCCAAAAATATCGCATTTTCGGGTGTTTTGAGCCTGAATTTGAGATATAAACGGGTACAGAAGATGTATGCACATTTCGACTTTTTGCACCTAAAATATCGATTTTGAGCATGTTTTGGGTCTGTATCTTGAAAACATTCTAGCAAGAAGTAGGCATGTACAGATTGCTTCTAGGACCCAAAAATATCGAATTTTCGAGTGCTTTGAACCTGAATTTGGGATATAGACGGGTACAGAAGATGCATGCACATATCGGCTTTTTGCACCTTAAATATCGATTTTTAGAATGTTTTGGGCTTGTATTTTGAAAAAACTCTAACACGGAGTAGGCATGTACAGATCGCTTCGGGGACCCAAAAATATCGAATTTTCGGGTGTTTTGAGCCTGAATTTGAGATATAAACGGGTACAGAAGATGCATGCACATTTCGACTTTTTGCATCTAAAATATCGATTTTGAGCATGTTTTGGATCTGTATCTTGAAAACATTCTCGCAAGACGTAGGCATGTACAGATTGCTTTTGGGACCCAAAAATATCGAATTTTCGGGTGTTTTGAGCCTGAATTTGAGATATAAACGGGTACAGAAGATGCATGCACATTTCGACTTTTTGCACCTAAAATATCGATTTTGAGCATGTTTTGGATCTGTATCTTGAAAACATTCTAGCAAGACGTAGGCATGTACAGATTGCTTTTGGGACCCAAAAATATCGAATATTCGGGTGTTTTGAGTCTGAATTTGAGATATAAACGGGTACAGAAGATGCAGGCACATATCGACTTTGGGCACCTAAAATATCGATTTTGAGCATGTTTTGGGCCTGTATTTTGAAAATACTCTAACACTGTGTAGGCATGTACAGATCGCTTCTGGGACCCAAAAATATCGATTTTTTGGGTGTTTTGAGCCCGAATTTGAGATATAAACGGGTTCAGAAGATGCATGCACATATCGACTTTGGACACCTAAAATATCGATTTATAGCATGTGTTAAGCCTGTATTTTAAAAACATTCTAGCACTGAGTAGGCATGTGCAGATTGCTCAAGGGACCCAAAAATATCGAATTTTCTGAGTTTTTAGCCTGAATTTGAGATATAAACGGGTACAGAAGATGCATGCACATATCGACTTTTTGCACTTAAAATATCGATTTTGAGCATGTTTTGGGTCTGTATCTTGAACATATTCTAGCAAGGAGTAGGCATGTACAGATCGCTTCTGGCACCCAAAATTATCGAATTTTCAGGTGTTTTGAACCTGAATTTGGGATATAGACGGATACAGAAGATTCATGCACATATCGACTTTGGGCACCTAAAATATCGATTTTGAGCATGTTTTGGGCCTGTATTTTGAAAATACTATAGCACGGTGTAGACATGTACAGATCGCTTCGGGGACCCAAAAATATCGAATTTTTGAGTGTTTTGAGCCTGAATTTGAGATATAAACGGGTACAGAAGATGCATGCTCATATCGACTTTTTGCACTTAAAATATCGATTTTGAGCATGTTTTGGGTCTGTATCTTGAAAATATTCTAGCAAGGAGTAGGCATGTGCAGATCGCTTAAGGGACACAAAAATATCGAATTTTTCGGAGTTTTGAGTCTGAATTTGAGATATAAACGGGTACAGAAGATGCATGCACATATCGGCTTTTTGCACCTTAAATATCGATTTTTAGAATGTTTTGGGTCTGTATTTTGAAAAAAATCTAGCAAGGAGTAGGCATGTACAGATCGCTTCTGGGACCCAAAATTATCGAATTTTCAGGTGTTTTGAACCTGAATTTGGGATATAGAAGGATACCGAAGATGAATGAACATATCGACTTTGGGCACCTAAAATATCGATTTTGAGCATGTTTTGGGCCTGTATTTTGAAAATACTCTAACACGGAGTATGCATGTACACATTGCTTTTGGGACCCAAAAATATCGAATATTCGGGTGTTTTGAGTCTGAATTTGACATATAAACGGGTACAGAAGATGCATGCACATATCGACTTTGGGCAGCCAAAATATCGATTTTGAGCATGTTTTGGGCGTGTATTTTTAAAATACTCTAACACTGAGTAGACACGTACAGATCGCTTCTGGAACCCAAATAAATCGAATTTTAGGGTGTTCTGAGCCTGAATTTGAGATATGAACGGATACAGAAGATGCATGCACATATCGACTTTGGGCACCTAAAATATCGATTTTGAGCATGTTTTGGGCCTGTATTTTAAAAATACTGTAGCACGGTGTAGACATGTACAGATCGCTTCTGGGACACAAAAATTTCGATTTTTTGGGTGTTTTGAGCCTGAATTTGAGATATAAACGGGTACAGAAGATGCATGCACATATCGACTTTGGCACCCAAAATATCGATTTTTAGTATGCTTTGGGAGTATAATTTGAAAATATTCTAGCACTGAGTAGGCATGTACAGATCGCTTAGGGGACCCAAAAATATCGAATTTTCGGGGGTTTTGAGCCAGAATTTGTGATATAACCGGGTACAGAGGATGCATGCACATTTTGACTTTTTGCACCTAAAATATCAATTTCAAGCATGTTTTGGGTCTGTATCTTGAAAACATTCTAGGAAGGAGTAGACATGTACAGGTCGCTTCTGGGACCCAAAAATACCGAATTTTCTGGTGTTTTGAACCTGAATTTGGGATATAGACGGGTACAGAAGATGCATACACATATTGACTTTGGGCACCTAAAATATAGATTTTCAGCATGTTTTGGGCCTGTATTTTGAAAATACTATAGCACGGTGTAGACATGTACAGATCGCTTCTGGGACACAAAAATATCGATTTTTTGGGTGTTTTGAGCCTGAATTTGAGATATAAACGGGTACAGAAGATGCATGCACATATCGACTTTGGCACCCAAAATATCGATTTTTAGTATGTTTTGGGCGTATAATTTGAAAATATTCTAGCACTGAGTAGGTATGTACAGATCGCTTCTGGGACCCAAAAATATCGAATTTTCGGGGGTTTTGAGCCAGAATTTGGGATAAAACAGGGTACAGAGGATGCATGCACATATCGACTTTTTGCACCTAAAATATCGATTTTAAGCATGTTTTGGGTCTGTATCTTGAAAACATTCTAGCAAGGAGTAGGCATGTACAGGTCGCTTCTGGGACCCAAAAATACCGAATTTTCTGGTGTTTTGAACCTGAATTTGGGATATAGACTGGTACAGAAGATGCATGCACATATTGACTTTGGACACCTAAAATATCGATTTTGAGCATGTTTTGGGCCTGTATTTTAAAAATACTATAACACAGTGTAGACATGTACAGATGGCTTTTGGGACACAAAAACATCGATTTTTTGGGTGTTTAGAGCCTGAATTTGAGATTTAAACGGGTACAGAAGATGCATGAACATATCGACTTTTCACACCTAAAATATCGATTTATTGCATGTTTTAAGCCTGTATTTTAAAAACATTCTAGCACTGAGTAGGCATGTGCAGATCGCTTAAGGGACCCAAAAATATCGAATTTTCGGAGTTTTGAGTCTGAATTTGAGATATAAACGGGTACAGAAGATGCATGCACATATCGGCTTTTTGCACCTTAAATATCGATTTTTAGAATGTTTTGGGTCTGTATTTTGAAAAAATTCTAGCAAGGAGTAGGCATGTACAGATCGCTTCTGGGACCCAAAACTATCGAATTTTCGGGTGTTCTTAACCTGAATTTGGGATATAGACGGATACAGAAGATGCATGCACATATCGACTTTTTGCACCTAAAATATCGATTTTGAGCATGTTTTGGGCCTGTATTTTGAAAATACTCTAACACGGAGTAGGCATGTACAGATCGCTTCTTGGACCCAAAAATATCGAATTTTCGGGTGTTTTGAGCCTGAATTTGAGATATAAACGGGTACAGAAGATGCATGCACATTTCGACTTTTTGCACCTAAAATATCGATTTTGAGCATGTTTTTGATCTGTATCTTGAAAACATTCTAGCAAGACGTAGGCATGTACAGATTGCTTTTGGGACCCAAAAATATCGAATATCCGGGTGTTTTGAGTCTGAATTTGAGATATAAACGGGTACAGAAGATGCATGCACATATCGACTTTGGGCACCTAAAATATCGATTTTGAGCATGTTTTGGGCCTGTATTTTGAAAATACTCTAACACTGTGTAGGCATGTACAGATCGCTTCTGGGACACAAAAATATCGATTTTTTGGGTGTTTTGAGCCCGAATTTGAGATATAAACGGGTTCAGAAGATGCATGCACATATCGACTTTGGACACCTAAAATATCGATTTATAGCATGTGATAAGCCTGTATTTTAAAAACATTCTAGCACTGAGTAGGCATGTGCAGATTGCTCAAGGGACCCAAAAATATCGAATTTTCTGAGTTTTTAGCCTGAATTTGAGATATAAACGGGTACAGAAGATGCATGCACATATCGACTTTTTGCACTTAAAATATCGATTTTGAGCATGTTTTGGGTCTGTATCTTGAACATATTCTAGCAAGGAGTAGGCATGTACAGATCGCTTCTGGCACCCAAAATTATCGAATTTTCAGGTGTTTTGAACCTGAATTTGGGATATAGACGGATACAGAAGATTCATGCACATATCGACTTTGGGCACCTAAAATATCGATTTTGAGCATGTTTTGGGCCTGTATTTTGAAAATACTATAGCACGGTGTAGACATGTACAGATCGCTTCGGGGACCCAAAAATATCGAATTTTTGAGTGTTTTGAGCCTGAATTTGATATATAAACGGGTACAGAAGATGCATGCTCATATCGACTTTTTGCACTTAAAATATCGATTTTGAGCATGTTTTGGGTCTGTATCTTGAAAATATTCTAGCAAGGAGTAGGCATGTGCAGATCGCTTAAGGGACACAAAAATATCGAATTTTTCGGAGTTTTGAGTCTGAATTTGAGATATAAACGGGTACAGAAGATGCATGCACATATCGGCTTTTTGCACCTTAAATATCGATTTTTAGAATGTTTTGGGTCTGTATTTTGAAAAAAATCTAGCAAGGAGTAGGCATGTACAGATCGCTTCTGGGACCCAAAATTATCGAATTTTCAGGTGTTTTGAACCTGAATTTGGGATATAGAAGGATACCGAAGATGAATGAACATATCGACTTTGGGCACCTAAAATATCGATTTTGAGCATGTTTTGGGCCTGTATTTTGAAAATACTCTAACACGGAGTATGCATGTACACATTGCTTTTGGGACCCAAAAATATCGAATATTCGGGTGTTTTGAGTCTGAATTTGACATATAAACGGGTACAGAAGATGCATGCACATATCGACTTTGGGCAGCCAAAATATCGATTTTGAGCATGTTTTGGGCGTGTATTTTTAAAATACTCTAACACTGAGTAGACACGTACAGATCGCTTCTGGAACCCAAATAAATCGAATTTTAGGGTGTTCTGAGCCTGAATTTGAGATATGAACGGATACAGAAGATGCATGCACATATCGACTTTGGGCACCTAAAATATCGATTTTGAGCATGTTTTGGGCCTGTATTTTAAAAATACTGTAGCACGGTGTAGACATGTACAGATCGCTTCTGGGACACAAAAATTTCGATTTTTTGGGTGTTTTGAGCCTGAATTTGAGATATAAACGGGTACAGAAGATGCATGCACATATCGACTTTGGCACCCAAAATATCGATTTTTAGTATGCTTTGGGAGTATAATTTGAAAATATTCTAGCACTGAGTAGGCATGTACAGATCGCTTAGGGGACCCAAAAATATCGAATTTTCGGGGGTTTTGAGCCAGAATTTGTGATATAACCGGGTACAGAGGATGCATGCACATTTTGACTTTTTGCACCTAAAATATCAATTTCAAGCATGTTTTGGGTCTGTATCTTGAAAACATTCTAGGAAGGAGTAGACATGTACAGGTCGCTTCTGGGACCCAAAAATACCGAATTTTCGGGTGTTTTGAACCTGAATTTGGGATATAGACGGGTACAGAAGATGCATACACATATTGACTTTGGGCACCTAAAATATAGATTTTCAGCATGTTTTGGTCCTGTATTTTGAAAATACTATAGCACGGTGTAGACATGTACAGATCGCTTCTGGGACACAAAAATATCGATTTTTTGGGTGTTTTGAGCCTGAATTTGAGATATAAACGGGTACAGAAGATGCATGCACATATCGACTTTGGCACCCAAAATATCGATTTTTAGTATGTTTTGGGCGTATAATTTGAAAATATTCTAGCACTGAGTAGGTATGTACAGATCGCTTCTGGGACCCAAAAATATCGAATTTTCGGGGGTTTTGAGCCAGAATTTGGGATAAAACAGGGTACAGAGGATGCATGCACATATCGACTTTTTGCACCTAAAATATCGATTTTAAGCATGTTTTGGGTCTGTATCTTGAAAACATTCTAGCAAGGAGTAGGCATGTACAGGTCGCTTCTGGGACCCAAAAATACCGAATTTTCTGGTGTTTTGAACCTGAATTTGGGATATAGACCGGTACAGAAGATGCATGCACATATTGACTTTGGACACCTAAAATATCGATTTTGAGCATGTTTTGGGCCTGTATTTTAAAAATACTATAACACAGTGTAGACATGTACAGATGGCTTTTGGGACACAAAAACATCGATTTTTTGGGTGTTTAGAGCCTGAATTTGAGATTTAAACGGGTACAGAAGATGCATGAACATATCGACTTTTCACACCTAAAATATCGATTTATTGCATGTTTTAAGCCTGTATTTCAAAAACATTCTAGCACTGAGTAGGCATGTGCAGATCGCTTAAGGGACCCAAAAATATCGAATTTTCGGAGTTTTGAGTCTGAATTTGAGATATAAACGGGTACAGAAGATGCATGCACATATCGGCTTTTTGCACCTTAAATATCAATTTTTAGAATGTTTTGGGTCTGTATTTTGAAAAAATTCTAGCAAGGAGTAGGCATGTACAGATCGCTTCTGGGACCCAAAACTATCGAATTTTCGGGTGTTCTTAACCTGAATTTGGGATATAGACGGATACAGAAGATGCATGCACATATCGACTTTTTGCACCTAAAATATCGATTTTGAGCATGTTTTGGGCCTGTATTTTGAAAATACTCTAACACGGAGTAGGCATGTACAGATCGCTTCTTGGACCCAAAAATATCGAATTTTCGGGTGTTTTGAGCCTGAATTTGAGATATAAACGGGTACAGAAGATGCATGCACATTTCGACTTTTTGCACCTAAAATATCGATTTTGAGCATGTTTTGGATCTGTATCTTGAAAACATTCTAGCAAGACGTAGGCATGTACAGATTGCTTTTGGGACCCAAAAACATCGAATATCCGGGTGTTTTGAGTCTGAATTTGAGATATAAACGGGTACAGAAGATGCATGCACATATCGACTTTGGGCACATAAAATATCGATTTTGAGCATGTTTTGGGCCTGTATTTTGAAAATACTCTAACACTGTGTAGGCATGTACAGATCGCTTCTGGGACACAAAAATATCGATTTTTTGGGTGTTTTGAGCCCGAATTTGAGATATAAACGGGTTCAGAAGATGCATGCACATATCGACTTTGGACACCTAAAATATCGATTTATAGCATGTGATAAGCCTGTATTTTAAAAACATTCTAGCACTGAGTAGGCATGTGCAGATTGCTCAAGGGACCCAAAAATATCGAATTTTCGGAGTTATTAGCCTGAATTTGAGATATAAACGGGTACAGAAGATGCATGCACATATCGACTTTTTGCACTTAAAATATCGATTTTGAGCATGTTTTGGGTCTGTATCTTTAACATATTCTAGCAAGGAGTAGGCATGTACAGATCGCTTCTGGCACCCAAAATTATCGAATTTTCAGGTGTTTTGAACCTGAATTTGGGATATAGACGGATACAGAAGATTCATGCACATATCGACTTTGGGCACCTAAAATATCGATTTTGAGCATGTTTTGGGCCTGTATTTTGAAAATACTATAGCACGGTTTAGACATGTACAGATCGCTTCTGGGACACAAAAATATCGATTTTTTGGGTGTTTTGAGCCTGAATTTGAGATATAAACGGGTACAGAAGATGCATGCACATATCGACTTTGGCACCCAAAATATCGATTTTTAGTATGTTTTGGGCGTATAATTTGAAAATATTCTAGCACTGAGTAGGAATGTACAGATCGCTTCTGGGACCCAAAAATATCGAATTTTCGGGGGTTTTGAGCCAGAATTTGAGATATAACAGGGTACAGATGATGCATGCACATATCGAATTTTTGCACCTAAAATATCGATTTTAAGCATGTTTTGGGTCTGTATCTTGAAAACATTCTAGCAAGGAGTAGGCATGTACACATTGCTTTTGGGACCCAAAAATACCGAATTTTCTGGTGTTTTGAACCTAAATTTGGGATATAGACGGGTACAGAAGATGCATGCACATATTGACTTTGGGCACCTAAAATATCGATTTTCAGCATGTTTTGGGCCTGTATTTTGAAAATACTATAACGCAGTTTAGACATGTACAGATCGCTTCTGGGACACAAAAATATCGATTTTTTGGGTGTTTTGAGACTGAATTTGAGATATAAACGGGTAGAGAAGATGCATGCACATATCGACTATTTGCACTTAAAATATCGATTTTGAGCGTGTTTTGGGTCTGCATCTTGAAAATATTTTAGCAAGGAGTAGGCATGTACAGATCGCTTCTGGGACCCATAATTATCGAATGTTCTGGTGTTTTGAACCTGAATTTGGGATATAGACGGATACAGAAGATGCATGCACATATCGACTTTGGGCACCTAAAATATCGATTTTGAGCATGTTTTGGGCCTGTATTTTGGAAATACTATAGCACGGTGTAGACATGTACAGATCGCTTCTGGGACACAAAAATATCGATTTTTTGAGTGTTTTGAGCCTGAATTTGAGATATAAACGGGTACAGAAGATGAATGCACATATCGACTTTTTGCACTTAAAATATCGATTTTGAGCATGTTTTGGGTCTGTATCTTGAAAATATTCTAGCAAGGAGTAGGCATGTGCAGATCGCTTAAGGGACCCAAAAATATCGAATTTTTCGGAGTTTTGAGTCTGAATTTGAGATATAAGCGGGTACAGAAGATGCATACACATATTGACTTTGGGCAGCTAAAATATCGATTTTGAGCATGTTTTAGGCCTGTATTTTGAAAATACTCTAACACGGAGTATGCATGTACACATTGGTTTTGGGACCCAAAAATATCGAATATTCGGGTGTTTTGAGTCTGAATTTGAGATATAAACGGGTACAGAAGATGCATTCACATATCGACTTTGGACACCTAAAATATCGATTTATAGCATGTGTTAAGCCTGTATTTTAAAAACATTCTAGCACTGAGTAGGCATGTGCAGATTGCTCAAGGGACCCAAAAATATCGAATTTTCGGAGTTTTTAGCCTGAATTTGAGATATAAACGGGTACAGAAGATACATGCACATATCGACTTTTTGCACTTAAAATATCGATTTTGAGCATGTTTTGGGTCTGTATCTTGAACATATTCTAGCAAGGAGTAGGCATGTACAGATCGCTTCTGGGACCCAAAATTATCGAATTTTCAGGTGTTTTGAACCTGAATTTGGGATATAGACGGATACAGAAGATTCATGCACATATCGACTTTGGGCACCTAAAATATCGATTTTGAGCATGTTTTGGGCCTGTATTTTGAAAATACTATAGCACGGTGTAGACATGTACAGATCGCTTCTGGGACACAAAAATATCGATTTTTTGGGTGTTTGAGCCTGAATTTGAGATATAAACGGGTACAGAAGATGCATGCACATATCGACTTTGGCACCCAAAATATCGATTTTTAGTATGTTTTGGGCGTATAATTTGAAAACATTCTAGCACTGAGTAGGCATGTACAAATCGCTTCTGGGACCCAAAAATATCGAATTTTCGGGGGTTTTGAGCCAGAATTTGGGATATATCAGGGTACAGAGGATGCATGCACATATCGACTTTTTGCACCTAAAATATCGATTTTAAGCATGTTTTGGGTCTGTATCTTGAAAACATTCTAGCAAGGAGTAGGCATGTACACATTGCTTTTGGGACCCAAAAATACCGAATTTTCGGGGGTTTTGAACCTAAATTTGGGATATAGACGGGTACAGAAGATGCATGCACATATTGACTTTGGGCACCTAAAATATCGATTTTCAGCATGTTTTGGGCCTGTATTTTGAAAATACTATAACGCAGTTTAGACATGTACAGATCGCTTCTGGGACACAAAAATATCGATTTTTTGGGTGTTTTGAGCCTGAATTTGAGATATAAACGGGTACAGAAGATGCATGCACATATCGACTTTTTGCACTTAAAATATCGATTTTGAGCATGTTTTGGGTCTGTATCTTGAAAATATTCTAGCAAGGAGTAGGCATGTACAGATCGCTTCTGGGACCCATAATTATCGAATGTTCGGGTGTTTTGAACCTGAATTAGGGATATAGACGGATACAGAAGATGCATGCACATATCGACTTTGGGCACCTAAAATATCGATTTTGAGCATGTTTTGGGCGTGTATTTTGAAAATACTATAGCACGGTGTAGACATGTAAAGATCGCTTCTGGGACACAAAAATATCGATTTTTTGGGTGTTTTGAGCCTGAATTTGAGATTTAAACGGGTACAGAAGATGCATGCACATATCGACTTTGGCACCCAAAATATCGATTTTGAGCATGTTTTGGGCCTATATTTTGAAAGTATTCTAACACGGTGTAGGCATGTGCAGATTGCTTAAGGGACACAAAAATATCGAATTTTCGGAGTTTTGAGCCTGAATTTGAGATATAAACGGGTACAGAAGATGCATGCACATATCGACTTTTTGCACTTAAAATATCGATTTTGAGCATGTTTTGGGTCTGTATCTTGAACATATTCTAGCAAGGAGTTGGCATGTACAGATCGCTTCTGGGACCCAAAATTATTGAATTTTCGGGTGTTTTGAACCTGAATTTGGGATATAGACGGATACAGAAGATTCATGCACATATCGACTTTGGGCACCTAAAATATCGATTTTGAGCATGTTTTGGGCCTGTATTTTGAAAATACTATAGCACGGTGTAGACATGTACAGATCGCTTCTGGGACACAAAAATATCGATTTTTTGGGTGTTTTGAGCCTGAATTTGAGATATAAACGGGTACAGAAGATGCATGCACATATCGACTTTGGCACCCAAAATATCGATTTTTAGTATGTTTTGGGCGTATAATTTGAAAACATTCTAGCACTGAGTAGGCATGTACAAATCGCTTCTGGGACCCAAAAATATCGAATTTTCGGGGGTTTTGAGCCAGAATTTGGGATATATCAGGGTACAGAGGATGCATGCACATATCGACTTTTTGCACCTAAAATATCGATTTTAAGCATGTTTTGGGTCTGTATCTTGAAAACATTCTAGCAAGGAGTAGGCATGTACACATTGCTTTTGGGACCCAAAAATACCGAATTTTCTGGTGTTTTGAACCTAAATTTGGGATATAGACGGGTACAGAAGATGCATGCACATATTGACTTTGGGCACCTAAAATATCGATTTTCAGCATGTTTTGGGCCTGTATTTTGAAAATACTATAACGCAGTTTAGACATGTACAGATCGCTTCTGGGACACAAAAATATCGATTTTTTGGGTGTTTTGAGCCTGAATTTGAGATATAAACGGGTACAGAAGATGCATGCACATATCGACTTTTTGCACTTAAAATATCGATTTTGAGCATGTTTTGGGTCTGTATCTTGAAAATATTCTAGCAAGGAGTAGGCATGTACAGATCGCTTCTGGGACCCATAATTATCGAATGTTCGGGTGTTTTGAACCTGAATTAGGGATATAGACGGATACAGAAGATGCATGCACATATCGACTTTGGGCACCTAAAATATCGATTTTGAGCATGTTTTGGGCGTGTATTTTGAAAATACTATAGCACGGTGTAGACATGTAAAGATCGCTTCTGGGACACAAAAATATCGATTTTTTGGGTGTTTTGAGCCTGAATTTGAGATTTAAACGGGTACAGAAGATGCATGCACATATCGACTTTGGCACCCAAAATATCGATTTTGAGCATGTTTTGGGCCTATATTTTGAAAGTATTCTAACACGGTGTAGGCATGTGCAGATTGCTTAAGGGACACAAAAATATCGAATTTTCGGAGTTTTGAGCCTGAATTTGAGATATAAACGGGTACAGAAGATGCATGCACATATCGACTTTTTGCACTTAAAATATCGATTTTGAGCATGTTTTGGGTCTGTATCTTGAACATATTCTAGCAAGGAGTTGGCATGTACAGATCGCTTCTGGGACCCAAAATTATTGAATTTTCGGGTGTTTTGAACCTGAATTTGGGATATAGACGGATACAGAAGATTCATGCACATATCGACTTTGGGCACCTAAAATATCGATTTTGAGCATGTTTTGGGCCTGTATTTTGAAAATACTATAGCACGGTGTAGACATGTACAGATCGCTTCTGGGACACAAAAATATCGATTTTTTGGGTGTTTTGAGCCTGAATTTGAGATATAAACGGGTACAGAAGATGCATGCACATATTGACTTTTTGCACCTAAAATAACGATTTTGAGCATGTTTTTGGTCTGTATCATGAAAACTTTCTAGAAAGAAGTAGGCATGTACAGATTGCTTCTGGGACCCAAAAATATCGAATTTTCGAGTGTTTTAAACCTGAATTTGGGATATAGACGGGTACAGAAGATGCATACACATATTGACTTTTGGCAGCTAAAATATCGATTTACAGCATGTTTTAGGCCTGTATTTTAAAAATACTCTAACACGGAGTATGCATGTACAGATCGCTTTTGGGACCCAAAAATATCGAATATTCGGGTGTTTTGAGTCTGAATTTGAGATATAAACGGGTACAGAAGATGCATTCACATATCGACTTTGGGCACCCAAAATATCGATTTTGAGCATGTTTTGAGCCTGTATTTTTAAAATACTCTAACACGGAGTAGACACGTACAGATCGCTTCTGGGACCCTAATAAATCGAATTTTCAGTTGTTCTGAGCCTGAATTTGAGATATGAACAGGTACAGAAGATGCATACACATATCGACTTTTTGCACCTAAAATATCGATTTTGAGCATGTTTTGGGCCTGTAATTTGAAAATACTCAACCACGGTGTAGACATGTACAGATCGCTTCTGGGACACAAAAATATCAACTTTTTGGGTGTTTTGAGAATAAATTTGAGATATAAACGGATACAGAAGATGCATGCACATATCGACTTTGGGCACCCAAAATATCGATTTTTAGTATGTTTTGGGCGTATAATTTGAAAATATTCTAGCACTGAGTAGGCATGTACAAATCGCTTCTGGGACCCAAAAATATCGAATTTTCGGGTGTTCTGAACCAGAAATTGGGATATAACCGGGTACATAGGATGCATGCACATATCGACTTTTTGCACCTAAAATATCGATTTTGAGCATGTTTTGTGTCTGTATCTTGAAAAAATTCTAGCAAGGAGTAGGCATGTACAGATCGCTTCTGGAACCCAATATTATCGAATTTTCGGGTGTATTGAACCAGAATTTGGGATATAGACGGATACAGAAGATGCATGCACATATCGACTTTGGGCACCTAAAATATCGATTTTGAGCATGTTTTGGGCCTGTATTTTAAAAATACTATAGCACGGTGTAGACATGTACAGATCGCTTCTGGGACACAAAAATATCGATTTTTTGGGTGTTTTGAGCCTGAATTTGAGATATAAACGGGTACAGAAGATGCATGCACATATCGACTTTGGCACCCAAAATATCGATTTTTAGTATGTTTTGGGCGTATAATTTGAAAACATTCTAGCACTGAGTAGGCATGTACAGATCGCTTCTGGGACCCAAAAATATCGAATTTTCGGGGGTTTTGAGCCAGAATTTGGGATATAACAGGGTACAGAGGATGCATGCACATATCGACTTTTTGCACCTAAAATATCGATTTTAAGCATGTTTTGGGTCTGTATCTTGAAAAAATTCTAGCAAGGAGTAGGCATGTACAGATCGCTTCTGGGACCAAAAATTATCGAATTTTCGGGTGTATTGAACCAGAATTTGGGATATAGACGGATACAGAAGATGCATGCACATATCGACTTATTGCACCTAAAATATCGATTTTGAGCATGTTTTGGGCCTGTATTTTGAAAATACTCTAACACGGAGTAGGCATGTATAGATCGCTTCGGGGACCCAAAAATATCGAATTTTCGGGTGTTTTGAGCCTGAATTTGAGATATAAACGGGTACAGAAGATGCATGCACATTTCAACTTTTTGCACCTAAAATATCGATTTTGAGCATGTTTTGGGTCTGTATCTTGAAAACATTCTAGCAAAAAGTAGGCATGTACAGATTGCTTCTGGGACCCAAAAATATCGAATTTTCGAGTGTTTTGAACCTGAATTTGGGATATAGACGGGTACAGAAGATGCATACACATATTGACTTTGGGCAGCTAAAATATCGATTTTGAGCATGTTTTGGGCCTGTATTTTGAAGATACTCTAACACTGAGTAGGCATGTACAAATCGCTTCTGGGACACAAAAATATCGATTTTTTGGGTATTTTGAGCCTGAATTTGAGATATAAACGGGTTCAGAAGATGCATGCACATATCGACTTTGGACACCTAAATAATTGATTTATAGCATGTTTTAAGCCTGTATTTTAAAAACATTCTAGCACTGAGTAAGCATGTGCAGATTGCTTAAGGGACCCAAAAATATCGAATTTTCGGAGTTTTGAGCCAGAATTTGAGATATAAACGGGTACAGAAGATGCCTGCACATATCGACTTTTTGCACTTAAAATATCGATTTTGAGCATGTTTTGGGTCTGTATCTTGAAAATATTTTAGCAAGGAGTAGGCATGTACAGAATGCTTCTGGGACCCAAAAATATCGAATTTTCGAGTGTTTTGAACCTGAATTTGGGATATAGACGGATACAGAAGATTCGTGCACATATCGACTTTGGGCACCTAAAATATCGATTTTGAGCATGTTTTGGGCCTGTATTTTGAAAATACTATAGCACGGTGTAGACATGTACAGATCGCTTCTGGGACACAAAAATATCGATTTTTTGGGTGTTTTGAGCATGAATTTGAGATATAAACGGATACAGAAGATGCATGCACATATCGACTTTGGCACCCAAAATATCGATTTTTAGTATGTTTTGGGCGAATAATTTGAAAACATTCTAGCACTGAGTAGGCATGTACAGATCGCTTCTGGGACCCAAAAATATCGAATTTTCGGGGGTTTTGAGCCAGAATTTGGGATATAACAGGGTACACAGGATGCATGCACATATCGACTTTTTGCACCTAAAATATCGATTTTAAGCATGTTTTGGGTCTGTATCTTGAAAACATTCAAGCAAGGAGTAGGCATGTACACATTGCTTTTGGGACCCAAAAATACCGAATTTTCTGGTGTTTTGAACCTAAATTTGGGATATAGACGGGTACAGAAGATGCATGCACATATTGACTTTGGGCACCTAAAATATCGATTTTCAGCATGTTTTGGGCCTGTATTTTGAAAATACTATAACGCAGTTTAGACATGTACAGATCGCTTCTGGGACACAAAAATATCGATTTTTTGGGTGTTTTGAGCCTGAATTTGAGATATAAACGGGTACAGAAGATGCATGCACATATCGACTTTTTGCACTTAAAATATCGATTTTGAGCATGTTTTGGGTCTGTATCTTGAAAATATTCTAGCAAAGAGTAGGCATGTACAGATCGCTTCTGGGACCCATAATAATCGAATGTTCGGGTGTTTTGAACCTGAATTAGGGATATAGACGGATACAGAAGATGCATGCACATATCGACTTTGGGCACCTAAAATATCGATTTTGAGCATGTTTTGGGCCTGTACTTTGAAAATACTATAGCACGGTGTAGACATGTACAGATCGCTTCTGGGACACAAAAATATCGATTTTTTGGGTGTTTTGAGCCTGAATTTGAGATATAAACGAGTACAGAAGATGCATGCACATATCGACTTTTTGCACTTAAAATATCGATTTTAAGCATGTTTTGGGTCTGTATCTTGAAAATATTCTAGCAAGGAGTAGGCATGTACAGATCGCTTCTGGGACCCAAAATTATCGAATTTTCGGGTGTTTTGAACCTGAATTAGGGATATAGACGGATACAGAAGATGCATGCACATACCGACTTTGGGCACCTAAAATATCGATTTTGAGCATGTTTTGGGCCTGTATTTTGAAAATACTATAGCACGGTGTAGACATGTACAGATCGCTTCTGGGACACAAAAATATCGATTTTTTGGGTGTTTTGAGCCTGAATTTGAGATATAAACGGGTACAGAAGATGCATGCACATATCGACTTTGGCACCCAAAATATCGATTTTGAGCATGTTTTGTGCCTATATTTTGAAAGTATTCTAACACGGAGTAGGCATGTGCAGATTGCTTAAGGGACCCAAAAATATTGAATTTTCGGAGTTTTGAGCCTGAATTTGAGATATAAACGGGTACAGAAGATGCATGCACATATCGTCTTTTTGCAATTAAAATATCGATTTTGAGCATGTTTTGGGTCTGTATCTTGAACATATTCTAGCAAGGAGTTGGCATGTACAGATCGCTTCTGGGACCCAAAATTATTGAATTTTCGGGTGTTTTGAACCTGAATTTGGGATATAGACGGATACAGAAGATTCATGCACATATCGACTTTGGGCACCTAAAATATCGATTTTGAGCATGTTTTGGGCCAGTATTTTGAAAATACTATAGCACGGTGTAGACATGTACAGATCGCTTCTGGGACACAAAAATATCGATTTTTTGGGTGTTTTGAGCCTGAATTTGAGATATAAACGGGTACAGAAGATGCATGCACATATCGACTTTCGCACCCAAAATATCGATTTTTAGTATGTTTTGGGCGTATAATTTGAAAATATTCTAGCACTGAGTAGGCATGTACAGATCGCTTCTGGGACCCAAAAATATCGAATTTTCGGGGGTTTTGAGCCAGAATTTGGGATATAACAGGGTACAGAGGATGCATGCACATATCGACTTTTTGCACCTAAAATATCGATTTTAAGCATGTTTTGGGTCTGTATCTTGAAAACATTCTAGCAAGGAGTAGGCATGTACAGGTCGCTTCTGGGACCCAAAAATACCGAATTTTCTGGTGTTTTGAACCTGAATTTGGGATATAGACTGGTACAGAAGATGCATGCACATATTGACTTTGGGCACCTAAAATATCGATTTTCAGCATGTTTTGGGCCTGTATTTTGAAAATATTATAACGCAGTGTAGACATGTACAGATCGCTTCTGGGACACAAAAATATCGATTTTTTGGGTGTTTTGAGCCTGAATTTGAGATATAAACGGGTACAGAAGATGCATGCACATATCGACTTTTTGCACTTAAAATATCGATTTTGAGCATGTTTTGGGTCTGTATCTTGAAAATATTCTAGCAAAGAGTAGGCATGTACAGATCGCTTCTGGGACCCATAATAATCGAATGTTCGGGTGTTTTGAACCTGAATTAGGGATATAGACGGATACAGAAGATGCATGCACATATCGACTTTGGGCACCTAAAATATCGATTTTGAGCATGTTTTGGGCCTGTACTTTGAAAATACTATAGCACGGTGTAGACATGTACAGATCGCTTCTGGGACACAAAAATATCGATTTTTTGGGTGTTTTGAGCCTGAATTTGAGATATAAACGAGTACAGAAGATGCATGCACATATCGACTTTTTGCACTTAAAATATCGATTTTAAGCATGTTTTGGGTCTGTATCTTGAAAATATTCTAGCAAGGAGTAGGCATGTACAGATCGCTTCTGGGACCCAAAATTATCGAATTTTCGGGTGTTTTGAACCTGAATTTGGGATATAGACGGATACAGAAGATGCATGCACATACCGACTTTGGGCACCTAAAATATCGATTTTGAGCATGTTTTGGGCCTGTATTTTGAAAATACTATAGCACGGTGTAGACATGTACAGATCGCTTCTGGGACACAAAAATATCGATTTTTTGGGTGTTTTGAGCCTGAATTTGAGATATAAACGGGTACAGAAGATGCATGCGCATATCGACTTTGGCACCCAAAATATCGATTTTGAGCATGTTTTGGGCCTATATTTTGAAAGTATTCTAACACGGAGTAGGCATGTGCAGATTGCTTAAGGGACCCAAAAATATCGAATTTTCGGAGTTTTGAGCCTGAATTTGAGATATAAACGGGTACAGAAGATGCATGCACATATCGTCTTTTTGCAATTAAAATATCGATTTTGAGCATGTTTTGGGTCTGTATCTTGAACATATTCTAGCAAGGAGTTGGCATGTACAGATCGCTTCTGGGACCCAAAATTATTGAATTTTCGGGTGTTTTGAACCTGAATTTGGGATATAGACGGATACAGAAGATTCATGCACATATCGACTTTGGGCACCTAAAATATCGATTTTGAGCATGTTTTGGGCCTGTATTTTGAAAATATTATAACGCAGTGTAGACATGTACAGATCGCTTCTGGGACACAAAAATATCGATTTTTTGGGTGTTTTGAGCCTGAATTTGAGATATAAACGGGTACAGAAGATGCATGCACATATTGACTTTTTACACCTAAAATATCGATTTTGAGCACGTTTTGGGTCTGTATCATGAAAACTTTCTAGAAAGAAGTAGGCATGTACAGATTGCTTCTGGGACTCAAAAATATCGAATTTTCGAGTGTTTTGAACCTGAATTTGGGATATAGACGGGTACAGAAGATGCATATACATATTGACTTTTGGCAGCTAAAATATCGATTTAAAGCATGTTTTAGGCCTGTATTTAAAAAATACTCTAACACGGATTATGCATGTACAGATCGCTTTTGGGACCCAAAAATATCGAATATTCGGGTGTTTTGAGTCTGAATTTGAGATATAAACGGGTACAGAAGATGCATGCACATATCGACTTTGGGCACCCAAAATATCGATTTTGAGCATGTTTTGAGCCTGTATTTTTAAAATACTCTAACACGGAGTAGACACGTACAGATCGCTTCTGGGACCCTAATAAATCGCAATTTTCAGTTGTTCTGAGCCTGAATTTGAGATATGAACATGTACAGAAGATTCATGCACATATCGACTTTGGGCACCTAAAATATCGATTTTGAGCATGTTTTGGGCCTGTAATTTCAAAATACTCAACCACGGTGTAGACATGTACAGATCGCTTCTGGTACACAAAAATATCAATTTTTTGGGTGTTTTGAGCCTAAATTTGAGATATAAACGGATACAGAAGATGCATGCACATATCGACTTTGGGCACCCAAAATATCGATTTTTAGTATGTTTTGGGCGTATAATTTGAAAATATTCTAGCACTGAGTAGGCATGTACAAATCGCTTCTGGGAACCAAAAATATCGAATTTTCGGGTGTTCTGAACCAGAAATTGGGATATAACCGGGTACATAGGATGCATGCACATATCGACTTTTTGCACCTAAAATATCGATTTTGAGCATGTTTTGTGTCTGTATCTTGAAAAAATTCTAGCAAAGATTAGGCATGTACAGATCGCTTCTGGGACCCAAAATTATCGAATTTTCGGGTGTATTGAACCAGAATTTGGGATATAGACGGATACAGAAGATGCATGCACATATCGACTTTTTGCACCTAAAATATCGATTTTGAGCATGTTTTGGGCCTGTATTTTGAAAATACTCTAACACGGAGTAGGCATGTATAGATCGCTTCGGGGACCCAAAAATATCGAATTTTCGGGTGTTTTGAGCCTGAATTTGAGATATAAACGGGTACAGAAGATGCATGCACATTTCGACTTTTCGCACCTAAAATATCGATTTTGAGCATGTTTTGGGTTTGTATCTTGAAAACATTCTAGCAAAAAGTAGGCATGTACAGATTGCTTCTGGGACCCAAAAATATCGAATTTTCGAGTGTTTTGAACCTGAATTTGGGATATAGACGGGTACAGAAGATGCATACGCATATTGACTTTGGGCAGCTAAAATATCGATTTTGAGCATGTTTTGGGCCTGTATATTGAAAATACTCTAACACTGAGTAGGCATGTACAAATCGCTTCTGGGACACAAAAATATCGATTTTTTGGGTGTTTTGAGCCTGAATTTGAGATATAAACGGGTTCAGAAGATGCATGCACATATCGACTTTGGACACCTAAATAATTGCTTTATAGCATGTTTTAAGCCTGTATTTTAAAAACATTCTAGAACTGAGTAAGCATGTGCAGATTGCTTAAGGGACCCAAAAATATCGAATTTTCGGAGTTTTGAGCCAGAATTTGAGATATAAACGGGTACAGAAGATGCATGCACATATCGACTTTTTGCACTTAAAATATCGATTTTGAGCATGTTTTGGGTCTGTATCTTGAAAATATTCTAGCAAGGAGTAGGCATGTACAGATCGCTTCTGGGACCCAAAAAAATCGAAATTTCTGGTATTTTGAAACTGAATTAGGGATATACACGTGTACAGATGATGCATACACATTTTGACTTTAGGCACATAAAATATCGATTTTCAGCATGTTTTGGGCCTGTATTTTGAAAATACTCTAACACGGAGTAGGCATATACAGATGGCTTCGGGGACCAAAAAATATCGAATTTTCGGGTGTATTGAGCCTGAATTTGAGATATAAACGAGTACAGAAGATGCATAAACATTTCGACTTTTTGCACCTAAAATATCGATTTTGAGCATGTTTTGGGTCTGTATCTTGAAAACATTCTAGCAAGAAGTAGGCATGTACAGATTGCTTCTGGGACCCAAAAATATCGATTTTTCGAGTGTTTTGAACCTGAATTTGGGATATAGACGGGTACAGAAGATGCATACACATATTGACTTTGGGCAGCTAAAATATCGATTTTCAGCATGTTTTAGGCCTGTATTTTGAAAATACTTTAACACGGAGTATGCATGTACACATTGCTTTTGAAACCCAAAAATATCGAATATTCGGGTGTTTTGAGTCTGAATTTGAGATATAAACGGGTACAGAAGATGCATGCATGTATCGACTTTGGGCACCCAAAATATCGATTTTGAGCATGTTTTGGGCCTGTATTTTTAAAATACTCTAACACTGAGTAGACACGTACAAATCGCTTCTGGAACCCAAATAAATCTAATTTTAGGGTTTTCTGAGCCTGAATTTGAGATATAAACGGGTACAGAAGATGCATGCACATTTCGACTTTTTGCACCTAAAATATCGATTTTGAGCATGTTTTGGGTCTGTATCTTGAAAACATTCTAGCAAGAAGTAGGCATGTACAGATTGCTTCTGGGACCCAAAAATATCGAATTTTCGAGTGTTTTGAACCTGAATTTGGGATATAGACGGGTACGGAAGATGCATACACATATTGACTTTGGGCAGATAAAATATCGATTTTCAGCATGTTTCAGGCCTTTTTTTTTTAAATACTCTAACACGGAGTATGCATGTACACATTGCTTTTGAAACCCAAAAATATCGAATATTCGGGTGTTTTGAGTCTGAATTTGAGATATAAACGGGTACAGAAGATGCATGCACATATCCACTTTGTGCACCCAAAATATCGATTTTGAGCATGTTTTGAGCCTGTATTTTTAAAATACTCTAACACTGAGTAGACACGTACAGATCGCTTCTGGAACCCAAATAAATCGAATTTTAGGGTGTTCTGAGCCTGAATATGAGATATGAACGGATACATAAGATGCATGCACATATCGACTTTGGGCACCTAAAATATCGATTTTGAGCATGTTTTGGGCCTGTATTTTGAAAATACTATAGCACGGTGTAGACATGTACAGATCGCTTCTGGGACACAAAAATATCGAGTTTTTGGGTGTTTTGAGCCTGAATTTGAGATATAAACGTGTACAGAAGATGCATGCACATATCGACTTTGGCACCCAAAATATCGATTTTTAGTATGTTTTCGGCGTATAATTTGAAAATATTCTAGCACTGAGTAGGCATGTACAGATCGCTTCTGGGACCCAAAAATATCGAATTTTCGGGGGTTTTGAGCCAGAATTTGGGATATAACCGGGTACAGAGGATGCATGCACATATCGACTTTTTGCACCTAAAATATCGATTTTGAGCATGTTTTGGGTTTGTATCTTGAAAAAATTCTAGCATGGAGTAGGCATGTACAGATCGTTTCTGGGACCCAAAAATACCGAATTTTCTGGTGTTTTGAAACTGAATTTGGGATATAGACGGGTACAGAAGATGTATACACATATTGACTTTGGGCACCTAAAATATAGATTTTTAGCATGTTTTGGGCCTGTATTTTGAAAATACATTAACACGGAGTAGGCATGTACAGATCACTTCTGGGACCCAAAAATATCGAATTTTCAGGTGTTTTGAGCCTGAATTTGAGATATAAACGGATACAGAAGATTCATGCACATATCGACTTTGGGCACCTAAAATATCGATTTTGAGCATGTTTTGGGCCTGTATTTTGAAAATACTCTAACACGGAGTAGACATGTACAGATCGCTATTGAGACCCAAAAATATCGAATTTTCGGGTGTTTTGAGCCTGAATTTGAGATATAAACGGGTACATAAGATGCATGCACATTTCGACTTTGGACACCTAAAATATCGATTTATAGCATGTTTTAAGCCTGTATTTTGAAAACATTTTAGCACTGAGTAGGCATGTGCAGATTGCTTCTGGGACCCAAAAATATCAAATTTTCGGAGTTTTGAGCCTGAATTTGAGATATAAACGGGTACAGAAGATGCATGCACATATCGACTTTTTGCACTTAAAATATCGATTTTGAGCATGTTTTGGGTCTATATCTTGAAAACATTCTAGCAAGGAGTAGGCATGTACAGATCGCTTCTGGGACCCAAAAATATCGAATTTTCGGGTGTTTTGAGCCTGTATTTGAGATATAAACGGGTACAGAAGATGCATGCACATATCGACTTTGTTCACCCAAAATATCGATTTTTAGCATGTTTTGGGCCTGTATTAAAAAAATACTCTAACTCGGAGTAGACATGTACAGATCGCTTTTGGGACCCAAAAATATCGATTTTTCGGGTGTTTTGAGTCTGATTTTTAGATATAAATGGGTACAGAAGAAGCATGCACATATCGACTTTGGACACCTAAAATATCGATTTTTAGCATGTCTTAAGCCTATATTTTGAAAACATTCTAGCACTGAGTATGCATGTACAGATCGCTTAAGGGACCCAAAAATATCGAATTTTCGGGTGTTTTGAGCCTGAATTTGAGATATAAACGGGTACAGAAGATGCATGAACATATCGACTTTTTGCACCTAAAATATCGATTTTGAGCATGTCTTGGGTTTGTATCTTAAAAAATTCAAGCAAGGAGTAGGCATGTACAGATCGCTTTTGGGACCCAAAAATATCGATTTTTCGGGTGTTTTGAACTTAAATTTGGGATATAGACGGATACAGAAGATGCATGCACATATCGACTTTGGGCACCCAAAATATCGATTTTCAGCATGTTTTGGGCCTGTATTTTTAAAATACTCTAACACTGAGTAGACACGTACAGATCGCTTCTGGAACCCAAAAATATCGAGTTTTCGGGTGTTTTGAGCCTGAATTTGAGATATAAACGGGTACAGAAGATGCATGCACATATCGACTTTGGGCACCTAAAATATCGATTTTGAGCATGTTTTGGGCCTGTATTTTAAAAATACTCTAACACGGAGTAGACATGTACAGATCGCTTTAGGGACCCAAAAATATCGAGTTTTTGGGTGTTTTGAGCCTGAATTTTAGATATAATCGGGTACAGAAGATGCATGCACATATTGACTTTGGACACCTAAAATATCGATTTTTAGCATGTTTTGAGCCTATATTTTGAAAAAATTCTAGCACTGATTATGCATGTACAGATCGCTTAAGGGACCCAAAAATATCGAATTTTCGGGGGTTTTTGAGCCTGAATTTGAGATATAAACGGGTACAGAAGATGCATGCTCATATCGACTTTTTGCACCTAAAATATCGATTTTGAGCATGTCTTGGGTTTGTCTCTTAAAAAATTCTAGCAAGGAGTAGGCATGTACAGATCGCTTCTGGGACCCAAAAATATCGAATTTTCTGGTGTTTTGAACTTGAATTAGGGATACACACGTGTACAGAAGATGCATACACATATTGACTTTGGGCACATAAAATATCGATTTTCAGCATGTTTTGGGCCTGTATCTTAAAAACACTCTAGCACGGAGTATGCACGTACAGATCGCTTCTGGGACCCAAAAATATTGAATTTTCGGGGGTTTTGAGCCTGAATTTGAGATATAAACGGGTACAGAAGATGCATGCACATATCGACTTTGGGCAGCTAAAATATCGATTTTCAGCATGTTTTAGGCCTGTATTTTGAAAATACTCTAACACGGAGTATGCATGTACACATTGCTTTTGGGACCCAAAAATATTGAATATTCGGGTGATTTGAGTCTGAATTTTAGATATAAACGGGAACAAAAGATGCATGCACATATCGACTTTGTTCACCCAAAATATCGATTTTGAGCATGTTTTGGGCCTGTATTTTTAAAATACTCTAACACTGAGTAGACACGTACAGATAGCTTCTGGAACCCAAATAAATCAAATTTTAGGGTGTTCTAAGCCTGAATTTGAGATATGAACGGGTACAGAAGATGCATGCACATATCGAATTTGGGCACCTAAAATATCGATTTTGAACATGTTTTGGGCCTGTATTTTGAAAATACTATAGCTCGGTGTAGACATGTACAGATCGCTTCTGGGACACAAAAATATCGATTTTTTTGGGTGTTTTGAGCCTGAATTTGAGATATAAACGGGTACAGAAGATGCATGCACATATCGACTTTGGCACCCAAAATATCGATTTTTAATATGTTTTCAGCGTATAATTTGAAAATATTCTAGCACTGAGTAGGCATGTACAGATCGCTTCTGGGACCCAAAAATATCGAATTTTCGGGGGTTTTGAGCCAGAATTTGGGATATAACCGGGTACAGAGAATGCATGCACATATCGACTTTTTGCACCTAACATATCGATTTTGAGCATGTCTTGGGTTTGTATCTTAAAAAATTCTAGCAAGGAGTAGGCATGTACAGATCGCTTCTGGGACCCTAAAATATCGATTTTTCGAGTGTTTTGAACCTGAATTTGGGATATAGACGGGTACAGAAGATGCATTCACATATTGACTTTGGGAAGCTAAAATATCGATTTTCAGCATGTTTTAGGCCTGTATTTTGAAAATATTCTAACACGGAGTATGCATGTACACATTGCTTTTGGGACCCAAAAATATCGAATATTCGGGTGTTTTGAGTCTGAATTTGAGATATAAACGGGTACAGAAGATGCATGCACATATCGACTTTGGGCACCCAAAATATCGATTTTGAGCATGTTTTGGGCCTGTATTTTTAAAATACTCTAACACGGAGTAGACACGTACAGATCGCTTCTGGAACCCAAATAAATCGAATTTTAGGGTGTTCTGAGCCTGAATTTGAGATATGAACGGATACAGAAGATGCATGCACGTATCGACTTTTTGCACCTAAAATATCGATTTTAAGCATGTTTTGGGTCTGTATCTTGAAAACATTCTAGGAAGGAGTAGGCATGTACAGGTCGCTTCAGGGACCCAGAAATTCCGAATTTTCTGGTGTTTTGAACCAGAATTTGGGATATAGACGGGTACAGAAGATGCATACACATATTGACTTTGGGCACCTAAAATATAGATTTTCAGCATTTTTTGGGCCTGTAGTTTGAAAATACATTAACACGGAGTAGGCATGTACAGTATGCTTCCGGCACCCAAAAATATCGACTTTTCGGGTGTTTTGAGCCTGAATTTGAGATATAAACGGGTAAATAAGATGCATGCACATATCGACTTTGGGCACCTAAAATATCGATTGTGAGTATGTTTTGGGCCTGCATTTTGAAAATACTCTAACACGGAGTATGCATGTACATATCGCTTCTGGGACACAAAAATATCGATTTTTTGGGTGTTTTGAGCCTGAATTTGAGATATATACGGGTACAGAAGATGCATGCACATATCGACTTTTAAACCTAAAATATCGATTTATAGCATGTTTTAAGCCTGTATTTTAAAAACATTCTAGCACTGAGTAGGCATGTGAAGATCGCTTAAGGGACCCAAAAATATCGAATTTTCGGAGTTTTAAGCCTGAATTTGAGATATAAACGGGTACAGAAGATGCATGCACATATCGACTTTTTGCACCTAAAATATCGATTTTGAGCATGTTTTGGGCCTGTATTTTGAAAATACTTTAACACGGAGTAGGCATGTACAGATCGCTTCGGGGACGCAAAAATATCGAATTTTCGGGCGTTTTGAGCCTGAATTTGAGATATAAACGGGAACAGAAGATGCATGCACATTTCGACTTTTTGCACCTAAAATATCGATTTTGAGCATGTTTTGGGTCTGTATCTTGAAAACATTCTAGCAAGAAGTAGGCATGTACAGATTGCTTCTGGGACCCAAAAATATCAAATGTTCGAGTGTTTTGAACCTGAATTTGGGATATAGACGGGTACAGAAGATGCATGCACATATCGACTTTGGCACCCAAAATATCGATTTTTAGTATGTTTTGGGCGTATAATTTGAAAATATTCTAGCACTGAGTAGGCATGTACAGATCGCTTCTGGGAACCAAAAATATCGAATTTTTGGGTGTTTTGAGCCAGAAATTGGGATATAACCGGGTAAATAAGATGCATGCACATATCGACTTTGGGCACCTAAAATATCGATTTTGAGCATGTTTTGGGCCTGTATTTTGAAAATACTCTAACACGGAGTAGGCATTTACAGCTGGCTTCGGGGACCCAAAAATATTGAATTTTCGGATGTTTTGAGCTTGAATTTGAGATATAAACGGGTACAGAAGATGCATGCACATTTCGACTTTTTGCACCTAAAATATCGATTTTGAGCATGTTTTGGGTCTGTATCTTGAAAACATTCTAGCAAGAAGTAAGCATGTACAGATTGCTTCTGGGACCCAAAAAAATCGAATTTTCGAGTGTTTTGAACCTGAATTTGGGATATAGACGGGTACAGAAGATGCATACACATTTCGACTTTGGGCAGCTAAAATATCGATTTTCAGCATGTTTTAGGCCTGTATTTTGAAAATACTCTAACACGGAGTATGCATGTACACATTGCTTTTGGGACCCAAAAATATCGAATATTCGGGTGTTTTGAGTCTGAATTTGAGATATAAACGGGTACAGAAGATGAATGCACATATCGACTTTGGGCACCCAAAATATCGATTTTGAGCATGTTTTGGGCCTCTATTTTTAAAATACTCTAACACTGAGTAGACACTACAGATCGCTTCTGGAACCCAAATAAATCGAATTTTAGGGTGTTCTGAGACTGAATTTGAGATATGAACGGGTACAGAAGATGCACGCACATATCGACTTTGGGCACCTAAAATATCGATTTTGAGCATGTTTTAGGCCTGTATTTTGAAAATACTCTAGCACGGTGTAGACATGTACAGATCGCTTCAGGGACACAAAAATATCGATTTTTTGGGTGTTTTGAGCCTGAATTTGAGATATAAACGGGTACAGAAGATGCATGCACATATCGACTTTGGCACCCAAAATATCGATTTTTAGTATGTTTTGGGCGTATAATTTGAAAATATTCTAGCACTGAGTAGGCATGTACAGATCGCTTCTGGGAACCAAAAATATCGAATTTTTGGGTGTTTTGAGCCAGAAATTGGGATATAACCGGGTACAGACGATGCATGCACATATCGACTTTTTGCACCTAAAATGTCTATTTTGAGCATGTTTTGGGTCTGTATCTTGAAAAAATTCTAGCAAGGAGTAGGCATGTACAGATCGCATGTGGGACCCAAAATTATCGAATTTTCGGGTGTTTTGAACCTGAACTTGGGATATAGACGGATACCGAAGATGCATGCACATATCGACTTTTTGCACCTAAAACATCGATTTTGAGCATGTTTTGGGACTGTATTTTGAAAATACTCTAACACGGAGTAGGCATGTACAGATCGCTTCGGGGACCCAAAAATATCGAATATTCGGGTGTTTTGAGTCTGAATTTGAGATATAAACGGGTACAGAAGATGCATGCACATATCGACTTTGGGCAGCCAAAATATCGATTTTGAGCATGTTTTGGGCCTGTATTTTTAAAATACTCTAACACGGAGTAGACACGTACAGATCGCTTCTGGGACCCAAAAATATCGAATTTTCGGGGATTTTGACCCAGAATTTGGGATATAACCGCGTACAGAGGATGCATGCACATATCGACTTTTTGCACCTAAAATATCGATTTTGAGCATGTTTTGGGTCTGTATCTTGAAAACATTCTAGCAAGAAGTAGGCATGTACAGATTGCTTCTGGGACCCAAAAATATCAAATGTTCGAGTGTTTTGAACCTGAATTTGGGATATAGACGGGTACAGAAGATGCATACACATATTGACTTTGGGCAGCTAAAATATCGATTTTCTGCATGTTTTAGGCCTGTATTTTGAAAATACTCTAACACGGAGTATGCATGTACACATTGCTTTTGGGACCCAAAAATATCGAATATTCGGGTGTTTTGAGTCTGAATTTGAGATATAAACGGGTACAGAAGATGCATGCACATATCGACTTTGGGCACCCAAAATATCGATTTTGAGCATGCTTTGGGCCTGTATTTTTAAAATACTCTAACACTGAGTAGACACGTACAGATCACTTCTGGAACCCAAATAAATCGAATTTTAGGGTGTTCTGAGCCTGAATTTGAGATATGAACGGATACAGAAGATGCATGCACATATCGACTTTGGCACCCAAAATATCGATTTTTAGTATGTTTTGGGAGTATAATTTGAAAATATTCTAGCACTGAGTAGGCATGTACAGATCGCTTCTGGGACCCAAAAATATCAAATTTTCGGGGGTTTTGACCCAGAATTTAGGATATAACCGGGTACAGAGGATGCATGCACATATCGACTTTTTGCTCCTAAAATATCGATTTTGAGCATGTTTTGGGTCTGTATTTTGAAAAAATTCTAGCAAGGAGTAGGCATGTACAGATCGCTTCTGGGACCCAAAAATACCGAATTTTCTGGTGTTTTGAACCTGAATTTGGGATATAGACGGGTACAGAAGATGCATACACATATTGACTTTGGGCACCTAATATATAGATTTTCAGCATGTTTTGGGCCTGTATTTTGAAAATACATTAACACGGAGTAGGCATGTACAGATCGCTTCTGGGACACAAAAATATCGATTTTTCGGGTGTTTTGAGCCTCAATTTGAGATATAAACGGGTACAGAAGATGCATGCACATATCGACTTTGGACACTTAAAATATCGTTTTTTTAGCATGTTTTGGGGATGTATTTTAAAAATACTCTAACACGGAGTAGACATGTACAGATCGCTTTTGGGACCCAAAAATATCGAATTTTCGGGAGTTTTGAGCCTGAATTTGAGATATAAACGGGTACAGAAGATGCATGCACATATCGACTTTTTGCACCTAAAATATCGATTTTGAGCATGTCTTGGGTTTGTATCTTAAAAAATTCTAGCAAGGAGTAGGCATGTACAAATCGCTTCTGGGACCCAAAAATATCGAATTTTCGGGTGTTTTGAACCTGAATTTGGGATATAGACGGATACAGAAGATGCATGCACATATCGACTTTGGGCACCTAAAATATTGATTTTGAGCATGTTTTGGGCCTGTATTTTGAAAATACTCTAACACGGAGTAGGCATTTACAGCTGGCTTCGGGGACCCAAAAATATTGAATTTTCGGATGTTTTGAGCTTGAATTTGAGATATAAACGGGTACAGAAGATGCATGCACATTTCGACTTTTTGCACCTAAAATATCGATTTTGAGCATGTTTTGGGTCTTTATCTTGAAAACATTCTAGCAAGAAGTAAGCATGTACAGATTGCTTCTGGGACCCAAAAAAATCGAATTTTCGAGTGTTTTGAACCTGAATTTGGGATATAGACGGGTACAGAAGATGCATACACATTTCGACTTTGGGCAGCTAAAATATCGATTTTCAGCATGTTTTAGGCCTGTATTTTGAAAATACTCTAACACGGAGTATGCATGTACACATTGCTTTTATGACCCAAAAATATCGAATATTCGGGTGTTTTGAGTCTGAATTTGAGATATAAACGGGTACAGAAGATGAATGCACATATCGACTTTGGGCACCCAAAATATCGATTTTGAGCATGTTTTGGGCCTATATTTTTAAAATACTCTAACACTGAGTAGACACTACAGATCGCTTCTGGAACCCAAATAAATCGAATTTTAGGGTGTTCTGAGACTGAATTTGAGATATGAACGGGTACAGAAGATGCACGCACATATCGACTTTGGGCACCTAAAATATCGATTTTGAGCATGTTTTAGGCCTGTATTTTGAAAATACTCTAGCACGGTGTAGACATGTACAGATCGCTTCAGGGACACAAAAATATCGATTTTTTGGGTGTTTTGAGCCTGAATTTGAGATATAAACGGGTACAGAAGATGCATGCACATATCGACTTTGGCACCCAAAATATCGATTTTTAGTATGTTTTGGGCGTATAATTTGAAAATATTCTAGCATTGAGTAGGCATGTACAGATCGCTTCTGGGAACCAAAAATATCGAATTTTTGGGTGTTTTGAGCCAGAAATTGGGATATAACCGGGTACAGACGATGCATGCACATATCGACTTTTTGCACCTAAAATGTCTATTTTGAGCATGTTTTGGGTCTGTATCTTGAAAAAATTCTAGCAAGGAGTAGGCATGTACAGATCGCATCTGGGACCCAAAATTATCGAATTTTCGGGTGTTTTGAACCTGAACTTGGGATATAGACGGATACCGAAGATGCATGCACATATCGACTTTTTGCACCTAAAACATCGATTTTGAGCATGTTTTGGGCCTGTATTTTGAAAATACTCTAACACGGAGTAGGCATGTACAGATCGCTTCGGGGACCCAAAAATATCGAATATTCGGGTATTTTGAGTCTGAATTTGAGATATAAACGGGTACAGAAGATGCATGCACATATCGACTTTGGGCAGCCAAAATATCGATTTTGAGCATGTTTTGGGCCTGTATTTTTAAAATACTCTAACACGGAGTAGACACGTACAGATCGCTTCTGGGACCCAAAAATATCGAATTTTCGGGGGTTTTGACCCAGAATTTGGGATATAACCGCGTACAGAGGATGCATGCACATATCGACTTTTTGCACCTAAAATATCGATTTTGAGCATGTTTTGGGTCTGTATCTTGAAAAAATTCTAGCAAGGAGTAGGCATGTACAGATCGCTTCTGGGACCAAAAAATACCGAATTTTCTGGTGTTTTGAACTTGAATTTGGGATATAGACGGGTACAGAAGATGCATACACATATTGACTTTAGGCACCTAATATATAGATTTTCAGCATGTTTTGGGCCTGTATTTTGAAAATACATTAACACGGAGTAGGCATGTACAGATCGCTTCTGGGACCCAAAAATATCGATTTTTCGGGTGTTTTGAGCCGGAATTTGAGATATAAACGGGTACAGAAGATGCATGCACATATCGACTTTGGACACTTAAAATATCGTTTTTTTAGCATGTTTTGGGCCTGTATTTTAAAAATACTCTAACACGGAATAGACATGTACAGATCGCTTTTGGGACCCAAAAATATCGAATTTTCGGGTGTTTTGAGCCTGAATTTGAGATATAAACGGGTACAGAAGATGCATGCACATATCGACTTTTTGCACCTAAAATATCGATTTTGAGCATGTTTTGGGTCTGTATCTTGAAAACATTCTAGCAAGAAGTAGGCATGTACAGATTGCTTCTGGGACCCAAAAAAATCGAATTTTCGAGTGTTTTGAACCTGATTTTGGGATATAGACGGGTACAGAAGATGCATACACATATTGACTTTGGGCAGCTAAAATATCGATTTTCAGCATGTTTTAGGCCTGTATTTTGAAAATACTCTAACACGGAGTATGCATGTACACATTGCATTTGGGACCCCAAAATATCGAATATTCGGGTGTTTTGAGTCTGAATTTGAAATATAAACGGGTACAGAAGATGAATGCACACATCGACTTTGGGCACCCAAAATATCGATTTTGAGCATGTTTTGGGCCTGTATTTTTAAAATACTCTAACACTGAGTAGACACGTACAGATCGCTTCTGAAACCCAAATAAATCGAATTTTAGGGTGTTCTGAGACTGAATTTGAGATATGAACGGGTACAGAAGATGCATTCACATATCGACTTTGGGCACCTAAAATATCGATTTTGAGCATGTTTTAGGCCTGTATTTTGAAAATACTCTAGCACGGTGTAGACATGTACAGATCGCTTCAGGGACACAAAAATATCGATTTTTTGGGTGTTTTGAGCATGAATTTGAGATATAAACGGGTACAGAAGAAGCATGCATATATCGACTTTGGCACCCAAAATATCGATTTTTAGTATGTTTTGGGCGTATAATTTGAAAATATTCTAGCACTGAGTAGGCATGTACAGATCGCTTCTGGGACCCAAAAATATAGAATTTTCGGGGGTTTTGAGCCAGAAATTGGGATATAACCGGGTACAGACGATGCATGCACATATCGACTTTTTGCACCTAAAATATCGATTTTGAGCATGTTTTGGGTCTGTATCTTGAACAAATTCTAGCAAGGAGTAGGCATGTACAGATCGCATCTGGGACCCAAAATTATCGAATTTTCGGGTGTTTTGAAACTGAATTTGGGATATAGACGGATACCGAAGATGCATGCACATATCGACTTTTTGCACCTAAAATATCGATTTTGAGCATGTTTTGGTCCTGTATTTTGAAAATACTCTAACACGGAGTAGGCATGTACCGATCGCTTGTGGGACCCAAAAATATCGACTTTTCGGGTGTTTTGAGCCTGAATTTGAGATATAAACGGGTACAGAAAATGCATGCACATTTCGACTTTTTGCACCTAAAATATCGATTTTGAGCATGTTTTGGGTCTGTATCTTGAAAAAATTCTAGCAAGAAGTAGGCATGTACAGATTGCTTCAAGGACCCAAAAATATCGAATTTTCGAGTGTTTTGAACCTGAATTTGGGATATAGACGGGTACAGAAGATGCATACACATATTGACTTTGGGCAGCTAAAATATCGATTTTCAGCATGTTTTAGGCCTGTATTTTAAAAATATTCTAACACGGAGTATGCATGTACACATTGCTTTTGGGACCCAAAAATATCGAATATTCGGGTGTTTTGAGTCTGAATTTGAGATATAAACGGGTACAGAAGATGCATGCACATACCGACTTTGGGCACCCAAAATATCGATTTTGAGCATGTTTTGGGCCTGTATTTTTAAAATACTCTAACACGGATTAGACACGTACAGATCGCTTCTGGAACCCAAATAAATCGAATTTTAGGGTGTTCTGAGCCTGAATTTGAGATATGAACGGATACAGAAGATGCATGCACATATCGACTTTGGGCACCTAAAATATCGATTTTTAGCATGTTTTGGGCTTGTATTTTGAAAATACTATAGCACGGTGTAGACATGTACAGATCGCTTCAAGGACACAAAAATATCGATTTTTTGGGTGTTTTGAGCCTGAATTTGAGATATAAACGGGTACAGAAGATGCATGCACATATCGACTTTTCACACCTAAAATATCGATTTATAACATGTTTTAAGCCTGTATTTTAAAAACATTTTAGCACTGAGTAGGCATGTGCAGATCGCTTAAGGGACCCAAAAATATCGAATTTTCGGAGTTTTGAGCCTGAATTTGAGATATAAACGGGTACAGAAGATGCATGCACATATCGACTTTTTGCACCTAAAATATCGATTTTTAGCATGTTTTGGGTCTGTATTTTGAAAAAATTCTAGCAAGGAAAAGGCATGTACAGATCGCTTCTGTGACCCAAAATTATCGAATTTTCGGGTGTTTTGAACCTGAATTTGGGATATAGACGGATACAGAAGATGCATGCACGTATCGACTTTGGGCACCTAAAATATCGATTTTGAGCATGTTTTGGGCCTGTATTTTGAAAATACTCTAACACGGAGTAGGCATTTACAGATCGCTTCGGGGACGCAAAAATATCGAATTTTCAGGTGTTTTGAGCCTGAATTTGAGATATAAACGGGTACAGAAGATGCATGCACATATCGACTTTGGGCACCTAAAATATCGATTTTGAGCATGTTTTGGGTCTGTATCTTGAAAACATTCTAGCAAGAAGTAGGCATGTACAGATTGCTTCTGGGACCCAAAAATATCAAATTTTCGAGTGTTTTGAACCTGAATTTGGGATATAGACGGGTACAGAAGATGCATACACATATTGACTTTGGGCAGCTAAAATATCGATTTTCTGCATGTTTTAGGCCTGTATTTTGAAAATACTCTAACACGGAGTATGCATGTACAGATCGCTTCTGGGACACAAAAATATCGATTTTTTGGGTGTTTTGAGCCCGAATTTGAGATATAAACGGGTTAAGAAGATGCATGCACATATCGACTTTGAACACCTAAAATATCGATTTATAGCATGTGTTAAGCCTGTATTTTAAAAACATTCTAGCACTGAGTAGGCATGTGCAGATTGCTTAAGGGACCCAAAAATATCGAATTTTCGGAATTTTGAGCCTGAATTTGAGATATAAACGGGTACAGAAGATGCATGCACATATCGACTTTTTGCACTTAAAATATCGATTTTGAGCATGTTTTGGGTCTGTATCTTGAACATATTCTAGCAAGGAGTAGGCATGTACAGATCGCTTCTGGGACCCAAAATTATCGAATTTTCGGGTGTTTTGAACCTGAATTTGGGATATAGACGGATACAGAAGATTCATGCACATATCGACTTTGGGCACCTAATATATCGATTCTGAGCATGTTTTGGGCCTGTATTTTGAAAATACTATAGCATGGTGTAGACGTGTACAGATTGCTTCTGGGACACAAAAATATCGATTTTTTGGGTGTTTTGAGCCTGAATTTGAGATATAAACGGGTACAGAAGATGCATGCACATATCGACTTTTTGCACCTAAAATATCGATTTTAAGCATGTTTTGGGTCTGTATCTTGAAAACATTCTAGGAAGGAGTAGGCATGTACAGGTCGCTTCTGGGACCCAGAAATTCCGAATTTTCTGGTGTTTTGAACCAGAATTTGGGATATAGACGGGTACAGAAGATGCATACACATATTGACTTTGGGCACCTAAAATATAGATTTTCAGCATGTTTTAGGCCTGTATTTTGAAAATACTCTAACACGGAGTATGCATGTACACATTGCTTTTGGGACCCAAAAATATCGAATATTCGGGTGTTTTGAGTCTGAATTTGAGATATAAACGGGTACAGAAGATGCATGCACATATCGACTTTGGGCATCCAAATTATCGATTTTGAGCATGTTTTGGGCCTGTATTTTTAAAATACTCTAACACTGAGTAGACACGTACAGATCGCTTCTGGAACCCAAATAAATCGAATTTTAGGGTGTTCTGAGCCTGAATTTGAGATATGAACGAATACAGAAGATGCATGCACATATCGACTTTGGGGACCTAAAATATCGATTTTGAGCATGTTTTGGGCCTGTAGTTTGAAAATACTATAGCACGGTGTAGACATGTACAGATCGCTTCTGGGACACAAAAATTTCGATTTTTTGGGTGTTTTGAGCCTGAATTTGAGATATAAACGGGTACAGAAGATGCATGCACATATCGACTTTGGCACCCAAAATATCGATTTTTAGTATGTTTTGGGAGTATAATTTGAAAATATTCTAGCACTGAGTAGGCATGTACAGATCGCTTCTGGGACCCAAAAATATCGAATTTTCGAGTGTTTTGAACCTGAATTTGGGATATAACCGTGTACAGAGGATGCATGCACATATCGACTTTTTGCACCTAAAATATCGATTTCAAGCATGTTTTGGGTCTGTATCTTGAAAACATTCTAGGAAGGAGTAGCCATGTACAGGTCGCTTCTGGGACCCAAAATACCGAATTTTCAGGTGTTTTGAACCTGAATTTGGGATATAGACGGGTACAGAAGATGCATACACATATTGACTTTGGGCACCTAAAATATAGATTTTCAGCATGTTTTGGGCCTGTAATTTGAAAATACATTAACACGGAGTAGGCATGTACAGATCACTTCTGGGACCCAAAAATATCAACTTTTCGGGTTTTTTGAGCCTGAATTTGAGATATAAACGGGTACAGAAGATGCATGCACATATCGACTTTGGGCACCTAAAATATCGATTTTGAGCATGTTTTGGGTCTGTATCTTGAAAAAATTCTAGCAAGGAGTAGGCATGTACAGATCGCTTCTGGGACTCAAAATTATCGAATTTTCGGGTGTTTTGAACCAGAATTTGGGATATAGACGGATACAGAAGATGTATGCACATATCGACTTTTTGCACCTAAAATATCGATTTTGAGCATGTTTTGGGCCTTTATTTTGAGAATATACTCTAACACGGAGTAGGCATTTACAGATCGCTTCTGGGACACAAAAATATCGATTTTTTGGGTGTTTTGAGCCCGAATTTAAGATATAAACGGGTTCAGAAGATTCATGCACATATCGACTTTGGACACCTAAAATATCGATTTATAGCATGTGTTAAGCCTGTATTTTAAAAACATTCTAGCACTGAGTAGGCATGTGCAGATTGCTTAAGGGACCCAAAAATATCGAATTTTCGGACTTTTGTGCCTGAATTTGAGATATAAACGGGTACAGAAGATGCATGCACATATCGACTTTTTGCACTTAAAATATCGATTTTGAGCATGTTTTGGGTCTGTATCTTGAACATATTCTAGCAAGGAGTAGGCATGTACAGATCACTTCTGGGACCCAAAATTATCGAATTTTCGGGTGTTTTGATTCTGAATTTGGGATATAGACGGATACAGAAGATTCATGCACATATCGACTTTGGCACCCAAAATATCGATTTTTAGTATGTTTTGGGCGTATAATTTGAAAATATTCTAGCAAGGAGTAGGCATGTACAGATCGCTTCTGGGACCCAAAAATATCGAATTTTCGGGGGTTTTGAGCCTGAATTTGAGATATGAACAGGTACAGAAGATGCATGCACATATCGACTTCGGGCACCTAAAATATCGATTTTGAGCATGTTTTGGGCCTGTATTTTGAAAATACTCAAACACGGTGTAGACATGTACAGATCGCTTCTGGGACACAAAAATATCAATTTTTTGGGTGTTTTGAGCCTAAATTTGAGATATAAACGGATACAGAAGATGCATGCACATATCGACTTTGGGCACCTAAAATATCGATTTTTAGTATGTTTTGGGCGTATAATTTGAAAATATTCTAGCACTGAGTAGGCATTTACAAATCGCTTCTGGGACACAAAAATATCGATTTTTTGGGTGTTTTGAGCCTGAATTTGAGATATAAACGGGTTCAGAAGATGCATGCACATATCGACTTTGGACACCTAAAATATTGATTTATAGCATGTTTTAAGCCTGTATTTTAAAAACATTCTAGCACTGAGTAAACATGTGCAGATTGCTTAAGGGACCAAAAAATATCGAATTTTCGGAGTTTTGAGCCTGAATTTGAGATATAAACGGGTACAGAAGATGCATGCACATATCGACTTTTTGCACTTAAAATATCGATTTTGAGCATGTTTTGGGTCTGTATCTTGAAAATATTCTAGCAAGGAGTAGGCATGTACAAATCACTTCTGGGACACAAAAATATCGATTTTTTGGGTGTTTTGAGCCTTAATTTGAGATATAAACGGGTTCAGAAGATGCATGCACATATCGACTTTGGACACCTAAAATATTGATTTATAGCATGTTTTAAGCCTGTATTTTAAAAACATTCTAGCACTGAGTAAACATGTGCAGATTGCTTAAGGGACCAAAAAATTTCGAATTTTCGGAGTTTTGAGCCTGAAGATGCATGCACATATCGACTTTTTGCACTTAAAATATCGATTTTGAGCATGTTTTGGGTCTGTATCTTGAAAATATTCTAGCAAGGAGTAGGCATGTACAGATCGCTTCTGGGACACAAAAAAATCGAATTTTCTGGTGTTTTGAACCTGAATTAGGGATATACACGTGTACAGAAGATGCATACACATTTTGACTTTGGGCACATAAAATATCGATTTTCAGCATGTTTTTGTCCTGTATTTTAAAAACACTCTAACACGGAGTGTGCACGTACAGATCTCTTTTGGGACCCAAAAATATCGTATTTTGGGTGTTTTGAGCCTGAATTTGAGATATAAACGGGTACAGAAGATGCATGCACATATCGACTTTGGACACCTAAAATATCGATTTTTAGCATGTTTTGAGCCTATATTTTTAAAACATTCTAGCACTGAGTATGCATGTACAGATCGCTAAAAGGACCCAAAAATATCGAATTTTCGGGTGTTTTGAGCCTGAATTTGAGATATAAACGGATACAAAAGATGCATGCACATTTCGACTTTTTGCACCTAAAATATCGATTTTGAGCATGTTTTGGGTCTGTATCTTGAAAACATTCTAGCATGAAGTAGGCATGTACAGATTGCTTCTGGGACCCAAAAATATCGAATTTTCGAGTGTTTTGAACCTGAATTTGGGATATAGACGGGTACAGAAGATGCATACACATATTGACTTTGGGCAGCTAAAATATCGATTTTCAGCATGTTTTAGGCCTGTATTTTGAAAATACTCTAACACGGAGTATGCATGTACACATTGCTTTTGGGACCCAAAAATATCGAATATTCGGGTGTTTTGAGTCTGAATTTGAGATATAAACGGGTACAGAAGATGCATGCACATATCGACTTTGGACACCTATAATATCGATTTTGAGCATGTTTTGGGCCTGTATTTTGAAAATACTCTAACACTGAGTAGGCATGTACAAATCGCTTCTGGGACACAAAAATATCGATTTTTTGGGTGTTTAGAGCCTGAATTTGAGATATAAACGGGTTCAGAAGATGCATGCACATATCGACTTTGGACACCTAAAATATTGATTTATAGCATGTTTTAAGCCTGTATTTTAAAAACATTCTAGCACTGAGTAAACATGTGCAGATTGCTTAAGGGACCAAAAAATATCGAATTTTCGGAGTTTTGAGCCTGAATTTGAGATATAAACGGGTACAGAAGATGCATGCACATATCGACTTTTTGCACTTAAAATATCGATTTTGAGCATGTTTTGGGTCTGTATCTTGAAAATATTCTAGCAAGGAGTAGGCATGTATAGATCGCTTCTGGGACCCAAAAAAATCGAATTTTCTGGTGTTTTGAACCTGAATTAGGGATATACACGTGTACAGAAGATGCATACACATTATGACTTTGGGCACATAAAATATCGATTTTCAGCATGTTTTTGTCCTGTATTTTAAAAACACTCTAACACGGAGTGTGCACGTACAGATCTCTTTTGGGACCCAAAAATATCGAATTTTGGGTGTTTTGAGCCTGAATTTGAGATATAAACGGGTGCAGAAGATGCATGCACATATCGACTTTGGGCACCCAAAATATCGATTTTTAGTATGTTTTGGGCGTATAATTTGAAAATATTCTAGCACTGAGTAGGCATTTACAAATCGCTTCTGGGACCCAAAAATATCGAATTTTCGGGTGTTCTGAGCAAGAAATTGGGATATAACCGGGTACATAGGATTCATGCACATATCGACTTTTTGCACCTAAAATATCGATTTTGAGCATGTTTTGGGTCTGTATCTTGAAAAAATTCTAGCAAGGAGTAGGCATGTACAGATCGCTTCTGGGACCCAAAATTATCGAATTTTCGGGTGTTTTGAACCAGAATTTGGGATATAGACGGATACAGAAGATGCATGCACATATCGACTTTGGGCAGCTAAAATATCGATTTTCAGCATGTTTTAGGCCTGTATTTTGAAAATACTCTAACACGGAGTAGGCATATACAGATCGCTTCGGGGACCCAAAAATATCGAATTTTCGGGTGTTTTAAGCCTGAATTTGAGATATAAAAGGGTACAGAAGATGCATGCACATATCGACTTTATGCACCTAAAATATCGATTTTGAGCATGTTTTGGGCCTGTATTTTGAAAATACTCTAACACTGAGTAGGCATGTACAAATCACTTCTGGGACACAAAAATATCGATTTTTTGGGTGTTTTGAGCCTTAATTTGAGATATAAACGGGTTCAGAAGATGCATGCACATATCGACTTTGGACACCTAAAATATTGATTTATAGCATGTTTTAAGCCTGTATTTTAAAAACATTCTAGCACTGAGTAAACATGTGCAGATTGCTTAAGGGACCAAAAAATATCGAATTTTCGGAGTTTTGAGCCTGAAGATGCATGCACATATCGACTTTTTGCACTTAAAATATCGATTTTGAGCATGTTTTGGGTCTGTATCTTGAAAATATTCTAGCAAGGAGTAGGCATGTACAGATCGCTTCTGGGACCCCAAAAAATCGAATTTTCTGGTGTTTTGAACCTGAATTAGGGATATACACGTGTACAGAAGATGCATACACATTTTGACTTTGGGCACATAAAATATCGATTTTCAGCATGTTTTTGTCCTGTATTTTAAAAACACTCTAACACGGAGTGTGCACGTACAGATCTCTTTTGGGACCCAAAAATATCGAATTTTGGGTGTTTTGAGCCTGAATTTGAGATATAAACGGGTACAGAAGATGCATGCACATATCGACTTTGGACACCCAAAATATCGATTTTGAGCATGTTTTAGGCCTGTATTTTTAAAATACTCTAACACTGAGTAGACACGTACAAATCGCTTCTGGAACCCAAATAAATCGAATTTTATGGTGTTCTGAGCCTGAATTTGAGATATAAACGGGTACAGAAGATGCATGCACATATCGACTTTGGGCACCTAAAATATCGATTTTGAGCATGTTTTGGTCCTGTATTTTGAAAATACTATAGCACGATGTAGACATATACAGATCGCTTCTGGGACACAAAAATATCGAGTTTTTGGGTATTTTGAGCCAGAATTTGAGATATAAACGGGTTCAGAAGATGCATGCACATATCGACTTTGGACACCTAAAATATTGATTTATAGCATGTTTTAAGCCTGTATTTTAAAAACATTCTAGCACTGAGTAAACATGTGCAGATTGCTTAAGGGACCAAAAAATATCGAATTTTCGGAGTTTTGAGCCTGAATTTGAGATATAAACGGGTACAGAAGATGCATGCACATATCGACTTTTTGCACTTAAAATATCGATTTTGAGCATGTTTTGGGTCTGTATCTTGAAAATATTCTAGCAAGGAGTAGGCATGTATAGATCGCTTCTGGGACCCAAAAAAATCGAATTTTCTGGTGTTTTGAACCTGAATTAGGGATATACACGTGTACAGAAGATGCATACACATTATGACTTTGGGCACATAAAATATCGATTTTCAGCATGTTTTTGTCCTGTATTTTAAAAACACTCTAACACGGAGTGTGCACGTACAGATCTCTTTTGGGACCCAAAAATATCGAATTTTGGGTGTTTTGAGCCTGAATTTGAGATATAAACGGGTGCAGAAGATGCATGCACATATCGACTTTGGGCACCCAAAATATCGATTTTTAGTATGTTTTGGGCGTATAATTTGAAAATATTCTAGCACTGAGTAGGCATTTACAAATCGCTTCTGGGACCCAAAAATATCGAATTTTCGGGTGTTCTGAGCAAGAAATTGGGATATAACCGGGTACATAGGATTCATGCACATATCGACTTTTTGCACCTAAAATATCGATTTTGAGCATGTTTTGGGTCTGTATCTTGAAAAAATTCTAGCAAGGAGTAGGCATGTACAGATCGCTTCTGGGACCCAAAATTATCGAATTTTCGGGTGTTTTGAACCAGAATTTGGGATATAGACGGATACAGAAGATGCATGCACATATCGACTTTGGGCAGCTAAAATATCGATTTTCAGCATGTTTTAGGCCTGTATTTTGAAAATACTCTAACACGGAGTAGGCATATACAGATCGCTTCGGGGACCCAAAAATATCGAATTTTCGGGTGTTTTAAGCCTGAATTTGAGATATAAAAGGGTACAGAAGATGCATGCACATATCGACTTTATGCACCTAAAATATCGATTTTGAGCATGTTTTGGGCCTGTATTTTGAAAATACTCTAACTCTGAGTAGGCATGTACAAATCACTTCTGGGACACAAAAATATCGATTTTTTGGGTGTTTTGAGCCTTAATTTGAGATATAAACGGGTTCAGAAGATGCATGCACATATCGACTTTGGACACCTAAAATATTGATTTATAGCATGTTTTAAGCCTGTATTTTAAAAACATTCTAGCACTGAGTAAACATGTGCAGATTGCTTAAGGGACCAAAAAATATCGAATTTTCGGAGTTTTGAGCCTGAAGATGCATGCACATATCGACTTTTTGCACTTAAAATATCGATTTTGAGCATGTTTTGGGTCTGTATCTTGAAAATATTCTAGCAAGGAGTAGGCATGTACAGATCGCTTCTGGGACCCCAAAAAATCGAATTTTCTGGTGTTTTGAACCTGAATTAGGGATATACACGTGTACAGAAGATGCATACACATTTTGACTTTGGGCACATAAAATATCGATTTTCAGCATGTTTTTGTCCTGTATTTTAAAAACACTCTAACACGGAGTGTGCACGTACAGATCTCTTTTGGGACCCAAAAATATCGAATTTTGGGTGTTTTGAGCCTGAATTTGAGATATAAACGGGTACAGAAGATGCATGCACATATCGACTTTGGACACCCAAAATATCGATTTTGAGCATGTTTTAGGCCTGTATTTTTAAAATACTCTAACACTGAGTAGACACGTACAAATCGCTTCTGGAACCCAAATAAATCGAATTTTATGGTGTTCTGAGCCTGAATTTGAGATATAAACGGGTACAGAAGATGCATGCACATATCGACTTTGGGCACCTAAAATATCGATTTTGAGCATGTTTTGGTCCTGTATTTTGAAAATACTATAGCACGATGTAGACATATACAGATCGCTTCTGGGACACAAAAATATCGAGTTTTTGGGTATTTTGAGCCAGAATTTGAGATATAAACGGGTACAGAAGATGCATGCACATATCGACTTTGGGCACATAAAATGACGATTTTTAGTATGTTTTGGGCGTATAATTTGAAAATATTCTAGCACTGAGTAGGCATGTACAGATCGCTTCTTGGACCCAAAAACATCGAACTTTCGGGGGTTTTGAGCCAGAATTTGGGATATAACCGGGTACAGAGGATGCATGCACATATCGACATTTTGCACCTAAAATATCGATTTTGAGCATGTTTTCGGTCTGTATGTTGTAAAAATTCTAGCAAGGAGTAGGCATGTACAGATCGTTTCTGGGACCCAAAAATACCGAATTTTCTGGTGTTTTGAAACTGAATTTGGGATATAGACGGGTACAGAAGATGCATACACATATTGACTTTGGGCAACTAAAATATCGATTTTCAGCATGTTTTGGGGCTGTATTTTGAAAATACATTAACACGGAGTAGGCATGTACAGATCACTTCTGGGACCCAAAAATATCGAATTTTCAGGTGTTTTGAGCCTGAATTTGAGATATAAACGGATACAGAAAATTCATGCACATATCGACTTTGGGCACCTAAAATATCGATTTTGAGCATGTTTTGGGCCTGTATTTTGAAAATACTCTAACACGGAGAAGACATGTACAGATCGCTTTTGGGACCCAAAAATATCGAATTTTCGGGTGTTTTGAGCCTGAATTTGGAATATAAACGGGTACATAAGATGCATGCACATATCGACTTTGGACACCTAAAATATCGATTTATAGCATGTTTTAAGCCTGTATTTTAAAAACATTTTAGCACTGAGTAGGCATGTGCAGATTGCTACTGGGACCCAAAAATATCAAATTTTCGGAGTTTTGAGCCTGAATTTGAGATATAAACGGGTACAGAAGATGCATGCACATATCGACTTTTTGCACTTAAAATATCGATTTTGAGCATGTTTTGGGTCTGTATCTTGAAAACATTCTAGCAAGGAGTAGGCATGTACAGATCGCATTTGGGACCAAAAAATATCGAATTTTCTGGTGTTTTGAACTTGAATTAGGGATATACACGTGTACAGAAGATGCATACACATATTGACTTTGGGCACATAAAATATCGATTTTCAGCATATTTTGGGCCTGTATTTTAAAAACACTCTAACACGGAATATGCACGTACAGATCGTTTCTGGGACCCAAAAATATTGAATTTTCGGGTGTTTTGAGCCTGAATTTGAGATATAAACGGGTACAGAAGATGCATGCACATATCGACTTTGGGCACCCAAAATATCGATTTTGAGCATGTTTTGGGCCTGTATTTTTAAAATACTCTAACACTGAGTAGACACGTACAAATCGCTTCTAGAACCCAAATAAATCGAATTTTATGGTGTTCTGAGCCTGAATTTGAGATATAAACGGGTACAGAAGATGCATGCACATATCGACTTTGGGCACCTAAAATATCGATTTTGAGCATGTTTTAGGCCTGTATTTTGAAAATACTATAGTACGGTGTAGACATATACAGATCGCTTCTGGGACAAAAAAATATCGAGTTTTTGGGTATTTTGAGCCTGAATTTGAGATATAAACGGGTACAGAAGATGCATGCACATATCGACTTTGGGCACATAAAATGACGATTTTTAGTATGTTTTGGGCGTATAATTTGAAAATATTCTAGCACTGAGTAGGCATGTACAGATCGCTTCTTGGACCCAAAAACATCGAATTTTCGGGGGTTTTGAGCCAGAATTTGGGATATAACCGGGTACAGAGGATGCATGCACATATCGACATATTGCACCTAAAATATCGATTTTGAGCATGTTTTCGGTCTGTATTTTGTAAAAATTTTAGCATGGAGTAGGCATGTACAGATCGTTTCTGGGACCCAAAAATACCGAATTTTTTGATGTTTTGAAACTGAATTTGGGATATACACGTGTACAGAAGATGCATACACATTTTGACTTTGGGCACATAAAATATCGATTTTCAGCATGTTTTTGTCCTGTATTTTAAAAACACTCTAACACGGAGTGTGCACGTACAGATCTCTTTTGGGACCCAAAAATATCGAATTTTGGGTGTTTTGAGCCTGAATTTGAGATATAAACGGGTACAGAAGATGCATGCACATATCAACTTTGGACACCTAAAATATTGATTTATAGCATGTTTTAAGCCTGTATTTTAAAAACATTCTAGCACTGAGTAAACATGTGCAGATTGCTTAAGGGACCAAAAAATATCGAATTTTCGGAGTTTTGAGCCTGAAGATGCATGCACATATCGACTTTTTGCACTTAAAATATCGATTTTGAGCATGTTTTGGGTCTGTATCTTGAAAATATTCTAGCAAGGAGTAGGCATGTACAGATCGCTTCTGGTACCCAAAAAAATCGAATTTTCTGGTGTTTTGAACCTGAATTAGGGATATACACGTGTACAGAAGATGCATACACATTTTGACTTTGGGCACATAAAATATCGATTTTCAGCATGTTTTTGTCCTGTATTTTAAAAACACTCTAACACGGAGTGTGCTCGTACAGATCTCTTTTGGGACCCAAAAATATCGAATTTTGGGTGTTTCGAGCCTGAATTTGAGATATAAACGGGTACAGAAGATGCATGCACATATCGACTTTGGACACCTAAAATATCGATTTTTAGCATGTTTTGAGCCTATATTTTTAAAACATTCTAGCACTGAGTATGCATGTACAGATCGCTAAAGGGACCCAAAAATATCGAATTTTCGAGTGTTTTCAACCTGAATTTGGGATATAGACGGGTACAGAAGATGCATACACATATTGACCTTGGGCACCTAAAATATCGATTTTCAGCATGTTTTGGGGCTGTATTTTGAAAATACATTAACACGGAGTAGGCATGTACAGATCACTTCTGGGACCCAAAAATATCGAATTTTCAGGTGTTTTGAGCCTGAATTTGAGATATAAATGGATACAGAAAATTCATGCACATATCGACTTTGGGCACCTAAAATATCGATTTTGAGCATGTTTTGGGCCTGTATTTTGTAAATACTCTAACACGGAGAAGACATGTACAGATCGCTTTTGGGACCCAAAAATATCGAATTTTCGGGTGTTTTGAGCCTGAATTTGGAATATAAACGGGTACATAAGATGCATGCACATATCGACTTTGGACACCTAAAATATCGATTTATAGCATGTTTTAAGCCTGTATTTTAAAAACATTTTAGCACTGAGTAGGCATGTGCAGATTGCTACTGGGACCCAAAAATATCAAATTTTCGGAGTTTTGAGCCTGAATTTGAGATATAAACGGGTACAGAAGATGCATGCACATATCGACTTTTTGCACTTAAAATATCGATTTTGAGCATGTTTTGGGTCTGTATCTTGAAAACATTCTAGCAAGGAGTAGGCATGTACAGATCGCATTTGGGACCCAAAAATATCGAATTTTCTGGTGTTTTGAACTTGAATTAGGGATATACACGTGTACAGAAGATGCATACACATATTGACTTTGGGCACATAAAATATCGATTTTCAGCATATTTTGGGCCTGTATTTTAAAAACACTCTAACACGGAGTATGCACGTACAGATCGTTTCTGGGACCCAAAAATATTGAATTTTCGGGTGTTTTGAGCCTGAATTTGAGATATAAACGGGTACAGAAGATGCATGCACATATCGACTTTGGGCACATAAAATGACGATTTTTAGCATGTTTTGGGCCGGTATTTTAAAAATACTCTAATTCGGAGTAGACATGTACAGATCGCTTTTGGGACCCAAAAATATCGAATTTCCAGGTGTTTTGAGCCTGAATTTGGAATATAAACGTGTACATAAGATGCATGCACATATCGACTTTGGACACCTAAAATATCGATTTATAGCATGTTTTAAGCCTGTATTTTAAAAACATTTTAGCACTGAGTAGTCATGTGCAGATTGCTTCTGGGACCCAAAAATATTAAATTTTCGGAGTTTTGAGCCTGAATTTGAGATATAAACGGGTGCAGAAGATGCATGCACATATCGACTTTGGACACCTAAAATATCGATTTTTAGCATGTCTTGAGCCTATATTTTGAAAACATTCTAGCACTGAGTATGCATGTACAGATCGCTTAAGGGACCCAAAAATATCGAATTTTCGGGTGTTTTGAGCCTGAATTTGAGATATAAACGGGTACAAAAGATGCATGAACATATCGACTTTTTGCACCTAAAATATCGATTTTGAGCATGTCTTGGGTTTGTATCTTAAAAAATTCTAGAAAGGAGTAGGAATGTACAGATCTCTTCTGGGAACCAAAAATATCGAATTTTTGGGTGTTTTGAACCTGAATTTGGGATATAAACGGGTACAGAAGATGCATGCACATATCAAATTCGGGCACCTAAAATATCGATTTTGATCATGTTTTGGGCCTGTATTTTGAAAATACTCAAACACGGTGTTGACATGTACAGATCGCTTCTGGGACACAAAAATATAGATTTTTTAGGTGTTTTGAGCCTGAATTTGGGATATAGACGGATACCGAAGATGCATGCACATATCGATTTTGGTCACCTAGAATATCGATTTTGAGTATATTTTGGGCCTGTATTTTGAAAATACTCTAACACAGAGTATGCATGTGCAGATCGCTTCTGGGACACAAAAATATCGATTTTTTGGGTGTTTTGAGCCTGAATTTGAGATATAAACGGGTGCAGAACATGCATGCACTTATCGACTTTTCACACCTAAAATATCGATTTATAGCATGTTTTAAGCCTGTATTTTAAAAACATTCTAGCACTGAGTAGGCATGTACAGATCGCTTCTGTGACCCAAAAATATCGAATTTTCGGGTGTTTTGAACCTGAATTTGGGATATAGACGGGTACAGAAGATGCATACACATATTGACTTTGGGCAGCTAAAATATCGATTTACAGCATGTTTTAGGCTTGTTTTTAAAAAATACTCTAACACGGAGTATGCATGTACAGATGGCTTTTGGGACCCAAAAATATCGAATATTCGGGAGTTTTGAGTCTGAATTTGAGATATAAACGGGTACATAAGATGCATGCACATATCGACTTTGGCACCCAAAATATCAATTTTGAGCATGTTTTGAGCCTGTATTTTTAAAATACTCTAACACGGAGTAGACACGTACAGATCGCTTCTGGGACCCAAATAAATCGAATTTTCGGTTGTTCCTAGCCTGAATTTGAGATATGAACAGGTACAGAAGATGCATGCACATATCGACTTCGGGCACCTAAAATATCGATTTTGAGCATGTTTTGGGCCTGTATTTTATAAATACTCAAACACGGTGTTGACATGTACAGATCGCTTCTGGGACCCAAAAATATCGAATTTTAGGGTGTTTTGAACCTGAATTTGGGATATAGACGGATACAGAAGATGCATGCACATATCGACTTTGGGCACCTAAAATATCGATTTTGAGCATCTTTTGGGCCTGTATTTTGAAAATACTCTAACACGGAGTAGGCATGTACAGATCGCTTCGGGGACCCAAAAATATCGAATTTTCGTGTGTTTTGAGCCTGAATTTGAGATATAAACGGGTACAGAAGATTCATGCACATTTCGACTTTTTGCACCTAAAATATCGATTTTGAGCATGTTTTGGGTCTGTATCTTGAAAACATTCTAGCAAGAAGTAGGCATGTACAGATTGCTTCTGGGACCCAAAAATATCGAATTTTCGAGTGTTTTGAACCTGAATTTGGGATATAGACGGGTACAGAAGATACATACACATATTGACTTTGGGCAGCTAAAATATCGATATTCAGCATGTTTTAGGCCTGTATTTTGAAAATACTCTAACACGGAGTATGCATGTACACATTGCTTTTGGGACCCAAAAATATTGAATATTCGGGTGTTTTGAGTCTGAATTTGAGATATAAACGGGTACAGAAGATGCATGCACATATCGACTTTGGGCACCCAAAATATCGATTTTGAGCATGTTTTGGGCCTGTATTTTTAAAATACTCTAACACTGAGTAGACACGTACAGATCGCTTCTGGGACCAAAAAATACCGAATTTTCTGGTGTTTTGAACCTGAATTTGGGATATAGACGGGTACAGAAGATGCATACACATATTGACTTTGGGAACCTAATATATAGATTTTCAGCATGTTTTGGGCCTGTATTTAGAAAATACATTAACACGGAGTAGGCATGTTCAGATCGCTTCTTGGACCCAAAAATATCGATTTTTCGGGTGTTTTGAGCTTGAATTTGAGATATAAACGGGTACAGAAGATGCATGCACATATCGACTTTGGACTCCTAAAATATCGTTTTTTTGGCATGTTTTGGGCCTGTATTATTAAAAATACTCTAACACGGAGTAGACATGTACAGATCGCTTTTGGGACCCAAAAATATCGAATTTTCGGGTGTTTTGAGCCTGAATTTGAGATATAAACGGGTACAGAAGATGCATGCACATATCGACTTTGGACACCTAAAATATCGATTTTTAGTATGTTTTGAGCCTATATTTTGAAAACATTCTAGCACTGAGTATGCATGTACAGATCGCTTCTGGGACCCAAAAATATCGAATTTTGGGTGTTTTGAGCCTGAATTTGAGATATAAACGGGTACAGAAGATGTATGCACATATCGACTTTTTGCACCTAAAATATCGATTTTGAGCATGTTTTGGGCCTGTATATTGAAAATACTCTAGCACGGTGTAGACATGTACAGATCGCTTCAGGGACACAAAAATATCGATTTTTTGGGTGTTTTGAGCCTGAATTTGAGATATAAACGGGTACAGAAGATGCATGCACATATCGACTTTGGCACCCAAAATATCGATTTTTAGTATGTTTTCGGCGTATAATTTGAAAATATTCTAGCACTGAGTAGGCATGTACAGATCGCTTCTGGGACCCAAAAATATCGAATTTTCGGGGGTTTTGAGCCAGAATTTGGGATATAACCGGGTACAGAGGATGCATACACATATCGACTTTTTGCACCTAAAATATCGATTTTGAGCATGTTTTGGGTCTGTATCCTGAAAAAATTCTAGCAAGGAGTAGGCATGTACAGATCGCTTCTGGGACCCAAAAATACCGAATTTTCTGGTGTTTTGAACCTGAATTTGGGTAATAGACGGGTACAGAAGATTCATGCACATATTGACTTTGGGCACCTAAAATATAGATTTTCAGCATGTTTTGGGCCTGTATTTTGAAAATACATTAACACGGAGTAGGCATGTACAGATCGTTTCTGGGACCCAAAAATATCGAATTTTCTGGTGTTTTGAACCTGAATTAGGGATATACACGTGTACAGAAGATGCATACACATTTTGACTTTGGGCACATAAAATATCGATTTTCAGCATGTTTTGGCACTGTATTTTAAAAACACTAACACGGAGTATGCATGTACAGATCGCTTCTGGGACCCAAAAATATTAAATTTTCGGGTGTTTTGAGCCTGAATTTGAGATATAAACGGGTACAGAAGATGCATGCACATATCGACTTTGGACACCTAAAATATCGATTTATAGCATGTTTTAAGCATGTATTTTAAAAACATTCTAGCACTAAGTAGGCATGTGCAGATTGCTTAAGAGACCCAAAAATATCGAATTTTTGGAGTTTTAAGCCTGAATTTGAGATATAAACGGGTACAGAAGATGCATGCACATATCGACTTTTTGCACTTAAAATATCGATTTTGAGCATGTTTTTGATCTGTATCTTGAAAACATTCTAGCAAGGAGTAGGCATGTACAGATAGCTTTTGGGACCCAAAAGTATCGAATTTTCTGGTGTTTTGAACTTGAATTAGGGATATACACGTGTCCAGAAGATGCATACACAAATTGACTTTGGGCACCTAAAATATCGATTTTGAGCATGTTTTGGGCCTGTATTTTGAAAATACTCTAACACGGAGTAGGCATGTAAAGATCGCTTCGGGGACGCAAAAATATCGAATTTTCGGGTGTTTTGAACCTGAATTTGGGATATAGACGGGTACAGAAGATGCATTCACATATTGACTTTGGGCAGCTAAAATATCGATTTCCAGCATGTTTTAGGCCTGTACTTTGAAATTACTCTAACACGGAGTATGCATGTACACATTGCTTTTGGGACCCAAAAATATAGAATATTCGGGTCTTTTGAGTCTGAATTTGAGATATAAACGGGTACAGAAGATGCATGCACATATCGACTTTAGGCACCCAAAATATCGATTTTGAGCATGTTTTGGGCCTGAATTTTTAAAAATACACTAACACTGAGTAGACACGTACAGATCGCTTCTGGAACCCAAATAAATCGAATTTTAGGGTGTTCTGAGCCTGAATTTGTGATATGAACGGGTACTGAAGATGCATGCACATATCGACTTTGGGCACCTAAAATATCGATTTTGAGCATGTTTTGGGCCTGTATTTTGAAAATACTATAGCACAGTGTAGACATGTACAGATCGGTTCTGGAACACAAAAATATCGATTTTTTGGGTATTTTGAGCCTGAATTTGAGATATAAACGGGTACAGAATATGCATGCACATATCGACTTTGGCACCCAAAATATCGATTTTTAGTATGTTTTCGGCGTATAATTTGAAAATATTCTAGCACTGAGTAGGCATGTACAGATCGCTTCTGAGACCCAAAAATATCGAATTTTCGGGGGTTTTGAGCAGGAATTTGGGATATAACCGGGTACAGAGGATGCATGCACATATCGACTTTTTGCACCTAAAATATCGATTTTGAGCATGTTTTGGGTCTGCATATTGAAAACATTCTAGCAAGGAGTAGACATGTACAGATCGCTTCTGGGACCAAAAAATACCGAATTTTCTGGTGTTTTGAACCTGAATTTGGGATATAGACGGGTACAGAAGATGCTTACACGTATTGACTTTGGGCACCTAAAATATCGATTTTGAGCATGTTTTGGGCCTGTATTTTGAAAATACTTTAACACGGAGTAGGCATGTACAGATCGCTTCTGGGACCCAAAAATATCGAATTTTCGGTTGTTTTGAGCCTGAATTTGAGATATAAACGGGTACAGAAGATGCATGCACATATCAACTTTGGGCACCTAAAATATCGATTTTGAGCATGTTTTGGGCCTGTATTTTGAAAATACTCTAACTCGGAGTATGCATGTACAGATCGCTTCTCGGACACAAAAATATTGATTTGTTGGGTGTTTTGAGCCTGAATTTGAGATATAAACGGGTACAGAAGATGCATGCACATATCGACTTTGGACACCTAAAAAATCGATTTAGAGCATGTTTTAAGCCTGTATTTTAAAAACATTCTAGCACTGAGTAGGCATCTGCAGATTGCTTAAGGGTCCCAAAAATATCAAATTTTCGGAGTTTTGAGCCTGAATTTGAAATATAAACGGGTACAGAAGATGCATGCACATATCGACTTTGGCACCCAAAATATCGATTTTTAGTATGTTTTCGGCGTATAATTTGAAAATATTCTAGCACTGAGTAGGCATGTACAGATCGCTTTTGGGACCCAAAAATATCGAATTTTCTGGTGTTTTGAGCCTGAATTTGAGATATGAACGGGTACAGAAGATGCATGCACATATCGACTTTGGGCACCTAAAATATCGATTTTGAGCATGTTTTGGGCCTATATTTTGAAGATACTCTAACACGGTGTAGACATGTACAGGTCGCTTCTGGGACACAAAAATATCGGTTTTTTGGGTGTTTTGAGCCTGAATTTGAGATATAAACGGGTACAGAAGATGCATGCACATAACGACTTTGGCACCCAAAATATCGATTTTTAGCATGTTTTGGCCCTGTATTTTAAAAACACTCTAACACGGAGTGTGCACGTACAGATCGCTTCTGGGACTCAAAAATATTGAATTTTCGGGTGTTTTGAGCCTTAATTTGAGATATAAACGGGTACAGATGATGCATGCACATATCGACTTTGGGCACCTAAAATACCGATTTTTAGCATGTTTTGGGCCTGTATTTTAAAAATACTCTAACACGGAGTAGACATGTACAGATCGCTTCGGGGACCCAAAAATATCGAATTTTCGGGTGTTTTGAGCCTGAATTTGAGATATAAACGGGTACAGAAGATGCATGCACATATCGACTTTGGACACCTAAAATATCGATTTATAGCATGTTTTAAGCCTGTATTCTAAAAACATTCTAGCACTGAGTAGGCATGTGAAGATTGCTTCTGGGACCCAAAAATATCGAATTTTCGGAGTTTTTGAGCCTGAATTTGAGATATAAACGGGTACAGAAGATGCATGCACATATCGACTTTTTGCACTTAAAATATCGATTTTGAGCATGTTTTGGGTCCGTATCTTGAAAACATTCTAGCAAGGAGTAGGCATGTACAGATCGCTTTTGGGACCCAAAAATATCGAGTTTTCTGGTGTTTTGAACTTGAATTAGGGATATACACGTGTACAGAAGATGCATACACATATTGACTTTGTGCACATAAAATATCGATTTTCAGCATGTTTTGGGTTTGTATTTTAAAAACACTCTAACAAGGAGTATGCACGTACAGATCGCTTCTGGGACCCAAAAATATTGAATTTTCGGGTGTTTTGAGCCTGAATTTGAGATATAAACGGGTACAGAAGATGCTTGCACATATCGACTTTGGGCACCTAAAATATCGAATTTTAGCATGTTTTGGGCCTGTATTTTACAAAATACTCTAACTCGGAGTAGACATGTACAGTTTGCTTTTGGGACCCTAAAATATCGAATTTTCGGGTGTTTTGAGCTTGAATTTTAGATATAAACGGGTACAGAAGATGCATGCACATATCGACTTTGGACACCTAAAATATCGATTTTTAGCATGTTTTGAGTCTATATTTTGAAAACATTCTAGCACTGAGTATGCATGTACAGATCGCTTAAGGGACCCAAAAATATGAAATTTTCGGGTGTTTTGAGCCTGAATTTGAGATATAAACGGGTACAGAAGATGCATGCACATATCGACTTTTTGCACCTAAAATATCGATTTTCAGAATGTCTTGGGTTTGTATCTTAAAAAATTCTATCAAGGAGTAGGCATGTACAGATCGCTTCTGGGACCCAAAAATATCGAATTTTCGGGTGTTTTGAACCTGAATTTGGGATATAGACGGATACAGAAGATGCATGCACATATCGAGTTTTTGCACCTAAAATATCGATTTTGAGCATGTTTTGGGCCTGTATTTTGAAAATACTATAGCACGGTGTAGACATGTACAGATCGCTTCTGGGACCCAAAAATATCGATTTTTTGGGTGTTTTGAGCCTGAATTTGAGATATAAATGGGTACAGAAGATGCTTTCACATATCGACTTTGGCACCCAAAATATCGATTTTTAGTATGTTTTCGGCGTATAATTTGAAAATATTCTAGCACTGAGTAGACATGTACAAATCGCTTCTGGGACCCAAAAATATCGAATTTTCGGGGGTTTTGAGCCAGAATTTGGGATATATCCGGGTACAGAGTATGCATGCACATATCGACTTTTTGCACCTAAAATATCGATTTTGAGCATGTTTTGGGTCTGTATCTTGAAAAAATTCTAGCAAGGAGTAGGCATGTACAGATCGCTTCTGGGACACAAAAATACCGAATTTTCTGGTGTTTTGAACCTGAATTTGGGATATAAACGGGTACAGAAGATGCATACACATATTGACTTTGGGCACCTAAAATATAGATTTTCAGCATGTTTTGGGCCTGTATTTTGAAAATACATTAACACAGAGTAGGCATGTAGAGATCGCTTCGGGAACCCAAAAATATCGAATTCTCGGGTGTTTTGAGCCTGAATTTGAGATATAAACGGATTCAGAAGATGCATGCACATATCGACTTTGGGCACCTAAAATATCGATTTTTAACATTTTTTGGGCCTGTATTTTAAAAATACTCTAACACGAAGTAGGCATATACAGATCGCTTCGGGGACACAAAAATATCGATTTTTTGGGTGTTTTGAGCCTGAATTTGAGATATAAACGGGTTCAGAAGATGCATGCACATATCGACTTTGGACACCTAAAATATCGATTTATAGCATGTTTTTAAGCCTGTATTTTAAAAACATTCCAGCACTGAGTAGGCATGTGCAGATTGCTTAAGGGACCAAAAAATATCGAATTTTCGGAGTTTTGAGCCTGAATTTGAGATATAAACGGGTACAGAAGATGCATGCACATATCGACTTTTTGCACTTAAAATATCGATTTTTAACATGTTTTGGGTCTGTATCTTGAAAAAATTTCTAGCAAGGAGTAGGCATGTACAGATCGCTTCTGGGACCCAAAAAAATCGAATTTTCTGGTGTTTTGAACCTGAATTAGGGATATACACGTGTACAGAAGATGCATACACATTTTGACTTTGGGCACATAAAATATCGATTTTGAGCATGTTTTGGGCCTGTATTTTGAAAATACTCTAACACGGAGTAGGCTTGTACAGATCGTTTCTGGGACACAAAAATATCGAATATTCGGTTTTTTTTAGTCTGAATTTGAGATATAAACGGGTACAGAAGATGAATGCACATATCGACTTTGGGCACCCAAAATATCGATTTTGAGCATGTTTTGGGCCTGTATTTTTAAAATACTCCAACCCTGAGTAGACACGTATAGATCGCTTCTGGAACCCAAATAAATCGAATTTTAGGGTGTTCTGAGCCTGAATTTGAGATATAAACGGGTACAGAAGATGCATGCACATATCGACTTTGGGCACCTAAAATATCGATTTTGAGCATGTTTTGGGCCTGTATTTTGAAAATACTATAGCACGGTGTAGACATGTACAGATCGCTTCTGGTACACAAAAATATCGATTTTTTGGGTGTTTTGAGCCTGAATTTGAGATATAAACGGGTACAGAAGATGCATGCACATATCGACTTTGGCACCCAAAATATCGATTTTTAGTATGTTTTGGGCGTATAATTTGAAAATATTCTAGCACTGAGTAGGCATGTACAGATCGCTTCTGGGACCCTAAAATATCGAATTTTGGGGTTTTTGAGCCAGAATTTGGGATATAACCGGGTACAGAGGATGCATGCACATATCGACTTTTTGCACTTAAAATATCGATTTTGAGCATGTTTTGTTTCTGTATCTTGTAAAAATTCTAGCAAGGAGTAGGCATGTACAGATCGCTTCTGGGACCAAAAAATACCGAATTTTCTGGTGTTTTAAACCTAAATTTGGGATATAGACAGGTACAGAAGATGCATACACATATTGACTTTGGGCACCTAAAATATAGATTTTCAGCATGTTTTGGGCCTGTATTTTGAAAATACATTAACACGGAGTAGACATGTACAGATCGCTTCTGGGACCAAAAAATACCGAATTTTCTGGTGTTTTGAACCTGAATTTGGGATATAGACGGGTACAGAAGATGCTTACACGTATTGACTTTGGGCACCTAAAATATCGATTTTGAGCATGTTTTGGGCCTGTATTTTGAAAATACTTTAACACGGAGTAGGCATGTACAGATCGCTTCTGGGACCCAAAAATATCGAATTTTCGGTTGTTTTGAGCCTGAATTTGAGATATAAACGGGTACAGAAGATGCATGCACATATCAACTTTGGGCACCTAAAATATCGATTTTGAGCATGTTTTGGGCCTGTATTTTGAAAATACTCTAACTCGGAGTATGCATGTACAGATCGCTTCTCGGACACAAAAATATTGATTTGTTGGGTGTTTTGAGCCTGAATTTGAGATATAAACGGGTACAGAAGATGCATGCACATATCGACTTTGGACACCTAAAAAATCGATTTAGAGCATGTTTTAAGCCTGTATTTTAAAAACATTCTAGCACTGAGTAGGCATCTGCAGATTGCTTAAGGGTCCCAAAAATATCAAATTTTCGGAGTTTTGAGCCTGAATTTGAAATATAAACGGGTACAGAAGATGCATGCACATATCGACTTTGGCACCCAAAATATCGATTTTTAGTATGTTTTCGGCGTATAATTTGAAAATATTCTAGCACTGAGTAGGCATGTACAGATCGCTTTTGGGACCCAAAAATATCGAATTTTCTGGTGTTTTGAGCCTGAATTTGAGATATGAACGGGTACAGAAGATGCATGCACATATCGACTTTGGGCACCTAAAATATCGATTTTGAGCATGTTTTGGGCCTATATTTTGAAGATACTCTAACACGGTGTAGACATGTACAGGTCGCTTCTGGGACACAAAAATATCGGTTTTTTGGGTGTTTTGAGCCTGAATTTGAGATATAAACGGGTACAGAAGATGCATGCACATAACGACTTTGGCACCCAAAATATCGATTTTTAGCATGTTTTGGCCCTGTATTTTAAAAACACTCTAACACGGAGTGTGCACGTACAGATCGCTTCTGGGACCCAAAAATATTGAATTTTCGGGTGTTTTGAGCCTTAATTTGAGATATAAACGGGTACAGATGATGCATGCACATATCGACTTTGGGCACCTAAAATACCGATTTTTAGCATGTTTTGTGCCTGTATTTTAAAAATACTCTAACACGGAGTAGACATGTACAGATCGCTTCGGGGACCCAAAAATATCGAATTTTCGGGTGTTTTGAGCCTGAATTTGAGATATAAACGGGTACAGAAGATGCATGGACATATCGACTTTGGACACCTAAAATATCGATTTATAGCATGTTTTAAGCCTGTATTCTAAAAACATTCTAGCACTGAGTAGGCATGTGAAGATTGCTTCTGGGACCCAAAAATATCGAATTTTCGGAGTTTTTGAGCCTGAATTTGAGATATAAACGGGTACAGAAGATGCATGCACATATCGACTTTTTGCACTTAAAATATCGATTTTGAGCATGTTTTGGGTCCGTATCTTGAAAACATTCTAGCAAGGAGTAGGCATGTACAGATCGCTTTTGGGACCCAAAAATATCGAGTTTTCTGGTGTTTTGAACTTGAATTAGGGATATACACGTGTACAGAAGATGCATACACATATTGACTTTCTGCACATAAAATATCGATTTTCAGCATGTTTTGGGTTTGTATTTTAAAAACACTCTAACAAGGAGTATGCACGTACAGATCGCTTCTGGGACCCAAAAATATTGAATTTTCGGGTGTTTTGAGCCTGAATTTGAGATATAAACGGGTACAGAAGATGCTTGCACATATCGACTTTGGGCACCTAAAATATCGAATTTTAGCATGTTTTGGGCCTGTATTTTACAAAATACTCTAACTCGGAGTAGACATGTACAGTTTGCTTTTGGGACCCTAAAATATCGAATTTTCGGGTGTTTTGAGCTTGAATTTTAGATATAAACGGGTACAGAAGATGCATGCACATATCGACTTTGGACACCTAAAATATCGATTTTTAGCATGTTTTGAGTCTATATTTTGAAAACATTCTAGCACTGAGTATGCATGTACAGATCGCTTAAGGGACCCAAAAATATGAAATTTTCGGGTGTTTTGAGCCTGAATTTGAGATATAAACGGGTACAGAAGATGCATGCACATATCGACTTTTTGCACCTAAAATATCGATTTTCAGAATGTCTTGGGTTTGTATCTTAAAAAATTCTATCAAGGAGTAGGCATGTACAGATCGCTTCTGGGACCCAAAAATATCGAATTTTCGGGTGTTTTGAACCTGAATTTGGGATATAGACGGATACAGAAGATGCATGCACATATCGAGTTTTTGCACCTAAAATATCGATTTTGAGCATGTTTTGGGCCTGTATTTTGAAAATACTATAGCACGGTGTAGACATGTACAGATCGCTTCTGGGACCCAAAAATATCGATTTTTTGGGTGTTTTGAGCCTGAATTTGAGATATAAATGGGTACAGAAGATGCTTTCACATATCGACTTTGGCACCCAAAATATCGATTTTTATTATGTTTCCGGCGTATAATTTGAAAATATTCTAGCACTGAGTAGACATGTACAAATCGCTTCTGGGACCCAAAAATATCGAATTTTCGGGGGTTTTGAGCCAGAATTTGGGATATATCCGGGTACAGAGTATGCATGCACATATCGACTTTTTGCACCTAAAATATCGATTTTGAGCATGTTTTGGGTCTGTATCTTGAAAAAATTCTAGCAAGGAGTAGGCATGTACAGATCGCTTCTGGGACACAAAAATACCGAATTTTCTGGTGTTTTGAACCTGAATTTGGGATATAAACGGGTACAGAAGATGCATACACATATTGACTTTGGGCACCTAAAATATAGATTTTCAGCATGTTTTGGGCCTGTATTTTGAAAATACATTAACACAGAGTAGGCATGTAGAGATCGCTTCGGGAACCCAAAAATATCGAATTCTCGGGCGTTTTGAGCCTGAATTTGAGATATAAACGGATTCAGAAGATGCATGCACATATCGACTTTGGGCACCTAAAATATCGATTTTTAACATTTTTTGGGCCTGTATTTTAAAAATACTCTAACACGAAGTAGGCATATACAGATCGCTTCGGGGACACAAAAATATCGATTTTTTGGGTGTTTTGAGCCTGAATTTGAGATATAAACGGGTTCAGAAGATGCATGCACATATCGACTTTGGACACCTAAAATATCGATTTATAGCATGTTTTTAAGCCTGTATTTTAAAAACATTCCAGCACTGAGTAGGCATGTGCAGATTGCTTAAGGGACCAAAAAATATCGAATTTTCGGAGTTTTGAGCCTGAATTTGAGATATAAACGGGTACAGAAGATGCATGCACATATCGACTTTTTGCACTTAAAATATCGATTTTTAACATGTTTTGGGTCTGTATCTTGAAAAAATTTCTAGCAAGGAGTAGGCATGTACAGATCGCTTCTGGGACCCAAAAAAATCGAATTTTCTGGTGTTTTGAACCTGAATTAGGGATATACACGTGTACAGAAGATGCATACACATTTTGACTTTGGGCACATAAAATATCGATTTTGAGCATGTTTTGGGCCTGTATTTTGAAAATACTCTAACACGGAGTAGGCTTGTACAGATCGTTTCTGGGACACAAAAATATCGAATATTCGGTTTTTTTTAGTCTGAATTTGAGATATAAACGGGTACAGAAGATGAATGCACATATCGACTTTGGGCACCCAAAATATCGATTTTGAGCATGTTTTGGGCCTGTATTTTTAAAATACTCCAACCCTGAGTAGACACGTATAGATCGCTTCTGGAACCCAAATAAATCGAATTTTAGGGTGTTCTGAGCCTGAATTTGAGATATAAACGGGTACAGAAGATGCATGCACATATCGACTTTGGGCACCTAAAATATCGATTTTGAGCATGTTTTGGGCCTGTATTTTGAAAATACTATAGCACGGTGTAGACATGTACAGATCGCTTCTGGTACACAAAAATATCGATTTTTTGGGTGTTTTGAGCCTGAATTTGAGATATAAACGGGTACAGAAGATGCATGCACATATCGACTTTGGCACCCAAAATATCGATTTTTAGTATGTTTTGGGCGTATAATTTGAAAATATTCTAGCACTGAGTAGGCATGTACACATTGCTTTTGGGACCCAAAAATATCGAATTTTGGGGTTTTTGAGCCAGAATTTGGGATATAACCGGGTACAGAGGATGCATGCACATATCGACTTTTTGCACTTAAAATATCGATTTTGAGCATGTTTTGGGTCTGTATCTTGAAAAAATTCTAGCAAGGAGTAGGCATGTACAGATCGCTTCTGGGACCAAAAAATACCGAATTTTCTGGTGTTTTGAACCTAAATTTGGGATATAGACAGGTACAGAAGATGCATACACATATTGACTTTGGGCACCTAAAATATAGATTTTCAGCATGTTTTGGGCCTGTATTTAAAAAATACCCTAACTCGGAGTAGACATGTACAGATCGCTTTTGGGACCCAAAAATATCGAATTTTCTGGTGTTTTGAGCCTGAATTTTAGATACAAACGGGTACAGAAGATGCATGCACATATCGAATTTGGACACCTAAAATATCGATTTTTAGCATGTTTTGAGCCTATATTTTGAAAACATTCTAGCACTGAGTATGCATGTACAGATCGCTTAAGGGACCCAAAAATATCGAATTTTCGGGTGTTTTGAGCCTGAATTTGAGATATAAACGGGTACAGAAGATGCATGCACATTTCGACTTTTTGCACCTAAAATATCGATTTTGAGCATGTTTTGGGTCTGTATCTTGAAAACATTCTAGCAAGAAGTAGGCATGTACAGATTGCTTCTGGGACCCAAAAATATCGAATTTTCTGGTGTTTTAAACCTGAATTTGGGATATAGACGGATACAGAAGATGCATGCACATATCGACTTTGGCACCCAAAATATCGATTTGTAGAATATTTTCGGCGTATAATTTGAAAATATTCTAGTACTGAGTAGGCATGTACAGATCGTTTCTGGGACACAAAAATATCGAATATTCGTTTTTTTTGAGCCTGAATTTGAGATATAAACGGATTCAGAAGATGCATGTACATATCGACTTTGGACACCTCAAATATCGATTTTCAGCATGTTTTGGGCCTGCATTTTAAAAATACTCTAACACTGAGTAAACACGTACAGATCGCTTCTGGGATCCAAATAAATCGAATTTTCGGGTGTTCTGAACCTGAATTTGAGATATAAACGGGTACAGAAGATGCATGCACATAACGACGTTGGCACCCAAAATATCGATTTTTAGTATGTTTTGGGCGTATAATTTGAAAATATTCTAGCACTGAGTAGGCATGTACAGATCGCTTCTGGGACCCAAAAATATCGAATTTTCGGGGGTTTTGAGCAAGAATTTGGGATATAACCGGGTACAGAGGATGCATGCACATATCGACTTTTTGCACCTAAAATATCGATTTTGAGCATGTTTTGGGTCTGTATATTGAAAACATTCTAGCAAGGAGTAGACATGTACAGATCGCTTCTGGGACCCAAAAATACCGAATTTTCGGGTGTTTTGAACCTGAATTTGGGATATAGACGGGTACAGAAGATGCTTACACATATTGACTTTGGGCACCTAAAATATAGATTTTGAGCATGTTTTGGGCCTGTATTTTGAAAATACTTTAACACAGAGTAGGCATGTACAGATCGCTTTTGGGACCCAAAAATATCGAATTTTCGGTTGTTTTGAGCCTGAATTTGAGATATAAACGGGTACAGAAGATGCATGCACATATCGACTTTGGGCACCTAAAATATCGATTTTCAGCATGTTTTGGGCCTGTATTTTGAAAATACTCTAACTCGGAGTAGGCATGTACAGATCGCTTATCGGACACAAAAATATTGATTTGTTGGGTGTTTTGAGCCTGAATTTGAGATATAAACGGGTACAGAAGATGCATGCACATATCGACTTTGGACACCTAAAATATCGATTTATAGCATGTTTTAAGCCTGTATTTTAAAAACATTCTAGCACTGAATAGGCATCTGCAGATTGCTTAAGGGTCCCAAAAATATCGAATTTTCGGAGTTTTGAGCCTGAATTTGAGATATAAACGGGTACAGAAGATGCATACACATATCGACTTTGGCACCCAAAATATCGATTTTTAGTATGTTTTCGGCGTATAATTTGAAAATATTCTAGCACTGAGTAGGCATGTACAGATCGCTTTTGGGACCCAAAAATATCGAATTTTCTGGTGTTTTGAGCCTGAATTTGAGAAAAAAACGGGTACAAAAGATGCATGCACATATCGACTTTTTGCACCTAAAATATCGATTTTGAGCATGTTTTGGGTCTGTATCTTGAAAAAATTCTAGCAAGGAGTAGGCATGTACAGATTGTTTCTGGGACCCAAAAATACCGAATTTTCTGGTGTTTTGAACCTGAATTTGGGATATAGACGGGTACAGAAGATGCATACACATATTGACTTTGGCACCTAAAATATAGATTTTCAGCATGTTTTGGGCCTGTATTTTGAAAATACATTAACACGGAGTAGGTATGTACAGATCGCTTCTGGGACCAAAAAATATCGAATTTTTGGGTGTTTTGAGCCTGAATTTGAGATATAAACGGATTCAGAAGATGCATGCACATATCGACTTTGGACACCTAAAATATTGATTTTTAGCATGTTTTGGGCCTGCATTTTAAAAATGCTCTAACACGGAGTAGAAATGTACAGATCGCTTTTGGAACCCCAAAATATCGAATTTTCCGGTGTTTTGAGCCTGAATTTGAGATATAAACGGGTACAGAAGATGCATGCACATATCGACTTTGGGCACCCAAAATATCGATTTTGAGCATGTTTTGGGCCTGTATCTTTAAAATACTCTAAGACATAGTAGACACGTACAGATCGCTTCTGGGACCCAAATAAATTGAATTTTCGGGTGTTCTGAACCTGAATTTGAGATATGAACGGGTACAGAAGATGCATGCACATATCGACTTTGGGAACCTAAAATATCGATTTTGAGCATGTTTTGGGCCTGTATTTTGAAGATATTCTAACACGGTGTAAACATGTACAGGTCGCTTCTGGGACACAAAAATATCGGTTTTTTGGGTGTTTTGAGCCTGAATTTGAGATATAAAAGGGTACAGAAGATGCATGCACATAACGACTTTGGCACCCAAAATATCGATTTTTAGTATGTTTTGGGCGTATAATTTGAAAATATTCTAGCACTGAGTAGGCATGTACAGATCGCTTCTGGGACCCAAAAATATCGAATTTTCGGGGGTTTTGAGCAAGAATTTGGGATATAACCGGGTACAGAGGATGCATGCACATATCGACTTTTTACACCTAAAATATCGATTTTGAGCATGTTTTGGGTCTGTATATTGAAAACATTCTAGCAAGGAGTAGACATGTACAGATCGCTTCTGGGACCAAAAAATACCGAATTTTCTGGTGTTTTGAACCTGAATTTGGGATATAGACGGGTACAGAAGATGCTTACACATATTGACTTTGGGCACCTGAAATATAGATTTTCAGCATGTTTTGGGCCTGTATTTTGAAAATACTTTAACACGGAGTAGGCATGTACAGATCGCTTCTGGGACCCAAAAATATCGAATTTTCGGTTGTTTTGAGCCTGAATTTGAGATATAAACGGGTACAGAAGATGCATGCACATATCGACTTTGGGCACCTAAAATATCGATTTTGAGCATGTTTTGGGCCTGTATTTTGAAAATACTCTAACTCGGAGTAGGCATGTACAGATCGCTTATCGGACACAAAAATATTGATTTGTTGGGTGTTTTGAGCCTGAATTTGAGATATAAACGGGTACAGAAGATGCATGCACATATCGACTTTGGACACCTAAAATATCGATTTATAGCATGTTTTAAGCCTGTATTTTAAAAACATTCTAGCACTGAATAGGCATCTGCAGATTGCTTAAGGGTCCCAAAAATATCGAATTTTCGGAGTTTTGAGCCTGAATTTGAGATATAAACAGGTACAGAAGATGCATGCACATATCGACTTTGGCACCCAAAATATCGATTTTTAGTATGTTTTCGGCGTATAATTTGAAAATATTCTAGCAATGAGTAGGCATGTACAGATCGCTTTTGGGACCCAAAAATATCGAATTTTCTGGTGTTTTGAGCCTGAATTTGAGAAATAAACGGGTACAAAAGATGCATGCACATATCGACTTTTTGCACCTAAAATATCGATTTTGAGCATGTTTTGGGTCTGTATCTTGAAAAAATTCTAGCAAGGAGTAGGCATGTACAGATTGTTTCTGGGACCCAAAAATACCGAATTTTCTGGTGTTTTGAACCTGAATTTGGGATATAGACGGGTACAGAAGATGCATACACATATTGACTTTGGCACCTAAAATATAGATTTTCAGCATGTTTTGGGCCTGTATTTTGAAAATACATTAACACGGAGTAGGTATGTACAGATCGCTTCTGAGACCCAAAAATATCGAATTTTCGGGTGTTTTGAGCCTGAATTTGAGATATAAACGGATTCAGAAGATGCATGCACATATCGACTTTGGACACCTAAAATATTGATTTTTAGCATGTTTTGGGCCTGCATTTTAAAAATGCTCTAACACGGAGTAGAAATGTACAGATCGCTTTTGGAACCCCAAAATATCGAATTTTCGGGTGTTTTGAGCCTGAATTTGAGATATAATCGGGTACAGAAGATGCATGCACATATCGACTTTGGGCTCCCAAAATATCGATTTTGAGCATGTTTTGGGCCTGTATCTTTAAAATACTCTAAGACATAGTAGACACGTACAGATCGCTTCTGGGACCCAAATAAATTGAATTTTCGGGTGTTCTGAACCTGAATTTGAGATATGAACGGGTACAGAAGATGCATGCACATATCGACTTTGGGAACCTAAAATATCGATTTTGAGCATGTTATGGGCCTGTATTTTGAAGATACTCTAACACGGTGTAAATATGTACAGGTCGCTTCTGGGACACAAAAATATCGGTTTTTTGGGTGTTTTGAGCCTGAATTTGAGATATAAAAGGGTACAGAAGATGCATGCACATAACGACTTTGGCACCCAAAATATCGATTTTTAGTATGTTTTGGGCGTATAATTTGAAAATATTCTAGCACTGAGTAGGCATGTACAGATCGCTTCTGGGACCCAAAAATATCGAATTTTCGGGGGTTTTGAGCAAGAATTTGGGATATAACCGGGTACAGAGGATGCATGCACATATCGACTTTTTGCACCTAAAATATCGATTTTGAGCATGTTTTGGGTCTGTATATTGAAAACATTCTAGCAAGGAGTAGACATGTACAGATCGCTTCTGGGACCCAAAAATACCGAATTTTCTGGTGTTTTGAACCTGAATTTGGGATATAGACGGGTACAGAAGATGCATACACATATTGACTTTGGGCACCTAAAATAAAGATTTTCAGCATGTTTTGGGCATATATTTTGAAAATACTTTAACACGGAGTGGGCATGTACAGATCGCTTCTGGGACCCAAAAATATCGAATTTTCGGTTGTTTTGAGCCTGAATTTGAGATATAAACGGATACAGAAGATGCATGCACATATCGAATTTGGGAACCTAAAATATCGATTTTGAGCATGTTTTGGGCCTGTATCTTTAAAATACTCTAACACTGAGTAGACACGTACAGATCGCTTCTGGGACCCAAATAAATCTAATTTTCGGGTGTTCTGAGCCTGAATTTGAGATATGAACTGGTACAGAAGATGCATGCACATATCGACTTTTTGCACCTAAAATATCGAATTTGAGCATGTTTTGGGTCTGTATCTTGAAAACATTCTAGCAAGAAGTAGGCATGTACAGATTGCTTCTGGGACCCAAAAACATCGAATTTTCGAGTGTTTTGAAACTGAATTTGGGATATAGACGGGTACAGAAGATGCATGCACATATCGACTTTTTGCACCTAAAATATCGATTTTGAGCATGTTTTGGGCCTATATTTTGAAGATACTCTAACACGGTGTAGACATGTACAGGTCGCTTCTGGGACACAAAAATATCGGTTTTTCGGGTGTTTTGAGCCTGAATTTGAGATATAAACGGGTACAGAAGATCCATGCACATAACGACTTTGGCACCCATAATATCGATTTTTAGTATGTTTTTGGCGTATAATTTGAAAATATTCTAGCACTGAGTAGGCATGTACAGACCGCTTCTGGGACCCAAAAATATCGAATTTTCGGGGGTTTTGAGCCAGAATTTGGGATATAACCGTGTACAGAGGATGCATGCACATATCGACTTTTTGCACCTTAAATATCGATTTTGAGCATGTTTTGGGTCTGTATATTGAAAACATTCTAGCAAGGAGTAGGCATGTACAGATCGCTTCTGGGACCCAAAAATACCGAATTTTCTGGTGTTTTGAACCTGAATTTGGGATATAGACGAGTACAGAAGATGCATATACATATTGACTTTGGGCACCTAAAATATAGATTTTGAGCATGTTTTGGGCCTGTATTTTGAAAATACTTTAACACGGAGTAGGCATGTACAGATCGCTTCTGGGACCCAAAAACTTTGAATTTTCGGGTGTTTTGAGCCTGAATTTGAGATATAAACGGATACAGAAGATGCATGCACATATCGAATTTGGGCACCTAAAATATCGATTTTGAGCGTCTTTTGGGCCTGTAATTTGAAAATACTCAAACACGGTGTAGAGATGTACAGATCGCTTCTGGGACCCAAAAATGTCGAATTTTCGGGTGTTTTGAGCCTGAATTTGAGATATAAACGGGTACAGAAGATGCATGCACATATCGACTTTGGACACCTAAAATATCGATTTTTAGCATGTTTTAAGCCTGTATTTTAAAAATATTCTATCACTGAGAAGGCATGTGCAGATTGCTTAAGGGACCCAAAAATATCGAATTTTCGGTGTTTTGAGCCTGAATTTGAGATATAAACGGGTACAGAAGATGCATGCACATATCGACTTTTTTAATTTAAAATATCGATTTTGAGCATGTTTTGGGTCTGTATCTTGAAAACATTCTAGCAAGGAGTAGGCATGTACAGATCGCTTCTGGGACACAAAAATATCGAATTTTCTGGTGTTTTGAACCTGAATTAGGGATATACACGGGTACAGAAGATGCATGCACATATTGAGTTTGTGCACATAAAATATCGATTTTCAGCATGTTTTGGGCCTGTATTTTAAAAACACTCTAACACGGAGTATGCACGTACAGATCGCTTCTGGGACCCAAAAATATTGAATTTTCGGGTGTTCTGAGCCGGAATTTGAGATATAAACGGGTACAGAAGATGCATGCACATATCGACTTTGGGCACCTAAAATATCAATTTTGAGCATGTTTTGGGTCTGTATCTTGAAAACATTCTAGCAAGAAGTAGGCATGTACAGATTGCTTCTGGGACACAAAAATATCGAATTTTCGAGTGTTTTGAACCTGAATTTGGGATATAGACGGATACAGAAGATGCATGCACATATCGACTTTGGGCACCTAAAATATAGATTTTGAGCATGTTTTGGGCCTGTATCTTTAAAATACTCTAACACTGAGTAGACACGTACAGATCGCATCTGGGACCCAAATAAATCTAATTTTCGGGTGTTCTGAGCCTGAATTTGAGATATGAACGGGTACAGAAGATGCATGCACATATCGACTTTTTGCACCTAAAATATCGATTTTGAGCATGTTTTGGGTCTGTATCTTGAAAACATTCTAGCAAGAAGTAGGCATGTACAGATCGCTTCTGGGACCCAAATAAATCGAATTTTCGGGTGTTCTGAACCTGAATTTGAGATATGAACGTGTACAGAAGATGCATGCACATATCGACTTTGGGCACCTAAAATATCGATTTTGAGCATGTTTTGGGCCTGTATTTTGAAAATACTCAAACACGGTGTAGACATGTACAGATCGCTTCTGGGACACAAAAATATCGATTTTTTGGGTGTTTTGAGCCTGAATTTGAGATATAAACGGGCACAGAAGATGCATGCACATATCGACTTTGGGCACCTAAAATATCAATTTTGAGCATGTTTTGGGTCTGTATCTTGAAAACATTCTAGCAAGAAGTAGGCATGTACAGATTGCTTCTGGGACACAAAAATATCGAATTTTCGAGTGTTTTGAACCTGAATTTGGGATATAGACGGATACAGAAGATGCATGCACATATCGACTTTGGGCACCTAAAATATAGATTTTGAGCATGTTTTGGGCCTGTATCTTTAAAATACTCTAACACTGAGTAGACACGTACAGATCGCTTCTGGGACCCAAATAAATCTAATTTTCGGGTGTTCTGAGCCTGAATTTGAGATATGAACGGGTACAGAAGATGCATGCACATATCGACTTTTTGCACCTAAAATATCGATTTTGAGCATGTTTTGGGTCTGTATCTTGAAAACATTCTAGCAAAAAGTAGGCATGTACAGATCGCTTCTGGGACCCAAATAAATCGAATTTTCGGGTGTTCTGAACCTGAATTTGAGATATGAACGTGTACAGAAGATGCATGCACATATCGACTTTGGGCACCTAAAATATCGATTTTGAGCATGTTTTGGGCCTGTATTTTGAAAATACTCAAACACGGTGTAGACATGTACAGATCGCTTCTGGGACACAAAAATATCGATTTTTTGGGTGTTTTGAGCCTGAATTTGAGATATAAACGGGCACAGAAGATGCATGCACATATCGACTTTGGCACCCAAAATATCGATTTTTAGTATGTTTTGGGCGTATAATTTGAAAATATTCTAGCACTGAGTAGGCATGTACAGATCGCTTCTGGGACCCAAAAATATCGAATTTTCGGAATTTTGAGCCTGAATTTGAGATATAACCGGGTACAGAGGAAGCATACACATATCGACTTTTTGCACCTAAAATATCGATTTTGAGCATGTTTTGGGTCTGTATCTTGAATACATTCTAGCAAGAAGTAGGCATGTACATATCGCTTCTGGGACCCAAAAATATCGAATTTTCTGGTGTTATGAACCAGAATTAGGGATATACACGGGTACAGAAGATGCATACACATATTGACTTTGGGCACATAAAATATTGATTTTCAGCATGTTTTGGGCCTGTATTTTAAAAACGCTCTAACACGGAGTATGCACGTACAGATCGCTTCTGGGACCCAAAAACATTGAATTTTCGGGTGTTTTGAGCCTGAATTTGAGATATAAACGGCTACAAAATGTGCATGCACATATCGAATTTGGGCACCTAAAATATCGATTTTGAGCATCTTTTGGGCCTGTATTTTGAAAATACTCAAACACGGTGTAGACATGTACAGATCGCTTCTGGAACCCAAAAATATCGAATTTTCGGGTGTTTTGAGCCTAAATTTGAGATATAAATGGATACAGAAGATGCATGCACATATCGACTTTGGGCACCTAAAATATCGATTTTGAGCATGTTTTGGGCCTGTATTTTAAAAACATTCTATCACTGAGTAGGCATGTGCAGATTGCTTAAGGAACCCAAAAATATCGAATTTTCGGGTGTTTTGAGCCTGAATTTGAGATATAAACGGGTACAGAAGATGCATGCACATATCGACTTTGGGCACCCAGAATATCGATTTTGAGCATGTTTTGGGCCTGTATCTTTAAAATACTCTAACACTGAGTAGACACGTACAGATCGCTTCTGGGACCCAAATAAATGGAATTTTCGGGTGTTCTGAACCTGAATTTGAGATATAAACAGGTACAGGAGATGCATGCACATATCGTCTTTTTGCCCCTAAAATATCGATTTTGAGCATGTTTTGGGCCTGTATTTTGAAGATACTCTAACACGGTGTAGACATGTACAGGTCGCTTCTGGGACACAAAAATATCGTTTTTTGGGGTGTTTTGAGCCTGAATTTGAGATATAAACGGGTACAGAAGATGCATGCACATAACGACTTTGGCACCCAAAATATCGATTTTTAGTGTGTTTTGGGCGTATAATTTGAAAATATTCTAGCACTGAGTAGGCATGTACAGATCGCTTCTGGGACCCAAAAATATCGAATTTTCGGGGGTTTTGAGCCAGAATTTGGGATATAACCGGGTACAGAGGATGGATGCACATATCGACTTTTTGCACCTTTAATATCGATTTTGAGCATGTTTTGGGTCTGTATATTGAAAACATTCTAGCAAGGAGTAGGCATGTACAGATCGCTTCTGGGACCCAAAAATACCGAATTTTCTGGTGTTTTGAACCTGAATTTGGGATATAGACGGGTACAGAAGATGCATACACATATCGACTTTGGGCACCTAAAATATCGATTTTTAGCATGTTTTGGGCCTGTATTTTGAAAATACTCAAACTCGGAGTAGGCATGTACAGATCGCTTCTGGGACACAAAAATATTGATTTGTTGGGTGTTTTGAGCTTGAATTTGAGATATAAACGGGTACAGAAGATGCATGCACATATCGACTTTGGACACCTAAAATATCGATTTTTAGCATGTTTTGAACTTTTATTTTGAAAACATTATAGCACTGAGTATGCATGTACAGATCGCTTAAGGGACCCAAAAATATGGAATTTTCGGGTGTTTTGAGCCTGAATTTGAGATATAAACGAGTACAGAAGATGCATGCACATATCGACTTTGGGCACCTAAAATATCGATTTTGAGCATGTTTTGGGTCTGTATCTTGAAAAAATTCTAGCAAGGAGTAGGCATGTACAGATCGCTTCTGCGACCCAAAAATATCGAATTTTCGGGTGTTTTGAACCTGAATTTGGGTTATAGACGGATACAGAAGATGCATGCACATATCGACTTTGGGCACCTAAAATATCGATTTTGAGCATGTTTTGGGCCTGTATTTATAGAATACTCTAACACGGAGTATGCATGTACACATTGCTTTTGGGACCCAAAAATATCGAATATTCGGGTGTTTTGAGTTTGAATTTAAGATATAAACGGGTACAGAAGATGCATGCACATATCGACTTTGGGCACCCAAAATATCGATTTTGAGCATGTTTTGGGCCTGTATCTTTAAAATACTCTAACACTGAGTAGACACGTACAGATCGCTTCTGGGACCCAAATAAATCGAATTTTCGGGGGTTCTGAGCCTGAATTTGAGATATGAACGGGTACAGAAGATGCATGCACATATCGACTTTGGCACCCAAAATATCGATTTTTAGTATGTTTTGGGCCTATAATTTGATAATATTCTAGCACTGAGTAGGCATGTACAGATCGCTTCTGGAACCCAAAAATATCGAATTTTCGAGGGTTTTGAGCCAGAATTTGGGATATAACCGGGTACAGAAAATACATGCACATATCGACTTTGGCCCCCAAAATATAGATTTTTAGTATGTTTTGGGCGTATAATTTGAAAATATTCTAGCACTGAGTAGGCATGTACAGATTGCTTCTGGGACCCAAAAATATCGAATTTTCGGTGTTTTGAGCCAGAATTTGGGATATAACCGTGTACAGAGGATGCATGCACATATCGACTTTTTGCACCTAAAATATCGATTTTGAGCATGTTTTGGGTCTGTATCTTGAAAAAATTCTAGCAAGAAGTAGGCATGTACAGATCGCTTCTGGGACCAAAAAATACCGAATTTTCTGGTGTTTTGAACCTGAATTTGGGATATAGACGGGTACAGAAGATGCATACACATATTGACTTTGGGCACCTAAAATATAGATTTTGACCATGTTTTGTGCCTGTATTTTGAAAATACTTTAACACGGAGTAGGCATGTACAGATCGCTTCTGGGACCCAAAAATATAGAATTTTCGGGGGTTTTGAGCCAGAATTTGGGATATAACCGGGTACAGAGGATGGATGCACATATCGACTTTTTGCACCTTAAATATCGATTTTGAGCATGTTTTGGGCCTGTATTTTGAAAAGACTTTAACACGGAGTAGGCATGTACAGATCGCTTCTGGGACACAAAAATATTGATTTGTTGGGTGTTTTGAGCTTGAATTTGAGATATAAACGGGTACAGAAGATGCATGCACATATCGACTTTGGACACCTAAAATATCGATTTTTAGCATGTTTTGAACTTTTATTTTGAAAACATTATAGCACTGAGTATGCATGTACAGATCGCTTAAGGGACCCAAAAATATGGAATTTTCGGGTGTTTTGAGCCTGAATTTGAGATATAAACGAGTACAGAAGATGCATGCACATATCGACTTTGGGCACCTAAAATATCGATTTTGAGCATGTTTTGGGTCTGTATCTTGAAAAAATTCTAGCAAGGAGTAGGCATGTACAGATCGCTTCTGCGACCCAAAAATATAGAATTTTCGGGTGTTTTGAACCTGAATTTGGGATATAGACGGATACAGAAGATGCATGCACATATCGACTTTGGGCACCTAAAATATCGATTTTGAGCATGTTTTGGGCCTGTATTTATAGAATACTCTAACACGGAGTATGCATGTACACATTGCTTTTGGGACCCAAAAATATCGAATATTCGGGTGTTTTGAGTTTGAATTTAAGATATAAACGGGTACAGAAGATGCATGCACATATCGACTTTGGGCACCCAAAATATCGATTTTGAGCATGTTTTGGGCCTGTATCTTTAAAATACTCTAACACTGAGTAGACACGTACAGATCGCTTCTGGGACCCAAATAAATCGAATTTTCGGGGGTTCTGAGCCTGAATTTGAGATATGAACGGGTACAGAAGATGCATGCACATATCGACTTTGGCACCCAAAATATCGATTTTTAGTATGTTTTGGGCCTATAATTTGATAATATTCTAGCACTGAGTAGGCATGTACAGATCGCTTCTGGAACCCAAAAATATCGAATTTTCGAGGGTTTTGAGCCAGAATTTGGGATATAACCGGGTACAGAAAATACATGCACATATCGACTTTGGCCCCCAAAATATAGATTTTTAGTATGTTTTGGGCGTATAATTTGAAAATATTCTAGCACTGAGTAGGCATGTACAGATTGCTTCTGGGACCCAAAAATATCGAATTTTCGGTGTTTTGAGCCAGAATTTGGGATATAACCGTGTACAGAGGATGCATGCACATATCGACTTTTTGCACCTAAAATATCGATTTTGAGCATGTTTTGGGTCTGTATCTTGAAAAAATTCTAGCAAGAAGTAGGCATGTACAGATCGCTTCTGGGACCAAAAAATACCGAATTTTCTGGTGTTTTGAACCTGAATTTGGGATATAGACGGGTACAGAAGATGCATACACATATTGACTTTGGGCACCTAAAATATAGATTTTGACCATGTTTTGTGCCTGTATTTTGAAAATACTTTAACACGGAGTAGGCATGTACAGATCGCTTCTGGGACCCAAAAATATCGAATTTTCGGGGGTTTTGAGCCTGAATTTGGGATATAACCGGGTACAGAGGATGGATGCACATATCGACTTTTTGCACCTTAAATATCGATTTTGAGCATGTTTTGGGCCTGTATTTTGAAAAGACTTTAACACGGAGTAGGCATGTACAGATCGCTTCTGGGACCCAAAAATATCGAATTTTCAGTTGTTTTGAGCCTGAATTTGAGATATAAACGGGTACAGAAGATGCATGCACATATCGACTTTGGGCACCTAAAATATCGATTTTTAGCATGTTTTGGGCCTGTATTTTGAAAATACTCTAACTCGGAGTAGGCATGTACAGATCGCTTCTGGGACACAAAAATATTGATTTGTTGGGTGTTTTGAGCCTGAATTTGAGATATAAACGGGTACAGAAGATGCATGCACATATCGACTTTGGCACCCAAAATATCGATTTTTAGCATGTTTTGGGCCTGTATTTTAAAAATACTCTAACACATAGTAGACATGTACAGATCGCTTTTGGGACCGAAAAATATCGAATTTTCGGGTGTTTTGAGCCTGAATTTGAGATATAAACGGGTACAGTAGATGCATGCACATATCGACTTTGGACACCTAAAATTTCGATTTTTAGCATGTTTTGAACCTATATTTTAAAAACATTATAGCACTGAGTATGCATGTACAGACCGCTTAAGGGACCCAAAAATATGGAATTTTCGGGTGTTTTGAGCCTGAATTTGAGATATAAACGGGTACAGAAGATGCATGCACATATCGACTTTTTGCACCTAAAATATCGATTTTGAGCATGTTTTGGGTCTGTATCTTGAAAAAATTCTAGCAAGAAGTAGGCATGTACAGATCGCTTCTGGGACCAAAAAATACCGAATTTTCTGGTGTTTTGAACCTGAATTTGGGATATAGACGGGTACAGAAGATGCATACACATATTGACTTTGGGCACCTAAAATATAGATTTTGACCATGTTTTGTGCCTGTATTTTGAAAATACTTTAACACGGAGTAGGCATGTACAGATCGCTTCTGGGACCCAAAAATATAGAATTTTCGGGGGTTTTGAGCCAGAATTTGGGATATAACCGGGTACAGAGGATGGATGCACATATCGACTTTTTGCACCTTAAATATCGATTTTGAGCATGTTTTGGGCCTGTATTTTGAAAAGACTTTAACACGGAGTAGGCATGTACAGATCGCTTCTGGGACACAAAAATATTGATTTGTTGGGTGTTTTGAGCTTGAATTTGAGATATAAACGGGTACAGAAGATGCATGCACATATCGACTTTGGACACCTAAAATATCGATTTTTAGCATGTTTTGAACTTTTATTTTGAAAACATTATAGCACTGAGTATGCATGTACAGATCGCTTAAGGGACCCAAAAATATGGAATTTTCGGGTGTTTTGAGCCTGAATTTGAGATATAAACGAGTACAGAAGATGCATGCACATATCGACTTTGGGCACCTAAAATATCGATTTTGAGCATGTTTTGGGTCTGTATCTTGAAAAAATTCTAGCAAGGAGTAGGCATGTACAGATCGCTTCTGCGACCCAAAAATATAGAATTTTCGGGTGTTTTGAACCTGAATTTGGGATATAGACGGATACAGAAGATGCATGCACATATCGACTTTGGGCACCTAAAATATCGATTTTGAGCATGTTTTGGGCCTGTATTTATAGAATACTCTAACACGGAGTATGCATGTACACATTGCTTTTGGGACCCAAAAATATCGAATATTCGGGTGTTTTGAGTTTGAATTTAAGATATAAACGGGTACAGAAGATGCATGCACATATCGACTTTGGGCACCCAAAATATCGATTTTGAGCATGTTTTGGGCCTGTATCTTTAAAATACTCTAACACTGAGTAGACACGTACAGATCGCTTCTGGGACCCAAATAAATCGAATTTTCGGGGGTTCTGAGCCTGAATTTGAGATATGAACGGGTACAGAAGATGCATGCACATATCGACTTTGGCACCCAAAATATCGATTTTTAGTATGTTTTGGGCCTATAATTTGATAATATTCTAGCACTGAGTAGGCATGTACAGATCGCTTCTGGAACCCAAAAATATCGAATTTTCGAGGGTTTTGAGCCAGAATTTGGGATATAACCGGGTACAGAAAATACATGCACATATCGACTTTGGCCCCCAAAATATAGATTTTTAGTATGTTTTGGGCGTATAATTTGAAAATATTCTAGCACTGAGTAGGCATGTACAGATTGCTTCTGGGACCCAAAAATATCGAATTTTCGGTGTTTTGAGCCAGAATTTGGGATATAACCGTGTACAGAGGATGCATGCACATATCGACTTTTTGCACCTAAAATATCGATTTTGAGCATGTTTTGGGTCTGTATCTTGAAAAAATTCTAGCAAGAAGTAGGCATGTACAGATCGCTTCTGGGACCAAAAAATACCGAATTTTCTGGTGTTTTGAACCTGAATTTGGGATATAGACGGGTACAGAAGATGCATACACATATTGACTTTGGGCACCTAAAATATAGATTTTGACCATGTTTTGTGCCTGTATTTTGAAAATACTTTAACACGGAGTAGGCATGTACAGATCGCTTCTGGGACCCAAAAATATCGAATTTTCGGGGGTTTTGAGCCTGAATTTGGGATATAACCGGGTACAGAGGATGGATGCACATATCGACTTTTTGCACCTTAAATATCGATTTTGAGCATGTTTTGGGCCTGTATTTTGAAAAGACTTTAACACGGAGTAGGCATGTACAGATCGCTTCTGGGACCCAAAAATATCGAATTTTCAGTTGTTTTGAGCCTGAATTTGAGATATAAACGGGTACAGAAGATGCATGCACATATCGACTTTGGGCACCTAAAATATCGATTTTTAGCATGTTTTGGGCCTGTATTTTGAAAATACTCTAACTCGGAGTAGGCATGTACAGATCGCTTCTGGGACACAAAAATATTGATTTGTTGGGTGTTTTGAGCCTGAATTTGAGATATAAACGGGTACAGAAGATGCATGCACATATCGACTTTGGCACCCAAAATATCGATTTTTAGCATGTTTTGGGCCTGTATTTTAAAAATACTCTAACACATAGTAGACATGTACAGATCGCTTTTGGGACCGAAAAATATCGAATTTTCGGGTGTTTTGAGCCTGAATTTGAGATATAAACGGGTACAGTAGATGCATGCACATATCGACTTTGGACACCTAAAATTTCGATTTTTAGCATGTTTTGAACCTATATTTTAAAAACATTATAGCACTGAGTATGCATGTACAGACCGCTTAAGGGACCCAAAAATATGGAATTTTCGGGTGTTTTGAGCCTGAATTTGAGATATAAACGGGTACAGAAGATGCATGCACATATCGACTTTTTGCACCTAAAATATCGATTTTGAGCATGTTTTGGGTCTGTATCTTGAAAAAATTCTAGCAAGGAGTAGGCATGTACAGATCGCTTCTGGGACCCAAAAATATCGAATTTTCGGGGGTTTTGAGCCAGAATTTGGGATATAACCGGGTACAGAAAATACATGCACATATCGACTTTGGCACCCAAAATATAGATTTTTAGTATGTTTTGGGCGTATAATTTGAAAATATTCTAGCACTGAGTAGGCATGTACAGATTGCTTCTGGGACCCAAAAATATCGAATTTTTTCGGTGTTTTGAGCCAGAATTTGGGATATAACCGTGTACAGAGGATGCATGCACATATCGACTTTTTGCACCTAAAATATCGATTTTGAGCATGTTTTGGGTCTGTATCTTGAAAAAATTCTAGCAAGAAGTAGGCATGTACAGATCGCTTCTGGAACCAAAAAATACCGAATTTTCTGGTGTTTTGAACCTGAATTTGGGATATAGACGGGTACAGAAGATGCATACACATATTGACTTTGGGTACCTAAAATATAGATTTTGACCATGTTTTGTGCCTGTATTTTAAAAATACTTTAACACGGAGTAGGCATGTACAGATCGCTTCTGGGACCCAAAAATATCGAATTTTCGGGTGTTATGAGCCTGAATTTGAGATATAAACGGGAACAGAAGAAGCATGCACATTTCTACTTTTTGCACCTAAAATATCGATTTTGAGCATGTTTTGGGTCTGTATCTTGAAAACATTCTAGCAAGAAGTAGGCATGTACAGATTGCTTCTGGGACCCAAAAATATCGAATTTTCGAGTGTTTTGAGCCTGAATTTGAGATATGATCGGGTACAGAAGATGCATGCACATATCGACTTTGGGCACCTAAAATATCGATTTTGAGCATGTTTTGGGCCTGTATTTATAGAATACTCTAACACGGAGTATGCATGTACACATTGCTTTTGGGACCCAAAAATATCGAATATTCGGGTGTTTTGAGTTTGAATTTGAGATATAAACGGGTACAGAAGATGCATGCACATATCGACTTTGGGCACCCAAAATATCGATTTTGAGCATGTTTTGGGCCTGTATCTTTAAAATACTCTAACACTGAGTAGACACGTACAGATCGCTTCTGGGACCCAAATAAATCGAATTTTCGGGTGTTCTGAGCCTGAATTTGAGATATGAACGGGTACAGAAGATGCATGCACATATCGACTTTGGGCACCTAAAATATCGATTTTGAGCATGTTTTGGGCCTGTATTTTGAAAATACTCTAACACGGTGTAGACATGTAAAGATCGCTTCGGGGACACAAAAATATCGATTTTTTGGGTGTTTTGAGCCTGAATTTGAGATATAAACGTGCACAGAAGATGCATGCACATATCGACTTTGGCACCCAAAATATCGATTTTTAGTATGTTTTGGGCCTATAATTTGAAAATATTCTAGCACTGAGTAGGCATGTACAGATTGCTTCTGGGACCCAAAAATATCGAATTTTCGGGGGTTTTGAGCCAGAATTTGGGATATAACCGGGTACAGAAAATGCATGCACATATTGACTTTGGCACCCAAAATATCGATTTTTAGTATGTTTTGGGCGTATAATTTGAAAATATTCTAGCACTGAGTAGGCATGTACAGATCGCTTCTGGGACCCAAAAATATCGAATTTTCGGGGGTTTTGAGCCAGAATTTGGGATATAACCGTGTACAGAGGATGCATGCACATATCGACTTTTTGCACCTAAAATTTCGATTTTGAGCATGTTTTGTGTCTGTATCTTGAAAACATTCTAGCAAGAAGTAGGCATGTACAGATCGCTTCTGGGACCTAAAAATACCGAATTTTCTGGTGTTTTGAACCTGAATTTGGGATATAGACGGGTACAGAAGATGCATACACATATTGACTTTGGGCACCTAAAATATAGATTTTCACCATATTTTTTGCCTGTATGTTGAAAATACTTTAACACGGAGTAGGCATGTACAGATCGCTTCTGAGACCCAAAAATATCGAATTTTCGGATGTTTTGAGCCTGAATTTGAGATATCAACGGGTACAGAAGATGCATGCACATGTCGACTATGGACACCTAAAATATCGATTTATAGCATGTTTTAAGCCTGTATTTTAAAAACATTCTAGCACTGAGTAGGCATGTGCAGATTGCTTAAGAGACCCAAAAATATCGAATTTTCGGAGTTTTGAGCCTGAATTTGAGATATAAACGGGTACAGAAGATGCATGCACATATCAACTTTTTGCACTTGAAATATCGATTTTGAGCATGTTTTGGGTCTGTATCTTGAAAACATTCTAGCAAGGAGCAGGCATGTAAAGATCGCTTCTGGGAACCAAAAATATCGAATTTTCTGGTGTTTTGAACCTGAATTAGGGATATACACGGGTACAGAAGATGCATACACATATTGACTTTGGGCATATAAAATATCGATTTTTAGCAAGTTATGGGCATGTATTTTAAAAACACTCTAACACGGAGTATGCACGTACAGATCGCTTCTGGGACCTAAAAATACCGAATTTTCTGGTGTTTTGAACCTGAATTTGGGATATAGACGGGTACAGAAGATGCATACACATATTGACTTTGGGCACCTAAAATATAGATTTTCACCATATTTTTTGCCTGTATGTTGAAAATACTTTAACACGGAGTAGGCATGTACAGATCGCTTCTGAGACCCAAAAATATCGAATTTTCGGATGTTTTGAGCCTGAATTTGAGATATCAACGGGTACAGAAGATGCATGCACATATCGACTTTTTGCACCTAAAATATCGATTTTGAGCATGTTTTGGGTCTGTATCTTGAAAACATTCTAGCAAGAAGTAGGCATGTACAGATTGCTTCTGGGACCCAAAAACATCGAATTTTCGAGTGTTTTGAACCTGAATTTGGGATATAGACGGGTACAGAAGATGCATGCACATATCGACTTTTTGCACCTAAAATATCGATTTTGAGCATGTTTTGGGCCTATATTTTGAAGATACTCTAACACGGTGTAGACATGTACAGGTCGCTTCTGGGACACAAAAATATCGGTTTTTTGGGTGTTTTGAGCCAGAATTTGGGATATAACCGGGTACAGAAAATACATGCACATATCGACTTTGGCACCCAAAATATAGATTTTTAGTATGTTTTGGGCGTATAATTTGAAAATATTCTAGCACTGAGTAGGCATGTACAGATTGCTTCTGGGACCCAAAAATATCGAATTTTTTCGGTGTTTTGAGCCAGAATTTGGGATATAACCGTGTACAGAGGATGCACGCACATATCGACTTTTTGCACCTAAAATATCGATTTTAAGCATGTTTTGAGTCTGTATCTTGAAAAAATTCTAGCAAGAAGTAGGCTTGTACAGATCGCTTCTGGAACCAAAAAATACGGAATTTTCTGGTGTTTTGAACCTGAATTTGGGATATAGACAGGTACAGAAGATGCATACACATATTGACTTTGGGCACCTAAAATATAGATTTTGACCATGTTTTGTGCCTGTATTTTAAAAATACTTTAACACGGAGTAGGCATGTACAGATCGCTTCTGGGACCCAAAAATATCGAATTTTCGGGTGTTATGAGCCTGAATTTGAGATATAAACGGGAACAGAAGAAGCATGCACATTTCTACTTTTTGCACCTAAAATATCGATTTTGAGCATGTTTTGGGTCTGTATCTTGAAAACATTCTAGCAAGAAGTAGGCATGTACAGATTGCTTCTGGGACCCAAAAATATCGAATTTTCGAGTGTTTTGAGCCTGAATTTGAGATATGAACGGGTACAGAAGATGCATGCACATATCGACTTTGGGGACCTAAAATATCGATTTTAAGCATGTTTTGGGCCTGTATTTATAGAGTACTCTAACACGGAGTATGCATGTACACATTGCTTTTGGGACCCCAAAATATCGAATATTCGGGTGTTTTGAGTTTGAATTTGAGATATAAACGGGTACAGAAGATGCATGCACATATCGACTTTGGGCACCCAAAATATCGATTTTGAGCATGTTTTGGGCCTGTATCTTTAAAATACTCTAACACTGAGTAGACACGTACAGATCGCTTCTGGGACCCAAATAAATCGAATTTTTGGGTGTTTTGAGCCTGAATTTGAGATATAAACGTGCACAGAAGATGCATGCACATATCGACTTTGGCACCCAAAATATCGATTTTTAGTATGTTTTGGGCCTATAATTTGAAAATATTTTAGCACTGAGTAGGCATGTACAGATTGCTTCTGGGACCCAAAAATATCGAATTTTCGGGGGTTTTGAGCCAGAATTTGGGATATAACCGGGTACAGAAAATGCATGCACATATTGACTTTGGCACCCAAAATATCGATTTTTAGTATGTTTTGGGCGTATAATTTGAAAATATTCTAGCACTGAGTAGGCATGTACAGATCGCTTCTGGGACCCAAAAATATCGAATTTTCGGGGGTTTTGACCCAGAATTTGGGATATAACCGTGTACAGAGGATGCATTCACATATCGACTTTTTGCACCTAAAATTTCGATTTTAAGCATGTTTTGGGTCTGTATCTTGAAAACATTCTAGCAAGAAGTAGGCATGTACAGATCGCTTCTGGGACCAAAAAATACCGAATTTTCTGGTGTTTTGAACCTGAATTTGGGATATAGACGGGTACAGAAGATGCATACACATATTGACTTTGGGCACCTAAAATATAGATTTTCACCATATTTTTTGCCTGTATGTTGAAAATACTTTAACACGGAGTAGGCATGTACAGATCGCTTCTGGGACCCAAAAATATCGAATTTTCGGATGTTTTGAGCCTGAATTTGAGATATCAACGGGTACAGAAGATGCATGCACATATCAACTTTTTGCACTTAAAATATCGATTTTGAGCATGTTTTGGGTCTGTATCTTGAAAACATTCTAGCAAGGAGTATGCATGTACAGATCGCTTCTGGGAACCAAAAATATCGAATTTTCTGGTGTTTTGAACCTGAATTAGGGATATACACGGGTACGGAAGATGCATACACATATTGACTTTGGGCATATAAAATATCGATTTTTAGCAAGTTATGGGCATGTATTTTAAAAACACTCTAACACGGAGTATGCACGTACAGATCGCTTCTGGGACCCAAAAATATTGAATTTTCGGGTGTTTTGAGCCTGAATTTGAGATATAAACGGGTACAGAAGATCCATGCACATAACGACTTTGGCACCCAAAATATCGATTTTTAGTATGTTTTGGGCGTATAATTTGAAAATATTCTCGCACTGAGTAGGCATGTACAGATCGCTTCTGGGACCCAAAAATATCGAATTTTCGGGGGTTTTGAGCCAGAATTTGGGATATAACCGGGTACAGAGGATGCATGCACATATCGACTTTTTGCACCTTAAATATCGATTTTGAGCATGTTTTGGGTCTGTATCTTGAAAAAATTCTAGCAAGGAGTAGGCATGTACAGATCGCTTCTGCGACCCAAAAATATCGAATTTTCGGGTGTTTTGAACCTGAATTTGGGATATAGACGGATACAGAAGATGCATGCACATATCGACTTTGGGCACCTAAAATATCGATTTTGAGCATGTTTTGGGCCTGTATTTATAGAATACTCTAACACGGAGTATGCATGTACACATTGCTTTTGGGACCCAAAAATATCGAATATTCGGGTGTTTTGAGTTTGAATTTAAGATATAAACGGGTACAGAAGATGCATGCACATATCGACTTTGGGCACCCAAAATATCGATTTTGAGCATGTTTTGGGCCTGTATCTTTAAAATACTCTAACACTGAGTAGACACGTACAGATCGCTTCTGGGACCCAAATAAATCGAATTTTCGGGGGTTCTGAGCCTGAATTTGAGATATGAACGGGTACAGAAGATGCATGCACATATCGACTTTGGCACCCAAAATATCGATTTTTAGTATGTTTTGGGCCTATAATTTGATAATATTCTAGCACTGAGTAGGCATGTACAGATCGCTTCTGGAACCCAAAAATATCGAATTTTCGAGGGTTTTGAGCCAGAATTTGGGATATAACCGGGTACAGAAAATACATGCACATATCGACTTTGGCCCCCAAAATATAGATTTTTAGTATGTTTTGGGCGTATAATTTGAAAATATTCTAGCACTGAGTAGGCATGTACAGATTGCTTCTGGGACCCAAAAATATCGAATTTTCGGTGTTTTGAGCCAGAATTTGGGATATAACCGTGTACAGAGGATGCATGCACATATCGACTTTTTGCACCTAAAATATCGATTTTGAGCATGTTTTGGGTCTGTATCTTGAAAAAATTCTAGCAAGAAGTAGGCATGTACAGATCGCTTCTGGGACCAAAAAATACCGAATTTTCTGGTGTTTTGAACCTGAATTTGGGATATAGACGGGTACAGAAGATGCATACACATATTGACTTTGGGCACCTAAAATATAGATTTTGACCATGTTTTGTGCCTGTATTTTGAAAATACTTTAACACGGAGTAGGCATGTACAGATCGCTTCTGGGACCCAAAAATATAGAATTTTCGGGGGTTTTGAGCCAGAATTTGGGATATAACCGGGTACAGAGGATGGATGCACATATCGACTTTTTGCACCTTAAATATCGATTTTGAGCATGTTTTGGGCCTGTATTTTGAAAAGACTTTAACACGGAGTAGGCATGTACAGATCGCTTCTGGGACACAAAAATATTGATTTGTTGGGTGTTTTGAGCTTGAATTTGAGATATAAACGGGTACAGAAGATGCATGCACATATCGACTTTGGACACCTAAAATATCGATTTTTAGCATGTTTTGAACTTTTATTTTGAAAACATTATAGCACTGAGTATGCATGTACAGATCGCTTAAGGGACCCAAAAATATGGAATTTTCGGGTGTTTTGAGCCTGAATTTGAGATATAAACGAGTACAGAAGATGCATGCACATATCGACTTTGGGCACCTAAAATATCGATTTTGAGCATGTTTTGGGTCTGTATCTTGAAAAAATTCTAGCAAGGAGTAGGCATGTACAGATCGCTTCTGCGACCCAAAAATATAGAATTTTCGGGTGTTTTGAACCTGAATTTGGGATATAGACGGATACAGAAGATGCATGCACATATCGACTTTGGGCACCTAAAATATCGATTTTGAGCATGTTTTGGGCCTGTATTTATAGAATACTCTAACACGGAGTATGCATGTACACATTGCTTTTGGGACCCAAAAATATCGAATATTCGGGTGTTTTGAGTTTGAATTTAAGATATAAACGGGTACAGAAGATGCATGCACATATCGACTTTGGGCACCCAAAATATCGATTTTGAGCATGTTTTGGGCCTGTATCTTTAAAATACTCTAACACTGAGTAGACACGTACAGATCGCTTCTGGGACCCAAATAAATCGAATTTTCGGGGGTTCTGAGCCTGAATTTGAGATATGAACGGGTACAGAAGATGCATGCACATATCGACTTTGGCACCCAAAATATCGATTTTTAGTATGTTTTGGGCCTATAATTTGATAATATTCTAGCACTGAGTAGGCATGTACAGATCGCTTCTGGAACCCAAAAATATCGAATTTTCGAGGGTTTTGAGCCAGAATTTGGGATATAACCGGGTACAGAAAATACATGCACATATCGACTTTGGCCCCCAAAATATAGATTTTTAGTATGTTTTGGGCGTATAATTTGAAAATATTCTAGCACTGAGTAGGCATGTACAGATTGCTTCTGGGACCCAAAAATATCGAATTTTCGGTGTTTTGAGCCAGAATTTGGGATATAACCGTGTACAGAGGATGCATGCACATATCGACTTTTTGCACCTAAAATATCGATTTTGAGCATGTTTTGGGTCTGTATCTTGAAAAAATTCTAGCAAGAAGTAGGCATGTACAGATCGCTTCTGGGACCAAAAAATACCGAATTTTCTGGTGTTTTGAACCTGAATTTGGGATATAGACGGGTACAGAAGATGCATACACATATTGACTTTGGGCACCTAAAATATAGATTTTGACCATGTTTTGTGCCTGTATTTTGAAAATACTTTAACACGGAGTAGGCATGTACAGATCGCTTCTGGGACCCAAAAATATCGAATTTTCGGGGGTTTTGAGCCTGAATTTGGGATATAACCGGGTACAGAGGATGGATGCACATATCGACTTTTTGCACCTTAAATATCGATTTTGAGCATGTTTTGGGCCTGTATTTTGAAAAGACTTTAACACGGAGTAGGCATGTACAGATCGCTTCTGGGACCCAAAAATATCGAATTTTCAGTTGTTTTGAGCCTGAATTTGAGATATAAACGGGTACAGAAGATGCATGCACATATCGACTTTGGGCACCTAAAATATCGATTTTTAGCATGTTTTGGGCCTGTATTTTGAAAATACTCTAACTCGGAGTAGGCATGTACAGATCGCTTCTGGGACACAAAAATATTGATTTGTTGGGTGTTTTGAGCCTGAATTTGAGATATAAACGGGTACAGAAGATGCATGCACATATCGACTTTGGCACCCAAAATATCGATTTTTAGCATGTTTTGGGCCTGTATTTTAAAAATACTCTAACACATAGTAGACATGTACAGATCGCTTTTGGGACCGAAAAATATCGAATTTTCGGGTGTTTTGAGCCTGAATTTGAGATATAAACGGGTACAGTAGATGCATGCACATATCGACTTTGGACACCTAAAATTTCGATTTTTAGCATGTTTTGAACCTATATTTTAAAAACATTATAGCACTGAGTATGCATGTACAGACCGCTTAAGGGACCCAAAAATATGGAATTTTCGGGTGTTTTGAGCCTGAATTTGAGATATAAACGGGTACAGAAGATGCATGCACATATCGACTTTTTGCACCTAAAATATCGATTTTGAGCATGTTTTGGGTCTGTATCTTGAAAAAATTCTAGCAAGGAGTAGGCATGTACAGATCGCTTCTGGGACCCAAAAATATCGAATTTTCGGGGTTTTGAGCCAGAATTTGGGATATAACCGGGTACAGAAAATACATGCACATATCGACTTTGGCACCCAAAATATAGATTTTTAGTATGTTTTGGGCGTATAATTTGAAAATATTCTAGCACTGAGTAGGCATGTACAGATTGCTTCTGGGACCCAAAAATATCGAATTTTTTCGGTGTTTTGAGCCAGAATTTGGGATATAACCGTGTACAGAGGATGCATGCACATATCGACTTTTTGCACCTAAAATATCGATTTTGAGCATGTTTTGGGTCTGTATCTTGAAAAAATTCTAGCAAGAAGTAGGCATGTACAGATCGCTTCTGGAACCAAAAAATACCGAATTTTCTGGTGTTTTGAACCTGAATTTGGGATATAGACGGGTACAGAAGATGCATACACATATTGACTTTGGGTACCTAAAATATAGATTTTGACCATGTTTTGTGCCTGTATTTTAAAAATACTTTAACACGGAGTAGGCATGTACAGATCGCTTCTGGGACCCAAAAATATCGAATTTTCGGGTGTTATGAGCCTGAATTTGAGATATAAACGGGAACAGAAGAAGCATGCACATTTCTACTTTTTGCACCTAAAATATCGATTTTGAGCATGTTTTGGGTCTGTATCTTGAAAACATTCTAGCAAGAAGTAGGCATGTACAGATTGCTTCTGGGACCCAAAAATATCGAATTTTCGAGTGTTTTGAGCCTGAATTTGAGATATGATCGGGTACAGAAGATGCATGCACATATCGACTTTGGGCACCTAAAATATCGATTTTGAGCATGTTTTGGGCCTGTATTTATAGAATACTCTAACACGGAGTATGCATGTACACATTGCTTTTGGGACCCAAAAATATCGAATATTCGGGTGTTTTGAGTTTGAATTTGAGATATAAACGGGTACAGAAGATGCATGCACATATCGACTTTGGGCACCCAAAATATCGATTTTGAGCATGTTTTGGGCCTGTATCTTTAAAATACTCTAACACTGAGTAGACACGTACAGATCGCTTCTGGGACCCAAATAAATCGAATTTTCGGGTGTTCTGAGCCTGAATTTGAGATATGAACGGGTACAGAAGATGCATGCACATATCGACTTTGGGCACCTAAAATATCGATTTTGAGCATGTTTTGGGCCTGTATTTTGAAAATACTCTAACACGGTGTAGACATGTAAAGATCGCTTCGGGGACACAAAAATATCGATTTTTTGGGTGTTTTGAGCCTGAATTTGAGATATAAACGTGCACAGAAGATGCATGCACATATCGACTTTGGCACCCAAAATATCGATTTTTAGTATGTTTTGGGCCTATAATTTGAAAATATTCTAGCACTGAGTAGGCATGTACAGATTGCTTCTGGGACCCAAAAATATCGAATTTTCGGGGGTTTTGAGCCAGAATTTGGGATATAACCGGGTACAGAAAATGCATGCACATATTGACTTTGGCACCCAAAATATCGATTTTTAGTATGTTTTGGGCGTATAATTTGAAAATATTCTAGCACTGAGTAGGCATGTACAGATCGCTTCTGGGACCCAAAAATATCGAATTTTCGGGGGTTTTGAGCCAGAATTTGGGATATAACCGTGTACAGAGGATGCATGCACATATCGACTTTTTGCACCTAAAATTTCGATTTTGAGCATGTTTTGTGTCTGTATCTTGAAAACATTCTAGCAAGAAGTAGGCATGTACAGATCGCTTCTGGGACCTAAAAATACCGAATTTTCTGGTGTTTTGAACCTGAATTTGGGATATAGACGGGTACAGAAGATGCATACACATATTGACTTTGGGCACCTAAAATATAGATTTTCACCATATTTTTTGCCTGTATGTTGAAAATACTTTAACACGGAGTAGGCATGTACAGATCGCTTCTGAGACCCAAAAATATCGAATTTTCGGATGTTTTGAGCCTGAATTTGAGATATCAACGGGTACAGAAGATGCATGCACATGTCGACTATGGACACCTAAAATATCGATTTATAGCATGTTTTAAGCCTGTATTTTAAAAACATTCTAGCACTGAGTAGGCATGTGCAGATTGCTTAAGAGACCCAAAAATATCGAATTTTCGGAGTTTTGAGCCTGAATTTGAGATATAAACGGGTACAGAAGATGCATGCACATATCAACTTTTTGCACTTGAAATATCGATTTTGAGCATGTTTTGGGTCTGTATCTTGAAAACATTCTAGCAAGGAGCAGGCATGTAAAGATCGCTTCTGGGAACCAAAAATATCGAATTTTCTGGTGTTTTGAACCTGAATTAGGGATATACACGGGTACAGAAGATGCATACACATATTGACTTTGGGCATATAAAATATCGATTTTTAGCAAGTTATGGGCATGTATTTTAAAAACACTCTAACACGGAGTATGCACGTACAGATCGCTTCTGGGACCTAAAAATACCGAATTTTCTGGTGTTTTGAACCTGAATTTGGGATATAGACGGGTACAGAAGATGCATACACATATTGACTTTGGGCACCTAAAATATAGATTTTCACCATATTTTTTGCCTGTATGTTGAAAATACTTTAACACGGAGTAGGCATGTACAGATCGCTTCTGAGACCCAAAAATATCGAATTTTCGGATGTTTTGAGCCTGAATTTGAGATATCAACGGGTACAGAAGATGCATGCACATATCGACTTTTTGCACCTAAAATATCGATTTTGAGCATGTTTTGGGTCTGTATCTTGAAAACATTCTAGCAAGAAGTAGGCATGTACAGATTGCTTCTGGGACCCAAAAACATCGAATTTTCGAGTGTTTTGAACCTGAATTTGGGATATAGACGGGTACAGAAGATGCATGCACATATCGACTTTTTGCACCTAAAATATCGATTTTGAGCATGTTTTGGGCCTATATTTTGAAGATACTCTAACACGGTGTAGACATGTACAGGTCGCTTCTGGGACACAAAAATATCGGTTTTTTGGGTGTTTTGAGCCAGAATTTGGGATATAACCGGGTACAGAAAATACATGCACATATCGACTTTGGCACCCAAAATATAGATTTTTAGTATGTTTTGGGCGTATAATTTGAAAATATTCTAGCACTGAGTAGGCATGTACAGATTGCTTCTGGGACCCAAAAATATCGAATTTTTTCGGTGTTTTGAGCCAGAATTTGGGATATAACCGTGTACAGAGGATGCACGCACATATCGACTTTTTGCACCTAAAATATCGATTTTAAGCATGTTTTGAGTCTGTATCTTGAAAAAATTCTAGCAAGAAGTAGGCTTGTACAGATCGCTTCTGGAACCAAAAAATACGGAATTTTCTGGTGTTTTGAACCTGAATTTGGGATATAGACAGGTACAGAAGATGCATACACATATTGACTTTGGGCACCTAAAATATAGATTTTGACCATGTTTTGTGCCTGTATTTTAAAAATACTTTAACACGGAGTAGGCATGTACAGATCGCTTCTGGGACCCAAAAATATCGAATTTTCGGGTGTTATGAGCCTGAATTTGAGATATAAACGGGAACAGAAGAAGCATGCACATTTCTACTTTTTGCACCTAAAATATCGATTTTGAGCATGTTTTGGGTCTGTATCTTGAAAACATTCTAGCAAGAAGTAGGCATGTACAGATTGCTTCTGGGACCCAAAAATATCGAATTTTCGAGTGTTTTGAGCCTGAATTTGAGATATGAACGGGTACAGAAGATGCATGCACATATCGACTTTGGGGACCTAAAATATCGATTTTAAGCATGTTTTGGGCCTGTATTTATAGAGTACTCTAACACGGAGTATGCATGTACACATTGCTTTTGGGACCCCAAAATATCGAATATTCGGGTGTTTTGAGTTTGAATTTGAGATATAAACGGGTACAGAAGATGCATGCACATATCGACTTTGGGCACCCAAAATATCGATTTTGAGCATGTTTTGGGCCTGTATCTTTAAAATACTCTAACACTGAGTAGACACGTACAGATCGCTTCTGGGACCCAAATAAATCGAATTTTTGGGTGTTTTGAGCCTGAATTTGAGATATAAACGTGCACAGAAGATGCATGCACATATCGACTTTGGCACCCAAAATATCGATTTTTAGTATGTTTTGGGCCTATAATTTGAAAATATTTTAGCACTGAGTAGGCATGTACAGATTGCTTCTGGGACCCAAAAATATCGAATTTTCGGGGGTTTTGAGCCAGAATTTGGGATATAACCGGGTACAGAAAATGCATGCACATATTGACTTTGGCACCCAAAATATCGATTTTTAGTATGTTTTGGGCGTATAATTTGAAAATATTCTAGCACTGAGTAGGCATGTACAGATCGCTTCTGGGACCCAAAAATATCGAATTTTCGGGGGTTTTGACCCAGAATTTGGGATATAACCGTGTACAGAGGATGCATTCACATATCGACTTTTTGCACCTAAAATTTCGATTTTAAGCATGTTTTGGGTCTGTATCTTGAAAACATTCTAGCAAGAAGTAGGCATGTACAGATCGCTTCTGGGACCAAAAAATACCGAATTTTCTGGTGTTTTGAACCTGAATTTGGGATATAGACGGGTACAGAAGATGCATACACATATTGACTTTGGGCACCTAAAATATAGATTTTCACCATATTTTTTGCCTGTATGTTGAAAATACTTTAACACGGAGTAGGCATGTACAGATCGCTTCTGGGACCCAAAAATATCGAATTTTCGGATGTTTTGAGCCTGAATTTGAGATATCAACGGGTACAGAAGATGCATGCACATATCAACTTTTTGCACTTAAAATATCGATTTTGAGCATGTTTTGGGTCTGTATCTTGAAAACATTCTAGCAAGGAGTATGCATGTACAGATCGCTTCTGGGAACCAAAAATATCGAATTTTCTGGTGTTTTGAACCTGAATTAGGGATATACACGGGTACGGAAGATGCATACACATATTGACTTTGGGCATATAAAATATCGATTTTTAGCAAGTTATGGGCATGTATTTTAAAAACACTCTAACACGGAGTATGCACGTACAGATCGCTTCTGGGACCCAAAAATATTGAATTTTCGGGTGTTTTGAGCCTGAATTTGAGATATAAACGGGTACAGAAGATCCATGCACATAACGACTTTGGCACCCAAAATATCGATTTTTAGTATGTTTTGGGCGTATAATTTGAAAATATTCTCGCACTGAGTAGGCATGTACAGATCGCTTCTGGGACCCAAAAATATCGAATTTTCGGGGGTTTTGAGCCAGAATTTGGGATATAACCGGGTACAGAGGATGCATGCACATATCGACTTTTTGCACCTTAAATATCGATTTTGAGCATGTTTTGGGTCTGTATATTGAAAACATTCTAGCAAGGAGTAGGCATGTACAGATCGCTTCTGGGACCCAAAAATACCGAATTTTCTGGTGTTTTGAACCTGAATTTGGGATATAGACGGGTACAGAAGATGCATACACATATTGACTTTGGGCACCTAAAATATAGATTTTGAGCATGTTTTGGGCCTGTATTTTGATAATACTTTAACACGGAGTAGGCATGTACAGATCGCTTCTGGGACCCAAAAATATCGAATTTTCGGTTGTTTTGAGCCTGAATTTGAGATATAAACGGGTACAGAAGATGCATGCACATATCGACTTTGGGCACCTAAAATATCGATTTTTAGCATGTTTTGAACCTATATTTTGAAAACATTATAGCACTGAGTATGCATGTACAGATCGCTTAAGGGACCCAAAAATATGGAATTTTCGGGTGTTTTGAGCCTGAATTTGAGATATAAACGGGTACAGAAGATCCACGCACATATCGACTTTTTGCACCTAAAATTTCGATTTTGAGCATGTTTTGGGTCTGTATCTTGAAAAAATTCTAGCAAGGAGTAGGCATGTACAGATCGCTTCTGCGACCCAAAAATATAGAATTTTCGGGTGTTTTGAACCTGAATTTGGGATATAGACGGATACAGAAGATGCATGCACATATCGACTTTGGGCACCTAAAATATAGATTTTGAGCATGTTTTGGGCCTGTATCTTTAAAATACTCTAACACTGAGTAGACACGTACAGATCGCTTCTGGGACCCAAATAAATCTAATTTTCGGGTGTTCTGAGCCTGAATTTGCGATATGAACGGGTACAGAAGATGCATGCACATATCGACTTTTTGCACCTAAAATATCGAATTTGAGCATGTTTTGGGTCTGTATCTTGAAAACATTCTAGCAAGAAGTAGGCATGTACAGATTGCTTCTGGGACCCAAAAACATCGAATTTTCGAGTGTTTTGAACCTGAATTTGGGATATAGACGGGTACAGAAGATGCATGCACATATCGACTTTTTGCACCTAAAATATCGATTTTGAGCATGTTTTGGGCCTATATTTTGAAGATACTCTAACACGGTGTAGACATGTACAGGTCGCTTCTGGGACACAAAAATATCGGTTTTTCGGGTGTTTTGAGCCTGAATTTGAGATATAAACGGGTACAGAAGATCCATGCACATAACGACTTTGGCACCCATAATATCGATTTTTAGTATGTTTTTGGCGTATAATTTGAAAATATTCTAGCACTGAGTAGGCATGTACAGATCGCTTCTGGGACCCAAAAATATCGAATTTTCGGGGGTTTTGAGCCAGAATTTGGGATATAACCGTGTACAGAGGATGCATGTACATATCGACTTTTTGCACCTTAAATATCGATTTTGAGCATGTTTTGGGTCTGTATATTGAAAACATTCTAGCAAGGAGTAGGCATGTACAGATCGCTTCTGGGACCCAAAAATACCGAAGTTTCTGGTGTTTTGAACCTGAATTTGGGATATAGACGAGTACAGAAGATGCATATACATATTGACTTTGGGCACCTAAAATATAGATTTTGAGCATGTTTTGGGCCTGTATTTTGAAAATACTTTAACACGGAGTAGGCATGTACAGATCGCTTCTGGGACCCAAAAACTTTGAATTTTCGGGTGTTTTGAGCCTGAATTTGAGATATAAACGGATACAGAAGATGCATGCACATATCGAATTTGGGCACCTAAAATATCGATTTTGAGCGTCTTTTGGGCCTGTAATTTGAAAATACTCAAACACGGTGTAGAGATGTACAGATCGCTTCTGGGACACAAAAATATCGAATTTTCTGGTGTTTTGAACCTGAATTAGGGATATACACGGGTACAGAAGATGCATGCACATATTGAGTTTGTGCACATAAAATATCGATTTTCAGCATGTTTTGGGCCTGTATTTTAAAAACACTCTAACACGGAGTATGCACGTACAGATCGCTTCTGGGACCCAAAAATATTGAATTTTCGGGTGTTCTGAGCCTGAATTTGAGATATAAACGGGTACAGAAGATGCATGCACATATCGACTTTGGGCACCTAAAATATCAATTTTGAGCATGTTTTGGGTCTGTATCTTGAAAACATTCTAGCAAGAAGTAGGCATGTACAGATTGCTTCTGGGACACAAAAATATCGAATTTTCGAGTGTTTTGAACCTGAATTTGGGATATAGACGGATACAGAAGATGCATGCTCATATCGACTTTGGGCACCTAAAATATAGATTTTGAGCATGTTTTGGGCCTGTATCTTTAAAATACTCTAACACTGAGTAGACACGTACAGATCGCTTCTGGGACCCAAATAAATCTAATTTTCGGGTGTTCTGAGCCTGAATTTGAGATATGAACGGGTACAGAAGATGCATGCACATATCGACTTTTTGCACCTAAAATATCGATTTTGAGCATGTTTTGGGTCTGTATCTTGAAAACATTCTAGCAAGAAGTAGGCATGTACAGATCGCTTCTGGGACCCAAATAAATCGAATTTTCGGGTGTTCTGAACCTGAATTTGAGATATGAACGTGTACAGAAGATGCATGCACATATCGACTTTGGGCACCTAAAATATCGATTTTGAGCATGTTTTGGGCCTGTATTTTGAAAATACTCAAACACGGTGTAGACATGTACAGATCGCTTCTGGGACACAAAAATATCGATTTTTTGGGTGTTTTGAGCCTGAATTTGAGATATAAACGGGCACAGAAGATGCATGCACATATCGACTTTGGGCACCTAAAATATCAATTTTGAGCATGTTTTGGGTCTGTATCTTGAAAACATTCTAGCAAGAAGTAGGCATGTACAGATTGCTTCTGGGACACAAAAATATCGAATTTTCGAGTGTTTTGAACCTGAATTTGGGATATAGACGGATACAGAAGATGCATGCACATATCGACTTTGGGCACCTAAAATATAGATTTTGAGCATGTTTTGGGCCTGTATCTTTAAAATACTCTAACACTGAGTAGACACGTACAGATCGCTTCTGGGACCCAAATAAATCTAATTTTCGGGTGTTCTGAGCCTGAATTTGAGATATGAACGGGTACAGAAGATGCATGCACATATCGACTTTTTGCACCTAAAATATCGATTTTGAGCATGTTTTGGGTCTGTATCTTGAAAACATTCTAGCAAGAAGTAGGCATGTACAGATCGCTTCTGGGACCCAAATAAATCGAATTTTCGGGTTTTCTGAACCTGAATTTGAGATATGAACGTGTACAGAAGATGCATGCACATATCGACTTTGGGCACCTAAAATATCGATTTTGAGCATGTTTTGGGCCTGTATTTTGAAAATACTCAAACACGGTGTAGACATGTACAGATCGCTTCTGGGACACAAAAATATCGATTTTTTGGGTGTTTTGAGCCTGAATTTGAGATATAAACGGGCACAGAAGATGCATGCACATATCGACTTTGGCACCCAAAATATCGATTTTTAGTATGTTTTGGGCGTATAATTTGAAAATATTCTAGCACTGAGTAGGCATGTACAGATCGCTTCTGGGACCCAAAAATATCGAATTTTCGGAATTTTGAGCCTGAATTTGAGATATAACCGGGTACAGAGGAAGCATACACATATCGACTTTTTGCACCTAAAATATCGATTTTGAGCATGTTTTGGGTCTGTATCTTGAATACATTCTAGCAAGAAGTAGGCATGTACATATCGCTTCTGGGACCCAAAAAATCGAATTTTCTGGTGTTATGAACCAGAATTAGGGATATACACGGGTACAGAAGATGCATACACATATTGACTTTGGGCACATAAAATATTGATTTTCAGCATGTTTTGGGCCTGTATTTTAAAAACGCTCTAACACGGAGTATGCACGTACAGATCGCTTCTGGGACCCAAAAACATTGAATTTTCGGGTGTTTTGAGCCTGAATTTGAGATATAAACGGCTACAAAATGTGCATGCACATATCGAATTTGGGCACCTAAAATATCGATTTTGAGCATCTTTTGGGCCTGTATTTTGAAAATACTCAAACACGGTGTAGACATGTACAGATCGCTTCTGGGACCCAAAAATATCGAATTTTCGGGTATTTTGAGCCTAAATTTGAGATATAAATGGATACAGAAGATGCATGCACATATCGACTTTGGGCACCTAAAATATCGATTTTGAGCATGTTTTGGGCCTGTATTTTAAAAACATTCTATCACTGAGTAGGCATGTGCAGATTGCTTAAGGAACCCAAAAATATCGAATTTTCGGTAATTTGAGCCTGAATGTGAGATATAAACGGGTACAGAATATGCATGCACATATCGACTTTTTGCACCTAAAATATCAATTTTGATCATGTTTTGGGTCTGTAACTTGAAAAAATTCTAGCAAGGAGTAGGCATGTACAGATCGCTTCTGGGACTCAAAAATATCGTATTTTCGGGTGTTTTGAACCTGAATTTGGGATATAGACGGATACAGAAGATTCATGCACATATCGACTTTGGGCACCTCAAATATTGATTTTGAGCATGTTTTGGGCCTGTATTTTGAAAATACTCTAACATGGAGTAGGCATGTACAGATCGCTTCAGGGACACAAAAATATTGAATTTTTGGGTGTTTTGAGCCTGAATTAGAGATATAAACGGGTACAGAAGATGCATGCACATATCGACTTTGGGCACCCAAAATATCGATTTTTAGCATGTTCTGAGCCTCTATTTTGAAAACATTCTAGCACTGAGTAGGCATGTACAGATCGCTTCTGGGACCCAAAAATATCGAATTTTCGGGTGTTTTGAGCCTGAATTTGAGATATAACCGGGTACAGAAAATGCATACACATATTGACTTTGTGCAACTAAAATATCAATTTTCAGCATGTTTTGGGCGTGTATTTTAAAAACACTCTAACACGGAGTATGCATGTACAGATCGCTTCTGGGACACAAAATATCTAATTTTCGGAGTTTTGAGCCTGAATTTGAGATATAAACGGGTACAGAAGATGCATGCACATATCGACTTTTTGCACCTAAAATATCGATTTTGAGCATGTTTTGGGTCTGTATCTTGAAAACATTCTAGCAAGAATTAGGCATGTACAGATTGCTTCTGGGACCCAAAAATATCGAATTTTCGAGTGTTTTGAACCTGAATTTGGGATATAGACGGGTACAGTAGATGCATACACATATTGACTTTGGGCAGCTAAAATATCGATTTACAGCACGTTTTAGGCCTGTATTTTGAACATACTCTAACACGGAGTATGCATGTACAGATGGCTTTTGGGACCCAAAAATATCGAATATTCGGGTATTTTGAGTCTGAATCTGGGATATAAATGGGTACAGAAGATGCATGCACATATCGACTTTGGGCACCTAAAATATCGATTTCGAGCATTTTTTCGGCGTATAAATTGAAAATATTCTAGCACTGAGTAGGCATGTACAGATCGCTTCTGGTACCCAAAAATATCGAATTTTCGGGTGTTTTGAGCCCGAATTTGAGATATAAACGAGTACAGAAGATGCATGCACATATCGACTTTTGCAGCCAAAATATCGATTTTGAGTATGTTTTGGGCCTATATTTTGAAAATATTCTAGCACTGAGTAGGCATGTACAAGTCGCTCCTGGGATTCAAAAATATTGAATTTTCGGGTGTTTTGAGCCTGAATTTGAGATATAAACGGGTACAGAAGATGCATGCACATATCGACTTTTTGCATCTAAAATATTGATTTTGAGCATGTTTTGGGTCTGTATCTTGAAAACATTCTAGCAAGAAGTAGGCATGTACAGATTGCTTCTGGGACCCAAAAATATCGAATTTTCGAATGTTTTGAACCTGAATTTGGGATATAGACGGGTACAGAAGATAAATACACATATTGACTTTGGCAGCTAAAATATCGATTTTCAGCATGTTTTAGGCTTGTATTTTGAAAATACTCTAACACGGAGTATGCATGTACAGATGGCATTTGGTACCAAAAAATATCGAATTTTCGAATGTTTTGAACCTGAATTTGGGATATAGACGGGTACAGAAGATAAATACACATATCGACTTTGTCACCCAAAATATCGATTTTTAGTATGTTTTGGGCGTATAATTTGAAAATATTCTAGCTCTGAGTAGGCATGTACAGATCGCTTCTGGGACCCAAAAATATCGAATTTTCGGGGGTTTTGAGCCAGAATTTGGGATATAACCGGGTACAGAGGATGCATACACATATCGACTTTTTGCACCTAAAATATCGATTTTGAGCATGTTTTGGGTCTGTATCTTGAAAACATTCTAGCAAGGAGTAGGCATGTACAGATCGCTTCTGGGACCCAAAAATACCGAATTTTCTGGTATTTTGAACCTGAATTTGGGAAATAGACGGGTACAGAAGATGCATACACATATTGACTTTGGGCACCTAAAATATAGATTTTCAGCATGTTTTGGGCCTGTATTTTAGAAATACTTTAACACGGAGTAGGCATGTACATATCGCTTCTGGGACCCAAAAATATCTAATTTTCGGGTGTTTTGAGCCTGAATTTGAGATATAAACGGATAAAGAAGATGCATGCACATATCGACTTTCGACACCTAAAATATCGATTTATAGCATGTTTTGAGCCGGTTTTTTAAAAACATTCTAGCACTGAGTAGGCATGTGCAGATTGCTTAAGGAACCCAAAAATATCGAATTTTCGGAGTTTTGAGCCAGAATTTGAGATATAAACGGGTACAGAAGATGCATGCACATATCGACTTTTTTCACTTAAAATATCGATTTTGAGCATGTTTTGGGTCTGTATCTTGAAAACATTCTAGCAAGGAGTAGGCATGTACAGATCGCTTCTGGGATCCAAAAATATCGAATTTTCTGGTGTTTTGAACCTGAATTAGGGATATACACGGGTACAGAAGATGCATACACATATTGACTTTGGGCACATAAAATATCGATTTTTAGCATGTTTTGGGCCTATATTTTAAAAACACTCTAACACGGAGTATGCACGTACAGATCGCTTCTGGGACCCAAAAATATTGAATTTTCGGGTGTTTTGAGCCTGAATTTGAGATATAAACGGGTACAGAAGATGCATGCACATATCGACTTTTGCACCTAAAATATCGATTTTTAGTATGTTTTGGGCGTGTATTTTAAAAATACTCTAACACGGAGTAGATAATGTACAGATCGCTTTTAGGACCCAAAAATATCGAATTTTCGGGTGTTTTGAGCCTGAATTTGAGATATAAACGGGTACAGAAGATGCATGCACATATCGACTTTTTGCACTTAAAATATCGATTTTGAGCATGTTTTGGGTCTGTATCTTGAAAGTACTCAAACCCGGTGTAGACATGTACAGATCGCTTCTGGGACACAAAAATATCGATTTTTTGGGTGTTTTGAGCCTGAATTTGAGATATAAACGGGTACAGAAGATGCATGCACATATCGACTTTTGCACCCAAAATATCGATTTTTAGTATGTTTTGGGTCTGTATCTTGAAAAAATTCTAGCAAGGAGTAGGCATGTACAGATCGCTTCTGGGACCCAAAAATATCGAATTTTTGGGTGTTTTGAACCTGAATTTAGGATATAGACGGGTACAGAAGATGCATACACATATTGACTTTGGGCAGCTAAAATATAGATTTTCAGCATGTTTTGGGCCTGAATTTTGAAAATCCTCTAACACGGAGTAGGCATGTACAGATCGCTTCTGGGACCCCAAAATATCGAATATTCGGGTGTTTTGAGCCTGAATTTGAGATATAAACGGATACAGAAGATGCATGCACATATCGACTATTGGCACCTAAAATATCGATTTTTAGTATGTTTTGGGCCTGTATTTTAAAAAAACTCTAACACGGAGTAGACATGTACAGATCGCTTTTGGGACCCAAAAATATCGATTTTTCGGGTTTTTTGAGCCTGAATTTGAGATATAAACTGGTACAGAAGATGCATGCACATATCGACTTTGGACACCTAAAATATCGATTTTTAGCATGTTTTGAGCCTATATTTTGAAAACATTCTAGCACTGAGTATGCATGTACAGATCGCTTAAGGGACCCAAAAATATGGAATTTTCGAGTGTTTTGAGCCTGAATTTCTGATATAAACGGGAACAGAAGATTCATGCACATATCGACTTTTTGCACCTAAAATATCGATTTTGAGCATGTTTTGGGTCTGTATCTTGAAAACATTCTAGCAAGAAGTAGGCATGTACAGATTGCTTCTGGGACCCAAAAATATCGAATTCTCGAGTGTTTTGAACCTGAATTTGGGATATAGACGGGTACAGAAGATGCATACACATATTAACTTTGGGCAGCTAAAATATCGATTTTCAGCATGTTTTAGGCCTGTATTTTGAAAATATTCTAACACGGAGTATGCAAGTATGCATGTACAGATGGCTTTTGGGACCCAAAATTATCGAATATTCGTGTGTTTTGAGTTTGAATTTGAGATATAAACAGGTACAGAAGATGCATGCACATATCGACTTTGGGCACCCAAAATATCGATTTTGAGCATGTTTTGGGCCTGTATTTTTAAAATACTCTAACACGGAGTAGACACGTACAGATCGCTTCTGGGACAAAAAAATATCGAATTTTTGGGTGTTTTGAGCCTGAATTTGAGATATAAACGGGTACAGAGGATGCATGCATATATCGACTTTGGGAACCCCAAATATCGATTTTGAGCATGTTTTGGGCATGTATTTTTAAAACACTCTAACACGGAGTAGTCATGTACATGTTGCTTCTGGGACACAAAAATATTGATTTTTTGAGTATTTTGAGCCTGAATTTGAGATATAAACGGGTACAGAAGATGCATGCACATATCGACTTTGGGCACCTAAAATATCGATTTTTAGCATGTTTTGGGCCTGTAATTTGGAAATACTCTAACACGGAGTAGGCATGTACAGATCGCTTTTGGGACCCCAAAATATCAAATTTTCGGGTGTTTTGAGCCTGAATTTGAGATATAAACGGGTACAGAAGATCCATGCACATATCGACTTTGGACACCTAAAATATCAATTTTTAGCATGTTTTCTGCCTATATCTTGAAAACAGTCTAGCACTGAGTAGGCATGTACAGATCCATTCAGGGGCCCAAAAATATTAAATTCTCGGGTGTTTTGAGCCTGAAATTGATAAATAAACGGGTACTGATGATACATGCACATATCGACTTTTTGATCCTAAAATATCGATTTTGTGCATGTTTTGGGTCCGTATCTTGAAAACATTCTAGAAAGGAGTAGGCATGTACAGATTGTTTTTGGGACCCAAAAATATTCAATTTTTGGGTGTTATAGATTGAATTTGATATATAAACGGGTACTGAGGATACATGCACATATCGACTTTTTTATCCTAAAATATCGATTTTGTGCATGTTTTGGGTCTGTATCTTGAAAACATTCTAGAAAGGAGTAGGCATGTACAGATCGCTTATGTGACCCAAAAATATTGATTTTTCGGGTGTTTTGAGCCTGAATTTGAGATATTATCGGGTACAGAAGATGCATGCACATATCGACTTTTTCCACCTAAAATATCGATTTTGAGCATGTTTTTGGTCTGTATCTTGAAACATTCTAGCAAGGAGTAGGCATGTACAATTTGCTTTTGGGACCCAAAAATATTGATTTTTCGGGTGTTTTGAGCCTGAATTTGAGATATTAACGGTTACAGAAGATGCATGCACATATCGACTTTTTCCACCTAAAATATCGATTTTGAGCATGTTTTTGGTCTGTATCTGGAAAACATTCTAGCAAGGAGTAGGCATGTACAATTTGCTTTTGGGACCCAAAAATATCGAATTTTCGGGTGTTTTGAGCCTGAATTTGAGATATAAACGGGTGCAGAAGATGCATGCACATATCGACATTGGGCACCTAAAATATCGATTTTTAGCATATTTTGGGCCTTTATTTTGAAAATATTCTATCACTGAGTAGGCATGTACAGATCGCTTCTGGGACCCAAAAATTTCGAATTTTCGGGTGTTTTGAGCATGAATTTGGGATATAAACGGGTACAAAAGATGTATGCACATATCGACTTTGGACACCTAAAATATTGATTTTTAGCATGTTTTAAGCCTATATTTTAAAACATTCTAGCACTGAGTAGACATGTACAGATCGCTTCGGGGACCCAAGAATATTGAATTTTTGGGTGTTTTGAGCCTGAATTTGAGATTTATACGGGCACTGAAGATGCATGCACATATCGACTTTTTGCACCTAAAATATCGATTTTGAGCATGTTTTGGGTCTGTATCTTGAAAACATTCTAGCATGGAGTAGGGATGTACAGCTCGCTTCTGGGACACAAAAATACCAAATTTTAGGATATTTTGAGCCTGAATTTGAGATATAATCGGGTACAGAAGAAGCAAGCACATATTGACTTTGGACACCTAAAATATTGATTTTTAGCATGTTTTGGGCCTGTATTTTGAAAATACTTTAACACGGAGTAGGCATGTACAGATCGCTTCTGGGACCCAAAAATATCGAATTTTCGGGAGTTTTGAGCCTGATTTTGAGATATAAACGGGTACAGAAGATGCATGCACAAATCGACTTTGAGCACCTAAAATATCGATTTTCAGCATGTTTTGGGAATGTATTTTGAAAATACTTTAACACGGAGTAAGCATGTGCAGATCACTTCTTGGACCCAAAATTACCGAATTTTCGGGTGTTTTGAGCCTGAATTTGAGTTATAAACGGGTACAGAAGATGCATGCACATATTGTCTTTGGGCACCTAAAATATCGATTTTCAGCATATATTGGGCCTGTATTTTGAAAATACTCTAACACGGAGTAGGCATTTACAGATCGCTTCTGGGACCCAAAAATATCTAATTTTCGAGTGTTTTGAGCCTAAATTTAAGATAAAATCGGGTACAGAAGATGCATGCACATATCGACTTGGGAAACCTAAAATATAAATTTTTAGCATGTTTTAAACCTATATTTTAAAAACATTCTAGCACTGAGTAGGCATGTACAGATCGCTTCTGGAACCCAAAAATATTGACTTTTCGGGTGTTTAGAGCTTGAATTGGAGATATAAACGGGTACTGAAGATACATTCACATATCATCTTTGGGCACTCAAAATATCGATTTTGAGAATGTTTTGGACCTGTATTTTGAAAATACTCTAACACGGAGTAAGCATGTACAGATCGATTCTCGGACCCAAAAATATCGAACTTTCGGGTGTTTTGAGCCTGAATTTGAAATATAAACGGGTACAGAGCATGCATGCACATTTCGACTTTGGGCACCCAAAATATCGATTTTTAGCATGTTTTGGGCCAATATCATGAAATTATTCTAGCACTGAGTAGGCATGTACAGATCATTTCTGGGACCCAAAAATATCGAATTTTTGGGTGTTTTGAGCCTGAATTTGAGATATTAACGGATAATGAAGATGCATGCACATATCGACTATAAGAACCTAAAATATCGATTTTGAGAATATTTTGGGCCTGTATTTTGAAAATACTCTAACACCGAGTAGGCATGTACAGATCGCTTCTGGGACCCAAAAATATCGAATTTGTGGGTGTTTTGAGCCTGAAATTAAGATATAAACGGGTACTGAAGATTCATGCACATATTGACTATCGGCAGCTAAAATATCGATTTTCAGCATGTTTTGGGCATTTATTTTGAAAATACTTAAACACGGAGTAGGCATATACAGATTGCATCTGGGACCCAAAAATATCGAATTTTCGGGTGTTTTGAGCCTAAATTTGAGATATAAACTGGTACAGAATATCCATGCACATATCGACATGGGACACCTAAAATATCGATTTTTAGCATGTTTTGAGCCTATATTTTGCAAACCTTCTAGCACTGAGTAGGCATGTACAGATATCTTCTTGGACCCAAAAATATCGAATTTTCGGGTGTTTCGAGCCTAAATTTGAGATATAAACGGCTACAAAAGATGTATGCACATATCGACATTGGGCATCTAAAATATCGATTTTTAGCATGTTTTGGGTCTGTATCTTGAAAACATTCTAGCAAGAAGTAGGGATGTACAGATCGCTTCTGGAACACAAAAATACCGAATTTAAGGGTGTTTTGAGCCTGAATTTGAGATATAAACGGGTACAGAAGATGCATGCACATATCGACTTTGGACACCAAAAATATCGATTTTTAGCATGTTTTGAGTCCATATTTTGAAAACATTCTAGCACTGCGTAGTCATGTACAGATCGCTTCTGGGACACAAAAATATTGAATTTTCGGGTGTTTTGAGCCTGAATTTGAGATATAAACGGGTACAGTACAGAAGATGCATGCACATATCGACATTGGGCATCTAAAATATCGATTTTTAGCATGTTTGGGGTCTGTATCTTGAAAACATTCTAGCAAGAAGTAGGCATATACAGGTTGCTTCTGGGACCAAAAAATATTAGGGGGAGGCGTGGCTGAGTGGTTAGAGTGACGGACTGCAAATGGCAAGGGCCCTAGTTCGAGTCCACGAGAAAACCTCTGGGATTTTTTCGGGGTGATCTGATGGGTCCAGCTGTTCGTCAACTATACCCTGGCTACGCCGACACGTCAAGAAAATACCCCCTACATCGTCGTCAACTCACAACATACAAGATGTCCGACCATATTCCAAGATGCTGTGAGTGACGGTGTAGCTGCTCTCTCATGATAGTGACGTGTATAAATAAGGTGTCGTCATCTAGTGGGACAGAAGAGAAGCTCCACTGTCTCATCTGGTGCGACACCCAATAATCTCGGGGCCTCGCAAGGGTCACGGGCTATTGACAGCCTACAGTCCCGAGGTTGAGGTATAGAAAAAAAAAACAAAAAAACAAAATTGACTATGGGCAGCTAAAATATCGATTTTCAGCATGTTTTGGGCACGTATTTTGAAAAAACTTAAACACGGAGTAGGCATATACAGATTGCATCTAGGACCCAAAAATATCGAATTTTCGGGTGTTTTGAGCCTAAATTTGAGATATAAACTGGTACAGAATATCCATGCACAGATCGACATGGGACACCTAAAATATCGATTTTTAGCATGTTTTGAGCCTATATTTTGCAAACCTTCTAGCACTGAGTAGGCATGTACAGATATCTTCTTGGACCCAAAAATATCGAATTTTCGGGTGTTTTGAGCCTGAATTTGAAATATAAACGGCTACAAAAGATGCATGCACATATCGACATTGGGCATCTAAAATATCGATTTTTAGCATGTTTTGGGTCTGTATCTTGAAAACATTCTAGCAAGAAGTAGGGATGTACAGATCGCTTCTGGAACACAAAAATACCGAATTTAAGGGTGTTTTGAGCCTGAATTTGAGATATAAACGGGTACAGAAGATGCATGCACATATCGACTTTGGACACCAAAAATATCGATTTTTAGCATGTTTTGAGTCCATATTTTGAAAACATTCTAGCACTGCGTAGGCATGTACAGATCGCTTCTGGGACACAAAAATATTGAATTTTCGGGTGTTTTGAGCCTGAATTTGAGATATAAACGGGTACAGTACAGAAGATGCATGCACATATCGACATTGGGCATCTAAAATATCGATTTTTAGCATGTTTTGGGTCTGTATCTTGAAAACATTCTAGCAAGAAGTAGGCATATACAGGTTGCTTCTGGGACCAAAAAATATTAGGGGGAGGCGTGGCTGAGTGGTTAGAGTGACGGACTGCAAATGGCAAGGGCCCTAGTTCGAGTCCACGAGAAAACGTCTGGGATTTTTTCGGGGTGATCTGATGGGTCCAGCTGTTCGTCAACTATACCCTGGCTACGCCGACACGTCAAGAAAATACCCCCTACATCGTCGTCAACTCACAACATAGAAGATGTCCGACCATATTCCAAGATGCTGTGAGTGACGGTGTAGCTGCACTCTCATGATAGTGACGTGTATAAATAAGGTGTCGTCATCTAGTGGGACAGAAGAGAAGCTCCACTGTCTCATCTGGTGCGACACCCAATAATCTCGGGGCCTCGCAAGAGTCACGGGCTATTGACAGCCTACAGTCCCGAGGTTGAGGTATAGAAAAAAAAACAAAAAAACAAAATTGACTATGGGCAGCTAAAATATCGATTTTCAGCATGTTTTGGGCACGTATTTTGAAAAAACTTAAACACGGAGTAGGCATATACAGATTGCATCTAGGACCCAAAAATATCGAATTTTCGGGTGTTTTGAGCCTAAATTTGAGATATAAACTGGTACAGAATATCCATGCACAGATCGACATGGGACACCTAAAATATCGATTTTTAGCATGTTTTGAGCCTATATTTTGCAAACCTTCTAGCACTGAGTAGGCATGTACAGATATCTTCTTGGACCAAAAAATATCGAATTTTCGGGTGTTTTGAGCCTGAATTTGAAATATAAAAAACGCGTACAGAAGATGCATGCACATATAGACTTTGGGCACCCAAATTTATCGATTTTGAGCATATTTTGGACCTGTATCTTGAAAATACTCTAACACGGAGTAGGCATGTACATATCGCTTCTGGTTCCTAAAAATATCGAATTTTCGGGTGTTTTGAGCCTGAATTTGAAATATAAACGGGTACAGAGGATGCATGCACATATCGACTTTGAGCACCCAAAATATCGATTTTTAGCATGTTTTGGGCCAATATTTTGAAATTATTCTAGCACTGAGTAGGCATGTACAGATCGCTTCTGGGACCCAAAAATATTGAATTTTTAGGTGTTTTGAGCCTGAATTTAAGATATAACCGGGTACTGAATATGCAGGCACATATCGACTTTTTGCACCTAAAATATCGATTTTTAGCATGTTTTAAGCCTATATTTTGAAAAAAATTCTAGCACTGAGTAGGCATGTACAGATCGCTTCTGGGACCCAAAAATACCGAATTTTCGGGTGTTTTGAGCCTGAATTTGAGATATAAACGGGTACAGAAGATGCATGCACATATCGACTTTTTTAACCTAAAATATCGATTTTGGGCATGTTTTGGGTCTGTATCTTGAAAACATTATAGCAACGAGTAGGCATATACAGGTTGCTTCTGGGACCAAAAAATATCGAATTTTCGGGTGTTTTGAGCCTGAATTTGAGATATAAACGAGTACAGAAGATGCATGCACATATCGACTTGGGACACCTAAAATATAAATTTTTAGAATGTTTTAAACCTATATTTTAAAAACATTCTAGCACTGAGTAAACATGTACAGATCGCTTCTGGAACTTAAAACTATTGAATATTCGGGTGTTTGAGCCAGAACTTGAGATGTAAACCGGTACTGAAGATACATGCACATATCGAATTTTTGCACCTAAAATATCGATTATAAGCTTGTTTTGGGTCTGTATCTTGAAAACATTCTAACACGGAGTAGGCATGTACAGATTGCTTCTGGGACCCAAAAATACCGATTTTTCGGGTGTTTTGAGCCTGAATTTGAGATATAAACGGGTGCAGAAGATACATGCACATATCGACTTTGGGCACCTAAAATATCGATTTTCAGCATGTTTTATGGCCTGTATTTTTAAAGTACTCTAACACTGAGTAGGCATGTATACCAGATCGCTTCTGGAACCCAAAAATAAAGAATTTTCGGGTGTTTAGAGCCTGAATGAAGATATAAACGGCTACAGAAGATGCATGCACATATTGATTATGGGCAGCTAAAATATCGATTTTCAGCATGTTTTGGGCATGTATTTTGAAAATACTTAAACACGGAGTAGGCATATACAGATTGCATCTAGGACCCAAAAACATCGAATTTTCGGGTGTTTTGAGCCTAAATTTGAGATATAAACTGGTACAGAATATCTATGCACTCATCGACTTGGGACACCTAAAATATCGAGTTTTAGCATATTTTGAGCCTATATTTTGCAAACATTCTAGCACTGAGTACGCATGTACAGACCTCTTCATGGACCCAAAAATATCGAATTTTTGGGTGTTTTGAGCCTGAATTTGAGATATAAACGTGTACAGAAGATGAATGCACATATCGACATTGGGAACCTAAAATATCGTTTTTAGCATGTATTGGGCTTTTATTTTGAAAATATTCTAGCACGGAGTAGGCATGCACAGATCGCTTCTGGGACCGAAAAATACCGAATTTTTGGGAGTTTTGAGCCTGAATTTGAGATATAAACGGGTACAGTGCAGAAGATGCATGCACATATCGACATTGGGCATCTAAAATATCGATTTTTAGCATGTTTTAGGTCTGTATCTTGAAAACATTCCAGCATTGTGTAGGCATGTACAGATTGCTTCTGGGACCCAAAAATATCGAATTTTCCGGTGTTTTTAGCCTGAATTTGAAATATAAAAAACGCGTACAGAAGATGCATGCACATATAGACTTTGGGCACCCACAATATCGATTTTGAGCATATTTTCGACCTGTGTTTTGAAAATACTCTAACACGGAGTAGGCATGTACATATCGCTTCTCGTTCCTAAAAATATCGAATTTTCGGGTGTTTTGAGCCTGAATTTGAAATATAAACGGGTACAGAGGATGCATGCTCATATCGACTTTGAGCACCCAAAATATCGATTTTTAGCATGTTTTGGGCCAATATTTTGAAATTATTCTAGCACTGAGTAGGGATGTACAGATCGCTTCTGGGACCCAAAAATATTGAATTTTTAGGTGTTTTGAGCCTGAATTGGAGATATAAACAGGTACAGAAGATGCATGCACATATCGACTTTGGGCACCCAAAATATCGATTTTGAGCATGTTTTGGGCCTATATTTTGAAAGTATTCTAACACAGAGTAGGCATGTAAAGATCGCTTCTGGGACACAAAAATATCGAATTTTCGGGTGTTTTGAGCCTGAATTTGAGATATAATCGGGTAAAGAAAATACATGTACATATCGACTTTGGGCACCCAAAATATCGATTTTTAGCATGTTTTGAGTCTATATTTTGAAAACATTTTAGCACTGCGTAGGCATATACAGATCGCTTCTGGGACCCAAAAATATCGAATTTTCGGGTGTTTTGAGCCTGAATTTAAGATATAAACGGGTACTGAAGATGCATGCACATATCGACATTGGGCATCTAAAATATCGATTTTTAGCATGTTTTAGGTCTGTATCTTGAAAACATTCTAGCATTGCGTAGGCATGTACAGATTGCTTCTGGGACCCAAAAATATCGAATTTTCGGGTGTTTTGAGCCTGAATTTGAAATATAAAAAACGCGTACAGAAGATGCATGCACATATCGACTTTGGGCACCTAAAATATAGATTTTCAGCATGTTTTGGGCATGTATTTTGAAAATACTTAAACACGGAGTAGGCATATACAGATTGCATATAAAACCCAAAAATATCGAATTTTCGGGTGTTTTGAGCCTGAATTTGAGATATAAACGGGTACTGAATAAGCATGCACATATCGACTTTTTGCACCTAAAATATCGATTTTGGGCATGTTTTGGGTCTGTATCTTGAAAATATTCAAGCGTGGAGTAGGTATATACAAGTCACTTCTGGGACCAAAAAATATCGAATTTTCACGTGTTTTGAGCCTGAATTTGAGATATAAACGAGTACAGAAGATGCATGCACATATCTACTTGGGACACCTAAAATATAAATTTTTAGCATGTTTTAAACCTATATTTTAAAAACATTCTAGCACTGAGTAAACATGTACAGATCGCTTCTGGAACTTAAAACTATTGAATATTCGGGTGTTTGAGCCTGAATTTGAGATGTAAACCGGTACTGAAGATACATGCACATATCGACTTTTTGCACCTAAAATATCGATTTTAAGCTTGTTTTGGGTCTGTATCTTGAAAACATTCTAGCAAGAAGTAGGCATGTACAGATTGCTTCTGGGGCCCAAAAATACCGAATTTTCGGGTGTTTTGAGCCTGAATTTGAGATATAAACGGGTGCAGAAGATGCATGCACATATCGACTTTGGGCACCTAAAATATCGATTTTCAGCATGTTTTGGGCATGTATTTTGAAAATACTTAAACACGGAGTAGGCATATACAGATTGCATCTAAAACCCAAAAATATCGAATTTTCGGGTGTTTTGAGCCTGAATTTGAGATATAAACCGGTACTGAATAAGCATGCACATATCGATTTTTTGCACCTAAAATATCGATTTTGGGCATGTTTTGGGTCTGTATCTTGAAAACATTCTAGCGAGGAGTAGGTATATACAGGTCACTTCTGGGACCAAAAAATATCGAATTTTCACGTGTTTTGAGCCTGAATTTGAGATATAAACGAGTACAGAAGATGCATGCACATATCGACTTGGGAAACCTAAAATATAAATTTTTAGCATGTTTTAAACCTATATTTTAAAAACATTCTAGCACTGAGTAGACATGTACAGATCGCTTCTGGAACCTAAAACTATTGAATATTGGGGTGTTTTGAGCCTGAATTTGAGATATAAACGGGTGCAGAAGATGCATGCACATATAGACTTTGGGCACCTAAAATATCGATTTTCAGCATGTTTTATGGCTTGTATTTTTAAAGTACTCTAACACTGAGTAGGCATGTATACCAGATCGCTTCTGGAACCCAAAAATACCGAATTTTCTGTGTTTAGAGCCTGAATTTAAGTATAAACGGGTATAGAAGATGCATGCACATATTGACTATGGGCAGCTAAAATATCGATTTTCAGCATGTTTTGGGCATGTATTTTGAAAATACTTAAACAGGGACTAGGCATATATAGATTGCATCTAGGACCCAAAAACATCGAATTTTCGGGTGTTTTGAGCCTAAATTTGAGATATAAACTGGTACAGAATATCTATGCACACATCGACTTGGGACACCTAAAATATCGATTTTTAGCATATTTTGAGCCTATACTTTGCAAACATTCTAGCACTGAGTAGGCATGTACAGATCTCTTCTTGGACCCAAAAATATCGAATTTTTGGGGGTTTTGAGCCTGAATTTGAGATATAAACGTGTACACAAGATGCATGCACATATCGACAATTGGCACCTAAAATATCAATTTTTAGCATGTATTGGGCTTTTATTTTGAAAATATTCTAGCATTGAGTAGGCATGCACAGATCGCTTCTGGGACCCAAAAATACCGAATTTTTGGGAGTTTTGAGCCTGAATTTGAGATATAAACGGGTACAGTACAGAAGATGCATGCACATATCGACATTGGGCATCTAAAATATCGATTTTTAGCATGTTTTAGGTCTGTATCTTGAAAACATTCTAGCATTGCGTAGGCATGTACAGATCGCTTCCGGGACCCAAAAATATTGAATTTTCAGGTGTTTAGAGCCTGAATTTAAGATATAAACGGGTACAGAAGATGCATGCACATATTGACTATGGGCAGCTAAAATGTCGATTATCAGCATGTTTTGGGCATGTATTTTGAAAATACTTAAACACGGAGTAGGCATATACAGATTGCATCTAAAACCCAAAAATATCGAGTGTTCGGGTGTTTTGAGCCTGAATTTGAAATATAAAAAACGCGTACAGAAGATGCATGCACATATCGACTTTGGGCACCCAAAATATCGATTTTGAGCATGTTTTGGACCTGTATTTTGAAAATACTCTAACACGGTGTAGGCATGTACATATCGCTTCTCGTTCCTAAATATATCGAATTTTCGGGTGTTTTTCAGCCTGAATTTGAGATATAAACGGGTACTGAAGATGCAGGCACATATCGACTTTTTGCACCTAAAATATCGATTTTTAGCATGTTTTAAGCCTATATTTTGAAAAAAATTCTAGCACTGAGTAGGCATGTACAGATCGCTTCTGGGACCCAAAAATACCGAATTTTCATGTGTTTTGAGCCTGAATTTGATATATAAACGGGTACAGAAGATGCATGCACATATCGACTTTGGGCACCCAAAATATCGATTTTGAGCATGTTTTGGGCCTATATTTTGAAAGTATTCTAACACGGAGTAGGCATGTACAGATCGCTTATGGGACACAAAAATATCGAATTTTCACGTGTTTTGAGCCTGAATTTGAGATATAATCGGGTACAGAAAATACATGTACATATCGACTTTGGGCACCCAAAATATCGATTTTGAGCATGTTTTCGGTCTATAATTTGAAAATACTCTAACACGGAGTAGGCATGTACAGATTGCTTCTGGGACCTAAAAATATCAAATTTTCGGGTATTTTGAGCCTGAATTTGAGATATAATCGGGTACAGAAGATGCATGCACATATCGACTTTGGGCACCTAAAATATCGATTTTCAGCATGTTTTATGGCTTGTATTTTTAAAGTACTCTAACACTGAGTAGGCATGTATACCAGATCGCTTCTGGAACCCAAAAATACCGAATTTTCTGTGTTTAGAGCCTGAATTTAAGTATAAACGGGTATAGAAGATGCATGCACATATTGACTATGGGCAGCTAAAATATCGATTTTCAGCATGTTTTGGGCATGTATTTTGAAAATACTTAAACAGGGACTAGGCATATATAGATTGCATCTAGGACCCAAAAACATCGAATTTTCGGGTGTTTTGAGCCTAAATTTGAGATATAAACTGGTACAGAATATCTATGCACACATCGACTTGGGACACCTAAAATATCGATTTTTAGCATATTTTGAGCCTATACTTTGCAAACATTCTAGCACTGAGTAGGCATGTACAGATCTCTTCTTGGACCCAAAAATATCGAATTTTTGGGGGTTTTGAGCCTGAATTTGAGATATAAACGTGTACACAAGATGCATGCACATATCGACAATTGGCACCTAAAATATCAATTTTTAGCATGTATTGGGCTTTTATTTTGAAAATATTCTAGCATTGAGTAGGCATGCACAGATCGCTTCTGGGACCCAAAAATACCGAATTTTTGGGAGTTTTGAGCCTGAATTTGAGATATAAACGGGTACAGTACAGAAGATGCATGCACATATCGACATTGGGCATCTAAAATATCGATTTTTAGCATGTTTTAGGTCTGTATCTTGAAAACATTCTAGCATTGCGTAGGCATGTACAGATCGCTTCCGGGACCCAAAAATATTGAATTTTCAGGTGTTTAGAGCCTGAATTTAAGATATAAACGGGTACAGAAGATGCATGCACATATTGACTATGGGCAGCTAAAATGTCGATTATCAGCATGTTTTGGGCATGTATTTTGAAAATACTTAAACACGGAGTAGGCATATACAGATTGCATCTAAAACCCAAAAATATCGAGTGTTCGGGTGTTTTGAGCCTGAATTTGAAATATAAAAAACGCGTACAGAAGATGCATGCACATATCGACTTTGGGCACCCAAAATATCGATTTTGAGCATGTTTTGGACCTGTATTTTGAAAATACTCTAACACGGTGTAGGCATGTACATATCGCTTCTCGTTCCTAAATATATCGAATTTTCGGGTGTTTTTCAGCCTGAATTTGAGATATAAACGGGTACTGAAGATGCAGGCACATATCGACTTTTTGCACCTAAAATATCGATTTTTAGCATGTTTTAAGCCTATATTTTGAAAAAAATTCTAGCACTGAGTAGGCATGTACAGATCGCTTCTGGGACCCAAAAATACCGAATTTTCATGTGTTTTGAGCCTGAATTTGATATATAAACGGGTACAGAAGATGCATGCACATATCGACTTTGGGCACCCAAAATATCGATTTTGAGCATGTTTTGGGCCTATATTTTGAAAGTATTCTAACACGGAGTAGGCATGTACAGATCGCTTATGGGACACAAAAATATCGAATTTTCGGGTGTTTTGAGCCTGAATTTGAGATATAATCGGGTACAGAAAATACATGTACATATCGACTTTGGGCACCCAAAATATCGATTTTGAGCATGTTTTAAGTCTATAATTTGAAAATACTCTAACACGGAGTAGGCATGTACAGATTGCTTCTGGGACCTAAAAATATCAAATTTTCGGGTATTTTGAGCCTGAATTTGAGATATAATCGGGTACAGAAGATGCATGCACATATCGACTTTGGGCACCTAAAATATCGATTTTCAGCATGTTTTAGGCCTGTATTTTTAAAGTACTCTAACACGGATTAGGCATGTACAGATCGCTTCTGGGACCCAAAAATTTTGAATTTTCGGGTATTTTGAGCCTGAATTTGAGATATAAACGGGTACAGAAGATGCATGCACTTATCGACTATGGGCAGCTAAAATACCGATTTTCAGCATGTTTTGGGCATGTATTTTGAAAATACTCTAACACGGAGTAGGCATGTACAGATCGCTTCTGGAACCCAAAAATATTGAATTTTTGGGAGTTTTGAGCCTGAATTTGATATGTAAACAGGTAATGAAGATGCATGCACATATCGACTCTTTGCACCTAAAATATCGATTTTGAGCATGTTATGGGTCTGTATTGTGAAAATACTCTAACAAGAAGTAGGCATGTACAGATCGCTTCTGGGACACAAAAATATCGAATTTTCGGGTGTTTTGAGCCTGAATTTGAGGTATAAACGGGTACAGAAGATGTATGCAACATTCGACTTTGGGCACCTAAATTATAGATTTTTAGCTTGTTTTGGGCATATATTTTAAAAATATTTTATTGCTGAGTAGGCATGTACAGATCGCTTCTGGAACCAAAAATAACGAATTTTCGTGTGTTTTGAGCCTGCATTTGAGATATAAACGGCTACTGAAGATGCATGCACATATCGACTTTTTGCACCAAAAATATCGATTTTGAGCATATTTTTGGTCTGTATCTTGAAAACATTCTAGCACTGAGTAGGTATAAACAGGTCACTTCTGGGGCCGAAAAATATCGAATTTTAGCGTGTTTTGAGCCTGAATTTGAGATATAAACGAGTAAAGAAGATGCATGCACATATCGACTTGGGACACCTAAAATATAAATTTTTAGCATGTTTTAAACCTATATTTTAAAAACATTCAAGCACTCAGTAGACATGTACAGATCGCTTCTGGAACCTAAAACTATTGAATATTGGGGTGTTTTTTAGCCTGAATTTGAGATATAAACCGGTACTGAAGATACATGCACATATCGACTTTTTGCCCTAAATTGTCGATTTTGAGCATGTTTTGGGTCTGTATCTTGAAAACATTCAAGCAAGGAGTAGGCATGTACAGATTGCTTCTAAAACCCAAAAATATCGAATTTTCGGGTGTTTTGAGCCTGAATTTTAAATATAAAAAACGCGTACAGAAGATGCATGCACATATAGACTTTGGGCACCCAAAATATCGATTTTGAGCATGTTTTGGACCTGTATTTTGAAAATACTCTAACACGGAGTAGGCATGTACATATCGCTTCTCGTTCCTAAAAATATTGAATTTTCGGGTGTTTTGAGCCTGAATTTGAAATATAAACGGGTACAGAGGATGCATGCACATATCGACTTTTTGCACCTAAAATATCGATTTTTAGCATGTTTTAAGCCTATATTTTGAAAAAAATTTTAGCACTGAGTACGCATGTACATATTGTTTCTGGGACCCAAAAATACCGAATTTTCGGGTGTTTTGAGCCTGAATTTGAGATATAAACGGGTACAGAAGATGCATGCACATATCGACTTTGGGCACCCAAAATATCAATTTTGAGCATGTTTTGGGCCTATATTTTGAAAGTATTCTAACACGGAATATGCATGTACAGATCGCTTCTGGGTCACAAAAATATCGAATTTTCGGGTATTTTGAGTCTGAATTTGAGATATAATCGGGTACAGAAAATACATGTACATATCGACTTTGGGCACCCAAAATATCGATTTCTAGCATGTTTTGAGTCTATATTTTGAAAACATTTTAACACTGCGTAGGCATATACAGATCGCTTCTGGGACCCAAAAATATCGAATTTTCGGGTGTTTTGAGCCTGAATTTAAGATATAAACGGGTACTGAAGATGCATGCACATATCGACTTTTTGCACCTAAAATATCGATTTTGGGCATCTTTTGGGTCTGTATCTTGAAAACATTCTAGCGAGGAGTAGGTATATACAGGTCACTTCTGGGACCAAAAAATATCGAATTTTCACGTGTTTTGAGCCTGAATTTGAGATATAAACGAGTACAGAAGATGCATGCACATATCGACTTGGGAAACCTAAAATATAAATTTTTAGCATGTTTTAAACCTATATTTTAAAAACATTCTAGCACTGAGTAGACATGTACAGATCGCTTCTGGAACCTAAAACTATTGAATATTGGGGTGTTTTGAGCCTGAATTTGAGATATAAACGGGTGCAGAAGATGCATGCACATATAGACTTTGGGCACCTAAAATATCGATTTTCAGCATGTTTTATGGCTTGTATTTTTAAAGTACTCTAACACTGAGTAGGCATGTATACCAGATCGCTTCTGGAACCCAAAAATACCGAATTTTCTGTGTTTAGAGCCTGAATTTAAGTATAATCGGGTATAGAAGATGCATGCACATATTGACTATGGGCAGCTAAAATATCGATTTTCAGCATGTTTTGGGCATGTATTTTGAAAATACTTAAACAGGGACTAGGCATATATAGATTGCATCTAGGACCCAAAAACATCGAATTTTCGGGTGTTTTGAGCCTAAATTTGAGATATAAACTGGTACAGAATATCTATGCACACATCGACTTGGGACACCTAAAATATCGATTTTTAGCATATTTTGAGCCTATACTTTGCAAACATTCTAGCACTGAGTAGGCATGTACAGATCTCTTCTTGGACCCAAAAATATCGAATTTTTGGGGGTTTTGAGCCTGAATTTGAGATATAAACGTGTACACAAGATGCATGCACATATCGACAATTGGCACCTAAAATATCAATTTTTAGCATGTATTGGGCTTTTATTTTGAAAATATTCTAGCATTGAGTAGGCATGCACAGATCGCTTCTGGGACCCAAAAATACCGAATTTTTGGGAGTTTTGAGCCTGAATTTGAGATATAAACGGGTACAGTACAGAAGATGCATGCACATATCGACATTGGGCATCTAAAATATCGATTTTTAGCATGTTTTAGGTCTGTATCTTGAAAACATTCTAGCATTGCGTAGGCATGTACAGATCGCTTCCGGGACCCAAAAATATTGAATTTTCAGGTGTTTAGAGCCTGAATTTAAGATATAAACGGGTACAGAAGATGCATGCACATATTGACTATGGGCAGCTAAAATGTCGATTATCAGCATGTTTTGGGCATGTATTTTGAAAATACTTAAACACGGAGTAGGCATATACAGATTGCATCTAAAACCCAAAAATATCGAGTGTTCGGGTGTTTTGAGCCTGAATTTGAAATATAAAAAACGCGTACAGAAGATGCATGCACATATCGACTTTGGGCACCCAAAATATCGATTTTGAGCATGTTTTGGACCTGTATTTTGAAAATACTCTAACACGGTGTAGGCATGTACATATCGCTTCTCGTTCCTAAATATATCGAATTTTCGGGTGTTTTTCAGCCTGAATTTGAGATATAAACGGGTACTGAAGATGCAGGCACATATCGACTTTTTGCACCTAAAATATCGATTTTTAGCATGTTTTAAGCCTATATTTTGAAAAAAATTCTAGCACTGAGTAGGCATGTACAGATCGCTTCTGGGACCCAAAAATACCGAATTTTCATGTGTTTTGAGCCTGAATTTGATATATAAACGGGTACAGAAGATGCATGCACATATCGACTTTGGGCACCCAAAATATCGATTTTGAGCATGTTTTGGGCCTATATTTTGAAAGTATTCTAACACGGAGTAGGCATGTACAGATCGCTTCTGGGACCCAAAAATTTTGAATTTTCGGGTATTTTGAGCCTGAATTTGAGATATAAACGGGTACAGAAGATGCATGCACTTATCGACTATGGGCAGCTAAAATACCGATTTTCAGCATGTTTTGGGCATGTATTTTGAAAATACTCTAACACGGAGTAGGCATGTACAGATCGCTTCTGGAACCCAAAAATATTGAATTTTTGGGAGTTTTGAGCCTGAATTTGATATGTAAACAGGTAATGAAGATGCATGCACATATCGACTCTTTGCACCTAAAATATCGATTTTGAGCATGTTATGGGTCTGTATTGTGAAAATACTCTAACAAGAAGTAGGCATGTACAGATCGCTTCTGGGACACAAAAATATCGAATTTTCGGGTGTTTTGAGCCTGAATTTGAGGTATAAACGGGTACAGAAGATGTATGCAACATTCGACTTTGGGCACCTAAATTATAGATTTTTAGCTTGTTTTGGGCATATATTTTAAAAATATTTTATTGCTGAGTAGGCATGTACAGATCGCTTCTGGAACCAAAAATAACGAATTTTCGTGTGTTTTGAGCCTGCATTTGAGATATAAACGGCTACTGAAGATGCATGCACATATCGACTTTTTGCACCAAAAATATAGATTTTGAGCATATTTTTGGTCTGTATCTTGAAAACATTCTAGCACTGAGTAGGTATAAACAGGTCACTTCTGGGGCCGAAAAATATCGAATTTTAGCGTGTTTTGAGCCTGAATTTGAGATATAAACGAGTAAAGAAGATGCATGCACATATCGACTTGGGACACCTAAAATATAAATTTTTAGCATGTTTTAAACCTATATTTTAAAAACATTCTAGCACTGAGTAGACATGTACAGATCGCTTCTGGAACCTAAAACTATTGAATATTGGGGTGTTTTTTAGCCTGAATTTGAGATATAAACCGGTACTGAAGATACATGCACATATCGACTTTTTGCCCTAAATTGTCGATTTTGAGCATGTTTTGGGTCTGTATCTTGAAAACATTCAAGCAAGGAGTAGGCATGTACAGATTGCTTCTAAAACCCAAAAATATCGAATTTTCGGGTGTTTTGAGCCTGAATTTTAAATATAAAAAACGCGTACAGAAGATGCATGCACATATAGACTTTGGGCACCCAAAATATCGATTTTGAGCATGTTTTGGACCTGTATTTTGAAAATACTCTAACACGGAGTAGGCATGTACATATCGCTTCTCGTTCCTAAAAATATTGAATTTTCGGGTGTTTTGAGCCTGAATTTGAAATATAAACGGGTACAGAGGATGCATGCACATATCGACTTTTTGCACCTAAAATATCGATTTTTAGCATGTTTTAAGCCTATATTTTGAAAAAAATTTTAGCACTGAGTACGCATGTACAGATCGTTTCTGGGACCCAAAAATACCGAATTTTCGGGTGTTTTGAGCCTGAATTTGAGATATAAACGGGTACAGAAGATGCATGCACATATCGACTTTGGGCACCCAAAATATCAATTTTGAGCATGTTTTGGGCCTATATTTTGAAAGTATTCTAACACGGAATATGCATGTACAGATCGCTTCTGGGTCACAAAAATATCGAATTTTCGGGTATTTTGAGTCTGAATTTGAGATATAATCGGGTACAGAAAATACATGTACATATCGACTTTGGGCACCCAAAATATCGATTTCTAGCATGTTTTGAGTCTATATTTTGAAAACATTTTAACACTGCGTAGGCATATACAGATCGCTTCTGGGACCCAAAAATATCGAATTTTCGGGTGTTTTGAGCCTGAATTTAAGATATAAACGGGTACTGAAGATGCATGCACATATCGACTTTTTGCACCTAAAATATCGATTTTGGGCATCTTTTGGGTCTGTATCTTGAAAACATTCTGGCATGGAGTAGGCATATACAGGTTGCTTCTGGGACCAAAAAATACCGAATTTTCGGGTGTTTTGAGCCTGAATTTGAGATATAAACGAGTACAGAAGATGCATGCACATATCGACTTGGGACACCTAAAATATAAATTTTTAGCATATTTTAAACCTATATTATAAAAACATTCAAGCACAGAGTAAACATGTACAAATCATTTCTGGAATTTAAAATTATTGAATATTCGGGTGTTTGAGCCTGAATTTGAGATGTAAACCGGTACTGAAGATACATGCACATATTGACTTTTTGCACCTAAAATATCGATTTTAAGCTTGTTTTGGGTCTGTATCTTGAAAACATTCTAGCATGAAGTAGGCATGTACAGATCGCTTCTGGGACCCAAAAATACCGAATTTTCGGGTGTTTTGAGCCTGAATTTGAAATATATAAAACGCGTACAGAAGATGCATGCACATATCGACTTTGGGTACCCAAAATATCGATTTTGAGCATGTTTTGGACCTGTATTTTGAAAATACTCTAACACGGAGTAGGCATGTACATATCGCTTCTCGTTCCTAAAAATATCGAATTTTCGGGTGTTTTGAGCCTGAATTTGAAATATAAACGGGTATAGAGGATGCATGCACGTATCGACTTTGGGCACCCAAAATATCGATTTTTAGCATGTTTTGGGCCAATATTTTAAAATTATTCTAGCACTGAGTAGGCATGTACAGATCGCTTCTGGGACACAAAAATATCGAATTTTCGGGTGTTTTGAGCATGAATTTGGGATATAAACGGGTACAGAAGATCCGTACACATATTGACTTTGGGCACCTCAAATATCGATTATCAGCATGTTTTGGGTAAGTATTTTCAAAATACTCTAACACGGAATAGGCATGTACAGATTGCTTCTGGGACCTAAACATATCAAATTTTCGGGTATTTTGAGCCTGAATTTGAGATATAATCGGGTACAGAAGATGCATGCACATATCGACTTTAGGCACATAAAATATCGATTTTCAGCATGTTTTGGGCCTGTATTTTTAAAGTATTCTAACACGGAGTAGGCATGTACAGATCGCTTCTGGGACCCAAAAATATCGAATTTTCGGGTATTTTGAGCCTGAATTTGAGATATAAACGGGTACAGAAGATGCATGCACTTATCGACTATGGGCAGCTAAAATATCGATTTTCAGCATGTTTTGGGCATGTATTTTGAAAATACTCTAACACGGAGTAGGCATGTACAGATCGCTTCTGGGACACAAAAATATCGAATTTTCGGGTGTTTTGAGCCAGAATTTGAGATATAAACGGGTACAGAAGATGTATGCACATATCGACTTTGGGCACCTAAAATATAGATTTTTAGCTTGTTTTGGGCCTATATTTTAAAAATATTCTATTACTGAGTAGGCATGTACAGATCGCTTCTGGAACTAAAAATATCGAATTTTCGTGTGTTTTGAGCCTTCCTTTGAGATATAAACGGGTACAGAAGATACATACACATATTGACTTTGGGCACCTCAAATATCGATTTTCAGCATGTTTTGGGCATGTATTTTGAAAATACTGTAACACGAAGTAAGCATTTACAGATATCTTCTGTGACACAAAAATATCTAATTTTCGGGTTTTTTGAGCCTGAATTTGGGATATAAACGGGTACAGAAAAAGCATGCACATATCGACTATGTGGAGCAAAAATATTGATTTTCAGCATGTTTTGGGCATGTATTTTGAAAACATTCTAGCAAGATATAGGCATGTACAGATCGCTTCTGGGACCCAAAAATATCGAATTTTCGGGTGTTTTGAGCCTGAATTTGAGATATAAACGGGTAGAGAAGATGCATACACATATCGTCTATAGGCAGCTAAAATTTCGATTTTCAGCATGTTTTGGGCATGTATTTTGAAAATACTCAAACACGGAGTAGGGATATACAGATCGCTTCTGGGACACAAAAATATCTAATTTTCGGGTGTTTTGAGCCTAAATTTGAGATATAAACCGGTACAGAAGATGCATGCACATATCGACTTGGGAAACATAAAATATCGATTTTTAGCATGTTTTGAGCCTATATTTTGAAAACATTCTAGCACTGAGTAGGCATGTACAGATCGCTTCTGGGACCCAAAAATACCGAATTTTTGGGAGTTTTGAGCCTGAATTTGAGATATAAACGGGTACAGTACAGAAGATGCATGCACATATCGACATTGGGCATCTAAAATATCAATTTTTAGCATGTTCTAGGTCTGTATCTTGAAAACATTCTAGCATTGCGTAGGCATGTACAGATCGCTTCTGGGACCCAAAAATATCGAATTTTCGGGTGTTTAGAGCCTGAATTTAAGATATAAACGGGTACAGAAGATGCATGCACATATTGACTATGGGCAGCTAAAATATCGATTTTCAGCATGTTTTGGGCATGTATTTTGAAAATACTTAAACACGAAGTAGGCATATACAGATTACATCTAAAACCCAAAAATATCGAATTTTCGGGTGTTTTGAGCCTGAATTTGAGATATAAACGGGTACTGAATAAGCATGCACATATCGACTTTTTGCACCTAAAATATCGATTTTGGGCATGTTTTGGGTCTGTATCTTGAAAACATTCTAGCGTGGAGTAGGTATATACAGGTCACTTCTGGGACCAAAAAATATCGAATTTTCGCGTGTTTTGAGCCTGAATTTGAGATATAAACGAGTACAGAAGATGCATGCAAATATCGACTTGGGACACCTAAAATATAAATTTTTAGCATGTTTTATACCTATATTTTAAAAACATTCTAGCACTGAGTAGACATGTAGAGATCGCTTCTGGAACCTAAAACTATTGAATATTGGGGTGTTTTTTAGCCTGAATTTGAGATATAAACCGGTACTGAAGATACATGCACATATCGACTTTTTGCCCTAAATTATCGATTTTGAGCATGTTTTGGGTCTGTATCTTGAAAACATTCAAGCAAGGAGTAGGCATGTACAGATTGCTTCTAAAACCCAAAAATATCGAATTTTCGGGTGTTTTGAGCCTGAATTTGAAATATAAAAAACGCGTACAGAAGATGCATGCACATATAGACTTTTGGCACCCAAAATATCGATTTTGAGCATGTTTTGGACCTGTATTTTGAAAATACTCTAACACGGAGTAGGCATGTACATATCGCTTCTCGTTCCTAAAAATATCGAATTTTCGGGTGTTTTGAGCCTGAATTTGAAATATAAACGGGTACAGAGGATGCATGCACATATCGACTTTGAGCACCCAAAATATCAATTTTTAGCATGTTTTGGGCCTATATTTTGAAAGTATTTTAACACGGAACAGGTATGTACAGATCGCTTCTGGGACACAAAAAAATCGAATTTTCGGGTGTTTTGAGCCTGAATTTGAGATAGAAACGGGTACAGAAGATACATACACATATTGACTTTGGGCACTTAAAATATCGATTTTGAGCATATTTTAGGTCTGTATCTTGAAAACATTCTAGCAAAGAGTAGGCATGTACAAGTCGCTTTTGGGACCAAAAAATATCGAATTTTCGGGTGTCTTGAGTCTGAATTTGAGATATAAACGGGTACAGAAGATGCATGCTCATATCCACTTTGGGCAACTAAAATATCGATTTTCAGCATGTTTTGGGCCTGAAATTCAAAAAGTACTCTAACACGGAGTAGGCATGTACAGATCGCTTCTGGGACCCAAAAATATCGAATTTTCGGGTGTTTTGAGCCTGAATTTGAGATATAAACGGGTACAGAAGATGCATGCACATATCGACTTTGGGCACCTAAAATATCGATTTTCAGCATGTTTTATGGCCTGTATTTTGAAAGTACTCTAACACGGAGTAGGCTTGTACAGATCGCTTCTGGGACCCAAAAATATTAAATTTTCGGGTGTTTTGAGCCTGAATTTGAGATATAAACGGGTACTGAAGATGCATGAATATATCAACTTTCGGCACCCAAGATATCGATTTTTAGCATGTTTTGGGCCTATATTTTGAAAATACTCTAACAAGGAGTAGGCATGTACAGATCGCTTCTGGGACCCAAAAATATCGAATTTTCGGGTGTTTTGAGCCTGAATTTGATATATAAACGGGTACTGAAGATGCATGCACATATCGACTTTGGGCACCTAAAATATCGATTTTCAGCATGTTTTATGGCCTGTATTTTGAAAGTACTCTAACACGGAGTAGGCTTGTACAGATCGCTTCTGGGACCCAAAAATATTAAATTTTCGGGTGTTTTGAGCCTGAATTTGAGATATATACGGGTACAGCATATGCATGCACATATCGACACTGGGCACCTATAATATCGATTTTTAGCTTGTTTTGGGCTTATATTTTGAAAATATTCTTTTACTGAGTAGGCATGTACAGATAGCTTCTGTGACCCAAAAATATCGAATTTTCGGGTGTTTTGATCAAGAAATTGGGATATAAACGGGTACAAAAGATGTATGCACATGTCGACGTTGGACACGTAAAATATCGATTTTTAGCATGTTTTAAGCCTATATTTTGAAAAGAGTCTAGCACTAAGTAGACATGTACAGATCGCTTCGGGGACCCAAAAATCTCGAATTTTCGGGTGTTTTGAGCCTGCATTTGAGATATAAACGGGTACTGAAGATGCATGCACATATCGAATTTTTGCACCTAAATTATCGATTTTGAGCATATTTTGGGTCTGTATCGTGAAAAAATTCTAGCACTGAGTAGGCATGTACAGATCGCTTCTGGGACCCAAAAATATTGAATTTTCCGTCGTTTTTAGCCTGAATTTGAGATATAAACGGGTACTGAAGATGCATACAGATATCAACTTTTGGCACCCAAAATATCGATTTTTAGCATGTTTTGGGCCTGTATTTTGAAAATACTCTGACACGGAATAGGCATATACAGATTGCTTCTGGGACCCAAAAACATTGAATTTTCGGGTATTTTGAGACTGAATTTGAGATATAATCGGGTACAGAAGATGCATGCTCATATCCACTTTGGGCACCTAAAATATCGATTTTCAGCATGTTTTGGGCCTGAATTTTAAAAGTACACTAACACGGAGTAGGCATGTACAGATCGCTTCTGGGACATAAAAATATTGAATTTTCGGGTGTTTTGAGCCTGAATTTGAGATATAATCGGGTACAGAAAATGCATGCACATATCGACTATGTAGAGCAAAAATATTCATTTTCAGCATGTTTTGGGCATGTATTTTGAAAATACTCTAACACGGAGTAGGCATGTACAGATCGCTTCTGGGACCCAAAAATATCGAATTTTCGGGTGTTTTGAGCCTGAATTTGAGATTTAAACGGGTACAGAAGATGCATACACATATCGACTAAGGGCAGATAAAATATCGATTTTCTTCATGTTTTGGGCATGTATTTTGAAAGTATTCTAGCACTGTTTAGGCATGTACAGATCGCTTCTTGGACCCAAAATTATCGAATTTTCAGGTGTTTTGAGCCTGAATTTGAGATATAAACGGGTACAGAAGATGCATGCACATTTTGACTTTGTGCACCCAAAAAATCGATTTTGAGCATGTTTTGGGCATCTATTTTGAAAATACTCTAACACGAAGTAGGCATGTACAGATCGCTACTGGGACACAAAAATATCGAATTTTTGGGTGTTTTGAGCCTGAATTTGAGATATAAACGGGTACAGAAGATGCATGCACATTTTGACTTTGTGCACCCAAAAAATCGATTTTGAGCATGTTTTGGGCATCTATTTTGAAAATACTCTAACACGAAGTAGGCATGTACAGATCGCTACTGGGACACAAAAATATCGAATTTTTGGGTGTTTTGAGCCTGAATTTCAGATATATACGGGTACAGAAGATGTATGAACATATCGACTTTGGACACATAAATTATAGATTTTTAGCTTGTTTTGAGCCTATTTTTTGAAAACTTTCTAGCACTGAGTAGGCATGTACAGATCGCTTCAGGGACCCAAAAATATCAAATTTTCCCTTGTTTTGAGCCTGAATTTGAGATATAAACGGGTACTGAAAATGCATGCACATATCGACTTTGGGCACCTAAAATATCGATTTTCAGCATGTTTTGGGCCTGTATTTTGCAAGTACTCTAACACGGATTAGGCATGTACAGATCTCTTCTGGGACCCAAAAATATCGAGTTTTCGGGTGTTTTAAGCATAAATTTGAGATATAAACGGGTACAGAAGATGCATGCAGATATCGACTTTGGGCACCCAAAATATCGATTTTTAGCATGATTTGGGCCTATATTTTGAAAGTATTCTAGCAATCAGTAGGCATGTACAGATCGCTTCAGGGACCCAAAAATATCGAAGTTTTCGGGTGTTTTGAGCCTGAATTTGGGATATAAACGGGTACAGAAGATGCATACACATATTGACTTTGAGCACCTAAAATATCGATTTTCAGCATGTTTTGGGCCTGTATTTTGAAAATACTCTAACACGGAGTAGGCATGTACAGATCGCTTCTGGGACCCAAAAATATCGAATTTTCGGGTGTTTTGAGCCTAAATTTGAGATATAAACGGGTACAGAACATGCATGCACATATCGACTTGGGAAACATAAAATATCGATTTTCAGCATGTTTTGAGCCTATATTTTGAAAACATTCTAGCACTGAGTAGGCATGTACAGATCGCTTCTGGGACCCAAAAATATCGAATTTTCGGGTTTTTTTAGTCTGAATTTGAGATATAAACGGGTACAGAACATGCATGCACATATCGACTTGGGACATATAAAATATCGATTTTTATCATTTTTTGAGCCTATATTTTGAAAACATTCTAGCACTGTTTAGGCATGTACAGATCGCTTCTTGGACCCAAAAATATCGAATTTTTGGGTGTTTTGAGCCTGAATTTGAGATATATACGGGTACAGAAGATGCATGCACATATCGACATTGGGCACCTAAAATATCGATTTTTAGCATGTATTGGGCCTATATTTTGAAAATATTCCAGCACTGAGTAGGCATGTACAGATCGCTTCTGTCACACAACAATATTGAATTTTCGGGTGTTTTAAGCCTGAATTTGGGATATAAACGGGTACAGAACATACATGCACATATTGACTTGGGAAACATAAAATATCGATTTTCAGCATGTTTTAAGCCTATATTTTGAAAACATTCTAGCACTGAGTAGGCATGTACAGATCTCTTCTGGGACCCAAAAATATCGAGTTTTCGTGTGTTTTGAGCATGAATTTGAGATATAAACGGGTACAGAAAATGCATTCAGATATCGACTTTGGGCACCCAAAATATCGATTTTTAGCATGTTTTGAGCCTATATTTTGAAAGTATTCTAGCAATCAGTAGGCATGTACAGAACGCTTCTGGGACAAAAAAATATCGAATTTTCGGGTGTTTTCAGCCTGAATTTGGGATATAAACTGGTATAGAAGATGCATACACATATTGACTTTGAGCATGTTTTGGGCCTGTATTTTGAAAATACTCTAACACGGAGTAGGCATGTAAAGATCGCTTCTGGGACCCAAAATTATCGAATTTTCGGGTGTTTTGAGCCTGAATTTGTAATATAAACCGGTACAGAAAATGCATGCACATATCGACATTTAGCACTTAAAATATCGATTTTTAGCATGTTTTGGGCCTATATTTTAAAGATATTCTAGCACTGAGTAGGCATGTACAGATCGCTTTTTGACATGAAAATATTGAATTTTCGGGTGTTTTGAGCCTGAATTTTGGATATAAACGGGTACAAAAGATGTATGCACATATCGACTTTGGACACCTAAAATGTCGATTTTTAGCATGCTTTAAGCATATATTCATAAAACATTTTAGCACTGAGTAGGCGTGTAAATATCCCTTCTGGGACCCAAAATTATCGAATTTTCGGGTGTTTTGAGCCTGAATTTGGGATATAAACGGGTACAGAAGATGCATACACATATTGACTTGGGCACCTCAAATATCGATTTTCAGCATGTTTTGGGCCTGTATTTTGAAAATACTCTAACACGGAATAGGCATGTACACATTGCTTCTGGGACCCAAAAATATCGAAATTTCGGGTATTTTGAGCCTGAATTTAAGATATAATCGGGTACAGAAGATGCATGCACATATCCACGTTGGGCACCTCAAATATCGATTTTCAGCATGTTTTGGGCCTGTATTTTGAAAATACTCTAACACGGAATAGGCGTCTAAATATCCCTTCTGGGACCCAAAATTATCGAATTTTTGGGTGTTTTGAGCCTGAATTTGAGATAGAAACGGGTACCGAAGATGTATGCACATATCGACTTTGAGCACCAAAAATATCGATTTTGAGCATGTTTTGGGCCTGAATTTTGAAAATACTCTAACACGAAGTAGGCATGTACAGATCGCTTCTGGGGCACACAAAAAATCGAATTTTCGGGTGTTTTGAGCCTGAATTTGAGTTATAATCGGGAACAGAACATGCATGCACATATAGACTTGGGACATATAAAATATCGATTTTTAGCATTTTTTGAGCCTATATTTTGAAAACATTCTAGCACTGTTTAGGCATGTACAGATCGCTTCTTGGACCCAAAAATATCGAATTTTTGGGTGTTTTGAGCCTGAATTTGAGATATAAACGGGTACAGAAGATGCATGCACATATCGACATTGGGCACCTAAAATATCGATTTTTAGCATGTATTGGGCCTATATTTTGAAAATATTCCAGCACTGAGTAGGCATGTACAGATCGCTTCTGACACACAAAAATATTGAATTTTCGGGTGTTTTAAGCCTGAATTTGGGATATAAACGGGTACAAAAGATGTATGTACATATCGACTTTTTGCACCTAAAATATCGATTTTGAGCATGTTTTGAGTCTGTATTTTGAAAACATTCTAGCAAAGAGTAGGCATGTACAGATCGGTTCTAGGACCCGAAAATATCGAATTTTCAGGTGTTTTGAGCCTAAATTTGAGATATAAACGGGTACAGAAGATGCATGCACATTTTGACTTTGTGCACCCAAAATATCGATTTTGAGCATGTTTTGGGCATCTATTTTGAAAATACTCTAACACGAAGTAGGCATGTACAGATCGCTTCTGGGACACAAAAATATCGAATTTTTGGGTGTTTTGAGCCTGAATTTGGGATATAAACGGGTACAAAAGATGTATGCACATATCGACTTTGGACACCTAAATTAAAGATTTTTAGCATGTTTTGAGCCTATATTTTGAAAACTTTCTAGCACTGAGTAGGCATGTACAGATCGCTTCTGGGACACAAAAATATCGAATTTTTGGGTGTTTTGAGCCTGAATTTGAGATATAAACGGGTACTGAAGATGCATGCACATATCGACTTTGGGCACCTAAAATATCGATTTTCAGCATGTTTTGGGCCTGTATTTTGAAAGTACTCTAACACGGAGTAGGCATGTAAAGATCTTTTCTGGGACCCAAAAATATCGAGTTTTCGGGTGTTTTGAGCCTGAATTTGAGATATAAACGGGTACAGAAGATGCATGCAAATATCTATTTTGGGCACCCAAAATATCTATTTTTAGCATGTTTTGGGCCAATATTTTGAAAGTATTCTAGCAATGAGTAGGCATGTACAGATCGCTTCTGGGACAAAAAAATATCGAATTTTCGGATGTTTTCAGCCTGAATTTGGGATATAAACGGGTATAGAAGATGCATACACATATTGACTTTGTGAATATAAAATATCGGTTTTGAGCATGTTTTGGGCCTGTATTTTGAAAATACTCTAACACGGAGTAGGCATGTAAAGATCGCTTCTGGGTCCCAAAATTATCGAATTTTCGGGTGTTTTGAGCCTGAATTTGAGATATAAACCGGTACAGAAAATGCATGCTCATATCGACATTTAGCACCTAAAATATCGATTTTGAGCATGTTTTGGGCCTACATTCAAAAAATATTCTAGCACTGAGTAGGCATGTACAGATAGCTTCAGGGACCCAAAAATATCAAATTTTCGGGTTTTTTGAGCCTGAATTTGGGATATAAACGGGTACTGAAGATGCATGCACATATCGACTTTGGGCACCTAAAATATCGATTTTCAGCATGTTTTGGGCCTGTATTTTGAAAGTACTCTAACACGGAGTAGGCATGTACAGATCTCTTCTGGGACCCAAAAATATCGAGTTTTCGGGTGTTTTGAGCCTGAATTTGAGATATAAACGGGTACAGAAGATGCATTCACATATCGACTTTGGGCACCCAAAATATCGATTTTTAGCATGTTTTGGGCCTATATTTTGAAAGTATTCTAGCAATGAGTAGGCATGTACAGAACACTTCTGAGACAGAAAAATAGCGAATTTTCGGGTTTTTTCAGCCTGAATTTGGGATATAAACGGGTATAGAAGATGCATACACATATTGACTTTGGGAACCGAAAATATCGATTTTGAGCATGTTTTGGGCCTGTATTTTGAAAATACTCTAACACGGAGTAGACATGTAAAGACCACTTCTGGGACCCAAAATTATCGAGTTTTCGGGTGTTTTGAGCCTGAATTTGAGATATAAACCGGTACAGAAAATGCATGCTTATATTGACATTTAGCACCAAAAATATTGATTTTTAGCATGTTTTGGGCCTACAATTAAAAAATATTCTAGCACTGAGTAGGCATGTACAGATCGCTTCAGGGACCCAAAAATATCGAATTTTCGGGTGTTTTGAGCCTGAATTTTGGATATAAACGGGTACAAAAGATGTATGCACATATCGACTTTGGACACCTAAATTATAGATTTTTAGCATGTTTTGAACCTATATTTTGAAAACTTTCTAGCACTGAGTAGGCATGTACAGGTCGCTTCTGGAACCCAGAAATATTGAATTTTCCGTTGTTTTGATCCTGAATTTGAGATATAAACGGGTACTGAAGATGCATGCACATATCGACTTTTTGCACCTAAAATATCGATTTTCAGCATGTTTTGGGCCAGTATTTTTAAAGTACTCTAACACGGAGTAGGCATATACAGATCTCTTCTGGGACCTAAAAATATCGAGTTTTCGGGTGTTTTGAGCCTGAATTTGAGATATAAACAGGTACAGAAGATGCATGCAGATATCGACTTTGGGCACCCAAAATATCGATTTTTAGCATGTTTTGGGCCTATATTTTGAAAGTATTCTAGCAATGAGTAGGCATGTACAGATCGCTTCTGGGACAAAAAAATATCGAATTTTCGGATGTTTTGAGCCTGAATTTGGGATATAAAAGGGTATAGAAGATGCATACACATATTGACTTTGGGAATATAAAATATCGATTTTGAGCATGTTTTAGGCCTGTAATTAGAAAATACTTTAACACGGAGTAGGCATGTAAAGATCGCTTCTGGGACCCAAAATTATCGAATTTTCGGGTGTTTTGAGCCTGAATTTGAGATATAAACCGGTACAGAAAATGCATGCTCATATCGACATTTAGCACCTAAAATATCGATTTTCAGCATGTTTTGGGCCTACATTTAAAAAATATTCTAGCACTGAGTAGGCATGTACAGATAGCTTCAGGGACCCAAAAATATCAAATTTTCGGGTGTTTTGAGCCTGAATTTGGGATATAAACGGGTACTGAAGATGCATGCACATATCGACTTTGGGCACCTAAAATATCGATTTTCAGCATGTTTTGGGCCTGTATTTTGAAAGTACTCTAACACGGAGTAGGCATGTACAGATATCTTTTGGGACCCAAAAATATCGAATTTTCGGATATTTTGAACCTGAATTTGAGATATAAACGGATACAGAAGATGCATGCACATATCGACTATGTAAGCTAAAATACCGATTTTCAGCATGTTTTGGCCATGTATTTTGAAAATACTCAAACACGGAGTAGGCATATACAGATCGCTTCTGGGACCCAAAAATATCGAATTTTCGGGTGTTTTGAGCCTGAATTTGGGATATAAACGGGTACTGAAGATGCATACACATATCGACTTTTTGCACCTAATATATCGATTTTGAGCATGTATTGGGTCTGTATCTTGAAAACATTCTAAGAATGAGTAGGTATGTACATATCGCTTCTGGGACACAAAAATATCTAATTTTCGGGTGTTTTGAGCCTGAATTTGAGATATAAACGGGTACAGAAAATGCATTCACATATCGACTTTGGGTACCCAAAATATCGAGTTTTCGTATGTTTTGGGCCAATATTTTGAAAATATTCTATCACTGAGTAGGCATGTACAGATCGCTTTTGGGACCCAAAAATATCGAATTTTCGGATGCTTTCAGCCTGAATTTGGGATATAAACAAGTACAATAGATGTATGCACATATCGACTTTGGACACCTAAAATATCGAATTTTAGCATGTTTTAGGCCTTTATTTTTAAAAAATTCTAGCACTGAGTAGACATGTACAGATCGCTTCTGGGACCCAAAAATATCGATTTTTCGGGTGTTTTGAGCCAGAATTTGAGATATAAACGGGTACAGAAGATGCATGCACATATCGACTTTGTGCACCCAAAATATCGATTTTGAGCATGTTTTAGGCATCTATTTTGAAAATACTCTAACACGAAGTAGGCATGTACAGATTGCTTCTGTAACACAAAAATATTGAATTTTTGGGTGTTTTCAGCCTGAATTTGAGATATAAACGGGTACTGAAGATGCAGGCACATATAGACTTTTTGTACCTAATATATCGATTTTGAGCATGTTTTGGGTCTGTATCTTGAAAACATTCTAAGAAGGTGTAGGCATGTACAGATTGCTTCTGGGACACAAAAATATCTAAGTTTCGGGTGTTTTAAGCCTGAATTTGAGATATAACCGGGTAGAGAATATGCATGCACATATCGACTTTGGGCACCCCAAATATCGATTTTTTGTATGTTTTGGTCCAATATTTTGAAAATATTCTATCACTGAGTAGGCATGTACAGGTCGCTTCTGGGACCCAAAAATATTGAATTTTCGGGTGTTAGAGCCTGAATTTGGGATATAAACCGGTACAAATGATGTATGCACATATCGACTTTGGACACCTAAAATATTGAATTTTAGCATGTTTTAAGCCTATATTTCTGAAAACATTCTGGCACTGAGTAGACATGTACGGATCGCTTCTGGGACTCAATAGTATCGAATTTTCGGATCTATTGAGCCTGAATTTGGGATATAAACGGGTACAGAAGATGCATACACATATTGACTTTGGGCACCTCAAATATCGATTTTCAGCATGTTTTGGGCTTGTATTTTGAAAATACTCTAACACGAAGTAGGCATGTACAGATCGCATCTGGGACCCAAAAATATTGAATTTTCGGGTGTTTTGAGCCTGAATTTGAGATATAAACGGGTACAGAAGATGCATGCACATATCGACTATGGGCAGCTAAAGTACCGATTTTCAGCATGTTTTAGCCATGTATTTTGAAAATACTCAAACACGGAGTAGGCATATACAGAACGCTTCTGGGACCCAAAAATATCGAATTTTCGGGTGTTTTGAGCCTGAATTTGGGATATAAACGGGTACAGAAGATGCATACACATATTGACTTTGTTCACCTAAAATATCGATTTTCAGCATGTTTTGGCCCTGTATTTTGAAAATACTCTTACAAGGAATAAGCAGGTACAGATTGCTTCTGGGACCCAAAAATATCGAATTTTCGGGCATTTTGAGCCTGAATTTGAGATATAATCGGGTACAGAAGATGCATGCACATATCGACTTTGGGCACCTAAAATATCAATTTTCAGCATGTTTTGGGCCTGTATTTTGAAAGTACTCTAACTCGGAGTAGGCATATTCAGATCGCTTCTGGGACCCAAAAATATTGAATTTTCGGGTAATTTGAGCCTGTATTTGAGATATAAACGGGTACAGAAGATGCAAGCACATATCGACTATGTGGAGCTAAAATATCGATTTTCAGCATGTTTTGGGCATGTATTTTGAAAATACTCTAACACGGAGTAGGCATGTACAGATCGCTTCTGGGACACAAAAATATTGAATTTTTGGGTGTTTTGAGCGTGAATTTGAGATATAAACGGGTACTGAAGATGCAGGCACATATCGACTTTTTGCACCTAATATATGGATAATGAGCATGTTTTGGGTCTGTATCTTGAAAACATTCTAAGAAGGAGTAGGCATGTACAGATGGCTTCTGGGACACAAAAATATCTAATTTTCGGGTGTTTTAAGCCTGAATTTGAGATATAAACGGGTAGAGAAGATGCATGCACATATCGACTTTGGGCAACCCAAATATCGATTTTTAGTATGTTTTGGGCCTGTATTTTGAAAATACTCTAACACGGAATAGGCAGGTACAGATTGCTTCTGGGACCAAAAATATCGAATTTTCGGGTATTTTGAGCCTGAATTTGAGATATAATCGGGTACAGAAGATGCATGCACATATCGACTTTGGGAACCTAAAATATCAATTTTCAGCATGTTTTCGGCCTGTATTTTGAAAGTACTCTAACACGGAGTAAGTATGTTCAGATCGCTTCTGGGACCCAAAAATATTGAATTTTCGGGTGATTTGAGCCTGTATTTGAGATATAAACGGGTACAGAAGATGCATGCAAATATCGACTATGTGAAGCTAAAATATCGATTTTCAGCATGTTTTGGGCATGTATTTTGAAAATACTCTAACACGGAGTAGGCATGTACAGATCGCTTCTGGGACCGAAAAATATCGAATTTTCGGTTTTTTTGAGCCTGAATTTGAGATATAATCGTGTACTGAAGATGCATGCACATATCGACTTTTAACACCTAAAATATCGATTTTGAGCATGTTTTGGGTCTGTATTTTATAAAGCATTCTAGCAAAGAGTAGGCATGTACAGATCGCTTCTGGGACCCAAAGATATCGATTTTTCGGGTGTTTTGAGCCTGAATTTGAGATATAAACGGGTACAGAAGATGCATGCACATATCGACTTTGGGCACCCAAAATATCGATTTTAAGCATGTTTTAGGCATCTATTTTGAAAATACTCTAACACGAAGTAGGCATGTACAGATCGCTTCTGGGACACAAAAATATTGAATTTTCGGGTGTTTTGAGCCTGAATTTGAGATATAAACGGGTACTAAAGATGCAGGCACATATCGACTTTTTGCACCTAATATATCGATTTTGAGCATGTTTTGGGTCTCAATCTTGAAAACATTTTAAGAAGGAGTAGGCATATACAGATGGCTTCAGGGACACAAAAATTTCTAATTTTCGGGTGTTTTAAGCCTGAATTTGAGATATAAACGGGTAGAGAAGATGCATGCACATATCGACTTTGGGCACCCCAAATATCGATTTTTAGTATGTTTTGGGCCAATATTTTGAAAATATTCTATCACTGAGCAGGCATGTACAGGTCGCTTCTGGGACCCAAAAATATTGAATTTTCGGGTGTTAGAGCCTGAATTTTGGATATAAACGGGTACAAAAGATGTATGCACATATTGACTTTGGACACCTAAAATATTGAATTTTAGCATGTTTTAAGCCTATATTTTGAAAACATTCTGGCACTGAGTAGACATGTACAGATCGCTTCTTGGACCCAAAAATACCGAATTTTCGCATCTTTTGAGCCTGAATTTGGGATATAAACCGGTACAGAAGATGCATACACATATTGACTTTGGGCTCCTCAAATATCGATTTTCAGCATGTTTTAGGCCTGTCTTTTGAAAATACTCTAACAAGGAATAGGCATGTACAGATCGCTTCTGGGACAAAAAAATATAGAACTTTTGGGTATTTTGAGCCTGAATTTGAGATATAATCGAGTACAGAAGATGCATGCACATATCGACTTTGGGCACCTAAAATATCGATTTCAGCATGTTTTGGGCCTGTATTTTGAAAGTACTCTAACACGGAGTAGGCATGTACAGATCGCTTCTAGGACCCAATAATATTGAATTTTCTGGTGATTTGAGCCTGAATTAGAGATATAAACGGGTACAGAAGATGCATGCACATATCGACTATATGGAGCTAAAATATCGATTTTCAGCATGTTTTGGGCATGTATTTTGAAAATACTCTAACACGGAGTGGGCATGTACAGATCGCTTCTGGGACCCAAAAATATCGAATTTTCGGGGGTTTTGAGCCTAAATTTGAGATATAAACGGGTACAGAACACGCATGCACATATCGACTTTAGACACCTAAAATATCGATTTTTAGCATGTTTTAAGCCTATATTTTGAAAACATTCTAGCACTGAGTAGACATATAGAGATCGCTTCAGGGACACAAAAATATTGAATTTTTTGGTGTTTTAAGCCTGCATTTGAGATATAAATGGGTAATGAAGATGCATGCACATATCGACTTTTTGCACATAAAATAACGATTTTAAGCATGTTTTAAGTCTGTATTTTGAAAACATTCTAGCAAAGAGTAGGCATGTACAGATCGCTTCTGGGACCCAAAAATATCGAATTTTCTGGTGTTTTGAGCCTGAATTTGAGATATAAACGGGTACAGAAGATGCATGCACATATCGACTATGGGCAGATAAAATATCGATTTTCAGCATGTTTTGGGCATGTATTTTGAAAATACTCTAACTCGGAGTAGGCATGTACAGATCGCTTCTGGGACACAAAAACATCGAATTTTCAGGAGTTTTGAGCCTCAATTTGAGATATATACGGGTACAGAAGATGCATGCACATATCGACTTTGGACACCTAAATTATAGATTCTTAGCATGTTTTGAGCCTATATTTTGAAAACTTTCTAGCACAGAGTAGGCATGTACAGATCGCTTCTGGAACCCAAAAATATTGAATTTTCCGTTGTTTTAAGCCTGAATTTGAGATATAAACGGGTACGGAAGATGCATGCAGATATCGACGTTTTGCACCTAAAATATCGATTTTGAGCAAGTTTTGGGTCTGTATCTTGAAAACATTCTAGCAAAGAGTAGGCATGTACAAATCGCTTCAGGGACCTAAAAATACCGAATTTTTGGTTGTTTTGAGGCTGAATTTGAGATATAAACGGGAACAGAAGATGCATGCACATATCGACTTTGGGCACCTAAAATATCGATTTTCAGCATGTTTTGGGTCTGTATTTTGAAAGTACTCTAACACGGAGTAGGCATGTACAGATCTCTTCTGGGACCCAAAAATATCGAGTTTTCGAGTGTTTTGAGCCTGAATATGAGATATAAACGGGTACAGAAGATGCAAGCACATATCGACTATGGGCAGATAAAATATCGATTTTCAGCATGTTTTGGGCATGTATTTTGAAAATACTCTAACTCGGAGTAGGCATGTACAGATCGCTTCTGGGACACAAAAACATCGAATTTTCAGGAGTTTTGAGCCTCAATTTGAGATATATACGGGTACAGAAGATGCATGCACATATCGACTTTGGACACCTAAATTATAGATTCTTAGCATGTTTTGAGCCTATATTTTGAAAACTTTCTAGCACAGAGTAGGCATGTACAGATCGCTTCTGGAACCCAAAAATATTGAATTTTCCGTTGTTTTAAGCCTGAATTTGAGATATAAACGGGTACGGAAGATGCATGCAGATATCGACGTTTTGCACCTAAAATATCGATTTTGAGCAAGTTTTGGGTCTGTATCTTGAAAACATTCTAGCAAAGAGTAGGCATGTACAAATCGCTTCAGGGACCTAAAAATACCGAATTTTTGGGTGTTTTGAGGCTGAATTTGAGATATAAACGGGAACAGAAGATGCATGCACATATCGACTTTGGGCACCTAAAATATCGATTTTCAGCATGTTTTGGGTCTGTATTTTGAAAGTACTCTAACACGGAGTAGGCATGTACAGATCTCTTCTGGGACCCAAAAATATCGAGTTTTCGGGTGTTTTGAGCCTGAATATGAGATATAAACGGGTACAGAAGATGCAAGCACATATCGACTATGGGCAGATAAAATATCGATTTTCAGCATGTTTTGGGCATGTATTTTGAAAATACTCAAAATCGGAGTATGCATGTACAGATCTCTTTTGGGACCCAAAAATATCGAGTTTTCGGGTGTTTTGAGCCTGAATTTGAGATATAAACGTGTACAGAAGATGCATGCACATTTCGTCTTTGGGCACCCAAAATATTGATTTTTAGCTCGTTTTGGGCCTATATTTTGAAAATATTCTAGCACTGAGTAGACATGTACAGATCGCTTCAAGGACCCAAAAATATTGAATTTTTGGGTGTTTTGAGCCTGCATTTGAGATATAAACGGTTAATGAAGATGCATGCACATATCGACTTTTTGCACCTAAAATATCGATTTTGAGCATGTTTTAGGTCTGTATTTTGAAAACATTCTAGCAAAGAGTAGGCATGTACAGATCGCTTCTGGGACCCAAAAATATTGAATTTTCGGGTGTTTTGAGCCAGAATTTGAGATATAAACGGGTACAGAAGATGCATGCACATATCGATTTTGGACACCTAAATTATAGATTCGTAGCATGTTTTGAGCCTATATTTTAAAAACTTTCTAGCACTGAGTAGACATGTACAGATCGCTTCTGGAACCCAAAAATATTGAATTTTTCGTTGTTTTGAGCCTGAATTTGAGATATAAACGGGTACGGAAGATGCATGCACATATCGACTTTGGACACCTAAAATATCGATTTTTAGCATGTATTGAGCCTATATTTTGAAAACATTCTAGCACTTAGTAGTAATGTACAGATCGCTTCTGGGGCCCAAAAATATCGAATTTTCGGGTTTTTTGAACATGATTTTGAGATATAAACGGGTACTGAAGATGAATTCACATATCGACATTTTGCAACTAAAATATCGATTTTGATCATGTTTTGGGTCTGTATCGGGAAAACATTCTAGCAAGGAGTAGGCATGTACAGATGCATACACATATTGACTTTGGGCAACTATAATATCGATTTTCAGCATGTTTTGGGTTTGTATTTTGAAAATACACTAACACGGAGTTGGCATTTACAGATCGCTTTTAAGACTCAAAAACATTGAATTTTCGGGTGTCTTGAGCCTGAATTTGAGATGTAAACGGGTACTGAAGATGCATTCACATATCGACTTTCGACACCTAAAATATCGATTTTTAGCATGTATTGAGCCTATATTTTGAAAACATTCTAGCACTGAGTAGTAATGTACAGATCGCTTCTGGGACCCAAAAATATCGAATTTTCGGGTGTTTTGAACATGAATTTGAGATATAAACGGGTACTGAAGATGAATTCACATATCGACTTTTTGCACCTAAAATATCGATTTTGAGCATGTTTTGGGTCTGTATCTTAAAAACATTCTAGCAAGGAGGAGGCATGTACAGATCCCTTCTGGGACCCAAAAATATTGAATTTTCGGGTGTTTTGAGCCTGAATTTGGGATATAAACGGGTACATAAGATAAATACACATATTGACTTTGGGCACACAAAATATCGATTTTGAGCATGTTTTGAGCCTGTATTTTGAGAATACTCTAATACGGAGTAGTCATGTACAGATCGCTTTTGGATCATGAAAATATCGAATTTTCAGGTGTTATGAGGCTGAATTTGAGATATAAACGGGTACAGAAGATGCATGCACATATCGACTTTGGATACCTAAAATATCGATTTTTAGCATGTTTTAAGCCTATATTTTGAACACATTCTAGCATGGAGTGAACATGTACAGATCACTTCTAGGACACTAAAATATCGAATTTTCCGTTGTTTTGAGCCCGAATTTGAGATATAAACGGGTACGGAAGATCCATGCACATATCGACTTTGGGCACCCAAATATCGATTTTTAGCATGTTTTTGGCCAATATTTTGAAATTATTGTAGCACTGAGTAGGCATGTACAGATCGCTTCTGGGACCCAAAAATATCGGATTTTCGGGTGTTTTGAGCCTGAATTTGGGATATAAACGGGTACAGAAGATGCATACACATATTGACTTTGTGCACCTAAAATATCGATTTTCAGCATGTTTTGGGCATGTATTTTGAAAATACTCTAACACGGATTAGGCATGTACAGATCACTTCTGGGACCCCAAAATATCGAATTTTCGGGTGTTTTGAGCGTGAATTTGAGATATAACCTGGTATAGAAGATGCATGCACATATCGACTTTTTGCACCCAAAATATCGATTTTTAGCATGTTTTGGGCCTGTATTTTGAAAATACTCTAACACGAAGTAGGCATGTACAGATCGCTTGTTGAACCCAAAAATATCGAATTTTCGGGAAGTTTTGACCTTGAATTTGGGATATAAACGGGTACAAAAGATGTATGCACATATCGACTTTGGACACCTAAAATATCGATTTTTAGCATGTTTTGGTACTATATTTTGAAAATATTCTAACACGGAGTAGGCATGTACAGATCGCTTCTGGGACTCAAAAATATCGAATTTTAGGGTGTTTTGAGCCTGAATTTGAGATGTAAACGGGTACAGAAGAAACATACACATATTGCCTTTTGGCACCTAAAATATCGATTTTCAGCATGTTTTGGGCCTGTATTTTGAAATTAGTCTAACACGGAGTTGGCATTTACCGATCGCTTCTGGGACACAAAAACATTGAATTTTCAGGTGTTTTGAGCCTGAATTTGAGATATAAACGGGTACTGAAGATGCATGCACTTATCGACTTTGAACACCTAAAATATCGATTTTTAGCATGTAATGAGCCTATATTTTGAAAACATTCTAGCACTGAGTATACATGTACAGATCGCTTCTGGGACCCCAAAATATTGAATTTTTGGGTGTTTTGATCCTGAATTTGACATATAAACGGGTAATGAAGATGCAGGCACATATCGACTTTTTGTTCCTAAATTATCGATTTTTAGCATGTTTTGGGCCAATATTTTGAAAATATTGTAGCACTGAGTAGGCATGTACAGATCGCTTCTGGGACCCAAAAATATCAAGTTTTCGGTTGTTTTGAGCCTGAATTTGGGATATAAACGGGTTCAGAAGATGCATACACATATTGACTTTGTGCACCTAAAATATTGATTTTCAGCATGTTTTGGGCATGTATTTTGAAAATACTCTAACACGGATTAGGCATGTACAGATCACTTCTGGGACCAAATATATCGAATTTTCGGGTGTTTTGAGCCTGAATTTGAGATATAAACGGGTACAGAAGATGCATGCACATATCGACTTTTAACACCCAAAATATCGATTTTTAGCATGTTTTGGGCCTGTATTTTGAAAATACTCTAACACGAAGTAGGCATGTACAGATCGCTTGTTGAACCCAAAAATATCGAATTTTCGCGAAGTTTTGACCTTGAATTTGGGATATAAACGGGTACAAAAGATGTATGCAGATATCGACTTTGGACACCTAAAATATCGATTTTTAGCATGTTTTGGGACTATATTTTGAAAATATTCAAACACGGTGTAGGCATGTACAGATCGCTTCTGGGACCCAAAATTATCGAATTTTCAGGTGTTTTGAGTCTGAATTTGAGATATATACGGGTACAGAAGATGCATGCACATATCGACTTTTTGCACCTAAAATATTGATTTTGAGCAAGTTTTGGGTCTGTATCTTGAAAACATTCTAGCAAAGAGTAGGCATGTACAGATCGCTTCTGGGATAAAAAAATATCGAATTTACGGTTTTTTGAGCCTGAATTTGGGATATAAACGGGTACAGAAGATGCATGCACATATCGACTTTGGACACCTAAATTATAGATTCTTAGCATGTTTTGAGCCTATATTTTGAAAACTTTCTAGCACTGAGTAGGCATGTACAGATCGCTTCTGGAACCCAAAATTATTGAATTTTCCGTTGTTTTGAGCCTGAATTTGAGATATAAACGGGTACGGAAGATGCATGCAGATATCGACTTTTTGAACGTAAAATATCGATTTTGAGCAAGTTTTGGGTCTGTATCATGAAAACATTCTAACAAAGAGTAGGCATGTACAGATCGCTTCTGGGACCCAAAAATACCGAATTTTTTGGTGTTTTGAGGCTGAATTTGAGATATAAACGGATACAGAAGATGCATGCACATATCGACTTTGGGCACCTAAAATATCGATTTTCAGCATGTTTTGGGTCTGTATTTTGAAAGTACTCTAACATGGAGTAGGCATGTACAGATCTCTTCTGGGACCCAAAAATATCCAGTTTTCGGGTGTTTTGAGCCTGAATTTGAGATATAAACGGGTACAGAAGATGCATGCACATTTCGTCTTTGGGCACCCAAAATATTGATTTTTAGCATGTTTTGGGCCTATATTTTGAAAATATTCTAGCACTGAGTAGACATGTACAGATCGCTTCAGGGACCCAAAAATATTGAATTTTTGGGTGTTATGAGCCTGCATTTGAGATATAAACGTGTACAGAAGATACATGCACATATCGACTTTAAGCACCTAAAATATCGATTTTGAGCATGTTTTGGGTCTGTATTTTGAAAATACTCTAACACGGAGTAGGCATGTACAGATTGCTTCTGGGACACAAAAATATCGAATTTTCGGGTGTTTTGAGTCTGAATTTGAGATATAAACGGGTACAGAAGATGCATGCACATATCGTCTTTGGGCACCCAAAATACCGATTTTGAGCATGTTTTGGGCCTATATTTTGAAAATATTCTAGCACTGACTAGACATGTACAGATCGCTTCTAGGACTCAATTATTTTGAATTTTCGGGTGTTTTGAGCCTAAATTTGGGATATAAACGGGTACAGAAGATGCATACACATATTGACTTTGGGCACCTAAAATATCGATTTTCAGCTTGTTTTGGGCAACTATTTTGAAAATACTCTAACACTAAGTAGGCATGTACAGATCGCTTCTGGGGCCCAAAAATATCGAATTTTCGGGTGTTTTGAGGCTGAATTTGAGATATAAACGGGTACAGAAGATGCATGCACATATCGACTTTGTACACCTAAAATATCGATTTTTAGCCTGTATTGAGCCTATATTTTGAAAACATTCTAGCACTGAGTAGGCATGTAGAGATCCCTTCTGGGACCCAAAAATATCAAATTTTTGGGCGTTTTGTGCTTGAATTTGAGATATAAACGGGTACAGAAGATGTATGCATATATCGTCTTTGGGCACCCAAAATATCGATTTTGAGCATGTTTTGGGCCTGTATTTTGAAAATACTCTAACATGGAGTAGGCATGTACAGATCGCTTTTGGGACATTAAAATATCGAATTTTCAGGTGTTATGAGGCTGAATTTGAGATATAAACAGGTACAGAAAATGCATGCACATATCGACTTTGGGCACCCAAATTATCTATTTTTAACATGTTTTGGGCCTATATTTTGAAAATATTCTAGCACTGGGTAGGCATGCACAGATCGCTTTTGGGACCCAAAAATATCGAATTTTCGGGTGTTTTGAGCCTTAATTTGAGATATAAACGTGTACAGATGATGCATGCACATATCAACTTTGGGCACCCAAAATATCGAATTTTAGCATATTTTGGGCCTAAATTTTGAAATTATTCTGACACTGTGTAGGCATGTACAGATCGCTTCTGGGACCCAAAAATATCGAATTTTCGGGTGTTTTGAGCCTGAATTTTGGATATAAACGGGTACAGAAGATAAATACACATATTGAATTTGGGCACCTAAAATATCAATTTTGAACATGTTTGGGGCCTATATTTTGAAAATACTCTAACACGGAGTAGGCATGAAAAGATCGCTTCTGGGACACAAAAATATCGAATTTTCGGGTGTTTTGAGCTTTAATTTGAGATATAAACGGGTACAGAAGATTCATACACATATTGACTTTGGGCACCCATTACATCGATTTTGAGCATGTTATGGGCCTGTATTTTGTAAATACTCTAACACGGAGTTGGCATGTACAGATCGCTTCTGGGACACAAAAATATCGAATTTTCGGGTGTTATGAGGCTAAATTTGAGATATAAACGGGTACAGAACATGCATGCACATATCGCCTTTGGGCACCCAAAATATCGATTTTGAGCATGTTTTTGGCCTATATTTTGAAAATATTCTAGCACTGAGTAGGTATGTACAGATCGCTTCTGAGACCCAAAAATATCGAATTTCCGGGTGTTTTGAGCCTAAATTTGAGATATAAACGGGTACAGAAGATGCATGCACATATCGACTTTGGACACCTAAAATATCGATTTTTAGCATGTATTGAGCCTATATTTTGAAAACATTCTAGCACTTAGTAGTAATGTACAGATCGCTTCTGGGGCCCAAAAATATCGAATTTTCGGGTTTTTTGAACATGAATTTGAGATATAAAGGGGTACTGAAGATGAATTCACATATCGACTTTTTGCACCTAAAATATCGATTTTGAGCATGTTTTGGGTCTGTATCTTAAAAACATTCTAGCAAGGAGGAGGCATGTACAGATCCCTTCTGGGACCCAAAAATATTGAATTTTCGGGTGTTTTGAGCCTGAATTTGGGATATAAACGGGTACATAAGATAAATACACATATTGACTTTGGGCACACAAAATATCGATTTTGAGCATGTTTTGAGCCTGTATTTTGAGAATACTCTAATACGGAGTAGTCATGTACAGATCGCTTTTGGATCATGAAAATATCGAATTTTCAGGTGTTATGAGGCTGAATTTGTGATATAAACGGGTACAGAAGATGCATGCACATATCGACTTTGGATACCTAAAATATCGATTTTTAGCATGTTTTAAGCCTATATTTTGAACAAATTCTAGCATGGAGTAAACATGTACAGATCACTTCTAGGACACTAAAATATCGAATTTTCCGTTGTTTTGAGCCTGAATTTGAGATATAAACGGGTACGGAAGATCCATGCACATATCGACTTTGGGCACCCAAATATCGATTTTTAGCATATTTTTGGCCAATATTTTGAAATTATTGTAGCACTGAGTAGGCATGTACAGATCGCTTCTGGGACCCAAAAATATCGAATTTTCGGGTGTTTTGAGCCTGAATTTGGGATATAAACGGGTACAGAAGATGCATACACATATTGACTTTGTGCACCTAAAATATCGATTTTCAGCATGTTTTGGGCATGTATTTTGAAAATACTCTAACACGGATTAGGCATGTACAGATCACTTCTGGGACCCCAAAATATCGAATTTTCGGGTGTTTTGAGCCTGAATTTGAGATATAACCTGGTACAGAAGATGCATGCACATATCGACTTTTTGCACCCAAAATATCGATTTTTAGCATGTTTTGGGCCTGTATTTTGAAAATACTCTAACACGAAGTAGGCATGTACAGATCGCTTGTTGAACCCAAAAATATCGAATTTTCGCGAAGTTTTGACCTTGAATTTGGGATATAAACGGGTACAAAAGATGTATGCACATATCGACTTTGGACACCTAAAATATAGATTTTTAGCATGTTTTGGTACTATATTTTGAAAATATTCTAACACGGAGTAGGCATGTACAGATCTCTTCTGGGACCCAAAAATATCCAGTTTTCGGGTGTTTTGAGCCTGAATTTGAGATATAAACGGGTACAGAAGATGCATGCACATTTCGTCTTTGGGCATCCAAAATATTGATTTTTAGCATGTTTTAGGCCTATATTTTGAAAATATTCTAGCACTGAGTAGACATGTACAGATCGCTTCAGGGACCCAAAAATATTGAATTTTTGGGTGTTTTGAGCCTGCATTTGAGATATAAACGGGTAATGAAGATGCATGCACATATCGACTTTTTGCACCTAAAATATCGATTTTGAGCATGTTTTGGGTCTGTATTTTGAAAACATTCTAGCAAAGAGTAGGCATGTACAGATCGCTTCTGGGACCCAAAAATATTGAATTTTCGGGCATTTTGAGCCAGAATTTGAGATATAAACGGGTACAGAAGATGCATGCACATATCGACTTTGGACACCTAAAATACCGATTTTTAGCATGTAATGAGCCTATATTTTGAAAACATTCTAGCACTGAGTATACATGTACAGATCGCTTCTGGGACCCCAAAATATTGAATTTTTGGGTGTTTTGATCCTGAATTTGACATATAAACGGGTAATGAAGATGCAGGCACATATCGACTTTTTGTTCCTAAATTATCGATTTTTAGCATGTTTTGGGCCAATATTTTGAAATTATTGTAGCACTGAGTAGGCATGTACAGATCGCTTCTGGTACCCAAAAATATCAAGTTTTCGGGTGTTTTGAGCCTGAATTTGGGATATAAACGGGTTCAGAAGATGCATACACATATTGACTTTGTGCACCTAAAATATCGATTTTCAGCATGTTTTGGGCATGTATTTTGAAAATACTCTAACACGGATTAGGCATGTACAGATCACTTCTGGGACCAAATATATCGAATTTTCGGGTGTTTTGAGCCTGAATTTGATATATAAACGGGTACAGAAGATGCATGCACATATCGACTTTTAACACCCAAAATATCGATTTTTAGCATGTTTTGGGTCTGTATTTTGAAAATACTCTAACACGAAGTAGGCATGTACAGATCGCTTTTGGGACCTAAAAATACCGAATTTTTTGGTGTTTTGAGGCTGAATTTGAGATATAAATGGGTACAGAAGATGCATGCACATATCGACTTTGGGCACCTAATATATCGATTTTCAGCATGTTTTGGGCATGTATTTTGAAAATACTCTAACTCGGAGTAAGCATGTACAGATCGCTTCTGGGACCCCAATAGATCGAATTTTCGGGTGATTTGAGCCTTAATTTGAGATATAAACGTGTACAGAAGATGCATGCACATATCGACTTTAAGCACCTAAAATATCGATTTTGAGCATGTTTTAGGTCTGTATTTTGAAAGTACTCTAACACGGAGTAGGCATGTACAGATCTCTTCTGGGACCCAAAAATATCCAGTTTTCGGGTGTTTTGAGCCTGAATTTGAGATATAAACGGGTACAGAAGATTCATGCACATTTCGTCTTTGGGCATCCAAAATATTGATTTTTAGCATGTTTTAGGCCTATATTTTGAAAATATTCTAGCACTGAGTAGACATGTACAGATCGCTTCAGGGACCCAAAAATATTGAATTTTTGGGTGTTTTGAGCCTGCATTTGAGATATAAACGGGTAATGAAGATGCATGCACATATCGACTTTTTGCACCTAAAATATCGATTTTGAGCATGTTTTGGGTCTGTATTTTGAAAACATTCTAGCAAAGAGTAGGCATGTACAGATCGCTTCTGGGACCCAAAAATATTGAATTTTCGGGCGTTTTGAGCCAGAATTTGAGATATAGACGGGTACAGAAGATGCATGCACATATCGATTTTGGACACCTAAATTATAGATTCGTAGCATGTTTTGAGCCTATATTTTAAAAACTTTCTAGCACTGAGTAGGCATGTACAGGTCGCTTCTGGGACCCAAAATTATCGAATTTTTGGGTGTTTTGATCCTGAATTTGACATATAAACGGGTAATGAAGATGCAGGCACATATCGACTTTTTGTTCCTAAATTATCGATTTTTAGCATGTTTTGGGCCAATATTTTGAAATTATTGTAGCACTGAGTAGGCATGTACAGATCGCTTCTGGGACCCAAAAATATCAAGTTTTCGGGTGTTTTGAGCCTGAATTTGGGATATAAACGGGTTCAGAAGATGCATACACATATTGACTTTGTGCACCTAAAATATCGATTTTCAGCATGTTTTGGGCATGTATTTTGAAAATACTCTAACACGGATTAGGCATGTACAGATCACTTCTGGGACCAAATATATCGAATTTTCGGGTGTTTTGAGCCTGAATTTGATATATAAACGGGTACAGAAGATGCATGCACATATCGACTTTTAACACCCAAAATATCGATTTTTAGCATGTTTTGGGTCTGTATTTTGAAAATACTCTAACACGAAGTAGGCATGTACAGATCGCTTTTGGGACCTAAAAATACCGAATTTTTTGGTGTTTTGAGGCTGAATTTGAGATATAAATGGGTACAGAAGATGCATGCACATATCGACTTTGGGCACCTAATATATCGATTTTCAGCATGTTTTGGGCATGTATTTTGAAAATACTCTAACTCGGAGTAAGCATGTACAGATCGCTTCTGGGACCCCAATAGATCGAATTTTCGGGTGATTTGAGCCTTAATTTGAGATATAAACGTGTACAGAAGATGCATGCACATATCGACTTTAAGCACCTAAAATATCGATTTTGAGCATGTTTTAGGTCTGTATTTTGAAAGTACTCTAACACGGAGTAGGCATGTACAGATCTCTTCTGGGACCCAAAAATATCCAGTTTTCGGGTGTTTTGAGCCTGAATTTGAGATATAAACGGGTACAGAAGATTCATGCACATTTCGTTTTTGGGCATCCAAAATATTGATTTTTTGCATGTTTTAGGCCTATATTTTGAAAATATTCTAGCACTGAGTAGACATGTACAGATCGCTTCAGGGACCCAAAAATATTGAATTTTTGGGTGTTTTGAGCCTGCATTTGAGATATAAACGGGTAATGAAGATGCATGCACATATCGACTTTTTGCACCTAAAATATCGATTTTGAGCATGTTTTGGGTCTGTATTTTGAAAACATTCTAGCAAAGAGTAGGCATGTACAGATCGCTTCTGGGACCCAAAAATATTGAGTTTTCGGGGGTTTTGAGCCAGAATTTGAGATATAAACGGGTACAGAAGATGCATGCACATATCGATTTTGGACACCTAAATTATAGATTCGTAGCATGTTTTGAGCCTATATTTTAAAAACTTTCTAGCACTGAGTAGGCATGTACAGGTCGCTTCTGGGACCCAAAATTATCGAATTTTTGGGTGTTTTGAGCCTGAATTTGAGACATAAACGGGTACTGAAGATGCATGCACATATCGACTGTTTGCACCTAAAATATCGATTTTCAACATGTTTTGGGCCTATATTTTGAAAATATTCTAGCACTGAGTAGGCATGTTCAGGTCGCTTCTGGGACCCCAAAAAATCGAATTTTCGGGTGATATGAGCCTTAATTTGAGATATAAACGTGTACAGAAGATACATGCACATATCGACTTTAAGCACCTAAAATATCGATTTTGAGCATGTTTTGGGTCTGTATTTTGAAAATACTCTAACACGGAGTAGGCATGTACAGATTGCTTCTGGGACCCAAAAATATCGAATTTTCGGGTGTTTTGAGCCTGAATTTGAGATATAAACGGGTACAGAAGATGCATGCACATATCGTCTTTGGGCACCCAAAATACCGATTTTGAGCATGTTTTGGGCCTATATTTTGAAAATATTCTAGCACTGACTAGACATGTACAGATCGCTTCTAGGACTCAATTATTTTGAATTTTCGGGTGTTTTGAGCCTAAATTTGGGATATATACGGGTACAGAAGATGCATACACATATTGACTTTGGGCACCTAAAATATCGATTTTCAGCTTGTTTTGGGCAACTATTTTGAAAATACTCTAACACTAAGTAGGCATGTACAGATCGCTTCTGGGGCCCAAAAATATCGAATTTTCGGGTGTTTTGAGGCTGAATTTGAGATATAAACGGGTACAGAAGATGCATGCACATATCGACTTTGTACACCTAAAATATCGATTTTTAGCCTGTATTGAGCCTATATTTTGATAACATTCTAGCACTGAGTAGGCATGTAGAGATCCCTTCTGGGACCCAAAAATAACAAATTTTTGGGCGTTTTGTGCTTGAATTTGAGATATAAACGGGTACAGAAGATGTATGCATATATCGTCTTTGGGCACCCAAAATATCGATTTTGTGCATGTTTTGGGCCTGTATTTTGAAAATACTCTAACATGGAGTAGACATGTACAGATCGCTTTTGGGACATAAAAATATCGAATTTTCAGGTCTTATGAGGCTGAATTTGAGATATAAACATTTACAGAAATTGCATGCACATATCGACTTTGGGCACCCAAATTATCTATTTTTAACATGTTTTGGGCCTATATTTTGAAAATATTCTAGCACTGGGTAGGCATGCACAGATCGCTTCTGGGACCCAAAAATATCGAATTTTCGGGTGTTTTAAGCCTGAATTTGGGATATAAACGGGTACAGAAGATGCATACACATATTGACTTTGTGCACCTAAAAATCGATTTTCAGCATGTTTTGGGACTATATTTTGAAAATATTCAAACACGGACTAGGCATGTACAGATCGCTTCTGGGACCCAAAATTATCGAATTTTCGGGTGTTTTGAGTCTGAATTTGAGATATAAACGGGTATAGAAAATGCATGCTCATATAAACATTTAGCACCTAAAATATCGATTTTTAGCATGTTTTGGGCCTATATTTTAAAAATATTCTAGCACTGACTAGACATGTACAGATCGCTTCTAGGACTCAATTATTTTAAATTTTCGGGTGTTTTGAGCCTAAATTTGGAATATAAACGGGTACAGAAGATGCATACACATATTGACTTTGGGCACCTAAAATATCGATTTTCAGCTTGTTTTGGGCAACTATTTTGAAAATACTCTAACACTAAGTAGGCATGTACAGATCGCTTCTGGGGCCCAAAAATATCGAATTTTCGGGTGTTTTGAGGCTGAATTTGAGATATAAACGGGTACAGAAGATGCATGCACATACCGACTTTGGGCACCTAATATATCGATTTTTAGCATGTTTTGGGCATGTATTTTGAAAATACTCTTAATCGGAGTAGGCATGTACAGATCGCTTCTGGGACCCCAAAAGATCGAATTTTCGGGTGATTTGAGCCTTAATTTGAGATATAAACGTGTACAGAAGATGCATGCACATATCGACTTTAAGCACCTAAAATATTGATTTTGAGCATGTATTGGGTCTGTATTTTGAAATTACTCTAACACGGAGTAGGCATGTACATATCGCTTCTGGGACCCCAAAAGATCGAATTTTCGGGTGATTTGAGCCTTAATTTGAGATATAAACGTGTACAGAAGATGCATGCACATATCGACTTTAAGCACCTAAAATATCGATTTTGAGCATGTTTTGGGTCTGTATTTTGAAAATACTCTAACACGGAGTAGGCATGTACAGATAGCTTCTGGGACACAAAAATATCGAATTTTGGGGAGTTATGAGGCTAAATTTGAGATATAAACGGGTACAGAAGATGCATGCACATATCTACTTTAGACACCTAAATTATAGATTCTTAGCATGTTTTGAGCCTATATTTTGAAAACTTTCTAGCACTGAGTAGGCATGTACAGATCGCTTCTGGGACCCAAAATTATCGAATTTTCGGGTGTTTTGAGTCTGAATTTGAGATATAAACGGGTATAGAAAATGCATGCTCATATCAACATTTAGCACCTAAAATATCGATTTTTAGCATGTTTTGGGCCTATATTTTAAAAATATTCTAGCACTGAGTAAGCATGTACAGATCGCTTCAGGGACAAAAAAATATCGAATTTTCGGGTGGTTTGAGCCTGAATTTGGGATATAAACGGGTACAAAAGATGTATGCACATATCGACTTTGGACACCTAAAATATCGATTTTTAGTATGTTTTAAGCCTATATTTTAAAAACAATCTAGCACTGAGTAGGCATGTACGGATCGCTTCTGGTACACAAAAATATCGAATTTTTGGGTGTTTTGAGCCTGAATTTGAGATATATACGGGTACAGAAGATGCATGCACATATCGACTTTTTGCACCTAAAATATTGATTTTGAGCAAGTTTTGGGTCTGTATCTTGAAAACATTCTAGCAAAGAGTAGGCATGTACAGATCGCTTTAGGGACCTAAAAATACCGAATTTTTTGGTGTTTTGAGGCTGAATTTGAGATATAAACGGGTACAGAAGATGCATGCACATATCGACTTTGGGCACCTAATATATCGATTTTTAGCATGTTTTGGGCATGTATTTTGAAAATACTCTAAATCGGAGTAGGCATGTACAGATCGCTTCTGGGACCCCAAAAGATCGAATTTTCGGGTGATTTGAGCCTTAATTTGAGATATAAACGTGTACAGAAGATGCATGCACATATCGACTTTAAGCACCTAAAATATTGATTTTGAGCATGTATTGGGTCTGCATTTTGAAAATACTCTAACACGGAGTAGGCATGTACATATCGCTTCTGGGACCCCAAAAGATCGAATTTTCGGGTGATTTGAGCCTTAATTTGAGATATAAACGTGTACAGAAGATGCATGCACATATCGACTTTAAGCACCTAAAATATCGATTTTGAGCATGTTTTGGGTCTGTATTTTGAAAATACTCTAACACGGAGTAGGCATGTACAGATAGCTTCTGGGACACAAAAATATCGAATTTTGGGGAGTTATGAGGCTAAATTTGAGATATAAACGGGTACAGAAGATGCATGCACATATCTACTTTGGACACCTAAATTATAGATTCTTAGCATGTTTTGAGCCTATATTTTGAAAACTTTCTAGCACTGAGTAGGCATGTACAGATCGCTTCTGGAACCCAAAACTATTGAATTTTCCGTTTTTTTGAGCCTGAATTTGAGATATAAACGGGTACGGAAGATGCATGCAGATATCGACATTTTGAACGTAAAATATCGATTTTGAGCAAGTTTTGGGTCTGTATCTTGAAAACATTCTAACAAAGAGTAGGCATGTACAGATCGCTTCTGGGACCCAAAAATACCGATTTTTTGGGTGTTTTGAGGCTGAATTTGATATATAAACGGATACAGAAGATGCATGCACATATCGACTTTGGGCACCTAAAATATCGATTTTCAGCATGTTTTGGGTCTGTATTTTGAAAGTACTCTAACACGGAGTAGGCATGTACAGATCTCTTCTGGGACCCAAAAATATCCAGTTTTCGGGTGTTTTGAGCCTGAATTTGAGATATAAACGGGTACAGAAGATGCATGCACATTTCGTCTTTGGGCATCCAAAATATTGATTTTTAGCATGTTTTGGGCCTATATTTTGAAAATATTCTAGCACTGAGTAGACATGTACAGATCGCTTCAGGGACCCAAAAATATTGAATTTTTGGGTGTTTTGAGCCTGCATTTGAGATATAAACGGGTAATGAAGATGCATGCACATATCGACTTTTTGCACCTAAAATATCGATTTTGAGCATGTTTTGGGTCTGTATTTTGAAAACATTCTAGCAAAGAATAGGCATGTACAGATCGCTTCTAGGACCCAAAAATATTGAATTTTCGGGGGTTTTGAGCCAGAATTTGAGATATAAACGGGTACAGAAGATGCATGCACATATCGATTTTGGACACCTAAATTATAGATTCGTAGCATGTTTTGAGCCTATATTTTAAAAACTTTCTAGCACTGAGTAGGCATGTACAGGTCGCTTCTGGGACCCAAAATTATCGAATTTTTGGGTGTTTTGAGCCTGAATTTGAGACATAAACGGGTACTGAAGATGCATGCACATATCGACTTTTTGCACCCAAAATACCGATTTTGAGCATGTTTTGGGCCTATATTTTGAAAATATTCTAGCACTGACTAGACATGTACAGATCGCTTCTAGGACTCAATTATTTTAAATTTTCGGGTGTTTTGAGCCTAAATTTGGAATATAAACGGGTACAGAAGATGCATACACATATTGACTTTGGGCACCTAAAATATCGATTTTCAGCTTGTTTTGGGCAACTATTTTGAAAATACTCTAACACTAAGTAGGCATGTACAGATCGCTTCTGGGGCCCAAAAATATCGAATTTTCGGGTGTTTTGAGGCTGAATTTGAGATATAAACGGGTACAGAAGATGCATGCACATACCGACTTTGGGCACCTAATATATCGATTTTTAGCATGTTTTGGGCATGTATTTTGAAAATACTCTTAATCGGAGTAGGCATGTACAGATCGCTTCTGGGACCCCAAAAGATCGAATTTTCGGGTGATTTGAGCCTTAATTTGAGATATAAACGTGTACAGAAGATGCATGCACATATCGACTTTAAGCACCTAAAATATTGATTTTGAGCATGTATTGGGTCTGTATTTTGAAATTACTCTAACACGGAGTAGGCATGTACATATCGCTTCTGGGACCCCAAAAGATCGAATTTTCGGGTGATTTGAGCCTTAATTTGAGATATAAACGTGTACAGAAGATGCATGCACATATCGACTTTAAGCACCTAAAATATCGATTTTGAGCATGTTTTGGGTCTGTATTTTGAAAATACTCTAACACGGAGTAGGCATGTACAGATAGCTTCTGGGACACAAAAATATCGAATTTTGGGGAGTTATGAGGCTAAATTTGAGATATAAACGGGTACAGAAGATGCATGCACATATCTACTTTAGACACCTAAATTATAGATTCTTAGCATGTTTTGAGCCTATATTTTGAAAACTTTCTAGCACTGAGTAGGCATGTACAGATCGCTTCTGGAACCCAAAACTATTAAATTTTCCGTTGTTTTGAGCCTGAATTTGAGATATAAACGGGTACGGAAGATGCATGCACATATCGACATTTTGAACGTAAAATATCGATTTTGAGCAAGTTTTGGGTCTGTATCTTGAAAACATTGTAACAAAGAGTAGGCATGTACAGATCGCTTCTGGGACCCAAAAATACCGATTTTTTGGGTGTTTTGAGGCTGAATTTGAGATATAAACGGATACAGAAGATGCATGCACATATTGACTTTGTGCACCTAAAAATCGATTTTCAGCATGTTTTGGGACTATATTTTGAAAATATTCAAACACGGACTAGGCATGTACAGATCGCTTCTGGGACCCAAAATTATCGAATTTTCGGGTGTTTTGAGTCTGAATTTGAGATATAAACGGGTATAGAAAATGCATGCTCATATCAACATTTAGCACCTAAAATATCGATTTTTAGCATGTTTTGGGCCTATATTTTAAAAATATTCTAGCACTGAGAAAGCATGTACAGATCGCTTCTGGGACAAAAAAATATCGAATTTTCGGGTGGTTTGAGCCTGAATTTGGGATATAAACGGGTACAAAAGATGTATGCACATATCGACTTTGGACACCTAAAATATCGATTTTTAGTATGTTTTAAGCCTATATTTTAAAAACAATCTAGCACTGAGTAGGCATGTACGGATCGCTTCTGGTACACAAAAATATCGAATTTTTGGGTGTTTTGAGCCTGAATTTGAGATATATACGGGTACAGAAGATGCATGCACATATCGACTTTTTGCACCTAAAATATTGATTTTGAGCAAGTTTTGGGTCTGTATCTTGAAAACATTCTAGCAAAGAGTAGGCATGTACAGATCGCTTTAGGGACCTAAAAATACCGAATTTTTTGGTGTTTTGAGGCTGAATTTGAGATATAAACGGGTACAGAAGATGCATGCACATATCGACTTTGGGCACCTAATATATCGATTTTTAGCATGTTTTGGGCATGTATTTTGAAAATACTCTAAATCGGAGTAGGCATGTACAGATCGCCTCTGGGACCCCAAAAGATCGAATTTTCGGGTGATTTGAGCCTTAATTTGAGATATAAATGTGTACAGAAGATGCATGCACATATCGACTTTAAGCACCTAAAATATTGATTTTGAGCATGTATTGGGTCTGCATTTTGAAAATACTCTAACACGGAGTAGGCATGTACATATCGCTTCTGGGACCCCAAAAGATCGAATTTTCGGGTGATTTGAGCCTTAATTTGAGATATAAACGTGTACAGAAGATGCATGCACATATCGACTTTAAGCACCTAAAATATCGATTTTGAGCATGTTTTGGGTCTGTATTTTGAAAATACTCTAACACGGAGTAGGCATGTACAGATAGCTTCTGGGACACAAAAATATCGAATTTTGGGGAGTTATGAGGCTAAATTTGAGATATAAACGGGTACAGAAGATGCATGCACATATCTACTTTGGACACCTAAATTATAGATTCTTGGCATGTTTTGAGCCTATATTTTGAAAACTTTCTAGCACTGAGTAGGCATGTACAGATCGCTTCTGGAACCCAAAACTATTGAATTTTCCGTTGTTTTGAGCCTGAATTTGAGATATAAACGGGTACGGAAGATGCATGCAGATATCAACATTTTGAACGTAAAATATCGATTTTGAGCAAGTTTTGGGTCTGTATCTTGAAAACATTCTAACAAAGAGTAGGCATGTACAGATCGCTTCTGGGACCCAAAAATACCGATTTTTTGGGTGTTTTGAGGCTGAATTTGATATATAAACGGATACAGAAGATGCATGCACATATCGACTTTGGGCACCTAAAATATCGATTTTCAGCATGTTTTGGGTCTGTATTTTGAAAGTACTCTAACACGGAGTAGGCATGTACAGATCTCTTCTGGGACCCAAAAATATCCAGTTTTCGGGTGTTTTGAGCCTGAATTTGAGATATAAACGGGTACAGAAGATGCATGCACATTTCGTCTTTGGGCATCCAAAATATTGATTTTTAGCATGTTTTGGGCCTATATTTTGAAAATATTCTAGCACTGAGTAGACATGTACAGATCGCTTCAGGGACCCAAAAATATTGAATTTTTGGGTGTTTTGAGCCTGCATTTGAGATATAAACGGGTAATGAAGATGCATGCACATATCGACTTTTTGCACCTAAAATATCGATTTTGAGCATGTTTTGGGTCTGTATTTTGAAAACATTCTAGCAAAGAATAGGCATGTACAGATCGCTTCTGGGACCCAAAAATATTGAATTTTCGGGGGTTTTGAGCCAGAATTTGAGATATAAACGGGTACAGAAGATGCATGCACATATCGATTTTGGACACCTAAATTATAGATTCGTAGCATGTTTTGAGCCTATATTTTAAAAACTTTCTAGCACTGAGTAGGCATGTACAGGTCGCTTCTGGGACCCAAAATTATCGAATTTTTGGGTGTTTTGAGCCTGAATTTGAGACATAAACGTGTACAGAAGATACATGCACATATCGACTTTAAGCACCTAAAATATCGATTTTGAGCATGTTTTGGGTCTGTATTTTGAAAATACTCTAACACGGAGTAGGCATGTACAGATTGCTTCTGGGACCCAAAAATATCGAATTTTCGGGTGTTTTGAGCCTGAATTTGAGATATAAACGGGTACAGAAGATGCATGCACATATCGTCTTTGGGCACCCAAAATAACGATTTTGAGCATGTTTTGGGCCTATATTTTGAAAATATTCTAGCACTGACTAGACATGTACAGATCGCTTCTAGGACTCAATTATTTTAAATTTTCGGGTGTTTTGAGCCTAAATTTGGAATATAAACGGGTACAGAAGATGCATACACATATTGACTTTGGGCACCTAAAATATCGATTTTCAGCTTGTTTTGGGCAACTATTTTGAAAATACTCTAACACTAAGTAGGCATGTACAGATCGCTTCTGGGGCCCAAAAATATCGAATTTTCGGGTGTTTTGAGGCTAAATTTGAGATATAAACGGGTACAGAAGATGCATGCACATATCGACTTTGTACACCTAAAATATCGATTTTTAGCCTGTATTGAGCCTATATTTTGAAAACATTCTAACACTGAGTAGGCATGTAGAGATCCCTTCTGGGACCCAAAAATATCAAATTTTTGGGCGTTTTGTGCTTGAATTTGAGATATAAACGGGTACAGAAGATGTATACATATATCGTCTTTGGGCACCCAAAATATCGATTTTGAGCATGTTTTGGGCCTGTATTTTGAAAATACTCTAACATGGAGTAGGCATGTACAGATCGCTTTTGGGACATAAAAATATCGAATTTTCAGGTGTTATGAGGCTGAATTTGAGATATAAACAGGTACAGAAAATGCATGCACATATCGACTTTGGGCACCCAAATTATCTATTTTTAACATGTTTTGGGCCTATATTTTGAAAATATTCTAGCACTGGGTAGGCATGCACAGATCGCTTCTGGGACCCAAAAATATCGAATTTTCGGGTGTTTTAAGCCTGAATTTGGGATATAAACGGGTACAGAAGATGCATACACATATTGACTTTGTGCACCTAAAAATCGATTTTCAGCATGTTTTGGGCCTATATTTTAAAAATATTCTAGCACTGAGTAAGCATGTACAGATCGCTTCTGGGACAAAAAAATATCGAATTTTCGGGTGGTTTGAGCCTGAATTTGGGATATAAACGGGTACAAAAGATGTATGCACATATCGACTTTGGACACCTAAAATATCGATTTTTAGTATGTTTTAAGCCTATATTTTAAAAACATTCTAGCACTGAGTAGGCATGTACGGATCGCTTCTGGTACACAAAAATATCGAATTTTTGGGTGTTTTGAGCCTGAATTTGAGATATATACGGGTACAGAAGATGCATGCACATATCGACTTTTTGCACCTAAAATATTGATTTTGAGCAAGTTTTGGGTCTGTATCTTGAAAACATTCTAGCAAAGAGTAGGCATGTACAGATCGCTTTAGGGACCTAAAAATACCGAATTTTTTGGTGTTTTGAGGCTGAATTTGAGATATAAACGGGTACAGAAGATGCATGCACATATCGACTTTGGGCACCTAATATATCGATTTTTAGCATGTTTTGGGCATGTATTTTGAAAATACTCTAAATCGGAGTAGGCATGTACAGATCGCTTCTGGGACCCCAAAAGATCGAATTTTCGGGTGATTTGAGCCTTAATTTGAGATATAAACGTGTACAGAACATGCATGCACATATCGACTTTAAGCACCTAAAATATTGATTTTGAGCATGTATTGGGTCTGCATTTTGAAAATACTCTAACACGGAGTAGGCATGTACATATCGCTTCTGGGACCCCAAAAGATCGAATTTTCGGGTGATTTGAGCCTTAATTTGAGATATAAACGTGTACAGAAGATGCATTCACATATCGACTTTAAGCACCTAAAATATCGATTTTGAGCATGTTTTGGGTCTGTATTTTGAAAATACTCTAACACGGAGTAGGCATGTACAGATAGCTTCTGGGACACAAAAATATCGAATTTTGGGGAGTTATGAGGCTAAATTTGAGATATAAACGGGTACAGAAGATGCATGCACATATCTACTTTGGACACCTAAATTATAGATTCTTGGCATGTTTTGAGCCTATATTTTGAAAACTTTCTAGCACTGAGTAGGCATGTACAGATCGCTTCTGGAACCCAAAACTATTGAATTTTCCGTTGTTTTGAGCCTGAATTTGAGATATAAACGGGTACGGAAGATGCATGCAGATATCGACATTTTGAACGTAAAATATCGATTTTGAGCAAGTTTTGGGTCTGTATCTTGAAAACATTCTAACAAAGAGTAGGCATGTACAGATCGCTTCTGGGACCCAAAAATACCGATTTTTTGGGTGTTTTGAGGCTGAATTTGATATATAAACGGATACAGAAGATGCATGCACATATCGACTTTGGGCACCTAAAATATCGATTTTCAGCATGTTTTGGGTCTGTATTTTGAAAGTACTCTAACACGGAGTAGGCATGTACAGATCTCTTCTGGGACCCAAAAATATCCAGTTTTCGGGTGTTTTGAGCCTGAATTTGAGATATAAACGGGTACAGAAGATGCATGCACATTTCGTCTTTGGGCATCCAAAATATTGATTTTTAGCATGTTTTGGGCCTATATTTTGAAAATATTCTAGCACTGAGTAGACATGTACAGATCGCTTCAGGGACCCAAAAATATTGAATTTTTGGGTGTTTTGAGCCTGCATTTGAGATATAAACGGGTAATGAAGATGCATGCACATATCGACTTTTTGCACCTAAAATATCGATTTTGAGCATGTTTTGGGTCTGTATTTTGAAAACATTCTAGCAAAGAATAGGCATGTACAGATCGCTTCTGGGACCCAAAAATATTGAATTTTCGGGGGTTTTGAGCCAGAATTTGAGATATAAACGGGTACAGAAGATGCATGCACATATCGATTTTGGACACCTAAATTATAGATTCGTAGCATGTTTTGAGCCTATATTTTAAAAACTTTCTAGCACTGAGTAGGCATGTACAGGTCGCTTCAGGGACCCAAAATTATCGAATTTTTGGGTGTTTTGAGCCTGAATTTGAGACATAAACGGGTACTGAAGATGCATGCACATATCGACTTTTTGCACCTAAAATATCGATTTTCAACATGTTTTGGGCCTATAATTTGAAAATATTCTAGCACTGAGTAGGCATGTACAGATCGCTTCTGGGACCCAAAAATATCGAATTATCGGGTGTTTTGAGCCTGAATTTGAGATATAAACGGGTACAGAAGATGCATGCACATATCGTCTTTGGGCACCCAAAATACCGATTTTGAGCATGTTTTGGGCCTATATTTTGAAAATATTCTAGCACTGACTAGACATGTACAGATCGCTTCTAGGACTCAATTATTTTAAATTTTCGGGTGTTTTGAGCCTAAATTTGGAATATAAACGGGTACAGAAGATGCATACACATATTGACTTTGGGCACCTAAAATATCGATTTTCAGCTTGTTTTGGGCAACTATTTTGAAAATACTCTAACACTAAGTAGGCATGTACAGATCGCTTCTGGGGCCCAAAAATATCGAATTTTCGGGTGTTTTGAGGCTAAATTTGAGATATAAACGGGTACAGAAGATGCATGCACATATCGACTTTGTACACCTAAAATATCGATTTTTAGCCTGTATTGAGCCTATATTTTGAAAACATTCTAACACTGAGTAGGCATGTAGAGATCCCTTCTGGGACCCAAAAATATCAAATTTTTGGGCGTTTTGTGCTTGAATTTGAGATATAAACGGGTACAGAAGATGTATACATATATCGTCTTTGGGCACCCAAAATATCGATTTTGAGCATGTTTTGGGCCTGTATTTTGAAAATACTCTAACATGGAGTAGGCATGTACAGATCGCTTTTGGGACATAAAAATATCGAATTTTCAGGTGTTATGAGGCTGAATTTGAGATATAAACAGGTACAGAAAATGCATGTACATATCGACTTTGGGCACCCAAATTATCTATTTTTAACATGTTTTGGGCCTATATTTTGAAAATATTCTAGCACTGGGTAGGCATGCACAGATCGCTTCTGGGACCCAAAAATATCGAATTTTCGGGTGTTTTAAGCCTGAATTTGGGATATAAACGGGTACAGAAGATGCATACACATATTGACTTTGTGCACCTAAAAATCGATTTTCAGCATGTTTTGGGCCTATATTTTAAAAATATTCTAGCACTGAGTAAGCATGTACAGATCGCTTCTGGGACAAAAAAATATCGAATTTTCGGGTGGTTTGAGCCTGAATTTGGGATATAAACGGGTACAAAAGATGTATGCACATATCGACTTTGGACACCTAAAATATCGATTTTTAGTATGTTTTAAGCCTATATTTTAAAAACATTCTAGCACTGAGTAGGCATGTACGGATCGCTTCTGGTACACAAAAATATCGAATTTTTGGGTGTTTTGAGCCTGAATTTGAGATATATACGGGTACAGAAGATGCATGCACATATCGACTTTTTGCACCTAAAATATTGATTTTGAGCAAGTTTTGGGTCTGTATCTTGAAAACATTCTAGCAAAGAGTAGGCATGTACAGATCGCTTTAGGGACCTAAAAATACCGAATTTTTTGGTGTTTTGAGGCTGAATTTGAGATATAAACGGGTACAGAAGATGCATGCACATATCGACTTTGGGCACCTAATATATCGATTTTTAGCATGTTTTGGGCATGTATTTTGAAAATACTCTAAATCGGAGTAGGCATGTACAGATCGCTTCTGGGACCCCAAAAGATCGAATTTTCGGGTGATTTGAGCCTTAATTTGAGATATAAACGTGTACAGAAGATGCATGCACATATCGACTTAAAGCACCTAAAATATTGATTTTGAGCATGTATTGGGTCTGTATTTTGAAAATACTCTAACACGGAGTAGGCATGTACATATCGCTTCTGGGACCCCAAAAGATCGAATTTTCGGGTGATTTGAGCCTTAATTTGAGATATAAACGTGTACAGAAGATGCATGCACATATCGACTTTAAGCACCTAAAATATCGATTTTGAGCATGTTTTGGGTCTGTATTTTGAAAATACTCTAACACGGAGTAGGCATGTACAGATCGCTTCTGGGACACAAAAATATCGAATTTTGGGGAGTTATGAGGCTAAATTTGAGATATAAACGGGTACAGAAGATGCATGCACATATCTACTTTGGACACCTAAATTATAGATTCTTAGCATGTTTTGAGCCTATATTTTGAAAACTTTCTAGCACTGAGTAGGCATGTACAGATCGCTTCTGGAACCCAAAAATATTGAATTTTCCGTTGTTTTGAGCCTGAATTTGAGATATAAACGGGTATGGAAGATGCATGCAGATATCGACTTTTTGCACGTAAAATATCGATTTTGAGCAAGTTTTGGGTCTGTATCATGAAAACATTCTAACAAAGACTAGGCATGTACAGATCGCTTCTGGGTCCCAAAAATACCGAATTTTTGGGTGTTTTGAGGCTGCATTTGAGATATAAACGGGTACAGAAGATGCATGCACATATCGATTTTGGACACCTAAGTTATAGATTCATAGCATGTTTTGAGCCTATATTTTAAAAACTTTCTAGCATTGAGTAGGCATGTACAGATCGCTTCTGGAACCTAAAAACATTGAATTTTCCGTTGTTTTGAGCCTGAATTTGAGATATAAACGGGTACAGAAGATGCATACACATATCGACTTTGGACACCTAAAATATCGATTTTTAGCATGTATTGAGCCTATATTTTGAAAACATTCTAGCACTGAGTAGTAATGTACAGATCGCTTCTGGGACCCAAAAATATCGAATTTTCGGGTTTTTTGAACATGAATTTGAGATATAAACGGGTACTGAAGATGAATTCACATATCGACTTTTTGCACCTAAAATATCGATTTTGAGCATGTTTTGGATCTGTATCTGGAAAACATTCTAGCAAGGAGTAGGCATGTACAGATGCATACACATATTGACTTTGGGCACCTATAATATCGATTTTCAGCATGTTTTGGGTTTGTATTTTGAAAATACACTAACACGGAGTTGGCATTTACAGATCGCTTTTAAGACTCAAAAACATTGAATTTTCGGGTGTCTTGAGCCTGAATTTGAGATGTAAACGGGTACTGAAGATGCATGCACATATCGACTTTGGACACCTAAAATATCGATTTTTAGCATGTATTGAGCCTATATTTTGAAAACATTCTAGCACTGAGTAGTAATGTACAGATCGCTTCTGGGACCCCAAAATATCGAATTTTCGGGTGTTTTGAACATGAATTTGAGATATAAACGGGTACTGAAGATGAATTCACATATCGAATTTTTGCACCTAAAATATCGATTTTGAGCATGTTTTGGGTCTGTATCTTAAAAACATTCTAGCAAGGAGGAGGCATGTACAGATCCCTTCTGGGACCCAAATATATCGAATTTTCGGGTGTTTTGAGCCTGAATTTGGGATATAAACGGGTACAGAAGATAAATACACATATTGACTTTGGGCACACAAAATATCGATTTTTGAGCATGTTTTGAGCCTGTATTTTGAAAATACTCTAACACGGATTAGTCATGTACAGATCGCTTTTGGATCATGAAAATATCGAATTTTCGGGGGTTTTTAACCTTAATTTGAGATATAAACGGGTACAGAAGATGCATGCACATATCGACTTTGGATACCTAAAATATCGATTTTTAGCATGTTTTAAGCCTATATTTTGAAAACATTCTAGCATGGAGTAAACATGTACAGATCACTTCTGGGACACTAAAATATCGAATTTTCCGTTGTTTTGAGCCTGAATTTGAGATATAAACGGGTATGGAAGATCCATGCACATATCGACTTTGGGCACCCAAATATCGATTTTTAGCATGTTTTTGGCCAATATTTTGAAATTATTGTAGCACTGAGTAGGCATGTACAGATCGCTTCTGGGACCCAAAAATATCAAGTTTTCGGGTGTTTTGAGCCTGAATTTGGGATATAAACGGGTACAGAAGATGCATACACATATTGAATTTGTGCACCTAAAATATCGATTTTCAGCATGTTTTGGGCATGTATTTTGAAAATACTCTAACACGGATTAGACTTGTACAGATCACTTCTGGGACCAAATATATCGAATTTTCGGGTGTTTTGAGCCTGAATTTGAGATATAAACTGGTACAGAAGATGCATCCACATATCGACTTTTTGCACCCAAAATATCGATTTTTAGCATGTTTTGGGCCTGTATTTTGAAAATACTCTAACACGAAGTAGGCAGTTACAGATCGCCTGTTGAACCCAAAAATATCGAATTTTCGCGAAGTTTTGACCTTGAATTTGGGATATAAACGGGTACAAAATATGTATGCACATATCGACTTTGGACACCTAAAATATCGATATTTAGCATGTTTTGGGACTATATTTTGAAAATATTCAAACACGGACTAGGCATGTACAGATCGCTTCTGGGACCCAAAATTATCGAATTTTCGGGTGTTTTGAGTCTGAATTTGAGATATAAACGGGTATAGAAAATGCATGCTAATATCAACATTTAGCACCTAAAATATCGATTTTTAGCATGTTTTGGGCCTATATTTTAAAAATATTCTAGCACTGAGTAAGCATGTACAGATCGCTTCTGGGACAAAAAAATATCGAATTTTCGGGTGGTTTGAGCCTGAATTTGGGATATAAACGGGTACAAAAGATGTATGCACATATCGACTTTGGACACCTAAAATATCGATTTTTAGTATGTTTTAAGCCTATATTTTAAAAACATTCTAGCACTGAGTAGGCATGTACGGATCGCTTCTGGGACACAAAAATATCGAATTTTTGGGTGTTTTGAGCCTGAATTTGAGATATATACGGATACAGAAGATGCATGCACATATCGACTTTTTGCACCTAAAATATTGATTTTGAGCAAGTTTTGGGTCTGTATCTTGAAAACATTCTAGCAAAGAGTAGGCATGTACAGATCGCTTTAGGGACCTAAAAATACCGAATTTTTTGGTGTTTTGAGGCTGAATTTGAGATATAAACGGGTACAGAAGATGCATGCACATATCGACTTTGGGCACCTAATATATCGATTTTTAGCATGTTTTGGGCATGTATTTTGAAAATACTTTAACACGGAGTAGGCATGTACATATCGCTTCTGGGACCCAAAAAGATCGAATTTTCGGGTGATTTGAGCATTAATTTGAGATATAAACGTGTACAGAAGATGCATGCACATATCGACTTTAAGCACCTAAAATATCGATTTTGAGCATGTTTTGGGTCTGTATTTTGAAAATACTCTAACACGGAGTAGGCATGTACAGATCGCTTCTGGGACACAAAAATATCGAATTTTTGGGAGTTATGAGGCTAAATTTGAGATATAAACGGGTACAGAAGATGCATGCACATATCGACTTTGGACACCTAAATTATAGATTCTTAGCATGTTTTGAGCCTATATTTTGAAAACTTTCTAGCACTGAGTAGGCATGTACAGATCGCTTCTGGAACCCAAAAATATTGAATTTTCCGTTGTTTTGAGCCTGAATTTGAGATATAAACGGGTATGGAAGATGCATGCAGATATCGACTTTTTGCACCTAAAATATCGATTTTGAGCAAGTTTTGGGTCTGTATCATGAAAACATTCTAACAAAGAGTAGGCATGTACAGATCGCTTCTGGGACCCAAAAATACCGGATTTTTGGGTGTTTTGAGGCTGAATTTGAGATATAAACGGGTACAGAAAATGCATGCACATATCGACTTTGGGCACCTAAAATATCGATTTTCAGCATGTTTTGGGTCTGTATTTTGAAAGTACTCTAACACGGAGTAGGCATGTACAGATCTCTTCTGGGACCCAAAAATATCGAGTTTTCGGGTGTTTTGAGTCTGAATTTGAGATATAAACGGGTAGAGAAGATGCAAGCACATATCGACTATGGGCAGATAAAATATCGATTTTCAGCATGTTTTGGGTATTTATTTTGAAAATACTCTAAATCGGAGTAGGCATGTACAGATCTCTTCTGGGACCCAAAAAATATCGAGTTTTCGGGTGTTTTGAGCCTGAATTAGAGATATAAACGGGTACAGAAGATGCATGCACATTTCGTCTTTGGGCACCCAAAATATTGATTTTTAGCATGTTTTGGGCCTATATTTTGAAAATATTTTAGCACTGAGTAGACATGTACAAATCGCTTCAGGGACCCAAAAATATTTAATTTTTGGGTGTTTTGAGCCTGCATTTGAGATATAAACGGGTAATGAAGATGCATGCACATATCGACTTTTTGCACCTAAAATATCGATTTTGAGCATGTTTTGGGTCTGTATTTTGAAAACATTCTAGCAAAGAGTAGGCATGTACAGATCGCTTCTGGGACCCAAAAATATTGAATTTTCGGGTGTTTTGAGCCAGAATTTGAGATATAAACGGGTACAGAAGATGCATGCACATATCGATTTTGGACACCTAAATTACAGATTCGTAGCATGTTTTGAGCCTATATTTTAAAAACATTCTAGTACTGAGTAAGCATGTACAGGTCGCTTATGGGACCCAAAATTATCGAATTTTCGGGTGTTTTGAACCTGAATTTGAGACATAAACGGGTACTGAAGATGCATGCACATATCGACTTTTTGCACCTAAAATATCGATTTTCAACATGTTTTGGGCCTATATTTTGAAAATATTCTAGCACTGAGTAGGCATGTACAGATCGCTTCTGGGACCCCAAAAAATCGAATTTTCGGGTGATTTGAGCCTTAATCTGAGATATAAACGTGTACAGAAGATACATGCACATATCGACTTTAAGCACCTAAAATATCGATTTTGAGCTTGTTTTGGGTCTGTATTTTGAAAATACTCTAACACGGAGTAGACATGTACAGATCGCTTCTGGGACACAAAAATATCGAATTTTCGGGTGTTTTGAGCCTGAATTTGATATATAAACAGGTACAAAAGATGCATGCACATATCGTCTTTGGGCACCCAAAATATAGATTTTGAGCATGTTTTGTTCCTATATTTTGAAAATATTCTAGCACTGAGTAGACATGTACAGATCACTTCTAGGACTCAATTATTTTGAATTTTCGGGTGTTTTGAGCCCAAATTTGGGATATAAACAGGTACAGAAGATGCATACACATATTGACTTTGGGCACCTAAAATATCGATTTTCAGCTTGTTTTGGGCAACTATTTTGAAAATACTCTAACACTAAGTAGGCATGTATAGATCGCTTCTGGGGCCCAAAAATATCGAATTTTCGGGTGTTTTGAGGCTGAATTTGAGATATAAACGGGTACTGAAGATGCATGCACATATCGACTTTGGACACCTAAAATATCGATTTTTAGCCTGTATTGAGCCTATATTTTGAAAACATTCTAGCACTGAGTAGGCATGTAGAGATCCCTTCTGGGACCCAAAAATATCAAATTTTTGGGCGTTTTGAGCCTGAATTTGAGATATAAATGGGTACAGAAGATGCATGCACATATCGTCTTTGGGCACCCAAAATATCGATTTTGAGCATGTTTTGGGCCTGAATTTTGAAAATACTCTAACACGGAGTAGGCATGTACAGATCGCTTTTGGGACATGAAAATATCGAATTTTCAGGGGTTATGAGGCTAAATTTGAGATATAAACGGGTACAGAAGATTCATACACATATCGACTTTGGGCACCCAAAATATCTATTTTTAACATGTTTTGGGCCTATATTTTGAAAATATTCTAGCACTGAGTAGGCATGTACAGATCGCTTCTGAGACCCAAAAATATCGAATTTTCGGGTGTTTTTAACATGAATTTGAGATATAAACGGGTACTGAAGATGAATTCACATATCGACTTTGGGCACGTAAAATTTCGATTTTTAGCATGTTTTGGGTCTGTATCTTGAAAACATTCTAGCAAGGAGTAGGCATGTAAAGATCGCTTCTGGGACCCCAAAATATCGAATTTTCGGGTGTTTTGAGCCTTAATTTGATATATAAACGTGTACAGATGATGCATGCACATATCAACTTTGGGCACCGAAAATATCGATTTTTAGCATATTTTGGGCCTAAATTTTGAAATTATTCTGACACTGTATAGGCATGTACAGATCGCTTCTGGGACCCAAAAATATCGAATTTTCGGGTGTTTTTGAGCCTGATTTTTGGATATAAACGGGTACAGAAGATAAATACACATATTGACTTTGGGCACCTAAAATATCAATTTTGAACATGTTTGGGGCCTATATTTTGAAAATACTCTAACACGGAGTAGGCATGTACAGATCGCTTTTTGACATGAAAATATCGAATTTTCTGGTGTTTTGAGCCTGAATTTGAGATATAAACGGGTACAGAAGATGCATGCACATATTTACTTTTTGCACCTAAAATATCGATTTTGAGCATGTTTTTGGTCTGTATCTTAAAAACATTCTAGCAAGGAGTAAGCATGTACAGATCGCTTCTGGGACCCAAAAATATCGAATTTTCGGGTGTTTTGAGCCTGAATTTGAGATATAAACGGGTACAAAAGATGCATGCACATATCGTCTTTTGCACCTAAAATATCGATTTTGAGCATGTTATGGGCCTGTATTTTGCAAATACTCTAACACGGAGTTGGCATGTACAGATCGCTTCTGGGACACAAAAATATCGAATTTTCGGGTGTTATGAGGCTAAATTTGAGATATAAACGGGTACAGAACATGCATGCACATATCGCCTTTGGGCACCCAAAATATCGATTTTGAGCATGTTTTTGGCCTTTATTTTGAAAATATTCTAGCACTGAGTAGGTATGTACAGATCGCTTCTGAGACCCAAAAATATCGAATTTCCGAGTGTTTTGAGCCTAAATTTGAAATATAAACGGGTACAGAAGATGCATGCACATATCGACTTTTTGCACCTAAAATATCGATTTTTGAACATGTTTTGGGTTTGTATCTTAAAAACATTCTAGCAAGGAGTAAGCATATACAGATCGCTTCTGGGACCCAAAAATATCGAATTTTCGGGTGTTTTGAGCCTGATTTTTGGATATAAACGGGTACAGAAGATAAATACACATATTGACTTTGGGCACCTAAAATATCAATTTTGAACATGTTTGGAGCCTATATTTTGAAAATACTCTAAAACGGAGTAGGCATGTGCAGATCGCTTTTTGACATGAAAATATCGAATTTTCAGGTGTTTTGAGCATGAATTTGAGATATAAACGGGTACAGAAGATGCATGCACATATTTACTTTTTGCACCTAAAATATCGATTTTGAGCATGTTTTTGGTCTGTATCCTAAAAACATTCTAGCAAGGAGTAAGCATGTACAGATCGCTTCTGGGACCCAAAAATATCGAATTTTCGGGTGTTTTGAGCCTGAATTTGAGATATAAACGGGTACAAAAGATGCATGCACATATCGTCTTTTGCACCCAAAATATCGATTTTGAGCATGTTATGGGCCTGTATTTTGCAAATACTCTAACACGGAGTTGGCATGTACAGATCGCTTCTGGGACACAAAAATATCGAATTTTCGGGTGTTATGAGGCTAAATTTGAGATATAAACGGGTACAGAACATGCATGCACATATCGCCTTTGGGCACCCAAAATATCGATTTTGAGCATGTTTTTGGCCTATATTTTGAAAATATTCTAGCACTGAGTAGGTATGTACAGATCGCTTCTGAGACCCAAAAATATCGAATTTCCGGGTGTTTTGAGCCTAAATTTGAGATATAAACGGGTACAGAAGATGCATGCACATATCGACTTTTTGCACCTAAAATATCGATTTTTGAACATGTTTTGGGTCTGTATCTTAAAAACATTCTAGCAAGGAGTAAGCATATACAGATCGCTTCTGGGACTCAAAAATATCGAATTTTCGGGTGTTTTGAGCCTGAATTTGAGATATAAACTGGTACAAAAGATGCATGCACTTATCGTCTTTGGGCACCTAAAAATCGATTTTGAGCATGTTTTGGGCCTGTATTTTGAAAATACTCTAACACGGAGTAGGCATGTACAGATCGCTTCTGGGACACAAAAATATCGAATTTTCGGGTGTTATGAGGCTAAATCTGATATATAAACGGGTACAGAAGATGAATGCACATATCGCCTTTGGGCACTCAAAATATCGATTTTTAGCATGTTTTGGGCCTATATTTTGAAAATATTCTAGCACTGAGTAGGCATGTACAGATCGCTTCTGAGACCTAAAAACATCGAATTTCCGGGTGTTTTGAGCCTGAATTTGAGATATAAACGTGTACAGAAGATGCATACACATATTGATTTTGGACACCTAAAATATCGATTTTTAGCATGTTTTGAGCCTGTATTCTGAAAATACTATAACACGGAGTAGACATGTACAGATCACTTCTGAGACACAAAAATATCGAATTTTCGGGTGTTTTGAGCCTGAATTTGAGATATAAACAGTTAAGAAGATGCATGCACATATCGACTTTTTGCACATAAAATATCGATTTTGAGGATGTTTTGGGTCTGTATCTTAAAAATATTCTAGCACGGAGTAGGCATGTACAAATCGCTCCTGGGACCCAAAAATATCGAATTTTCGGGTGTTTTAAGCCTGAATTTGGGATATAAACGGGTACAGAAGATACATAATCATATTGACTTTGGGCAAATAAAATATCGATTCATAGCATGTTTTGGGCCTGTATTTAAAAAATACTCTAACACGGATTAGGCATGTAAAGATCGCTTCTGGGACCCAAAAATATAGAATTTTCGTGTGTTTTGAGCTTTAATTTGAGATATAAACGGGTACAGAAGATTCATACACATATTGACTTTGGGCACCCAATATGTCGATTTTCAGCATGTTTTGGGCCTGTATTTTGAAAGTACTCTAACACGGAGTAGGCATGTACAGATCGCATCTGGAATCCAAAAATATCGAATTTTCGGGTGTTTTGATCCTGAATTTGAGATATAAACGGGTACAAAAGATGCATGCACATATCGACTTTGGACACTTAAAATATCGATTTTTAGGATGTTTTAATTGCATTTCAACATATCAAAAGCATACTAAAGTAATCCCTTAAGGGGGTACGTGACTGGGGGGTGCAGGAATAAGGGGACAGGCTTGGGTGGGGACTGGGGGAGTGCGGGAATAGGGGGACAGGCTTGGGGAGGGGGGTTAGGGGGGTGCGGGAATATGGGACAGGCTTTCTACCCACCCCAAGCCTGTCCCCCTATTCCCGCACTCCCCCAGTCCCCACCCAAGCCTGTCCCCTTATTCCTGCACCCCCCAGTCCCTCCCAAGCCTGTCCCCTACTCCCGCACCCCCTTAAGGACCCTGTGATCGTGTATGAGAATTGGAGGGTTCTGATTTCTCCTGACTATGCCACGAACCAAACAAGCTCCTTCCATATATGTGTGTGTGTGTGTGTGTGTGTGTGTGTGTGTGTGTTTTGTGGCAATGTTTGAAGGACACATTTACCTCCAATTTTCTTACTACATCATGGTTAACATAAATAACTGATGAAGAAGACAAGGGAGTAAATAATAATAATAATAATAATAATAATAATAATAATAATGAAAATAATAAAGTTGTATCACCAGTATAGAAGTGAGTTTTATTTTCATGACAAATCAACATATTTCTGATTATTTTTTCTCTGTTAATTCAGAGAGAGAGAGAGAGAGAGAGAGAGAGAGAGAGAGAGAGAGAGAGAGAGAGAGAGAGAGAGAGAGAGAGAGAGAGAGAGAGAGAGAGAGAGAGAGAGAGATAGAGAGAGAGAGAGAGAGAGAGAGAGAGAGAGAGAGAGAGAGAGAGAGAGAGAGAGAGAGAGAGAAAGAGAGAGAGAGAAAAATAAAATACTATCCTTTTTTTTCGTTAGAGAGAGACCACAATTTTTTTTTTTTTTTTCCTGACATACTCTGAGTGAATTAATTGCATTCCAAAATATCAAAAGCATACTACAGTAATCCCTTAAGGGGGTGCGGGAATAGGGGGACAGGCTGGGGGGGGGGGGGGTCGGGGTTTTTTGGGGGGGCGCGGATGTAGGGGGACAGGCTTGAGGGGGGGGTAAGGGGGGTACGGGAATATGAGACTACTCACCCTCAAGCTTGTCCCCCTATTCCCGCACCTCCCCAGTCCCCCCCAAGCCTGTCCCCTACTCGCGCACCCCCTTAATAAAAAATATATGCAACTCTCTCCAGGCTAATTAATTAATCTTACCCATTTCCTGTGCAAGAGTTAATTAAGGGGGTGCGGGAGTAGGGGACTGGCTTGGGGGAGGTTTGGGGGGTGCTGAAATAGGGGGACAGGCTTGAGGTGGGAAGAAAGCTTGTCCCCTATTTCCGCACCCCCAAAGCCTGTCCCCTTACTCCCGCACCCCCCCCCCAAAAAAAAAAAAAAAACTGTACCCTACTCCCGCACCCCCCTAAGCCCCCCTAAGCCCGTCCCCCTATTCCCGCACCCCCTTAAGGAACCCTGTGTGTGATGTAGTCAGAAAATTGGAAGTAAATGAGTCCTTCAAATATTGCCACGAAACACACACACACACACACACACACACACACACACCTATATGGAAGGAGGTTGTTTGTTTGGTGGCATAGTCAGGAGGAATCAAAAGTCTTCAATTTCCATACACGATCACAGGGTCCTTAAACGCACCCCCTCCCCCCCTGTCTGTCTACAAGTTATGCCCCCCTCCATCCCCCCTGTCTACAAGTTATGCCCCCCTCCATCCCCCCTGTCTGTCTACAAGTTATGCCCCCCTCCATCCCCCCAGTTTGTCTACAAGTTATGCCCCCCCTCCATCCCCCCTGTCTGTCTACAAGTTATGCCCCCTCCATCCCCCCTGTCTGTCTACAAGTTATGCCCCCCTCCATCCCCCCTGTCTACAAGTTATGCCCCCCACCCCTGTTTACAAGTTATGCCCCCCCTGTCTACAAGTTATGCCCCTTTTTTTAAATTATGTGTCGAGGCATCTCGAACGAAATAAGACATGATTACTGAACCCATCCTTATTACTGTATTTCGTTTCTATAATTTCCTGACTTTCTTACATTATTCTTCTTCTTATGTTTCGTTCTCCTCTTTCTCAAAACAAGAATATAATTATTTATATTGATGTGCGTGCATGTTTATTATAAAGATACGTGTGTGTGTGTGTGTGTGTGTTCTTACCTATTTGTATCTTTACAGGATTGAGTCAAG